>OU342524.1:15164553-16414553 GCA_910589475.2 Bembecia ichneumoniformis | reverse complement strand
TCATCATCAATCATCTCGTCTCTCCACTGCTGGTTGTAACTCTCAAAGCTCGCAACCATGCATGGTCCTCTGCGTGTCGCATTCATCCGTTTCCCATAAAGCCTTCCAGGTCGTCTCTCCACCTGGTCAGAGGGCATCCCACTCTGCATTTTCCAATTTGTGGCCTCCATTCGAAAACTCGTCTACCCCATTTGTTATCCACTCTGTGACAGATGTGGACCAGCCCTTTGCCACTTCAGTCTGCTGATTCTTTCGCCTATGTCGACAAATTCGGTTCTTGGGCAAATTTTAGAATTTCTGATATTATCCATCAAAGGAACTCCGAGTACCCACTTTTGTTACCAATACAGCAAGAATTATTATCTATTTCAATTATTTTCACAGAACTGAATTACAGTTACAGTTAGGATAGCTGGCACCCTATATATCTTTTTTGTACCGTGGCACCCTGTATCTCACACCATTTACTTTGTTTCATACAATATTTAATTTCAAACTAGGTCTGATGAGGGTTGTAATTACATAAATGTAAAGTTCATAAATGTTATTTTCATTGTTTTTATGGAAATATACATTAATAAATTATTATCTTGTGTTTCAAGAGCTATTCAAAACATATAAGTAATGAAAAATATAATACAATAAACACAAATTTAAAATAAAAACAGAATCTGCTAAGATAAGAAAGGAAGAATAATATAACAATAATATAGTCATTGTTTTTAAAGTTGACCATTGTAGTGATTGCCTCCTTTTTTAATTAAAAAATAACAATATTTGGACTTATTTTTCAATATCATTCTTTAAGAAATGTATGGAAAAGTATGGACCTCAGGTGGTGCCATAAGGTCAATTGATTCTCATAAGTAACAGAATCAATTGGTAACATAAAAACAAAACATTTTCCAATGTTTACAAAAATGTAGCATTTTTCCAAAACCCTTGCTGATGGGAATAACTATAAAAATTATGGAGTCTCCTAAGGGTGTTTTGTTCTAGCTATAATGGTTTAGGTAGCTGCCTTTACTGACCCATCTTAAATTATCACCCTGTATAATAAAGAGCAGAGCTTCTGACAACACAGGCTTTGCCAATGTAATGTAATTTTTATAAAATAAATACCTACATGATTTATTATTAATATCTGATATATTATTATGATTATACCTTATGATTATGGGGCTGATTTAGGGTACTTTAATCATTGTTTTTTTATAAAGATAAACAGACAAGGTTTAAGTAATGGGCAGTAAAACTGCGTTCCGCAATTATGAATTCAGCAGCTAATATGACAGCAGTAACCACTTGACTACTAACAGAAGATGATGGTAAAATTACAATGTTATGTTTCATCTCGCTGCATTTGTAAGGGATGTCATAGCAGAGAGCCTCTATTCTCCACCTTATCTCTTATCCTATTCAAAGGCGGCAGCGCACTTGCATTTTCCATGGAATTACATTGTATTGTTATAGGTGACAGTGGCCACCTACCATCAAATAGATCGTCAGCCTACTTGCCGACCTTTGTATAAAAAAAACATTACCTATATTAACTTATAAAACAGAATAAAAACTACAAGTGTATTAAAAATAAAAATTACTAACCTGAAAAACTTGAAGATATGATAAGATTCGCTCGTTTTCTCAGCAAAAAACACAACCACTGTGTCACTGTTATATTATAATACAAACATATATATAACAATATGAAATAATTTCATTGATTTTAAAGTTTCAAACATAGCCGATCCACAAAACAATCTTCAATAATTAAAATTGAAATTTGAATGAAATAATAACAAACCGAAACTACCGAAAGCTACGGACAGTGGCTCTAGCATGAGTTTACGATACTACCACAGATTATAAAGTTATATGTCTAAAGACAGATAAGACAGCAAAGCGACTATCCTGTAGTCGTAAGAGTTTAGTACGCAAGACAATTCACCACAAGAGGGCGCTATGTTCGCACTAATGCGAACATAGCGCCCTCTATTATAAATGAACATCAATAATGATGTTCATTTATAAATATCGATATCGATACTAGTGTTTGCACATTCTATCGATAGTCTAATAAAGGGATATTTATACAGGGATTTTTTTACTTGTAAGTTATCGTACATACATTGAGAGGTGTTAGTATTGATCAAAACTAAAAAAAATCATTCTGTAATACTCTATCCAAAAATTAACCGTATTCGAGATATTTAACATTTTATGTTTTTCAGAAAAGAGTCACTTTTTCATAGTTTTCGGGTTGTATTTTCTTTTGATAACAACCCTGCCCAGTTGTTTTGCTTTATTGGTTTAAAATATGCTTAGCTATCTCTCTTTAAAAAATGTATGAAACTGTATGTGCAAATATAATACTTAAAACTTCTTTGTTTCTCTAGCTATTCAAAATGGTACAATAGTCAGGTGAAATATTTATGCGTTTTAGAAAAAAATAAAATATCAGTTTTTAAGCTGGATCGTCTATTTTGTTGTAGAAATTTCTAGTTTTATTAACCAATTAGTTAAATCTAAGCATATTTAAACAAAAATAGCAAAACAACTGGGCAGGGTTAACAAAAGAAAATTCAACCCGAAACTATGAGTGACTTTTCTGAAAAAACCTAAAATGTTAAATATCTGGAAAACGGTTAATTTTAAAAAATGGAGTAATCTATATATAATATAAAAATGAATCCCCATTTCCCTTGGTCACGGCATCACGCGTGAAAGGATTGACCGATTTTAATTCGGTTTTCACTAATGGAAAGGATAAACGGGGAATGCTCATATATATAAAAATTGTACCCCGAGCGAAGCCTGGGGCGGGTCGCTAGTACAGAATGAAAATTGTTAGTTTTGATCAATACTAACACCTGTCAATGTATGTATGACCACTTACAAGTAACCCTGTATAGTGAAACTCATAGACCAGCGCCCCATAGCATTACCTCGCTGTGCTCGTCATAAGTGCGAGTAGTTAACAAAAAGAGGCAGCTGGCGGTGAGGTTCAATATCTTATTTATAATTTATAAAATAAATAAAGCGGAAGTATTTCAATTTTTCTTTATTTTTCTATTTTTATAATATTTTTCATATGCTAACTTTTGAATTGGCGACATCTTCTGTTTTTTAATTTTCTTTTGGATTGCTCCGGACAAAATATTATTTATGGTTTTGCACCAATTAAAAATTTGCATTTTACAAGTAATATTTATAAAATTGTCAACAATTAATGTGTTGTGATTAGAACACCCCAACCAATTTAGGCTGTTTCGCTGCTTGAAAATATTTTTTAGGTTTTTTATAACATTTTTTTTATAGCAATATTTTTCTAGATAATTATTTGTTAAATTTACCAGCTGCGAAAATGCTACAATAAAACGTGTGTTGGGGTACATCAGATTTTTGTTTTTCAAAGTTTCCCACTCCCTATATGTGGTAAGTTCATGAGCTCCTAGAATTTCTGTGCTGAGTATTGTTTTTTTGCAATCTTTGCATTTTTTTAGTTTTAACAAACACCTGGCTACATAACCAGCTGTAAAAGCCCTTGCATTGACTCTAATTTTTTCTCTTAGCACCTTGAAAAGCCCGCCCGTTTTATTCATTGTGTCGTAGGATGGATCTATTTCAGAATCTTTATCTTGATCTAAATATTCTAAATTATCATCATTCGGATCATCAGATGGGACTGTTGTTGGAGCAATTAAATTCTTTAGTTCCAAAATAGTTTCCCCAATGTCTTCCTCACAATTTGCGTACTTTGAGTGAAGGCTTATTATATTTGTCACTAAAATAGATTTAAAACTATTTTGAAATGTAAACACATCGGGATTAGTGAACCGGTAATTATAAGCCCGAATTTTCCCAAAGAAATTTTCCAAGGGGTCTTGGTTTAAATTTCTGGTGTAGAAAAATTTTATACCTTCCTTTGATAAAATCAGGCGGGTTAACCTTATTAGGCTTTGCAAGGTTGTAACCCAATTCTTTAAAGTGGGCACAATTTTTATGGTGTTTTCGTCGCTTTTGGAGGCAAACTTTGCATCTTTTAACACCTTTATGCTATCATACCAAAATTGTACATGTTCTGACGATTCTTTCACAGGTCCTCTTAGTTTCCCATTGCACCTGCCACTTCTTGACCCATTGCAAGAATCAAATAATTTGTCAAAAAACTGCACAGCAGCAGCAGTATTCTTGACAGTGGGACTCACAGCTGTGCCATCTTCTCGTACAGCTGGAAGAAGATATTGTATTTTGAAACATTGATTATTATGACTTTTGATTGCAGAGCAGGGGTGCGCAAATTTGAACTGCTGGTGATCTACCTCAATATTGTTAGGCTAGAATCGATAGACTCTGAGAGGTTGCAAGTATGTTTGATGCAGGATTGTCGTCTATGTAGGGTTTATTATGGTATAGATATTAGTTCTCCACACAATGTGCATTTTTTTAGTCTGCAATATGAGGTCGATCGAGATAGACTGTTTGAGCACCCCTGATGTAGACCTTCATTTGAATCTTATCAACTTTTTACTAACATTGGTCTTTTTTACAAATTGCGACTTTTTTTAACTTTTTTTACACTGTACACAGTGTCCAACTTCTGGGAAAAGGCCAAACTGTGGGTTCCTATTACGGCATGTACCTATGACTTGAATTTTATAAGCTACTTATATATTTGTTAATTTGTAGTACTTAACAATAGCATTTTCTAACTGTGAATGAAAGCATCGAGATGAAACCTAAGTGGGCACATGAAGGCTGCTGCTCTACAAAAAATAGGTTACCTTTGGGAATCACATATAATGTAATACAGTAATAATTACTGTAACAGGTACTTACAAAATGACGATGTAAATCTTAGTATAGATGCTACACGTGCGCTCAAAACTTGAGCGCAATTTCTGACTTTCATTTTTCTGATCTTTTCAGGGACAACATGCTCATCAGTCAATTTTGGTAGCATTCTTATATCACCTACCCCACAATCGTAATAATAAAGATCTAGGATATCATCCCATCTCGTTACATTTCCTTTGAATAACAAGTTTTTTGATAGCATGTTGTTTCTGATTCCTTTCAGGAGATGTGGGGGGTCATAAATGACGCTTATGTTGTAGCCCTCCATGAGAATGGTATTGTCTGAAAAAAAAAAATCAAGATTATTACAATATTCTTTTCATAGCTATATACTAGATTTTTCCCTAATAATAATTACAGCTCACTACGTACCACATTCAATATTGTTTCTCAGCTGAAACTCTTTAGTGTCATCTTGTAACTTTTTCAGAGCGCTTTGGTTTGTGACACCTTGGTCACAAATATAAGCCAGAGGGTAAAGTCCTGCAACAATCACCTCTTTAGTCAAATTTTGGAGCAGTTTCTTCAAGGCGACTGCCTCAATTGTACTCTCGCAGAAATAATATGCAACCGGCTGTCTCCATGATCCACATATCCCCCTTAGCATAAAAACCAATGCATGATCTGCAAAACGTGGCTTTTTATTTTTTTCTACAAATCCATGAATAACATCTGCTGATGGAATAAATTTCACATGGGGAGAGAGCTGTATTTCATCAAAAACAATGCTGCACATTTTCTTTCCCTCACTCCAATTTTGAACTTTAGCTTTCAATGTGCTAAACAGCTGTTTATTTATTCCAGTTGTTATGGGTATTTGCTTCAAAATTCGCTGCAAAGTCCTTTTTGTAGGCAATACAAATATTTTTTGCAATATGGAATATCCTTTAGGACTCTGCTTGAGCAACGCAAGGCTTAATAATTTCTCTTCCAATGTGTATCTCCTTGCCATCTTCTTTTTTTGTCCAGTTATTAATTGCATTTCAATGAATTTTCTTTGAATAAAATCCATTTTGTCTAAAAGCATTTGGAAGGAAGTTGTTTCATTTAGCTCTGCAGCATCTTTTATTCGCTTAGTCATGTTTCCTCCAAACAGTTTCCTTGCTCTAATAATTTTTTTGCATTTGTTATAAAGTTGCCTGCATTTTGGTGTTAGAACTTTTGTACTAGTTATAAGCCGTGCTCTTCTAACTTTCCCATACATAGCATGTACACCTGAAAAACGAAAAACTATTAGCTTCTTGAATACAATAAATATTCTTCAACAGTCATTATAATTTTTATAAAGCAAATTACGGTGATATAGATCCTCAATTAAAAAACTGTGACTGGAGAGAAACTTTAAGGAAGATGATGATCAATGTGATGGTTTAAGTATTTTATAATGTTCTTAGGGATACAAGTTGTAAATTTATGTTGTAATTTTTTATGTTTTAAATTTATTTTCAAACCTGTGACAGATGGTTCTCTCGTAGCTGGATGGTTATTCTTCGGCATTTCCTCTTCAATTTCTTTATCAATTTCCATGAAGTCAGTATTTCTTGGTTCTGAAATTATAGAAAAATACCATTAAGCATTTATGTACCAAAGTTGATGATAGTATTTTTCTTTACAGTTTCACAATTTTGGCACAAACATTGTAGTATTCCTGGATTCAAGTATCATTATATTATTCATTACACTGTCCAGTTATGGATACTTTTTTTACCCCTCAATTCACTAATGCATTCTTAATTTGGTAAACATCCTTCGAATGGGTGGTTAAATCTAAAAAGCCAAATAATCTCTCAAAGCAACGGCTTATGGTCAAAGGGCTAATCATACGCGAAAAGATAATTATAAAAAAAAAACATTTAAAAATTTTGCTTACTGTTTAAGCTGCTTGAAGAAGGTCGGTTTAGGTCAGGTTCATTGTTTTTCCATTTTTTGGCAGTAACAGATGTTGGGCATTCCACAAGTTGTCTCTTACAATAGTTATGGTCTGTCGGTATTTCAAGTGTTGGATCTGAAAATAAATAATTTGTATCAAGTACTGTATTAAGTACATTGCAGAACTGGTTGATAATTTTGGACTGTGACTGGTATCTTTGCCACAGTATAATAATATTGTTACGGGCAACTTGAGAAGTTGCATGCTAACTCACTATGAATAATGACCTGTCTATATTCACCAATATTTTGATAAGGAACTAATGCCTGTTTTCTCAGATATTTGACAATATATAAACAGTTGTTACATGATGTAATTCTATACAAAAAACAAGTGACAGCTATAAATCTAGTTAATCTAGGTTGTTTATTAGATGAGTATCATGAACCCTGTATCGAGTACTAAGTACAAATATCTGGTTGGGTAAATACTTCCCATCTCTACCTTGTCAAAAGGTCTAAGTAGTAAATGTCAAACCCCACCAAAAATCTAATGAGCAGTTTGTCTAATTAGGATAATGTCCATGCAGCAAATTGTCAACTTCTCAAAATGACTAGACACTAAGGCACAATTGTAGTGCGAGTCTTACATCTATAGCAATTGTAATTTTGACCACCATTCAAGCAAGTCAAGTGAGTGGACCTTGGGGCCATTTGGTTAATTTTTTTTGGGGACAGCAGCTTCTACCAGGAGGGTTAATCTATTGTCAAATCTCAGAAACCGGGCCTAATATTGGTTAGATAGAATAAAGAATACTCAAAGAAGTTTGTGCTAGGGTATAATAATTATTACTGACCTTTAATTTCAATATCGGAAGCAGGTATTCCAGAGAAGATTTCATCGGTGCTGAACAACGTAGGAAAAGCGTTATAACGTCGGTTTCTGTTCACCAAGAACTTTGCTTGGAAATGCTTTATACAAATTTTCCTTTGTATTAGTTGTTGTGGTGACAACTGTCGAAGTTCTGGACAATGTGGAGCAGTTTGCTCAATCCAAAGATCTCTTAGCGTATCATTTCGAGGAAAGTTAAATAATTTTGTATCGTTTTTCGTCGAGTAGCAAGAAGAAACACAGCATACGATGAAAACCATTGTGTAATATCCAAATCACAGTAGCATAATCGAAAATCCAAAATACCAATAAAAGCCAGGTCACATAAAAGAATCCACGTCGAAGTCCAATAAAATAATCTAAATTCGCAATAAAATCATATAATAAAACCGAAAACGCACGCACGCACACCAAAACCGAAAACCGACAACAACTTCGAATTTAGTATGTCAATGTCAATTGAAATGGCTGCCAATCACCCACGTGACCTACCTCTAGCGCCCTCTCGTGGCATTCGTTGTTGAATACGAAACTCTTTAAGTAACACCCGCTTTGTTCGAGCTGTCAATGCCGTGGATACTACACTCGCTAGCGAGAGCGAGCGTAAAACATTTATATGGAAAATTGATAATTTGACATTGACAGTTCACGATTTCCCATACAAAAGTTTTACGTTCTCGCTAGCGAGTGTAGTATTGGTGTAGTATCGTAAACTCATACTAGAGTCTAGAGCCTCAGGAAACCTATTCACAAACTACATTACATAGAAGACAAACCTATGCTTAACTATAATAATATCTATGATTTTGATAGATACCCTGATACTTGTCTGTGCTATGAAGTATAGATAAACTTCATATTCTGCCGCTATCGCTATCCAACACAAAATTTGGCAGAATCATCCGAGTACCCGATGGGCATATATTTAATACTCCATAATATCAAAATTGGAATTGGAATCCAACACAAAGTTCTAAAGTCAAACATAAAGTCACAGAATATAAAATTATAACTTCTCAACCAGCACTGCGATTGCCCGGCAAGGACTTCTATTATAACTGAAGGTAGACTTTTATTATCCGCACCAAATCTTGAATCGTTTAAACGGAGCTAATTCACACCTTTGCACACAGTCAGTGTTCTTTTCAAGAGCGCTGTGCGTAACAGTCGGAAAGGAAATTGCGAAGAAGTGTCATTTTACGCCTAATAGAACTAATTATGACTGCATTATAATCAGGTCTTTAAACGTTCATTTTATAACCACAATATTAGTGGTAACATAAGTATAAAGAATGATTACGTGTTTTCATGGGTTTTAATAAATTTATGTAATATTGTATCCAGTATCAGTATGTTTTCGTTCCCGCGTGTGCGCGGGCGTTTGTTTTCGTACCCAGCTCTGATTGTGAAATCAGAGCTGGGTTCGGTTGTATATACGGTAGTTCAACAGCCCGTAAGTTATCTTTTCCGCTTTTGTTGACAATTAATATTTCCATCTCGCGCTCGTTTACGTAGCGACACTTTCTGTTGATATTATTATCAGATTGCTTTTCAAATATCATTTGGCAGAGTATACCACGTCTACCTCAGTTATAATAAAAATCTTTGGTGCACGGTTGTTGCCATTGATTAGTTGATACCGTGTTGCCTCAAACATTGCTGACACGTTTTTTAATTTTGTATTTGACACTTGCAAAATATTTTTCAGAAGTGGACTTCCTAAACGTGAGAATATTATCCGCCGGAGTTGATGAATTTGTTAATCAACGTCTTCGAGTACGAGTTTTCCGTCGCCGTCGCCGACCTTAAAGGTTGGTGTCGACTATAGCCGAAACGCGATAAATCAGGGCACACCAAATCAACTTTATATATTTATTCTAAAGTAAGGCAAAAGACACAACGTAAAGAATTTAAACAAGGCTAATACGTATTTCTGTCCTTTTCCTTCGTAAATCAAAACAGATGTTCGTTCGCCTTCAAACAAACGAACGCAATGTAGGTACCTTACTTTTTTTATGTGTCAACTGCTTACCGCGTGTGTAATTATAATTATAACCGCTTGTCATTATGAAAACTAAAAAAAATATGTCTGATATTTATAAGGTCAATGTTAATAGGGAATTGATTATTAATAATTTATATCAAAGTTATTGAATAAGAATTGGTTTTTTTTTTCAATTATTATTTATCTTTACCCATTATAATTTAAGAATTGGCATACATTCATTACATGAAACTACAAATCAAAACTATGAAAATACAAACATTATTTTTTCACATTTCTTGTAATTATATTTCATTCTTTTTAAAAACATTCTACATTCGATATTTTTCCATAAAACCATACCAAAGATAATAACATGTTTTAAATGAGATCTCATAAGGTTATAAATTAGATTTTGTAATAGAAGAACTGTATTGCGAAACTTTTCATTTTTTTGGATTTTATGTTTTTGATGGGATATTTCTTTTTGTTTATCGTCCCTTTTTTCCTCCGGTAATGTATATTGTCTGTCAGCTGCATATTTTATTAATCAATTTTATATTATCCAAATTATATCAGTCAATAAACAAGTGAATCTTTCGAAGATCATACCAGTAATACCAATTACAATTAACTAAATTAAGTAAACGCCGCTCCCTCCAACCATATACCCAATGGCAAGCATGACCACAAGCACGATGCGTTAATTCCGAATTAATTTAAAGCTTGTATTTTTTTGTTAAATTATTTAACTATCCAACCAATAATTACACACAATAAGCTGCGACGCGCTAAGGAGATCGAGCGTTCAATTGTAATTATAAGTTTCAATCACGTTTCAATATTGCTTGACGGGTGTAGATTTTATACCTAAACCTGACTTTTGTTAGAGAGTGATTCTTCTCCCTAATTATTATATATTCTGTGGTAATATATTAGTGTCTATGGTTCCATGATGTATGTTGATGTTTTCAAAGATAATTGTAGGTACAGACCAAAGATAATTGTATTAGTGTATAGATGGAACAATAAAAATTGAAGATTCCTTCGATACTCGATACCCGTCTTTCTAATGGCTGCATGTCGTATGTTAAAAAGAGATAACAATAGCCGAATATGACGTCTTAAAACGCTGCGCGCCATAAAAGAGGCAACGTCATATTTGTTTATATCATGCTGGTTAACAAGCGCGTTTAGCTTTATGTGATTTAAAATACTTAAAAATCTGAAAGTGTAATTTCATAAATCTGTTGCTTGCCAAGAATGGCTTGTACTGTTCCCGTTTGTCCAAGTAGAGTGGGTGTTTTGAAGGAGAAAAATGGAAACATATTATTTCACCGGTAAGTCGCACAGCTCGCACTCATTAATTTTGGTGTTTTGTAAACAAATTTTTATAATTATTTACTAAAAATGAATCATTGTACATGCATAAACAGCTCTAAGGTTGATTTATTTAAAGAAAAGCTGGTGTTTATAACTAAAATTTACAAAAACCAAAGTTAATCGGAATTTTTGACATTTGTCTTGCTTTATAGTGCTGTAGTCTGATCTTGATAAGTTTGTCAATATCGATAACTAATTTATTTTTAGTAGAGTGTTGACAATTTCTAGCATTCACTGCAGGTTGAAAGTAATTTTTATCAATTTATAACAGATTTCCCACCGACATCGATTTAAAAAAAAACGTGGACAAAAAATGTAAGAAAAGCCGACGATTGGAGAGCTTCGCAAATACGAGAATATGCTCGATGAACTTTGAAGATTCTTGCTTTCGCCAAGGATATCAGCGTAAAATTCTACACTCGTACGCAGTGCCGACAATATTCCCAAAATTACCACCAACGTTTAAACCAGTAAGTAATATCTATAAGTTATAAAGAAGTTATGCTTCAATCTATGAAAATATGATAATCTTTTGAATCATTAATAACCAAAAACTATTTCTTTTCAGAAATTACCCAGAAAAAGAAAACTTACTAATAAATACGTGGATACCCAAGCGTCAACATTAACTGCAAGTCTTTAAATTAAAATGTTGACGAATAACAGATGAACGATATCACAGATTAAAATGAAACGATATCACAGATTATCCAATCTGTGATATCGTTTCTAAAAATAAAACTTTAAGATTATCGAGTTTTTTTTTCTCTCGTAATAAAATCCTACTCCCGTTCTACCCCTTAAGGATGGATTCTAAATATTTCTACTCAAAAAATAACTATTCTTTTGAAATATTTTGGTGAAATAAATGCGAGAGGTTGTATACAATCTCATACAACCGATTAGCAATGCGGCGAGTACCAGTACGCACCCACATTTTATTTATATTGAATAACCAAACAGTACACCGAAACGCATTTAGCCATACTTTTTATCCGTCATATATTTAAAATCTATATCAACGATATCTAGTTATCAATAAAAATGCACAGCACTATTATACGCTATAACTTTAGCTTGCATTGTATAGTCAAAATGGAGACATTCACTCAACTTCGACCCGACAGATTATATATGTATGTCTCTTTCAATCTTATGGCAATTTGAAGGTGTTAGAAAGAATAAAATATTGCTGCATTTTGTGATCCATCTATAGGTACAGACTAATACAACATCTTTGGTACAGACTATACAACATCTTTGGATGTTTTGCTTTGATTTTTTGATTGATACTGTCACTCTGACAGTTGTCTATTGTCAAATTTCTGTTTACCCATTTTCCTGTGGTGTAGTTTTGTTATAATACTTTACGAATTTCTATTCATTTCTTTTCTTTCTGAGTGCTTTCAAATTTTTTGTAATTTCGATTTTCGATTCACTCTTGTTTTTCGAACTTGTTTCTATAAGTAAAGAAAAATGTTTTTTCTTTTTCTATAAAAAATGTGTAAATTTACTTTTTTTCCATT
Organism: Bembecia ichneumoniformis; assembly: GCA_910589475.2. Lineage (NCBI taxonomy): Eukaryota > Metazoa > Arthropoda > Insecta > Lepidoptera > Sesiidae > Bembecia > Bembecia ichneumoniformis. The sequence continues at coordinate 16,402,042 of OU342524.1, read as the reverse complement.
TCTTTTTTAACTTTTTAAGAAAAAGTAACTTCCTCATAACTTTCCTCATAAAATCACAAGAGTTGAGACTTCATTGACGTCTGAACTTAATATATACTTCATTTTTTTAATATATTCATGAATAATGGAAGCAGATTCAACTACATATGAAAAAAGTACTGTAGAATCAAATGAAACTTATTTTCCTTTTGTTGTGTGCCCACTGTAAGTTTGTTAAATTTTTATTCTGTTTATATACCCTCACTTCAACCAAATTATTCAAACGAATTTTCTTACTAATCTTACAATTTGTTTTTTTATTTTTTTCTTTGATTTTATTGTAATTGAATTTCTTTGGATTTATTAGTTCTGACGTACTTTTTCAGTGATCTTCAACTGTACAAAGATATAATTAATGATGATGATGGAACTCAAGCTACCGAGAGACAACTTGTGGAAAGACTCCAAAAACTTGATCTACTTCACAAAAATCTTAAATGCCCCACGGGAGACCCAAGCTGTGAACTTATTTGTAAAAATGCACGAGTCGTAGACAAGTAGGTAACATACTAAATTTTAACTTGATGAAAGAATAAGGTAAAAGAATTGTCTTAACTCTTTTGCCTCATTTAATAATTTTAACTACTCTGACCAATTTGCAGTACTTTCATAGGACTGCTGATAATCCATTGTTAAAATCCTATCCAAAGAATGTAATTGATTCAAGAAAAAAAAATTTCTATTTGTCCTTATGAAACATATGATTTGGTGAAGTCATTATTCAGCAGGTAGGCTGACTGTCCACTTGATGGTAAACTGTCCAACAATGTTAACAGATTAAGTCTTTTGACAATGTTAGTTGGGCTGTAAACATCGACTGCATTTGACATGTTAACCTAAGTTGTTAATCATAAACATTTTTACAAGAGTTGTGTTCTCACTACAAATAATCTAATGACACGTTTATCTGATTTGACACAAGACAAGTCAATCAGCTAGTCTCACAAACAAGCAAGTCTATTATTTGAATTCCTTATTTCTTTTTTTTAAACCTTGCCTGTCTTCTATCTCTAAGTCATTCATTAGTGAATTACATCACCAATAGTCTTTTAAAAATAATTTTGTTTTTAAATCTTAAAAGATTTAAAAATATTTTGCACTACATTTTTGGCTTATGTCTAGAAAGACGTTTATGAATTAAAAAATAATAAGCAGCTGTGTTTACCAAATGAACATCAAATGACTAGTTGCATTTAACATTTTAACCCAACATTGTCTATTTGACTATTATCAAATTTTAATTCTGCCATAAGACTTTTAATTTAACATTGTTAATTGACTAGCAGAAACTAACGGTTGTGTTTATATAACTGCATAAGGTTAAGATTGTAAGACTACCTCCACATTGTTTTATTTTTACTCAAGGAACTTGTTTACTTACTTTATAGAAAAGTATTTAAAGACTTTGGGTCTGTTTTACAATCTGTCATTTCATTTAAATTTTATTTTTGATTTATTTCTTAACTAGAGACCCGTCCATTCAGCAGATAGAATTAAAATTGCAATTTTTTTTCTATAATATGTTGTACATAAAAAATGCATTTATATAAGTACTGTATATGCGCCAATTTTACTTAAAAGACCTAAAAGAATTATGTGATAGCGACACCCTTATTAGTGCAATAAAATCGGAAGAACTTATTTGGAACTACAAAATTAAGAAACACAGCAATAGAATAAATATTGCAACTGGTAGTTTTCTTGCTGCACCAGTTGCTAAATGTCTGCTCAAGCAGTTGACTATGACTGCTCAAGTAGTCTGTGTATGGTGTTAAATGATTAAATGTTCGAGCTACCTAATCTTGATGTATGATCTACCTGATCCTTAATGAAACAAAATATTAAATTTCAGATTGCAGTGGGTTTGTAAGGGTTGTAACAAAAGACAGTCACTAAGATTAGGTTCATTCTTCCAAAACCTCCAATGTTCCATAGTCCAAGTGTTACAGGTGATATTAGCCTGGAGTCAAGATGCTGATGTTGTGGTCGCAGCAGAACATTTTGGTAATATTTGTGCACTTATAGTCTTTTTTTTTAGGAAATCACACATTGTGTTTTTACAATATTTTTTAAGAAGCCATGTACAAGTATGAGAAGCAAACTTGGCTTTAATTACTTAATCTTACATTTATTTTTAACATAACCATTTGAAAAATGAATTAGTGATTTCAGTAATGTACCATGTTAATTTTATATTAAGGCTGACAGACAGTCTGACTGTCCACTTGATGGGTAAGTGGTTATCGTAACCTATAACACAAGCAACAACGTGGGTGCTCCTAAGTATGCTGCCAACCACACTAGGATTTAGGATAAGAGATTGAGAACGGGGATAGGGAAATAGGCTCTGGTATCCCTTACTCACTCACCGAAACACAACAGCACATATGCTTTTTATTTCACGTTGATCTTCTGCAAGGGGATGGTTACTCCCGCCAGACGGGTAGCCCAAATGATTAGGAAACGCAGTGTGCCCTGCTACTACTTTTTCAGATCCAGATCAGAGCCAATTTTGAAAAGTTAATTTCCATTCAAATTTACCCTGCCAGAAACTTTGCATACATTTTGGCATGCTTTTATCCTATACTAATAAAATCGTTTGCCCTGACTGACTTTCAATATATGATAAAATCGGCAGACGAGTTTAGGATCCTTTTGATGGCAGACGGCTACCATTGGTCTTGGTGTTGTTTGTAAATAAAGCAAAACCAATTATGGTAGAAGCACCGTGCTGACCCTGAAAATAACAAAACAGCAACACCAAACTGCAAAGCAACAGCACACAACTGAAACACAACAGCACACTTAAGATTACCATGGTGATGGTGACCTTACATCGTAAGGGGGTGGTTACACCCGCCAGACGAGCTGCGCAGTTTATGACTGTGAAACTCAATACGTTCTGCCACTACTGATCTGGTAACCATTTACCGTAACCGTCATACTTATGACAAAATTTTACCTCAGACAGGATTAAGATGAGGAAACCCATATAATTAAATTATCTTAATTTTACATGCCTACAGTTTGAATTGAAATAAGGTAAGCCTATAGTTAGACTAGTTAGACTAAGACTAATTAAAAAAAAAGACAGACCCATACAAACTTAAATGGACTGAATCTAAAAAATGTATTACTTAAAAAAAGAAAGAAAGAAACCCCACAGTCTATACTCGAATTGCTAATTAAACGGCGTTTACCTTTGAAATCATAGTTACGGGATTTGACACATTATGAAAATAACTAAATTGGCCCAAAAAAATAGACAAAATGAAATGTGCCATCTTGATTATCAAATAGAATTTCAGACAGATAATTATTTTTAATGTTACTGACAGTGATGCTAATTCATCAGATACAGATTTCTCATTTTAATTACAATAAAGCTCCCTTTCTTGATAACAAATGCACACTTTTCTCGTCAGTATTTTCAAAATAATGAAATATATCACAGAATTTAAATGAGTTTAATAAGTGAATCTTTTTCATGTCGTAAAAAATCGCCGACATTCGACATGTCAATTTACTTCTTTTAATTAACAATGCAGCTTTGCCTCTAATATTTTATATTCTTATCACAGATCGAATATTCTTATCACATAAAGACTCAGAGATGCTGATCTCTAAGTCTTTAGTAATTGTTCATTGTTTATGAAACGTGGAGCTTTAGTTAAAATGTGTAGTGTAGCATCTTGTTCAAGTAAGCTTAATGTTACTTGAAAACCATTTTTAATTACTTAAATGTTATTGAAATTCAAGTTTGTATATGTGCAGTGGTTGATCACCTCCAGAACAATTATTATGTATAACAAAATAATACATGTATGAATATTTCAGGAGTGAAACCACGAGTGGCTCTGAACATTTATAACCGTTTGGATGTGCTAGCCATAGACGCACAAAATGAAATTAAGTTAGGCGGCGACAACAGCGTGGTTTTAGCTGAAATGTACCCCGATTGCATGAACCGACTATCGCCTGACACAACGGACCAACCACACAGGCATAGGATATTAATGCTCGCCGATACTAATGTAAGTTTCATCGTTTATCTCGGAGTAGCTCCAAGTACCTGTCTTTGTATAGTTAAATCACAAATAGGTGCTTACCTCAGATGTGACCAAGCAATAGTAAATATCTTATTAATAAATAAATTTATTTTTCTATAATTTTATCATCTATAATTTAAATTAAAATCTGCTATGTACACTTCTTTGAGATTTCAACATTTTGACCTTAGGGAATAGTTCAGTGCCTTATCTATCGCATAAATAAAACAACTTAGGGGAACTATTTGAATTACGACCTCTTAACAAAATATGTCATGTGGAAGTAGCTAGAATTATCTGATCTGATATGTTTAAAATTTACTCTGTTATCAAAATAATAAACTATTAAACTTTAATGTTTAAAATACCAATAAGTTTACGTATCACAATCCTAAGTTTCTAATAAAATACTATTACTTGGCTTGGTATCTAAGTTTTTATATTTTTTTACAGCAAATTCCAACTACGTATTGGCTACACGTAATAAAGAAAGATCCCAAAAATTGCAGTGGAAACCTGTTTGAAAATCAGGTAAATTTAAATAATATTAAGCGCGCCATACATGATAGAGCGATACAGCTAGAGTAAGGCGAGCACTGTGATGAGAAAAGCATACGTATATAAGCGAAGTCCTTTCTTCCCTTGACCAGCTTCAATTAGCCATTTTAATAAAAACAATACACAATATATAAACACGTGTTAATTTGTACGCCGCGCGCCGCCCTAACTAGACCACCAAAATTCGAGTGTGTTTTAGAACTAGTTGTGTTTTTTTGCAAAATGGAATAAGAACAATATAAATAATCTTCACAAACTTTCTATTGTCGCAACTGTTTTCAGGCAGTAAAGGCTGAAATAAAAGGAGTGTTATCGACGGTGACGTTGCCGAATTCTACACTCGTGATGGGACATAACATGCCGCCAATAGAGGGCACCACTTCTATACAACATCTCGCGCAGCACTGCGATGCCGATTTGCAGAATTTCAGTAAGTTCAACATAACATTTTTTAATTGATGATAGCAGTTTAAGGTGAGCCAAACGCACCAGTAATTAACTGATAGTATTGCTAATGGTTCAATTACATTGAGCGAATTTACAAGCTGCGAATTGGTGAGTTTATAAGTGGTTAGATGGGGCGACAGTGACGAAGCCTACTCCTTTTTCTACCTTGGCCATCCTTCTTACAAGAGAATCCGTCAACCGATACTGCGATAAATCGTTGAAATTGATTGCTGAAGTCTGGCGGCAATAGATCTATAGGTGTGACCATTTCTTCGCATTTAATCTGTCCTAATAATCTCTTAATGGTGTTAAGTCGGAATTTTAGGTGATTTCAACTAAATGCCCTAAGAAAACTTTTTGTAATAAAAACACAATTTACAAAATTTTAAAATTCACCGCAGACTGCGCTGGTACCACTAACAAATCAGTATTAGCAGGAAACAAAAATAAATCTATGAAAAAAAAGTGACTGTCGCTTAATGTTCCATTTTTAAATGAGAGTTCAAGATAAAAAAGTAACTTAAGTGGCCAGTCTTTTATGAAATATTATGATAATGAATACTTTTTTCTGTTCGGCTAAATGTGCCGGTATGTGTAGAAGCGCCGCCATATTCAATCCATTTCTTTAATCGATCTAGTTATAGATTAGTTCACAAGAGCGTTTTTTCATGACGGCTTTCGACGTCGCTGGCAAATGTTGCGTCTGAGAGAGACGCCAGATTCTGACGTCCCTAATTGGTAACCGCGCGTTCCAATGTTACGTCACATTCATTAAATTATTGGAAACTGATTCAGATATGGGACAAAATCGCCTAGAGAGCGACCATTCTGATTCTAGTAATGAAAAAGCGCTCAAAATAGAGGTCGTATCACTAAGTGTGTTGCGTGTGTGGGCAGTGGCGTCGCGAATCTGGCGCCAGGCGGTGACGCTGTGCGCGGCATCGCGCGAGTTGTGCTCTGGCTCGGGTTGCGTGCGGGCGGCGCAGCGCTACCTCAGCGTGTCACTGCTGCGCACGCGCACTCGAGAGCTCTTTCGTCGTATGCTCGAGCTCATTGCGCTGCCATATCACCGAACGTCGACGCCCGATGGCGCCACAGACTAGTTTCTCTAGAATATTGTTAATATAAACAAATGCAAATATTGAAAATTGTATGAAACGCATATTGTCGTTGGTAAAATGCGTTGTCGTCATTATAATAAGAAATTGATTGATTCTGCCCTTTGTTCAAAATTAGGTTATTACGGATGAGAATCCGTCATCAAATTTCGAGGTGTGGTTTAAATATTAAGATCAATTGAGGGCCAGGCAATACACAGTTCCAATATTTGCAAAGGTCAAAATGAAGGCATGATAAATCAGAGTCTGTAAACAAAATTAATTTAAAAATCCATAATAAGGAAGACAGTTTGACAATAGGCAAAAGTGCGACTAAATAAGTTCATTTTTTTTATTTCAGTTGGATTAAGTAAAGCGAGGGTAGAGTTTTTTTTTTAAGTTATTGGTTAGTTTGCTAAGCGACACACACCATGAATCGTTTTTGTACGTACTTAGTATATAACACCACCAATGTGGTCGTCTGCTAAAATGGCAACACAATAATTTGCATTGCATAGACTACTCGCTCATCGATATAATACAAAAATGTAATTAATTCCTTACGGTATATTATTTGTTATTGAATGTTCGATTTTATATGTGTCTTAAATAATTAAATGTTGCAGTTACAAGATAATGAACGTATTGGAATCTTATTTTCTATTTAATGACAGGAATATAATTAATTTTTTTTTGGAATCTCTGAATATTACCCAAAGAATATATTTTTCAAAAACTTCTAAGTAAGATTCCTTCGAAGAGCAGTCAAAACGCACATATTGCTTGGAGTGTAGAGTCAGCAAAATTAATAAATAATAAAGGAAGTTAAAAAAGGAATTATGAAGCGTTAAACGCCTCTTTCGAAAGACAATAATTACACCTCTTTCGAAAGACAATAATTTTCAAAACGATATTACTCTGAAATGTCTGATATTTAATTTATACTCTATGTTGTGTGACGATTTACTTAATCTTATTTGATTAATATGATATTTGTTTCATGCTGTTGCTCCATTGTTATAATTGTTTCAATGTTAAAATTATTACAATATAAGTCTACAAGTGTTGGTTGTCAAATTTGCACTAGTTTTGAATAAAAAATAGTTTTAAGATTAGTTTAAAGAGATTCAGTCTTCCTAAGTGCCTTAAACTGAATACTTGTTCTATTTCAATTATTATGTATTTGTTTTAATTAAATTTTAAATTAGTATTAAGTAATTAGTAAGTATTGATTATTGTTTAATTAGAAATTAGGAATTTCCATAAGTGGTGTTGACTTCTCTCTATAATACGATGTGGTCCACATTTCTGTATTGATGGACAGCTTTAATTGCTTAAATGCTGTACGTAGTTGGTAAACTCACTCTAGTTTCCTTCATTACATTTATTTTCATCTCCCAATGGAAGTCAAGTCGTCAATAATAGACCACCTGGTTAAAAGGGATTGAAGAGCATCATCGAATTTCCACTTATCTGTATCTGGTTTACGTTTATAATACTTACAGTGCATGAAAAATTTGACATTGATAGTTTGCTTTTTGAGATCTATCTTACTGCCAGTCGCCGTGGTTTTATTTTGATTTTGGCCTACTTCTGAACGTGAAGTTCTAAGAGTTCCTGGCTCTCCTGTTTTATTGTGGTAGTAATTAACTCCTTTATGGTCGAGTATAGTGCTTCAGCTACGCCTTCTTTTTAAAATACACATGCTCAAATTCTGCTACCTCACAGATTTTTTTGATGATTGGTTTTCATAATATTTCCAACAAGACTTTAAAATTTGTAATTTGCGCTAACAATTTTCTATGGTTTCTCTATCGGGGACATGTTTCTTTGTATTGGTAAGAAGCTTTTTCAAGGCTTCATAAGTTTCTGGTCTGGTTGAGGAAGTAATCTCCCATTTTACTAAAAGTTGGTTATGAATTAATGTGGATAAAAATGGTTCGGTCTGATCTGGTTTTCTCCTTATAATGTTGCTCAGTAAAACGCTACAATCCATTAGCGATTATCAATGTTCAATTGTTCACTGTGCTTCCTTATACTAGTTTAAAGGCTCGAAGGACCATGTTACGGTTTGCACTCTGTGGCGGTGCTGGTTTTGAGAGGCCGAGATCGAATGGATTATAAATTTTATAAAGATTTTATTTATGACTATTAACACAATTTACGAATAATTAACAACACAAATTTGACCTCATTAAATTAATTGTAAATGGTATAACGGTTTATGAGTACGCGCCTAATTTGGTTATTATGGGAGAGTGATAGCTATGGAAGCGGAATGAGCATTGGACTTTTAAAACACGTATTTGTGTCGCTTTGTAACGTGTAAAAGTGCGTCACTTTTCGGTTATGTAGATTCGACCACAACTGCTAAGAATGTTCAACGAATTTCCGTATTTAGAAAATTAGGAAAATCTGTTACTTATGTTACTTGGTACATATTATTTCGTTTGTTTTTAACGGGTTATAATGAAAGATGGTCACAGTGCACTCGGAAAAAATAATTGTGTAAAAAAAAAACCTAACTGCTGAATTCTCAGTATTTTTTTCATAAGTGCCTTTCTAGTTATTAACGATGAATCAAGAAATGTAAAGAATAAAATAAAATTCTCTTTATGTAATAGTTTTATTTATTACCCCAATTACTATAAATAGACGCAAAACGTATCAATATTGTATCACGTTTAATTATTGTCAAATTATTTGATATCTCGTCTTGATCAAGGAAAAAGTAGCACTGTTGTTCATACCAGATTGGACTAACACTGTAAATATCAATGCTTTGTCTACCCATGACATGGTAACCTTGACCTGATACTGCAGCACGAAGTAGTCTGCGGCATACCCAACCCCTCAGCAACTTACAGCAGATATAGCGTGTTTGGGCTCAATAGGAAGCGGGGGGGCAGAAATATATATAAAATATACATAAACATATACATGTCATTTTAACTGTCATATTGCTACGAATATGACTGTTATTAATTTAACTTTTACGACTTTTTGAAGAATACTTACTAATTCGCAATATTTTCATCATGTTTAAATTCGAATATCGGTCTGTGATTATAATTCCTTACAAAGGAAGATGTTACAATTCTTAATTCAAAATTTATATTTCTTTTTCATTTCTACCTTCACTTTCTGGTCAGTTCTAAAAACATTCAGTGCCCCTATTTCTTACTGACCAACTATTTTTTTTAATGTATAGGTCTCCAGACAGGCATACGGTCACCTTGATGGAAGATGATTAGAACCATAGCCTAACACAAGCAACGCCACAGATGCTGCATGTAGTTTGCCAACTATAGTAGGATAAAGGATAAGAGATAGGGAAATGTGCTTTGTCATCCCTTACTTACTGAAACACAACAGCATACACATTCTGGTATTTCACTAGGGGTTTTCTGTAACGTTGTGGTTATGTCGACAGACGGGCTGCACACGACGAAACACAGTGTGCCTTGCCACTACTTGCTAGATCCAGACCAGGGCAATTTTAAAAGTTTGAACGTATAAGTTCATTTCCTAAGGTGGCCCCGACGGTAATCAATCCCGGAGCCTCTGAGACAGAACGTTAAGGCTAGACTATAGCCTATGTAAAACATATGGAGTCAAAGCCAACCTTCATTCCTTACTATGGAAATATATTTAATAAAGACCTGAACCTAACCTGGAAATATATTTAATAAACTTTGACGAGCCCGGTGGATGAGTGGTTAGAGTGCTTGCCTTAATGCCTTAACACATTAGAGTGCTTGTTCTAGGGTTTCCGGGTTCGATTCCCGGCAGGGTCAACTTTGAAAAATCAACTTTTCAAATTTGGCTCTGGTCTGGATTTGGAAAAGTAGTGGCAGGGCACACTGCGTTTTCGCAGTCATTTGGGCAGCCCGTCTGGCGGCAGTAACCACCCCCTTACAGAAGACCACCGTGAAATAACAGCACATGTGCTGTTGTGTTTCGGTGAGTGAGTAAGGGATGCCAGAGCCCATTTCCCTATCCACTCCATCCCCCTTATCCTTAATCCCACTGTAGTCGGCAGCGCACTTGCGGCAGCTTTGGCGTAACTTGTGTTATAGGCGACGGTAGTCACCTACCGTCAAATGGACCGTCAGCCTGTCTGCCGACCTTAACGTAAAAAAAAACTAAGTATATAAATATATAAAGAAAGAAATCGGATAAAATTTCATCATTTTATAATAAAAATATTTAAGTTAGGAAGTAACTTAATAGGTATGTTTAAGTATTATTATAAACTTTATCACAAATAGTACCTACTTATTTATAGGGTGTAACAAGTTAACAATAAAAAGTAGCGTCTTATGTCCTTTCCCAGGGAATGAACTAACTAATGAGTTCCATTAGAGCTACTTTCGCATTTATTCACTAACTTTTGTGCGCCCCTTTTTTGTAGGCGTTGAATAAATGATTCAATCTTTATTGCTCAATTATTTTCAGAAATTTGCAGTTTTAAATGAACGAATATTAATCTTTTATATATAAAAACAAAGATAGTTTATTCGGTTGAGGCTTTAATGCAAATAAAAGAAAACTTGAATGTTTTTACCGTTTGCAGTCCGTGGTTGCTATACAGTTAGTTGGAAGTTGAGAGGCGCAGGCGCATCGCGACAGGTTGTTTAACTGTTTCGCTCGTAATCTGTGCCGGCGCGGCGCACTGCCCGGCCGCGGGTTAGGCCCTCTTCACTATTAAAAAAGATAGACTGTCTGAATGTATGACTATTAAATTTCCTAATACAGAATAGAACCGAATAAACATTATTTAGAATTTAGGTCAAGGTAGATAAAGTCCTTACTTTTTGCTTTAGAGCAATTTGTTACCGGAATAAGTTTATGGTTCAAGCTAGGAAACGTGAAAGCCATCACGAAAAACGCGTGTAAAGGTCCTGAATAAGGTCCTACTATCTTAGTTTGAACATATATTTATTGTTTAATAAACTATATAAATAAAATATTACTGTAGAGAGAGAGAGTAACCTCTCTTAGACTCATTTACTTAATTTAATTTTTTTTTTGACGATCAATATATTTATTTAGATAATAAAAAAATAAAGAAGTCTGCCAATAGTGTGACCTTGTATGAAATAGATATTTTAATTCTATTTAATTTTAATTAAACGGCATTTTTGAGTTTACATCGAACACTCAATAAATTGTATTTATTGCAATGAAAGAGGATATTTAAAAGGACCATCCCTTTTAAATTACTTAAGCTCTGGTATCTCATATAATCGGCCGCCATACTCGAACACCGAAACATTCCATGTCAATATTTTTTACGATTACAGATCTCAGACGGACTGCCTATTATGACTACGAAACTTTAATGTGGTCTGCTAATACAGACCTGCAATAGTCCTGCTGCATGTTCATTTAAATCCTCACCTACCTACTGTTTTAGACATTCACTAATAAGTATTAAGTAAGTACGGTATTAATTCGGTAAATATAGATGAGTCGGAAGAACCGTCCCTTTACGATCCGACCCCGTTTTAAAGCTATACATTGGCATATCTAATATATTCCTTGACATTTTACCGTAATGGAAATCTACTTACATTCTGTCTACGTTAAATTCGAAACGGGCTAGTTTTGCTGGCGAAATTCCAATGCTGTTAATTTACTTGCTACAAGTTTCATACAAAATTGATCTCATTGGATATCTAAGTTTATAGATAACATGAAAAACATTTATACTTAGGCACCCACATAACATCAAGTAAAGTCGCGAGAAAAATGTAGGTAGTGTCGAATTCGAAACGTAGTCAAACAAGTTTTTACATCTGGGTTGATGCAGATAACGGAGTGTTTTATTTTTAGAACGTAAACCCAGACCTTGTTATGTATGTCTCATTAAACATAATTAATTATAAATTAGTTTGAAGTTCACATGATTTTTTTTTCTAATTTAAGAACAACCGAGTCATTATGTACATAATTAGGTACCTACCACCGTTTCGGAATGAATTTTTTTTTTTTTTTTGAAAAAGGCGGAAGGAATCTGAAAAAACACATTCTCTTTTTAAGTCAGTCATTATTTTCTAGGATAAATTATTAAAAAATAGTAGTGGCATGTTGGTCTGGACAGCTTTAACTTTATCAGGTTGCCAGAGAACTTGGGGTACGAACAGCTTTAGGACTCATTTTCATTGGTCGATATTAGAATGTAGGTTTTCTCGGCCGGTATCCATATGAGTTGTGGGTTTCCGGGATGATGGCCCAGGTCTGTTGGAAATTCTTCCTTTCCAACAGACCTGGGCCATCATCCCGGAAACCCACAACTCATTGGTCGATATTCTTCGCATGCGGGGTGCTTGAAGGGCATTCGCTTTTAAAGAATTGTAATTAATAAGCGTACGTACCTACCGTAGATCAACAAATAATGTTGTGTAGAGCAATTTTTAACTGTTGTTATTCAAACAACTGCTTGTGATTGCACTGTGAGTTGTTCCTGCACCCAGCAAAGTATCGACCAAGGAAAATGAACACTTACGAGCAATATCGCTCGTGTTTCTAGGCTAACTGTTGTTTGCAAACTTAACGTTTTGTTATAAGATTTTTTATTTATTTACCATCGAGCTGACTTTACAGTTATGTACAATTCGTTTTACCAGGATTCTCTTAATTACTTAAATACACATAATATAATACTTACTAATATACTAAATCCTAAAATGAGTTTGTTTGTCACGCTTTCACACCAAAACTGCTCAACCGATCATCATGAAATTTTGCATACACGTTGTCAGGGATACAGAAGAAGACATAAGGTTACCTTTCTTCCAAAAAAATTCTGTTCCCGCGGGATCATAAAAAATAAAATATCATGGAGTGACCAAAATATATGAGCAATAAAGATAAGGATAAAAGGGAGTACGGACGAAGTCGTGAGCAAAAGCTAATAATACTATGTCCATAACAAATATCATATAAAACCCAATTCAAAACATTAATAACTACATTTAAATAATTTATATCTATATCTCTATATATAAAAATGAATCATGGCATCACGCGTGACCGATTTTAATTCGATTTTCACTAATGTAAAGAGGTATAAACGGGGAATGTTCTTATATATAAAAATTGCACCCCTGGCTAAGCCGGGAGCGGGTTGCTAGTACATATAATAAAATCGTACCTAAACGTGCCGTATGTCTGTGCGTTTGTGCACACTAATCTCTGAAACGGCTAAACTGATTTGAATGCGGTTTTCACTGATGTATTGTAGCAAACTACAATACATCAGTGTACAATCAGTGTATAATCATGTACTGCGTTTCCAGGTGTAGATATATATAAAAAAAAAAAAAAAAAAAATTAAATATTAATGCATACTGTATTACCTACACATAGACACACACGCATTACAAACATTGCACCATATGCATCGCACACACACACACATGCGCGCACACACACACACGCACACACACAACATATATTTTTTTTCTTTTGTTTTCATTTTATTTGCTTTCTACCCTTTTTCTTTTTCCTTGTTTGTTTATTGTTACCTTCAGATATTGTTATCGATCGCATTTCAAGTGTTGCACAAACAATAGAATACAAAGATAGATGCGGTCATCGAAGGTGGAGCCCTGGTGTCCTGAGACACAGGTATTACCTAGTTCAGGCGCCAGTCTCCCACATACAATGTAGCACTGAATATTATAAATGTACCCACTTAAAATTTGTAAATTGTGGAGAAAATAAATAAATATTATTATTATTATTATTATTATTATTAAACTTCCCGTAACATTTAGCGTTTGTTTCATTCCAATTACAAACAAAAAAATTACGCGCTATATTCCGAATACCACGCGTACGAAGTTGCGGGCTCAGCTAGTATTAAAATAAAATACGTATCTAATTTTTTTTCAGTTAGACTGATGCTGATCGAGAAATCGTAAAAATATGTGTAAAAGTGTCGTTGATCAGTCCCAAATCTCGAATAATAAGAAGCCCGTTGGATGAGTGGTTAGGGTGCTTGCCTTAACGCTCTGTTCTAGGGTTCCCGGGTTCGATTCCCGGCAGGGTCAACTTTGAAAAATCAACTTTTCAAATTTGGCTCTGGTCTGGATTTGGAAAGTAGTGGCAGGGCACACCGCGTTTTCGCAGTCAATTGGGCAGCCCGTCTGGCGGCAGTAACCACCCCCTTACAGAAGACCACCGTGAAATAACAGAACGTGTGCTGTTGTGTTTCGGTGAGTGAGTAAAGGATGCCAGAGCCCATTTCCCTATCCACTCCTAATCCCCTATCCTTAATCCTACTGCAGTCGGCAGCGCACTTGCAGCAGCTTTGGCGTTGCTTGTGTTATAGGCGACGGTAGCCACCTACCATCAAGTGGACCGTCTGCCTGTCTGCCGACTTTAACATAAAAAAAAGACGAATTTCTGCTTACATTGTTATCGAAAAAGAAAAATTGGTTACGGGAAAGAAATGTGAACTCTTTAAGAGACGTGTATATTTATTGCACATTTCGTTGGTATTAATACTAGTTTAGCCGGTAGTTGTGGTGCGGTAGGTCGGCCTCAGCGACGGCTGTACCGCTATCTCCGTTAATAAATAAAAAAGCGACGCGGAGAGAGTACATAGCGGGCTCCACTCCCGCACCCACAACTCAGTGCTCCCTGAGACACCTTCCGTGATGGTCAACTACAAGCGCGTGGTGTGCGTAGCGGCTCTGCTCTCCGTGGCCGCCGCCGCGCCGGCCGCCGACTGCGCCGACAGACACTTCGACCAGCGGCAAAACGGCACCGAGAATTACCGACTCAACATCGACGGCGTTGTCATAGCTGTGGCACCGGCGGACTCACTGCTCGCCGCAGCCTCCGACATAGATCTAAACGAACTTCTAGCTCTAGACGACTTTGAACCTCACAAGCCTAAGCCGCCCGCAAACGACAAGCCAGAAACACCATTACTGGAACCTAAGCCGCAGGAGGCGAAACCGGAAGAATCGAAACCCGATTCGTCGAAGCCTGCCGAAAGTCCTCTTAGCGATGTCAGCGTGAATTCTGCTACGAAAAGCTTGAACAAGGACCCGTCGTCAAGAAATCGCGAGAAAGCTCACAGGTTAAAATTTTTTTTTTAAATGTGCTTTACAGCGGTTAGCAGGCTGATGGTCCACTTGATGCTAGATAGCTTCCGTCACCTATAACACAAGCAGCGTTGATCTTAATAGGATAGAGAGAAATGGGCTCTGGCATCCCTTATTCACATGCTGTTATTTCCACAATGAACAGATAATTTTGGTCCCATTTAAGGTTTTGTATTATAATATTGAAATCGTTTTGATTAGGTATTATTTTTTTTAGAAATAATATTATTTAGATGATGTTTCATTTTTGTTTTTCATTAAAAATAATCAATTTAATTGTTCTCAGGTTGAAGAGTCGCCTCGCAAGTATATTACTTCCTCTGCTACGAAGAGCGCGCCATCATTAGAACCCTCCGGAATATTACAGACTGAAAATTAATATCGTTTATCAAATAAATTCATATATAATCCCAGTGATATATTGCATTTATATGTATTGTTTTAAGTTTAGTTTGAGTGAATTAATTATAAGTTGAAATGTTTTGTTGAAAATAAATGACGATTTTTATTTAAAAATAAGTACAATTAGTTTTGTTTTACCTTTACAAAAAAATAGGTAAGGAAACCTTTTAACATAGTTTTTTTAACGTTATGTCTGTTGCAAAATGTTCTTGTGTTTATTTAGGAAAGTAAACTCAACGCTCTAGATTAAAATACCTATTCGACTTAGTATTTTTAACTTTAAGTATAATCCTGATCTTTATAATATTATAAATGTGAAAGTTTAGATGTTTGTATGTTTGTTACTCAATCACGCAAAAACAGCTCAACGGATTTAGATTAAGTTTGGCACACAGATAGTTTAGTATGTATGTATTAACATAAAGGATACTTTTTATACTGGAAAAATGTTAAGTTCCCGAGGGATAGTTTAAAATCCGTCGTCATAATGATAAAGATGTCGGGTGTTATATTCTTGATTATTTTTCTCAAGTGTTTACATTTTTCAATTTTCAACGCTATCAATAACTAAAGTAGGTAAATAATAAATAAGTATTTCAATAATTATTTCAATAAAACGTTTATTTTTGTCAATTAGGTATGTACAGCAGAAATATGAAAGTAGCAGAAACAATAACGAAACTTGGAATTTAAATTTGAAATTTTATTTTATTATTATTGTTTGTCAAAGTTTTTTATAATCGATAATTACTAATCGATAATTAGAAATGGAAAAAGAAAAAGTATTATTCTATTGAGTCTAGGGCTTGACTCATAATTACATGATGCATTTACTGTTCGCACCATCTAGAGATATTTTTCGGAATTTACTCGTATCAGTTACACAAGCTAGGCTCTAACCCCTACCGGATAAAAATATACTATATGCAAACATGTCATATTGTACATTATAAAATGGTTTGTTCTTATTGACCATCAACCATAAACTACTAAGTCTAGAAAACTGAATTTTGAACATTGGTTTATTTTATAACGTTTATAAGCATCCCATAGGAAAGAATTTTTGAAAATTTCAACTCCGTGCGAATCCGGAGGCGGGTTGCTAGTATCCTATATGTATGTGAAGTTTAATCCAAATAAGTCCAAAGAATAGGATGGCAGTCGGCCTCACGAGTAAGAATAGAAGAATACTCCCTGGGATCCATTGCCCATTGCCCCGAAACACACGTTTTAAAATGATGGAATAACCTACATCTAAAAGTATCGTCACGAGTCTTCACATAAATATAAACCAGATAGCTGCTTATACAATTTATATTTTCATGAAGAATATTCATACTATTATATATTTTCAGTGCCTACGAAGTTAAAATTAATAAAATATGAATTCATGCGCGAAAATAATTTCTAATTTGCACAAATAGCGGTTTTAGCACGCATTACCTTCTCAATGCGGAAGATGAGCCCTAATTGCTACATACCCGTTCAGAATACACGTGTTACCATACTGGAAAATTTTATGTATAGATAGACAAATCGTAAAATAACTACAAACTTTTAAATAGATTTTTTCCGACATCTTGGGTCGGTTGAAGTGTTAGTAAAATACGCAAACTTACCGAGCACAGGATAAACAGTAAATTTAACAGTTAAAATATATACCTAATAAGAAACAGTTGATGTCTCTAAGTATATTATAAAAGAGTCGTAGCGTAAAAATACTTTAAATGAAAATGTTTAAAACAAAAATAAGAGTGGAAAAAAATTTTGAATTTTGTAAATACTCTATTTTGAATTTTGAAGGTTTTATTTAACAATGTTTTCTTATATTTTTTAAAAGTACATTAAAAATTTTTTAAACTAAATGTTAAATTATTCTTGTGATTATTTGGGGTATTCATAAATCCACCTGGGTGGATTTATCAATAATGAATGAATGAAATTACTTAATCACTTTTCGTGCTAATAATACAAACACTCTAGACATTAGAGTCTATGAAACTTAAGTCTGTAATAAATATTTATTCTTATAACTTGTAATATTTATCTTAATAAGCTTTACTTGCAAAAGACCCTACCCTAAAGTCTAGTTTTATGTAGTTAGCAGAATATTTTAACGTGTTATGAACACACGGGTGCCAAAACGAGACACGGATATAAATCCCATCAATGAGGTTTTATGTTCGATATGCATTCGAATTTGAGCTCTAAGTATATGCCTATTTTAAATTATATGAGTTGCTATAACGCCGAAGGAAAAAATTGTAAGGATATCTATCTGATTAGCAATCTCTGAAATAATACCGAATGCATCTCGGAATATACAGCCGTACGTACTTCTCACACAATAAAGGCATGCCTTGCAGTGGGACAAATGTATGCATATTTCTGATAAAGTGATAGTTATAAGCCTGCGTCAAGTTTAAGTCCATCGCGGGTTAAAAAAGTATAGTATAGTAGTTACCTACCTACTAAAGTAGCGTCCAGTAATAGTTAAAATAGATAGACAATGTGCCAATCACTTAACTCAGTAAAAGTTGCTGCTGAGTATTTTTTGAAAATTTCTGCTGCTGCTTAATACTGTCAATTTTTTTTTCATGTTAAGGTCAACAGGCAGGCTGACGTTCCATTCGATGGTAAGTGGTTACCGTCGATATCATGGATATTATGGATGCAGAAAATAACAAATGCTGAAGTTCTGCGTCGAATGAAAAAGGGAAAGGAGGTGTTGGGAACGATAAAGGAGAGGAAGCTGCAATATTTCGGGCACGTGATGAGGGGCGAAAAAACCGTATTCTTCAGCTAGTGATGCAGGGCAAAATACAAGGAAAGTGTAGCGGAGGCAGGAGAAATACATCATGGTTGAAGAATTTGAGAGAGTGGTTTGGTTTGAACACTCGCTCCCTCTTTCGTGTAGCAGCTTCCAAGGTAAAGATAGCCATGATGGCTGCAAATCTTCGTAGAGAAGCGGCAAGTTAAGAAGAAGTTTACCGTCGCTTATAACACAAGCAACATCACAGTGCTGCAACTGCGATGCCGATCATAGTAGGATCAACGATAAGGGATTATAGAAAGGGATAGGGAATTTGGCTGTGTTATCCCTTACTCACTCACATCGAAACACAGCAGCACACATGCTGTTATTTCACGATGGTCTTCTGTCAGGGGGTGGTTATTGCCGAAAGACGGGCTGCTCAAATAACTCCGAAACGCAGGGTGCCCTGCCATTTCTAATTATTTTGAAAAATAATAATGGAATTCTTTGTTCCGGTAATTCTCGGTTCTCGTCGAGCCAACGCATCGTATCGCTCGCCTGGCTAACTTCGTGTGCAAATTCACCTATAGTTGAGCTCTTTCTTTTTACTCGGCACCTAAGAGTCGTAGATAGACTGCTATTTTCAGAGATTAGTGCAATTAATTTTAAAAAAAACTTTTCAGCTTTATTATACTATATTATTAGTATGGTATGGGTGAGGATGTACCTAAATGTATTTAAAGATGAATTTAGGTCTACACGTTGTGATGCGTTCTGAATGCGAAATTGAGAATATTGGAATCATTTGAAAGGATGTTCAACAACTATGTCACGATTCCGCAACACATAAAATAAACATTTAATCAATTTAGACATTTATTAAAAAGCTGAGAGTTTATACTTAATATGTGATACTAAAATAAGTTTCCCGTAGTGTGAGCACATAAAAATTTATGTTATAGACGAACCGTTAAAAGCGTTTTCTTGAGAATAACGGAATTATTAATAATGAGATAAAATCATAGTTTATAAAGATAAACAGAGACGTAAATGTGTTTTTTTTTTCTAAACTAGCTGAGCCCGCAACTTCGTACGCGTGGAATTCGGTATGGCACGTAACTTTTTTTTTTTGTAAACCGATTGGAATGAAACAAACACTAAATATTTCGAGAAGCTTGCTACAACACATCAGTGAAAACCGCATTCAAATCGATTAAGCCGTTTCTGAGATTAGCGTGCACAAACAGACAAAAATTCTAAAAAATATTTTTTGACCTCGGTAACATAAGTACAACGTGTGCAAATTGTTTTTTTTTTTAATATTTAATGTACAGACACGGCTCGTTTAAGATTTTATTACATGTATAGATTTAAAACTAATAAGATCACAAACGCGCATATTCCTACGCATATTATATATATGTGAGCTTTGTCGCAGCGAAACTCGGTTATCGTATCCATGACCCGCGGTCACTGTCACACAGACACGTACAGTATACCATCTGCCTCGCACACGAGTTGCATTACGTCCTAATATAAAAGCTTATTTGAAATTGGAATTCGTTTGCAAACAAAGGTGATTAGCGGATGCGAAAGCTCTCGGCTTGCCGTTCTCATTAGATGTAGCCGACTGATTAACGAGAAGTGTTACTCGGAGTGTGTTGTGGTCCGAGCGACTGGAAACCGTTACGGTGTGCTCATTTCGTCCGACGGACTGGTTCGTGGGTGCACGGTAAAAGCGGCGCGGGATCAGACTTTGCGCAGTTACAGCCTTGGAGAGTTGCAATCCGCACGCACTATGCTTCTAGTCTTCGCCTGTTTGCTGGCAGCCTCTGCCGCCGCACCGGCCAGTTACGATCAGCGTCAAGACGGTGATTTCAACGTGCGCGCTGACGTGCAAAACGTAGTGCTCGTTGTAGCAATTCCACAGAAGATACCGAACAGTATATTCAGCCTGTTTAAGAGCGCGAAAGACAATCACCAAGAGCCGCTGTTGCAAGAGAGAGCTGATGTTCAAGTTATGGAGGCGTTTGTGGAGCCGAGTACGCCATATAAAGTCGAAATTGGCGGTACGAGCGACCGCTATGCGGACGGAGACGGCCGCGCCGTAGAAGTGGTAATAGCTGGTAGAAGACGGCTCGAGACGGAGCCACAGGAAAGGGATGAGCTGAAACTGCTAGGAGCCACGGAGCAGTGCGGGCCGGACCGCGAGCGGGATCCGGTAACACTTACATGTCGATTTCCGTCCAAGAGCGATTCAGTTTCAGCGGCAGAACCAGACGCCGCAGCCCCAGCGTCGAGCGATAACAAATTAGAGGTTCCACCAGTTCCACCCACACCTGAAGTCGTCAAAACATAATTCCTGATCTCCGCATCTGACTAGGCCAACCTAAGTTTAAATAATAATATTTATAGTTATTACTTTTAAGGTTCATGTAAATTATTAATAATGAAAATAAATGAAACGTGTCATAATATTTTGTTTATAGATCTAACTACTGCAATGGCCGGTCCAAGTAAAGTCAGGGTAAGAAAAGGTTCGTCACCTAAAAGTCGAAATTTGCTTGCTCCAGGACAATTATCAGTCATGCTAAAATTTCATTTTAAACGTCTACGTGTCTGTCAGTTGTTTGCTTATTGCTTTAGTTTTAAAATCAAGACTAAGAGTCTACTAAGAGTCTACGACTTGATAAAGGAATTAATTTGAAAACTGAGAAGGTTTTCGTACCCCGACTGTAATCACAACAAAAAGAAATATCTCATTAAAGGTATGACCTATGAGCCTATGAGATTATGACTATTATTAGGATAGTCCTTACTTCTATATTAAAATTGATCGAATTCAAGCTTTCTAGCTGATATACTTACTACAAAAATATTTTTATTTATTTTTGTTTGAAATATGTGACGCCTGAAAAAATGTGACAGGTACTATTTGTGAAACACATATGTACAAAAGTTTGCTATAAACAAATATTAAGACAATACAAATTGAAATTAAGTACACAATTATTTTTTTGTATCATTTGATCATTAATTGAGAAATTCTTTCTTCGTGAGGATCAATTAGAAAGATTGGTTTTCCTGTTTGGAAAATTTAACCAAATTGTTGCACACCGATATACCTAATAAAAGTCATATTTGATCAGATATATAAAATACCTGAAGGTGAATGTACCTTTATCTTTTTCTTGGACCTTGTATGAGTTGTACAATAAAAATTAAAACGAAGTTGACGCGATTTCATTCCATTCGTAACTTACGACCCGGCCACAGTGGCGTGCTATCGACTGACTGGTTAAACTTTCACTTTATGTGTATTTAGTTTTGAAATAAATAATTAATTGTCAACAAATAAATATTTAGAATTAAAATAATTAGTACTATACCTATTGTGTACCCTTCTAAGTTTAAACTGTGAATCGCATTATGGGCGCGGAAATAAGACAATTTCCATTTGAAATTCGTGATGTAGAAACAAAATTGGCAGAAGAACTCATGAAATATTTTAAAGGTAAGTTTTTTATTTAGCAAAAATATTTGATTACGAGGTTAACAATTTAAAAACAAAACCAGTTAAAAGATGGAAAAAAAAAGAGTTGCTTAAACAAATGCAGAAAGTAGCTATGTTTACAAAGTAAGCTGGTGCTCACAACTTCGTCCGCCTTGAAAAATATGAGAAATTATTATGACCGCCCCACATCTTTATCGCTGTGACGACGACGGTAGCGCCCATTTTTTATATTTTTGGACAATCCCTGAGGAACCTAACATTTCTCCGGGGTAAAAGTATCCCATATGTTAGTTAAGCCAACCTGTGTGCCAAATTTCATCAAAATCCATTAACCAGCAGTTTTTGCGTGAAAAGTACAAACATCCATCCTCACAAATGTCCTCACAAACTTTCGCATTTAATAATATAAGTAGGACTCTAGTAGAATAATCATTATTTTAGTCATTATTTTTACACAACAATTTACTGGTGTAATTTTTAAAACAATACTATTATTCATATGAGAATGTTATTATCATTCCTTGGTCAGGTATTAATCACCGTTTGCATAACCGGTTTACAATTATAATACCTTCAAAATGACATTCGAAATGAATTGTTATTTTCAATTCAATTATATTAGCCTTGTTCTTGTACAAATTTGATGGAACCAAATCTCTAGAAATATCTATACGTTGATTTACACTGTTTGTTATTCGAACATATATATGTGATCATTCAGAAACCATCGTGAAACATATTGTTATCAAATTATGAACGTTGCGCAGACCCATACAAATAGATTCAAGTTATTAAAAAATAGCTTCACGTTTTAAATTTATAAAGATAAATCTAGTATATCATTATTATAACTTCGACACGCAGAAATTGTTAAAAATATATATAAAGCAAATTCAATGAAAGTTTAAATTTAAAAATAAGACTAAAATTCCTAATCTTCCACTAACATTTAAGTATCAACTTAACCCTGTCCTCTTCTCATTTCTCCAGTTCATTGGATTGTTATTGATAATCACAGATAAAGACTTCCTAGCATGATTAAAAAATTATAAAAAAGTTAAAAAGATTAAATATATACAATATATAGAGAGGGCATTGGGAAAATTTTCATACAAAAATATTGATCCTGATCGCCATAATCTCAATGGCCATGGCGTAGCTATATAGCCTTGTAAAGTTGGCGATGGACTGAGCGATTTTGTACCACGTGGTTCTAAATGTCAGGGATTCTTTCGTCTTGCCCGATCTATACAGTTGAGAATCTTTCAAAAAAGTATGTAAACTTACACTTCTATTTAAAACTCAATTTGAAAATTTACACACTAATTTCACGTTTTCGTGACGTTTGTGTCGACGAATTGAAATACTTAATTAGTCGATCTTATATCTAACTAACTTTTAGGTGAACGATCTGTAATTAGCAGACATAGAATATACAAAAATATTGTTTCAATTTATCTCTCACTTTATCTACATGTCAATGGTTGTTAAATGTTTTGTAAATAAATAGACTATGTAAATGAAATTCCAACAGATATGCGAAATTAGCTGTTAACTACCATATTTTGTTTATCCATTGCTAGGCAACGCTTTATTCGGTGCATTTTTTAATGTTTTAAGATGATCCCTCGAGAACATTCTCGAGACCATATAGTCTCGAGAATGTTACCTATAGGTACTAAACTCTATCAAAATTGAGTTTTTGTTAGTAGGAGACGGTAACCATTTACCATTAAGTGAACCGTCACTGCCTGTGTCTTCCATATTTGAACTATATTTTGGTTTGAAACTGTGTGCCAGATATTAACAATAAAGCGAATAGGCTCTATTTTAATTACGAATAGGTACATAGAGTAGACAGGCGGAACATTAAAAAATTCCGTCATGCAAAACATCAAAGCTCGTTAAATCACTCAAATTGCTTTCACGATGTAGGAAACCAAAGTAATCATTAAAAATATAAGTAAGTAATTATTATGTTTGCAGGTGAAAGAACTGGGTTTGTCCAAGTTGGGCCAAAGAAGTATTTCCTCCCCAACAAGTACAAACAGGAAGCCTTAAATATTTACACAATGCCAGTTAGACCAAACGACGTATTCGTTGCCAGCTACCCGAGGTCTGGTAAGTAGTAAAAAAGACAACTATGAATTAGGTTGCGCCGCACAACCTTAGAACTTAGTTCTTCGCTTATGGGAAGAATCTCGACATTATTTTCTTTTTTTAAATGTTTTTATGTTTGACGAGCCCGTTGGATGAGTGTTTAGCGTGCTTGCCTTAACGCTCTGTTCTAGGGTTCCCGGGTTCGATTCCCGGCTGGGTCAACTTTGAAAAACAAACTTTTCAAATTTGGCTCTGGTCTGGATTTGGAAAGTAGTGGCAGGGCACACTGCATTCCGCAGTCATTTGGGCAGCCCGTCTGTCGGCAGTAACCACCTCGTACAGAAGACCACCGTGAAATAACAGAACGTGTGCTGTTGTGTTTCGGTGAGTGAGTAAGGGATGCCAGTGCCCATTTACCTATCCCCTCCTAATCCCTTATCCTTAATCCTACTGTAGTCGGCAGCGCACTTGCAGCACCTGTGGCGTTGCTTATGTTATAGGCGATGGTAGCCACCTACCATCAAGTGGACCGTCAGCCTGTCTGCCAATCTTAACATATAAAAAAAGTCTGGCAGACAAACACCGAAACACAACAACACATATGTTGTTATTTCACAGAGGTATTCTGTAAGGGGGTGGTCACTGCCGCCAGACGGGCTGCCCAAATGACTGTGAAACGCAGTGGTTTCTGCTACTACTTTTGAGGATCGGAAATTCAATGAGTTTTCAAAAGTCTCATTGAAATAAATACTTATTCACTGAATACTATGACTGAAAATGTAAGTTTAATAATCGCAAAACCACATTTACTAGTACCAGAGAGTGAGACTTTGCTTCTTTTGTATTTTGAAGAAAAAAAAAGACTACTATTTTCTTTTGAATAATTTTTCAGGAACGACATTGACCCAGGAGTTAGTTTGGATGGTGGCAAACGATTTGGACTATGAAAAATCTAACGCAATACCTCTTACAGAAAGGTACCCGTTTTTAGAGTAAGTGAACTTCTTTCTTTTACATATTTGGTTTCCATATTCCTGATTACAAAACATCTTCCTTCCTCTTTCTTGAAACGCAATTTGCTTGGAGAAAAGTCTTACACACTTCTTTTAAGAATTCTTATCTTTGAAATTTATAAGGTTATTCCATGAAACTTCCATGATTTGATGAAACTTTTAGTTCTTTATGTTGATATTTATCTCTCTGATTCACTGTCGCTTTGGAAGATGCTCTTTGAATGGCAAGGACTTGGCATCAGCATTAAAGGCGAGTATATCATTCACATTCGGTTTGTCGACGATTTTATGGTCCCGGGAAGTCGATAAGAGAACTCAACACGATGCTCGGTGGCCTCTACCGAGTTTCCCAAAGGGTGGACCTTAAGATGAATATGGACAAGACGAAACTTATGTCTAATTTTCATGTTGCGCACATCCCAGTAACAGTTGCGAATTCAACTATCGAAGTTGTTTGGGATAAACAGTTCAATTAGGTAGGGCCAATTTGAGAACGACATCAATCATCCAATCTAGCTCGGATGGGCAGCGTTCGAGAACTTCTTGTCGGGAAAAGGATCTTCTTGCCGAAGTCCCTCGGACTGAGGTTTTCGATCAATGTGTATGTGTTGCCAATAATGACATATGGCGTTGAAATGTGGCTCTAACTATGAGCCTTGTAAGTAAGCTCGACGTTTCTCAACTAGCTATGAAGAGTGTTATGCTCGGGATTACTCTGCGAGATCGAATCAGGAATGACGAGCTCCATAGACAAATGAAAGTCACCAACATGACCCGTCTGATTAGTATGTTGTAATGACAATGGGCGGGACACACACTACGGAATGCTGAAGGCCGCTGGGGCCAGAAGCTCTACACTGCTATTTCGTTGTAATGAGAGTCGGCTTTATTTATAATAAACTACGAGTTATTTATGTAATTATAATTATTGTAACAATTATATTTCTTTTTTTAAGATTCTCGGTGTACGTCCATCCGATATTAAAGAAACAATTTCAAGAGGAAAACAGTTACAGCGAACATAAGTTAAAACTCTTGGAGCTGGTGACTCAGTCTGGAACTGAACAATTGGCTAACATACCCTCGCCACGGTTCATCAAAACTCATTTGCCGATCTCTCTTTTGCCGAAAGACTTGCTCGACGTTGCCAAGGTGGTGTATGTAGCTCGGGATCCGAGAGATGTTGCGGTGTCCTTTTACCATCTCAACAGGCTGATTCGAACTCAAGGATATGTCGGGGATTTCAAGACTTATTGGAACTTCTTCATTAGGGATTTACGTAAGTAATTAATCTCTACTTTTTTTTTTTTTTTTTTTATGAAATCGAGGTAGCGCTTGACCACTATCTCACCTGATGTGAGGTGCAGATGTGGCCGAAGGTGGACCACGCTTACCTAGTAAATGCCCATTTACCCTAGTTTTGAAGACCCCGAGGTTGTAGTTCTGTGGGAACACAGACGCAGGCAATGAGTTCCACTCCTTAGCAGTTCGAACAAGGAAGGTGGAACTGAAACGCTTTGTTCGTGATCGAGGTACATCGACCACGAAGGGATGAAACCCCTGCCCACGTCTAGTGGTCCGCAAGTGGAACGGTTCCGATTGGATTAAATCGTACAACATAGATGCACACTCTCCATAGTGTAGACGATAGAAAATCGATAGGCACGCTACTTTTCGGCTTACTACTTAGTATTTAAAAGAAAATATTCATTACTACCTGTGCCCGCGTGGAATTTAGATTGTTTTTTGGTATCAGTAAAAATTTATATATCATAGTGTACGCGTCTTGACTCTGTACTACCTCTATGGTTTCACGGCGCGGTCGTGCTTTACATATATCAATATTCGTATTATCTCTAACCATACATCCAAAACATATGCAGTAAAAAGCAAAAATTATATGTATTAAATATTTGTGACGATAAACTTGCTGATTTTGATAAGGATTTATAATTTTGTTGATAATATAACCATAAACATCACCTAACGATTTTTCTTTAATGCGAAAAGTAGGTAATTTTGTGGCTAGATATAAAGGTTAGACATACCTATGCTGACGCTGACCTTTACAAGCTCTGCAGCTTTTCTATAGAAATCAATCATATATCTCACGCCGTTACAGCAGCGTTCGAAAGAAACGTTTTCGTTCGACCATTTTTTCGTCGATTTACTTTGCAAATTTTATTATCACGAAAAGTTCTTTTCATTTTACGGGATAATAATATAGCTTATGCACATCCTGAAATTCTGTTCTAACTATTAATGAAATATTTTTTTTAAATCGGATGAGTAGTTTCCCTACTCGTACAAACAAACATACAAATTTTACCCCTTTATAATAATATATTATAGTATAGATTAGTACCTATATAGCAGTTTTCACAATCTTTTAGACGAAATTTTCTGTGGAATTTTAATATGTGATTGAAGCTCAATAATGAATACCTAACAAAAAAGTTTTTGTATTACTGAAATCAAATCTTTAAAGAAGATTACTGATGTTTCTAGCTGCCGAAGCTTAGAAATTTGTATAATGAATGGTATATACTTATCTGAAAAAAATACTTACGCTAAATTTTAACTCCTACAGGTAGCTTAAGGTAACTTAAGCCATCAAAATAAATAGCTGCTTTTTTTTAAAACATAAACTTTTTATTAGCTATAATAACTTAAAATGCTTCTCTTCCACCCCTGTCCCGCTTCATTATTATGGTAAACCGCTTATATATATATTTTATATAAACATCGACAGACATTGCTGACGTCCTGATGGTATGTGGCTACCGACGTAACGCCACAGGTGATGCAAGTGCGCTGCTGACCATAGTAGTATTAAGGATTGGGAAAGTGTTCTGGCATCCCTTACTCACTCACCGAAACACAACAGCACTCATGATGTTATCTCATGGTGGTCTTCTGTAAGGAGGTGGTTACTGCCGCCAGACGGGATGCCCAAGTGAATGCGAAACGCAATACTGCCAGCACTACTTGCCAAATCCAGACCCCATCTTTGAAAAGTTCATTTCCAAAGTTAGACTTGCTATGAATCGACCCTTGACATAGAGCACAAGTACCATAAGCGCTTGATCGAATGGGCTCATAATAAAAACGAAAAACTTTAAATAACCGTTAAGTTGTTATGGAAAAGTACCTATAGTTTTCTATGAAATAGAGTTCGAAAAATGGCTCTAGTTTTTACCATCGCGCGATATTAGAAATTTTGAGTAACTTTTGAGAACTCTTGAGAACTTAAACTTTTGAGAAAAAGATACAATAATTTTGAAATCAAGTAAACAAGCATTAGGATCTTTGTGACATAAGTAATATCTTAGAGCTGATTATTTCATCTGGGATACCTTGGCTAGGATCATGAAGCCATCCCTCGCCCCTAAAAATTTCATGCATTACTTTACTGTTAGAACTAAATTAAAAATTTAGCACAAAAGTCTTAGAAAAGACTCTTCGCTTGCATTTTTTGTTCATTGTTAATTATTTTTTATTCTGAATTTTTTTTTTTCATATTTAGTGGGAACATCAACAAAGCAAAAAAGCGAAAAAAGAGCTGATTCTTAATTTTTTTTTAAATTTTGGGTAGTTTAACATTTAGTATACTGTACTTGATAACTTATAAAGTCCCAGAGAGTAA
This sequence comes from Bembecia ichneumoniformis, assembly GCA_910589475.2. Taxonomy (NCBI): domain Eukaryota; kingdom Metazoa; phylum Arthropoda; class Insecta; order Lepidoptera; family Sesiidae; genus Bembecia; species Bembecia ichneumoniformis. Next base: position 16,373,300 of record OU342524.1, on the reverse strand, counting down.
TAAATCATATTTTAACGAGTGCCGCAATTATTCGCAGACCACTGGACGCCGTATTTCGAACATCTCAAAGAGGCATGGGAACGAAGACATCATTCTAATCTTTTATTCTTATTCTACGAAGAACTTTCTAAGGTAATTACGTCTCGAGGTTAATTATAACAGTGAATAATTGCTGCGGCTAATTTAATTTTTAAAATATAAGCAAAAATATAAAGTTTCTATAGAGAACTAAAACCACAAAGTAACAAAATGAAGTAAGGTTGGTAAATTTGTAGTTAAGTTACTATTCTATTATTATGAATTTCAATTTAACTCAACAATAATGATAACATGAAGAAAATATACACCAGAACTAAAAATACCTTATAAATAACATTCAGATAGAGGTAAAATCTTAGAGGATCAGCATGTTCTGACTAGGTCGGTTTAATATGTAATCAGATTTTGAGTAGGTCCCCAAATGAAGAAGATTAGTTGGGTAAGTCATATTTCTTTATTTATTATCACTTTCTTTATTCTTCTATAAATAACAAAACTATTCCAATATACTAAGCCTTCTTTACTTACTTGAGATAAGGAAATTATTTCTGTGCTATAAATTTTAAAAAGTATCATCTAGTCATTTCGTTTAGCTCAATATTTCTTTTAATTAATGTATTGGAGTAGTGTCTTATACTTACTTATTGTTATATATCACAGAAAATCAAAGAACCAAGCCGAAAATAAACAACTAAAAATATCTCTTATAAAACCTCGTACATTCATCAGCATTTAAAATGTTGTAAAATCAAATATAAGACATATTAAATTAGCTTCAAAGAAAAAATGCGTCATCTAACAAATCTTAAATGAGCGTAAATTTAGCAGACATTTTTCAACTTCAACTGGTATGAAGGACGCGCGCTACATGGGCTAGATTCGCCTCTGCGCTACGTCTAGCGTACTAGTATATATTCTGTGTCTGCGCTCGATGACACCGGAAATGATACTGAATGCTAATGACAGATACTTAAACTTAACGAAAATTGGTACTTGAATCACCTTGAAGTGACAGGAACGACAGAGGTGCTGCTCACGCCAAGTGTCGAAAGCAATATAATTTTAAATATGAAAAAAAAATTCTTCTGTATATCGACGGTGGAGTGTCAATATCTTCCAACATTAACAAAATTTTACACAAAATGAAAAAAAAAGTTTAGTTTCATTACAACTTTAAAGTTACCTAATGAATCCTTTACGTGCTCTCAATAACGCGTAGCTTTTTTGTTTGTAAACAGATTGGAATTAAATATACACTACATCAGTGAAAACCACATAAAAATCGGTTAAGCCGTTTCAGATATTAGCGTGCACAAAAGCATAATAGGCAAACAACGATTGTATTATAGACAAAAGTCGCAGCCGTTTTGCTGTAGCAGACTGCCGAGAAAGCTGAGTTCTTTTTCTAAGCATTTTATTCGTGTAAGTATTATTATACGATATGATATCGCAATTCAAAAAAAGCAGTTCGTTGAACACGACCATGCTTCTGAGCCACGCGGCAGGCAGGAGCCCCCCTCACAACCGACCGCCTTGCACATCATATGCCGCGTGGTACTTGATCAATGATTTCAAGAGCAATTTTGTTTAAAATTAATGTATTTATTTGGATAAAAGGATTATAGAGCAAGATCCCAGTAGCCCCAGACGTTACTTATTTTCTCATAAATAATAGACACGGGATAAAGTAGTGTTCGTACACACTGTGAGTGTGTGCATACCTGCTAGCTTGGGTCGACGGCCAATTCATGCGTACCAGGCGCTAAACATTCATGAATATAGTCCTCACTTTTCTTAAAGTCTCAGGGCTGATTTTTACATATATTTTAGATAATATTGCTAGTAACTAATAATAATTATTGCCAGACACTTTCTGTCGGCGCTTACCCTTTACAGACCCTTTGATGCTCCAAAAAAAATAATAATGAATTTTTACTTATAGTCTCAATTTTGATTTTTTTATAGGACATTTAGGAAACTGTTTATAAACTTTTGGTCAGCAGCCAGACCAACTGGAAGGGCCAAACATCCCCCCAGACATACATAAAGTGTCGTTATATGTTAAGCGCGAGGTTAGTGTGAGAGAGATATCTATGTTTATCGATCTCTTTCTATTCCTATACTTACTTCCTAATCAGAAATCTGATAGAAAAATCTTACAATATGTGGCCGACTTCTAACAATAAAATGCCGAATTGTACAGTTTTATGTTGTAAAAAAATGTTATTAAATATCAAGTTTATAAAAAGGTGGTGTATGTTCCATGTGAGCAAGTGAAATCTATCACAGGAGTGGAGTACTCCTGTACTCCTTCGAACATACAGTAATCGCATATAGCTCTCTATCTCGTCGTCATCATGTAACTGGTTCGATGGGGACCAATTGCCGAGCTTTGTGAGTGTTAAATTTTTGTTGGTTAGTTTAAACACTTTTGCGTGCCTACACTCTATTTCTTTTTGTTGTGGGATCCAGTCTTCTTTCTTTAAATTAAACTCATTTATTTTATTATATACATGCACATATATTAATCCATTTCTTATATACCTTAAAATAAATAACACTATAAAATTCTATCCTTTACATATCGTTTCTAAACTTCAACACACTCTCACTAATTTTTTCTCACAATGACATCTTACATATATTTTTAAAACATTCTTATTTTAAACTCAAACCTATATAAATATATATTGCCAGTATTTATGTTCAAATACATCAACAGTGAGTGAATCGCTTCAAGAAGAATCAGGTATTATACTTTCACTTTGAATAATTTACATAACCCTTTAACTATTTGATTCTTAATTATGTTATTTTTGTTACAGAAAATGAAAATAATGATGATGATAATGAAGATATTCAATGCCAACATTGGGTCGATGATGACTTATAAAACTTCTATGATGATGATACTAAAGATTAAAAAATAAATAAAATTGGCTCATTCAGTCCAAATAATTGGCCTAGGGACGTCAAGAAGCAGCAAAACGTGCTAGTGGTGGTGTAAAAGGTGTACTCGAAGAATCTCTCCGTATTTTAAATTTTGAAAAACCTACTCCAAAAAATGCCAAGAGAAAAATATATAGCTTTGTGTAATTTTATAATTTAATAAACATGATTTTTTTAAATCTTAGTATTCAATTCTATTCAATGATAAAAAATAAAACATAGGTTAAAGAAACTTAGATTTATTGTATTATTTAGTTTGACTAACTCAGGTATAATAACGACACTTTATGTGTGTCTGGGGGGATGTTTGGCCCTTCCAGTTGGTCTGGCTGCCGACCAAAAGTTTATAAACAGTTTCCTAAATGTCCTATAAAAAAATCAAAATTGAGACTATAAGTAAAAATTCATTATTATTTTTTTTTTGGAGCATCAAAGGGTCTGTAAAGGGTAAGCGCCGACAGAAAGTGTCTGGCAATAATTATTATTAGTTACTAGCAATATTATCTAAAATATATGTAAAAATCAGCCCTGAGACTTTAAGAAAAGTGAGGACTATATTCATGAATGTTTAGCGCCTGGTACGCATGAATTGGCCGTCGACCCAAGCTAGCAGGTATGCACACACTCACAATGTGTAGGAACACTACTTTATCCCGTGTCTATTATTTATGAGAAAATAAGTAACGTCTGGGGGCCCTGGGATCTTGGACTATTAATATCATGTTTATAAAAACACCTTCCCAAATAATGCATTATTTTACAACAAATTTGATTATCATAAAAAAGGTTATAGTGAGTTTACCTAAAAAGGCTATAGTGACTTTTTTAGAACTTTTAAAGGGGAACAATTCCGTCATACATGATTTTTCAGACTCGAACACAAAAATAATTTTTCAATTCGAACCCGTAGTTCCTGATAGCGTTCAACCATTCAACAACCAAACAAAAAACCTCTTCAGCTTTATAATATGAGCAAGTATAGACTGAAAACATGGAAGATCCGCGATTTTACTAAAATAAGCGAAAATTTATTTTACAGTCACTGAAATAAAAAAGTTATTAGGTATCTTAAAAAATGTAAGATAGGAAGTATCGACACTTCATCGTCGATATGAGTTCTTTAGGTTCATTATTTACTTTCATTTTTAATTAGTGTCTCCATACTAATACACATATTTTAATAATTAAGTTAGACATAAGTAAACCTGCAGAATTATTATTAAATAATATTATGTAGGTTTACAAATTGAATGAGTATTGTCTGACTCATACGATAGAGTAACTCGTACATTAGGAATCTAACCGACAGGTGCCTACTACCGTAAAACCGTCCAATTTCGCCCACTTTTTAATAATATTCTTCGTTTTCGTAAAAAAATGTATGGTTAGATATATTTTTTTATGTGCAAATATAGACTATCTAATCATAGAATTGTGTTACAATAAAGAAATAGTTCTTATATTTAAAGAATTTCGAGAAATGTGATATTTTCATGGTGGGCAAAATTATCTTCACTTTCGTCCATCTTTGCCCAAGCCCATTATTTGCTAAACTATAGCTCTTAGAGCATTCATGTATAAAGACCACAAAGAGTGTTGGGCAAAATTGGTCTAAAAACATTAAAACCAATAAGCTAATAATAATAGATTCGTCCAGAAAGAAGTGGGCAAATTTACCCACCAATTTACAATTGTTTTCATACAACCAACTTGTAAGTGTTAGGGTTGTCAAAACCTGTTTGATAATGTTTGAAAATTAATAAATCACTTTAGTGGTACAATTTTTTTTAATACAGTACTTATAAGTTCAATTACAAAACTTTTATCTAACATGTTCTTGGTACAAAACGTACAGATAGTGTTTATAACATATCTTAGTATATTATCAATAAATAAAAAAAAAAAATTAATCTTAAAGGGAAAACCCTTATTTCCAGTATTTTTACTTATACTATTGGTACTTTGAAATTAACGTTTGACATTGAGATCAATATATTTCTATCAATTTAAAATCAGTCATATCTTAAGCAATTACTTAATTTTCTATTAATCCATCCAAAATTTACTGAAAGACTTTTTTTTTTTAATTCAAATTTTAGCTTATTTTTGACTCAGCGGGCAAAATATCCATTAAGGGCAAAGTTGGACGGTTTCACCGTACTAACCATAAATTATTATGCCATACTCGTACCTACTATAATATACTATATAATTAACTTATAGTTAAATCATTTTATGAAATTTATAAATCAAAACGACTTTTGAGTAAGTTAAAAAGACGTGCCATAACTGAAAAATATGCCTTTATTTCAGGATCTATCCGTCGCAATACGCAGAGTCGCCGATTTTCTCGGAAAAGAGTTTACAGAGGAACAGATAACACGTTTGTGTGATCACCTCAATATAGAAAATTTCAAGAAAAACAAATCCGTCAATTACGACGTCATGAAAGAACTTGGCATTCTCATAGAAGGGGAACAAGCGTTTATCAGAAAAGGTAGTGATATATTATATACGAGATGAGCCCGCACCTTCGTATACATGGTATTCGGTATAGCGCATAACTTTTTGTCTGTAAACCGATTGGAATGAAACAAACACTAAATGTTACAGGAAGCTTGCTACAATACATCAATGAAAACCGCATTCAAATCAGTTAAGCCGTTTCTGAGATTAGCGTGCACAAGAGACAAACAGATAAACAGACAAAAAAATCTAAAACCTGTTTTTAGGGTTCCGTACGTCAGAATAAAAAAACGGAACCCTTACAAGATCTCTCGTGTGTCCGTCTGTCCGACCATTCCCCCCTTATCTCCGAAACTACTGAACCTAAAATTTTGAAAAAAAAAAAAAACAGAAATTAGTTTTCTACTTATAGATTATAGGAAAAACTATAAGAAGTCTATGATATTAAAATAACATGGTAAATCACTCAATATTGTGCGGATAGGTAACATCGTACGGAACCCTCTTCACGCGAGCTCAACTCGCACTTGTTATTTTGATTTCGGTACCATAAGTATACAACGTGTAGAAATTGTGAAAAAATATTTAAATGTACAAACACGGCTCGTTTGCGATTTTATTATATACTAGTGACCCGCCCCCGACTTCGCCCGGGTTGCAATTTTTATAAATATGAACATTCCCCGTTTATCCCTCTTTCCATTAGTGAAAACCGAATTAAAATCGGTCTACCCGTTCACGCGTGATGCCGTGACCAAGGGAAATCGGGATTCATTTTTATGTATAGAGATGTATAGAAGAGCGACCAGCACGCCCGCCGCGCCGGCTTCGCACAGATGAATATTTTTGCAAATTATATACTTAAACACAAATCTTCCCCATAGACTTCCCATTATAGTACGGTCATTCTATGAATGCGTTTTTGACATTTCTTTATGTCCATTGCATAAAGTTCATTTCCGAATAAACGATACAGAAAATGTATGGAATTGACACCTGTCAGAACAGCACTCTTATAATGGCCGGAGTGAAAATTGAATCAAAATCCGTTAGGTATAGTTTAGAAGAAGTTAGCAGATAAACAGACAGATTCGGACAGCGACTTTATTTTATATGTATAAATGTAGGTATATAATGTTCATGAGGAATCACACGTCGAAGATATTTTAAGAATTTTTGACTGCAATTGCAAGTTCTGCTAGGTACTTATTACAAACATGAGTAGGTATCACACTAACTGTAGCAGTTAGCTATAGGCAGTTATCAAATTAAAGTTGTATGGATAGTAAACGGTTAGTTTTATATAATTTAAAATGTCTAACAGAATCAACTGGATCTAGTATTATTATAATTCATGAACTTATGTTATACTTAAATTGACATTACCTACTTTAAAAAATAAACAAAAAAAAATTGCGATAGTAAATTCTTATGTGGCAGTAAAAAATCCAGGAAATAAAAATTTTTTTTATATAATTTCAATAGGCATTATGAAATCGTTGGGCAAACAGGCCTCTGTTTTACACATTCAAAAGTATTTGAAGTTATGATCTTATACTTTAGACTGAGTTAAAGTCTAAAGTAACTTGAGTTTTAAGATATAAAAATTGCCTCGTTTGACATTATCAGCACAATCGGAGACATCATTCTTACATAATTAAACCGAAACATTTTCATTCTGTCATTACACTTTGTCCTCTTGACACTACATTTAGCTTGCTTTATTGAATGTGTTCCTTTGCTTATTGTAAAATTGGAGGCAATGATTGGTAAACATAACACGGCCGTTTAGCTGTTGCTCAGAATGTTTGAAGAATCTCTGCCCGAAAGTATACAAACAATGTAATGCGTCCATCACTTTGTTCACATGTCAATGTAGATTTCAAGCCAAATCACGTTTCTATACAATATTCTTTTCATAGGCTTAAGCCGACAAGCTTTCTATACACGCAGGTACTCTTACTTCCTACTAGTTATGGTGATGACGTCATTATATTTTGTTCAATATTTATGTACTCACACATATTACAATTAACAAAAAAAATGCATAACCTTGTGTAGGTAAATCAGGCGGATGGCGCGAGTACTTCGACGAAGAGATGAGTGCACAGGCGGAAAAGTGGATTCAGGACAACCTCAAGGACACGGATTTGCGGTTTCCACATCTTGAACATTGACTATGCCAGTAAGAACTAAATGGTCCCTTTCAGCAACAAGTTAATACTAACAATTTTTTTTATTTTTTATTAGGAATTAATATGCATTAAACTTGTACCTGCAATAATATCCTAAATTCAAAGCAAATTGTTTCGAATTTTCAGTCTCACTAAAACTTATAGCTGTTGAAATGTTCTAACGTATAATTTCTGTTTGTATCTTTTAATTTTATGGTATTACTTTTCTAAGCTTATGATTTAAGTAATTAAAATGAAATATTGCTTAAGTCAATTCGTTTTATTTTCGTCTGAAACTATAACATCTTAAGAGTTTATAATCCAGTCAATTCAAAGGTGTAAAAAAAAACTTCCAAAATGGGTGATACAATTTATATTTATTTGAATAAAAAGATTTATTTAGTACTTTATGTAACACCATGGTATCATGTTAACATAGACATTAAGTACAATTTAAATAGAAACGAAGTAAACAACATTAGAAATTCGTATCCAACCTTACCACAATCGTAGTCGTCTAGTTTCTGCGACTCGCAAAATAAAACAATGGTCTCAGTCCTCGTTTATACTTTATTTAAATAATGGTTACAAAGATAATAAATTAAAAGCCAAATTTAAAATCAAATTGTTCGTTGGTAATATAAAATTCTAAAACAGATTCATATTCGTATATAAATGATTGCGAATGCCGCCGAACGTGGGCGCCACCGACCGTCAACATGTACTTCTATAAAAAGCGATTCTATAATAATAAAGTGGGAGCGAGCCTCTTCTCTCCACTCCACTCCCCTGCCGCACCTATCGCACTATCGTACACTTAGAGAAAATCACAAAATTCAAGCGGAAATAATAGGAATCGGTACGCGTGACGTCACTACGCGATGACGTCAGGCAGCGCCGCGTTGTCGGCGGCGGGCGGGCTCGGCGGCGGCTTGTTCACCGCGGGCTCGCCGTTTTGCACGGGCGACTTGGCCGAGTCGGCGGCCGGCTTGGCGCCGTGTTTGGGCACGGCCTTGGCGGCGGCGGTCCTGGGCGGCGCCGTCTTGGCTGTTATGCGCTTGTTGGCGAGGTCCTTAGTTTGCTTGTCGAGCGGGGCACGCACACCGTTCGTCGCACTCGCTGCTCTTCTGCAAACAGACACGCACCTACATAGTAATGGGTAAACGCATACAGAACCACTAAACACTAATATGGGTAAACGCACGCCTCACACAGGTCCGTGTGTTGGAAATATATATTTTTTTGAATTTTCATATAAGCATGAACTCTAGATAAAGATCGTAGTTATATTGATTAGATTTAAGCTTTAATTACTATAACTTATACATGTATTTTAGTATATTTTGTTATTATTATTATTAACTCTTTATTTGTATCATAAACATATAGAAAATAAATTTAAAAAAAGAAAGTAAGAGAAGCAATAGTACCAAAGGCGGACTTATCGCTTTATAGCGATTTCTTCCAGGCAAACTTAGCAATCATTCACAGCAAAAATATGTTTAAATTGTCTAAGATCCGGGTATCGTTAGACACAAGCTTAAACATTTTATTTCATTGGGAAATTGTTGTGATCACGATTTTTACTTTGTTTTCACTCATGTTCTATGTTTAATGTTTATCTCTACTGCAATTGTTTTTCTCCTCTAAATAAATAAATATTTTTGACATAATTATCAAAAATTTCACAAGTTAGCTTTATGCTGTCATTTTGCAACACATAATATAATTGTTTATTTGCGTTTCATCGTCGAATAAGTGTGAAATGTAATAGCGTACGAAATTAATTTAAATAATTTTAAATTAATCGATTTAATAGTTAATTTTTATGTAATTCAAGCCCCTGAATAATATGAATATGAAAGACATAAAGTAGCTGCTGCTGAAATCATTCGAGATAATTTACGAATGAATAAAATTCAAAATTTACTTTACTAGAAAAAAAAATTAAAAAGAAAATAATTTTAAGGCACCTCTATCAATTATTCAGCCAATAAACGGTGGTCACGTAAATTTTTGTAGACTTAACTTTGGGTAAAAAGATCGCCGGCTCTGCTCTTCGTGACTGTATCGATAAACGCATTTATGATTATTGTTAAATTACATATTAATTTGTGAAAGTTTAGAGTATACATTCATCATTGCACGAATGAACCCGTGAACGTCGCGCTGCAAGGGTAATTCAGGCGTAAGTGTCCATGCATAGGTGTACCATGCATGCTACTGCTACTTTGTCATTTAACTATTGTGTAGAGTGGAGGCAGGATAATGATGAAGATACTCACTTGGCGGCAGTAGGTGCGGGTGCGGTGGAGTGTGCGGTACGGGTGGCGGGCGGTCGAGGCGCGGGCTTGGCGGCGGCGGGGGCCGCAGCGCGAGGAGCGGTCACTCTCGTCGCCGTCGATGATAGCTTCTTCGCAGGCGCTTTCACATCGCCATTTGAGAGTGGCTTCTTATCTTGAGCTTTTGTAGGCGCGCTTGCATCCTTAGGTTTGGCGGCGGCTGCCACGCGAGGAGCGGGGCGAGCGGTGGCGGGACGCGGCGCTGGAGCCGTACGTGGCGCTGTACGGGCTGGAGGAGCGGAAGTGGCGCTAGTCGGGCGAGGGGCAGTTGCGCGGGGCGCTGCTGCGGGACGGGAGGCGGGCGCCGCTCGACTGATCGGCGCTGCCTTAGCCGCCACGGGCGCTTCCTTGCCGGTTGTGATTGTACTCTTCACTGGAGTGGTCTTGGTGAGCGGCGCTTTCGGCGTACTCGGTTTTGCGGGTGCGACACGAGGCGACGGAGCCGTTTTGGAGGAGGGCGTGGTCGCTTTAACTGCAGACGTCGGAGTCCTTGCGGGACTACTTTTCGCGATAGTTGATGTCTTTGTGACGGACGTTGCCGGTGTAGGTTTCTTTGTGGCGGAGGCTGGTGTCCGGGTAGCGGTGCTTGGTTTAGGTGTAGTTTTCGTCGACGGCGTTGATTTCGGAGTAGGTGTCGTGGGCGATTTCTTCGTGGCGGTCTTCGATTTGGCGACGGCGGCGGCCGTTGCCGCGGCGGCGGTAACTGTGGCCGCTGCGGTCGCGACGGCTGCAGCGACGGCGGGTATAGGCGCTGTGGCGTCATCGGCCGCTATTGGTGTTTCAACGAGCGGTAAGTTGAGTGAGTCGGGAACTAAAGGCTTGTGCGAGAGGTCCACCGCGGGAGTTGGCGGTGGTGTCGTCGTGGCAGGGTGTTCGCCATCTCCGTGCTCAATTTCACTGGTAACGGGTACACATATCTCTTGGGCCCGTGACTCCGTCACGCCGGTATCGATGTCTGTGACCAGTTCGGTCCGTAACTCGACGCGTTCCTCAGGTACAATGTCGGGTGCGGGCACGGACGATAACTCCGTCGCTTGCGTTTCTTCCGAAGTAATCTCCGGCGTCAACCTTGACTCGCATTCGCCTACGAGCTTGTCAGAGGGTGCCGGCGAAGTAGCAGCGAGAACAGTTTCATCTGGCAAAGGACTCGGTGCAGAGTTATTCTCCTGTTCTGATGGTTCCGTAAGAGAGGGCTCGGCGACGGGCAATGGAGATAACGTGGGGAGCGGCGATTCCCTGACTATCGACGACTCGACGGGCAGGGACGCCTCGTCCACGAATGGAGATTCAGACACGGGTATTGGTGATTCTTCCGTCAGTTTGACGTTATCGGCATGAAGCAACTCCTGTTGATCTTCAACAGGCGCAAGTGTTAATTCTGATGATTCCATTCCAGCGGGCGGTGGGGATATTGTAGTAATTTGACATTCATTCGACGATGGAGGAACAGGAGAGTCTACAGGCAATAATGAATCAACTGGATTTGGGGACACAGGAAGTGAAGAGTTCGCCGGAGCTGGAGACACGGGCACAACGGGATCGCTCGCTTCCGGTGACTCAGGGTGTGGGGAGTGCGATGGGGTGGGAGACTCCGCCAGTAGGTGAGACTCCACTGGGAGGGGAGACTCCGCCAGTAGGTGAGACTCCACTGGGAGGGGAGACTCCGCCAGTAGATAAGACTCCACTGGTAGGGGCGAATGTGGAGGAGACTCTGTAGGTGCATGTGATTCTGTCTCGACCGATAGCGGCGTCTCTGGTATTGGAGATTGTGAAGGCAGCGGTGACGCTGACACAAAGGTCTGAACTGAATCTTCCACTACATCTGAAGGTTGGGCATGGTCCACTTGGATTTGGGGGGCATTATCAGCCACAAATTCTTCATTTGAGAATGGGTTGGAAACTTCTTTCACCATATTGTCATGAATTTCTGCTATGACGTTTTCAACATTACTCACTAGTTCAGATGTAATATCATTGTCCAACTTATTGTCATCTGTTGGTACAGGGGATGCTATTACTTCTTCAGTCAAGACCTGTGTATCTACAAGCTGTTTGTCTTCATTGTTAGATTCAGACAAATCTTCTTCCGGTTGAACTTCAACAAATGGAGAATCTTCCCGCTTACTTTCCATTTCAATATCTTGTGAAAATTCCTCTTGAGGGCTAAACGCAGATGTGTCTTTCTCTGATTGGTCCTGTAAATCTTCACTAGCAAAACCTAATTCTGAGCTCTTGCCATCTGGAATTTCAGGGATTTGTTCAAATAACAACTTATGAGATTCTGGGGTATCTGTTTGTGCTACTGCTTGGTGTTGAATATTATTCAATTCAAAGCCAGTGTTTGTATAAGTCTGCATGTTATCAGTATTAGAATAATCTATTAAATTATCCCCTTGGCCGAAATTAGACCCATGGTTATCTGTTCTTTCTTCCAGTCTTAATAAGTCATTATTAGGTTCAGGTTTGTAGTCTCCACCTGCTAGTAAATCTTGATTCTCTGGGAATATATTTTCCTTGTCAATATCATTATCACTCTGTCCATTCTGCAGCAAATCCTCCTCATCACTGTCAGGCAAAGGCTGAACTGCATTAAGGTCTACATTTGCTTCATTTTTCACCAATCTTTCAGATGTATCATCATCCTTTTCCTGATAAAAACTCATACTCATTGGATCTCTCTCTTTATTCTTTAGCCTTTCTAATAATTCCTCATTTCCTTCTGCAGCAAATGGATTTGTTTCAGTGTTGGCAGGAAAAACCTAAAATTAAATGAAAAGTATTATTTTTTAAAAACATTCTTGAGAACAGGTACAATAAATCAAACTAACTAATAAACTAACCTCTATGTTACAGAAATCAGTTGTATCCTTTTGTATTCTATCAAAGTTCTGTATTAGTCCAGTGTCCTTGATTTTGTCTGAAGCCAGGCCCATATTGAATCCAAATCCTAAACTATCCATGTTAAATTTATCGTTTCCATTTATGTGTTCCTTAGATGCCTCATCTATTGACAAATTCTGAAAAATATTATTTTCATAATTTAAAGATATTTTACCTGAATCAATTCCATTTTTTGGAACATATAGAACACAATGTTTAGGGAGCCATAGGTGAACTCTAGCTATCATTAAACAACATAATGTTATAGCAAATGTAATGTTATTGTTAACTGAACGGGTAGACCGATTTTAATTCGGTTTTCACTAATGGAAAGAGGCATAAAGGGGAATGTTCATATATATACATATAAAATGCATGCCGGGCGAAGCCTGGGGCGGGTTGGTAGTCATCAATAAAATATAAGTTTTTAGTCAATAGAGTAAAATCACTTAATTTTTTTCTTCTGAAATATCTTTTATACAGAAAAAAAAACTCATAGGCAAGCTATCATAACAGGAACAGGTTTAACCATAACCATAACCAAGATACTAATGATCCAAGAATGTTTTTATTATTAGACCAAATACAAATTGAACAAACAATACTCAGTCAAATTATTCTATGGCTGTAAAATCAGAAAGATTTTTTTTTAAGAAAAACAAGGTTTTTTTTTTTATTAGTCATTAGATATAAACCACTTTTAGTTCATTAAGTTATCAAGCCCCTATACATAAATATACACAGGATAGTCAATAAGGACAGCCAATTTGGTCCTTAAATATAATTTACATGAAACTCAGAATTCAATTAGCTTTCAATTAAAGTTTAATTTTGTTTGCAAGTTTATCAAATTCGTTGAATTTAATATTTTTTTAGTATTAAATAATATTTTTCTCCACTCAGGTTTAGCTTCATCATTTAGATAATTTTTTTTTATTAATATTATCCTCTTTACATTTGAAACTGCATAAATGATAATATATCTCCATTGTGTCTAATGTTTGTCATCAGACAATTACATTTAAACTTTTTTTTAAGATAGCGGGTTTTAAAAAGTGTTCAATAGATGCAGTTTAAGATCCTTAAATCTATGAAAAGATAATTATTTAATAAACAATTTGTGCACTAAAATCAACATTTTGTTTAGTTGTAATGCGATCTGCAAATTCGTCGCCTTAGTGGTGAAGTGGAATACCACACTAAACTGGTTCCAAGATAATGACAATTGAAATAAATAAGCACCCACAAGAAAATGTTTTTAGTTTTATATTCTCTATTTGTATCAATTTTAACAATTTTTTGTGAGAAGATAATAATTAATGTATTGAAATTAAGGAAGTTCGATTTAAGTGCGCTTTTCTTGTTTTTTTTTTTTTGTTTCTAGTTTCATTTAACTCCTTTCACGTCTGAAGGAAAAAAAAACAACTTCTATTTGAGCTATCACTTAGATCTCTTCACCACTAGAATTTGGTCAAAAGTGTGTGTTAGCTCTTTTCACCACTAAGGCGACGAAATATTTAAATTTTTCCATCACAACTTTATATTTTTATAATATTTGTTTTCCATGATATGACAACAAAAATTATACAAAAATACGTGTACCTATATTGATTATCTATCTGATGCAACTTGAGATTGAAAACTTAAACATTTAGTGCAATTTGCAATGCTTGTTGCATAATTGAAAAGAATCAGCATTCTAATTTTTAGTAACTGAAACCCAGAGTCCAGAGTGAATGCAATAAAGGATAGGCGTTTGATTTTTTCATTCAAAAAAGAGATGTGAAAACTTACATGATGGCCATTGAGCTGATCACAATTATCCAGGTCTAGCAATTCTGCAGGTCGAACAACAACTTCTGTTTGAAACTGTGCTACATCGGGTAATTCGATGTCGTCCATTGGCAATGGCTTCCGTGGAGATTCTGCCAACAGTATATCGGCACCGGCCACTGTGCCGGGCACAAACACAGGCGCATCAGGGTTCAACGGTGAACTGTTCATGTCTACTGAGCTGCTTTCCCAAGCTGACTGAAATTGACATAATATATTTCTAATTAAATTCCTTTTTGCAAACTACAGTACGGCAGTCAGAGTATAGCAAAGGGGGGGCACTTTTTGGGACTTAGAAAAAATTCTTCATCTATGTACAATTATTTCTTTTTAGCAATGGAATCTTGTAACCTCCTAACCTGACCATTCCATGTCGGATTTGCTCTCATGGAGGAATCGGGCAGGAGAGGTTTTGGGTTAAGTATTATAAAAAAAAAATTACGACTGTCTTTTCGCCTCGATGACTGAACGACTAACGTTGCAATGAAAATTAAAATGGCGCCTCCCAATGTTGCCAAATCAATTAAAGTCTATGGATTTTAAACTTTTTTCAATCGCCAAATGAGATCTAAAAGTTGCTGCATATATTAAATTTATCGAAAAATTTTGCGAAAATGTATTTTTAGTCTTTTCAGTCATTAAATAGGATCAAAAGTCGCAATTCTGGTGACAAAGACACTAAATTACCAACACTATCGTCTCCGTATTTCGTTGCCATTTTCGGAAATGGTGCAAGAATGCAAGATCGGAAATGTGAATTTCATTAATTTATTTCAAAAAAACTACATGGCTCCGCAATTTGAAATTTTGCACAATTACTCCTTATACCCTAAGCTTCTCCCAAAAAATTTACGGTCGGCCAACTCAACGGTCCATAATCTAAATTTTAGCCATTGGTTTTAGAGAAAAGTTTATTTGACGTTTTTTGCTTATTTTGATGCGTTCTAGAAGATTCCATTGCTAAAAAAAATATTGTAAAAAGTCCCAAAAAGTGCCCCCCTTTGCTATACCCCAACCAAAAATTTTACTTTGAACTTTGAAGTAACTAAGAGAATTAATTTTACAATTGAATCAGAACACTATTTGGAATATGAATCTTAGGGATAAATGAAAATATACAGTATCAAATACAGCTAACAATGCCTGAAGAGAAAACAATAATTATTAATTTAAATGTAAATTGATGTCATCTATTTTTAAGAATTCAAATGTTAACATAACATTATTGAGATTTGATATTTAAAAGTACAAAACATTATTATTACGAAACATTCAATTTCAAAATGTTAATTTGAAAAGAACACTACTAAAAGGAGTAAAAAATAGTTACATTGTCCTGACAAGGTGTTTCAGAGCGAGGCACTTCGTCTTGCTCGTCGCTCGGATTGGGATCGTCGCGTTCTCCTTCGCCCTTGTAGTAGTTCCACTCGTCTTCGGACTCCTCACCGCTCTCAGCTACATTATCTACCAACGCGCCGTCGACGTGGCTCTGCTCCACTGCACAACACAACGTTAATCAACACACGCACAAGAGAAACACAAAAAACACCTGGCCGGCGCAGACAGCGTTGCACAATTCACAGTCACACCCTCTCCGCCTCCGACACTTGTCAACAGGTGACACACCCTTATGACAATTTTCCACTCATACTACAGAGACTAACTAAAAGTTTTCAAATTGCATCCGTTATTTACGCAATATTTATAATTCGGCGTCAGATGACGTATTGCGCGTCGGCAACGATATTTACCGGTCTACCGATTTAAAAACTAGATTCACGGACGCCATTTCGAGACACGAATTTTTTTTTTCGGCGACACGCCCGTGTTTACACAGGTCATATCCAAATTGCGTTTTCTCTTGTGCAAAGCGAACCTTCAGAATGGTGCGAACGTGTGTCGTCGGCGATAGGGGGATGCATGCGGACGATCCGTTTCTATTTCTGAACACCGCTCCGCATGAATCAACACAGAAATAACCTTTCACAAATAGTCGGTATGTAAAAATAATTAACAACAATTGTTAAAAAGCACACATACCGTAAACGGTAATTTCACCGCACAGATTATTATCTTCACTGCCGGTGTAATAATCGAGGAGAATGCAAAAACGTAGTTAGCCGGTTATATACACAATCAGTATAAAAGAGTAACACACACGCCCGACGAGTGTTCGATGCGCGACTGCGAGCGGAGCGCGGGACGGAGGGGCGGGGCGGGACGGGACGGGACGGGACAATCGACACGGGGACCGACCGGGGGAGGGCGAGTCGAACGAAACGAGGAGAGAGAGAGGTACATATACTGCACAACTTATGCCATTACACACAAATAAAATTAAGTACCTATATCTTAATTTGAATTTTAGCGTGAAGCCATGTTTAAAAGAACTGTTAAATTTAAACATTAAATAATATGCTCTCTTGAAATATCATTGGGTCACGAATCTTTTTGGATGCATTGTAGAAAGATTGTAGATGAATCCTACCAACCATTGAAGGGTTCCGTGAATTTTAGAAATCACTAAAAAAGGAATTACATTGAAGTTAGAATTACGATATGGGAAAAGTAATATGTTAATTAGGTGTTCATAAATTAAAAAAATATAGAAAGAAATATTAAGTACTTATCTATGAATTTAAAATTTATTAGTGTTTTGATTGTTTTGCGTCTAAACTGGGGCAGGAGATAAATATTTTATATAATTTATAGAATATGTTTTGTTTGGATTTTAGATCTGTTGTAGAAGGACTATCTAGTAGAAAGGACAGACGCAATAGAGTTTTCAAAATAATGTTTACTCATAGTACAAAGATTAGCCGATTCCAAGCTTACATAAGTACTTAAAAAATACACGTAACAAATTATTATTATTATTTTATTATTATTATTTTAACTGTATTTTTAAATTCTATATTTAAATGAGAATATTGATTTTTTTAATGGTTTTCCTGTTTAGTGTTCGTATTGTTGGTATTCTTGGTGCGTATGTTATTGAAATAATGGAATGGTTGAAATAATCAATTGAAATAATTGACTAATAGGTATAGTTTTGAATGATTATTACTAGATACCTACTATTCATATTGTGTCAGATTTAAAATACAAATTTGATAAAAGAGAAATGATAAGTTTGTTTATAAAACAGGACAGAGTAGGCAAACTTCTATTACGTAATCGAAAATCGAACAAATAAAAATATTAACTTTTAAATATTTTATATTTTATAAGTAATATAAATACTTGAAATTATGCACATGTTTGTAAAGTTATATTACAATTTTAAAAAAATAAGTCACGCCGATCAGCATCTGAAGCATAGACTAAATCCATCCCTCTCAACCATTACTATCTACCTATATACCTACGAATTGATAAGGCTTTAAAATTAATTCAACTAGGTAAGTATTTTAATTCACTTTAATGACCTAATACTAGATAAGTTTTTGGTTTATTATTTTTTAATTTTCAAATAAAATATGGGTCGAATGGGGGCAAGATTCTCGAACAATCCGTCGAGAACCATTGACAGAGTAAGATGCATTGCCATGCATTGCGTTGCGTTGCGTGGCGATGACTGAATGCTGTTTCGCTTGTAAATAAAGAGAACGCAAGAGAGGCAATCTCTTCGCATACAAAAATACTATACTGCTTTTTACTAAATGTTGGTATATTATAAAATATACACGGTACTTATAATAAAAAATCAATTTATTTTGTTCCGACTAATCTCCAAAACGGGTGGACCGATTTTGACGGAACTTTCACTGGCAGATAGCTGATGTTATAAGGAGGAACTTAGGATACTTTTATTTTAGAAAAAAAAAAGAAAAATATAATATATAGGCACCCACATCAATGTCCAGTACCGCATACGACAATATAAGCAATATAAGCCTGCTCACATGGGCTCACCTGTATGTGCTGGTGGTGTGGGAGGGGCGGGTTCGCGACTCCTCGAATCCGGATCGGCGTCTTCGGCATCTACTGCAGTTTCTGGTCCAAAGTCTTCGCTGTCGCTGTCCGAATTATCGACGCCGTTGTCGCCGGCGGCGTCCGCATCCGCGCACTCGCCGGACTTTGCGTCTGCGGCGCCAATGTCCAATTGACGTATGAAGGCCGGCTCTGGTTCAACGGCGAACGGCGGAGCGCTCGCCAACGCATTCTCCAGCCTGTCACAAAATTCTGCGTGCTTAAGAAGCTTTTGGAACATATGCGACGATCTTTTTTTTAAATTGTGAGGTGGCTACCATCGCACAATATAAACAATGGAAGTGCGCTGCTGACCCGATATGAGTTCTGGCATATCTTACTACTTACGTGGTCTTCTGTCAAGGGGTGTTTGCTACCTATTTTACGACTGCGGAACGTAATGTGCCCTGCCATGGCTGAAACTTTTATAATGCACAACAAAAATTGTATAACTTTCGATTTCAAGAGCTAACGTTTTATTAGGTGGATAGACAAGCAAAAATAGAAGGCCAACAAGTTTAGAGTACATAAATCTGGTTAATTTCACATTCACGATGACGTCATCATTACTGTGTACTTTAGAAGACAATGTTATTTTCAGTTTTGTTAGATTGCAACTACATTTTTGATACGAAAAAAGAACTCGTACATGAAGGATATGCAGTGGCGGGGCACAAATAAATTCGCGATTATAAACTGGACAAATCTAGTTGCCAGAGAACATGCTTCTATCACCTTGTGCCTTACCCTTTATCCTATCGGGGTCGACAGCATACTTACATCCACATACCATCAGGCGGAATTTTTATGAATAAGGACGGCATACCCGCCGTCCTTATTCATAAAATAGATCCTAAGCAAAAGAATAACTTTAAATTTTCACGTTTTCGTTCCTTATCGTTGTACAGTATGCATCCGACGACCGAACAACATTATGAGTAACGAGATGACGGAACCGAATGAGTTTCCCGTTCTAATAATATGCTAATGACCGTGACTTTTTTTAAGAAAACACACTCGTACGGTTGCGAATACAACCGATATTCAGTTGTTTTCACTTGTTTCATTTATATTATAGACTAACTTCTGCCCGCGACATCATCCGTGCCTCCCTCTCTAAGGCTGTTATTTCATTTTTAGAGAACTCCTTGGGAAAAGTACTTTTTCTATGTCCTTTACTTTTTTTATGAAAGGCACCCTATGTCCTTTTCTGTATGCAGAATTCACGGTGATTGAGTAGTTAAGGGGTGGCGTGAAAGCACAACAAACAAACACTTCAGCCTTATTATATTAGTAAGTATAGATTCCACAATATTCATAAATGAGTTTTGTTTTGCCTTTACAAACTTCTGATAAAAAGTTATAAATTTTATGTTTATACTATACTAGATGATGCCTGCGACTTTACCTGCGTTGAAAAATAAAAAAAATAACGCCTTACATCTTTATTGCAGTTATAGTAGATGATCCCTCGGGAACAGTATTTACTTTTTTCTGGATGAAAGATAGGTACCCTATGTCCTTTCCTGCATCACTGACAATGTGTATGGATAATTTCAACGGTTTAGGCGTTAAAAGGTAACAGACAGACAGAGTTACTTTCACAATATTGTAGTATGGATTCCATTTGTGTTATTTTAATTGAAAACTATTAATTTCAGTTGACAACTAATTAATTTAAAAAAAGTTAATTGAAACAATTTATGTATAATGTAGTCTAACTAGTCTGGCCATAAATACTGTTACATTAAAACTTTTTCTTTTTTCAACTCTTTATTCATTTTGAATTTAGAAAGCGCTTATTATGTCAAAAACTTCTTTTGATTTTTCGTCATGTCACACATTTTTTTCGTGTTTATTATCAAATTACAATATGGAATGGGGTGTTAAAGAAAATAGGATTGAGTGATTGCCTTACACAGAGTGGGTAATGGAGCCGTCGGCCTTACGCAGGTGAAAGACAAAAAAATATCCTCTTTACTATTAAAAAAAAATCACGATTGAAGAGCACTACAACAAGCAAAATAAAATGACAAAGTGTACGCTCACTGTTCACGTGGTCATCCTGGGCAGTTATGGTTTGGTGGGAGATGTCTTATCAAGGAGTCGCAAAGCTTCATTTTTGTGAAAAATGTGTGAAGACTTTTGAATAGTTTTGATGGCCATTTTGAAAGATTTTTTTTAATTTTTTTTTTTGCTGAGACTTCAATTAATATGTTTATAAGTATATAAGTTTTATTAAGATTACTTCATAAAAAAATGCATTTTCATTTGTAACAGAACTTATGGCTGGACTAGATACATTACCACAGTCCAAGATGACATATTTATAATAGTTCATTTGTATGTAAGGCCGAGGTCAAGCAACGCGACATCGACACTCTCAACAAAAACGAACTTGTTTCAAAGAGTGAGGTGACGCGATTTGTAAAATTATCTTTCAATAACTTTCACATGCCTGTTTCTATGTATCGTAATATTTTCATATTTGTTGATATAAGTAGAAATTATCGTCTGTTTCTATTTAAGGTACATAATTACTTCTATATTAATATTATAAAGAGGTAAAGTTTGTATGTTTTTTTGTTTGCATGTAGGAAGTCTCTGAAAGTAGGTACTCATCCGATTTAAAAAATATTTCAACAATAGTTAGAATAGAATTTCAGGTTGAACATAGGCGGGGGAAGCCGCGGGCACCAGATATCTAAAAATAAAGATTCAACGTCTGGCACCAGGCGTTATATCTTTTATTTTTCAACGCGGACAAGTCGCGGATACCGGCTAGTCGCTAATAAAAAACAAAACAAAAAATAAAAGTTAGCTGCATTGGTTGCTTCAGTCTTTTAAAGTGTGTGTAACAAACACGGTCACACGATGAAAACAAATCAGTTTGATTTCATTACGCGACTGTACAAGTATACTTTGTGGTTAAGACATAATATTAATAATATACTTAGCCATGTTTCAACAGCAACACGACAAATTTACTATTCGCTTGTTTATCGTGTCGCCTGACCAGTGTGGCTGATAGGCTGACACGGTCTACTTGGCTACCGTCGCCTATTAACTCAAGTAACGCCGCAAGTGCGGCAAGTGCGCTGCCGGCCTTAAAAGGTAAGGAATTAGGAAGGACTAGGAAAAATGGGCTTTGGCATCCCTTACTCACCGAAACACAACAGAACACATGCTGTTATTTCACGATGGTCTTCTTTAAGGGTGTGGTTACTGTCCCCAAAAAAACAACTGCGAAATACAAATTGACTTTCCACTACTATTAATAATATACTCGCGACCCGCCCCCAGCTTCGCACTTTGAAATTTTCAAAAATACTTCCGTAGCGGATGCTTAATGTTATTAAAATAAACCTATGTTCCAAATTCCAACACTACTAAGTATAGAAATACTAAGTATTTCTAACTACTAAATATTTCTCTTAGTAGTAGTATTGGTTGTGCGTTAATATAGTCAGTCAGGGCAAACAATTTTATAAGTTTTAGAATAGATAAAGTAAAATATATAATTTATAATTAAAGATTTTTTTTATTTAGAGATTTTCCAATACTAATAACAACATATGTCAGTTTTTTTTTAAAGCCCAAAACGGCCAACTTATTCATATCTATATAACTTCCGAATATTGAAATATGTATAACTAACAAGTTGTGAACCAATAATTATGTAAGAAAACTTACCCAAGGTCCATGGGCGGGCAGTTGTCGGCCTTAATATGACGCGGATCCTTTAGGAACACCACAATTATTGAGATATTATCGCAGGAGCCCTGCCGCTTCGCCTGGATTATCAGCCGCTTCGTCACCGCCTTCAAGTCATCTGTTTCAACAAAAGAAACGGGACCGTGAGTGAGCGAGGATGTGGGGCAGTTAAAACTCTTAATAGGCATTAATTGTATCGGACCTATATGGCATAAGGCGCGACGGAATTTCTCAAGCTATTTCTGTTCACAGAATACAATGGAGAGTGTGTGTCATCCAGCACAAGCAAACGTGTTGCGACGTCTATTCTGTCCGCAATTAGTTGCGGCACAATGTTGAATAGCCGACGGATATGGAGTAACTATGTTTATGTTCCGATTTGGTGCAGCATAGGACTTTGAAGTAACAAAGTATAATGTAAAGGATGGCCTTGTTCTGTCTCGGGTGCACTGAGTCATTGGGCCGATATGTTTTTCTAAGTGGTGAAAGTTCTTTTTGTTTTTTAACCTTCGAAACGCACACTCATTCCGCAAGTCTATTTGTCAAATTTGCGTGAATTCCTCACATTATCGGCTAAAACTCTAATTGGGTGCGATCGTGCACCCAAGGGTGTGTGTTAAGGCACTCCCAGTTACAATTATTGCAGGGTGTGTTGTCTGTATATTGTCTAGTGCCTAGACTAGACGCTATCGTGTGCAAAGTGACACGTAGATCGGTACTTATTTGCCCTAAACGAGTCTAACCACGTTAGGACCGTACACGCCTTGACTTTGCTCGCTATTTCGGGGCGCGGTCGTAGTCCGCCCTAACTTTTTACCCTGTTTGGTTTGGCTCGACGCCAAGCGACGGCTCTCACTAGAAGAGAGCACTTACCTTCCATCCATCTCCGTAGAAAGTTATTAATTTGTACATGACAATTTTAAATTTATACTGAGAGAGATAAATCGTATCTCAGAGCTGAATGAGCACTTAAAACAATGTAGATAAAGAGACGTGAAAGCGTCGTTTTGTTGAGAGAACTGTAAACGCATAGTGTTGTTACGTTTATCTTCCTCTTAATCTTAAATTAAATACTTTAATTACAAGTATGACATTAGCGAAACGGTTCCGATGACTGTCGAGAAAAAAATACCAATTATACATAAACAAAATAATAACTTTTAAAAGGTTTCTTAAATTTAAACCATTTGCTTTTGAGATATGTATATAGCCCCTGAAGTCTTACACGTTATGTGACGACCCCCCCTTACGCCTCCTTACGACGGTTGCCCTCTACAGTTTTCATACATATACATCGATACAGATATACCTAAATCGCTACATCCTTTTTTTCTCTCGTATTTGATTTTAGTGACGAACGTAATAAAATACATAAAATAAATAATCCTCTTCATTTAGCGTTATGGTTAACCACGCTAGACGTGGTCCCGTTACAGTTATATGGGCTAGTTAAATATGATTTATAACGTATTAAACACTTAAAATAAAACATTACAGTAAAAAGAATAATTATCCCTGGTATATTACTGGTATATAACTGGTTATTATTGTTAAATCAATAAGTATAAAAAGGGAGTAAGAAGTAGCAAAAGATTTGGCCAAACTTTTTCTTCGTCACGCACACTTTGAGTTATGCATAGAACTTATTAGTTTAATTAAGGAAATAAAAACGGAACCACCAGAGGTGTGTAACTACTTATAAAAATTAATAAGCCAAACTTGCACAACCATTGCAGTGTGAATTTACATGTATATTAGACGAATATCAAATATTTATCTGATAATATCATCAGTATTAGAAAACATTCAGTCCAGTCGGTTAGATCGATTGCCAGTACGTAGGATCCATTTAAAAATTGTAAATTATATAGATAAATCCACATGTCAGAGTAAAGTCAGAGCAAAAGAAACAATTATCAATAGAATATTCCGTATAAATATTTATAATGCAAGGGTAGACTATTAAACAAATTTCTAAAAAATAAAACGAAAAATGCAAGGAAGAAAAGTACAATTAAAACTCTGCCTTTGAAGTTATCATCTATGATAACACCCGTCTTAGAATGATTGATGCCCTGAATGCAAAATTATGTATTATCTTGAGGTTGGGGTATAATGCAATGCATATCAATGCTATTAGAGGCCGGGTAATTGTAGTGGGAAATCGAATGCGGATGAACAGACGAGAGAGGTACGAAGTACGGAGATGGCGAGGTGTGGGGTGGGGTGGTATCAGTGCAATTTTCCTGCAAACTCGCTCTACAGATGCATAAATGCAGTCGAGGTAGACTGCGGAGAGAAATACCGCCGTGGCTTTATATATGTATATTATATTCAATATTACGCGAAATTTTCTAGCCTATCTTTTATTGCATACTATTTAGATACTATATTATAAGAGAATAAAAACATCAACCTAGTTAGACTCTAATACAAGTAGTAGGTACTTATTAAACAATCACTCTTATAATTACTTTTGTGAGGCTATATTGTTACTACAAATATGTTTATTTATATTTTATAGATTATACTTTAACAGAGTATTAATGGTGGCAGGGCCATACTGAATGTCATCAGATGGCACAATCATAAATTGTGCCTTAACCTCAATTGTTTTTTTTATTTTATTTTTAATAATCTTAACTAACAATAATTACGAGTAAGTACTGTATGTACGTAGTACAAAGTAAGGTGCCTAATCAACTAAACTTAAACAAAAATTGATACAAAGTGTATACGAAGTGTAATTATACATAAATTAATACAAAGTGTGGCCTCCTCTGTTATTGAGAACTTGCTGGCACCGATTATTCATAGAATCGACGATGAGACTGTTAATGTTATCCTGCGGCAATTGTTCCCAATGAAATATTAGTAAGTCCATCAGTTGTTGGGTTGTTGTCACTCCATCCAAGTCCTTTAAAACACGTCTCTGGAGAATGTCCCATGCATGCTCGATGGGGTTGAGGTCTGGCGATTGTGCAGGCCAAGGCAATACCAGGATGTTTTCCCTTGGCAAGTACTCCCGTGTGTGCAAAGCTGTATGCGAACGCGCATTGTCATGCATCAACGTGAAATCGGAGCCAAGCGTTTGTGCGAATGGACGAACATAAGGCCTTAGAATATCCTCAACGTAATTTACAGCGTTCATGTTACCATTTACAAAAACGAGCTCAGTTCGTCTGTTCTTCACAATACCCGCCCATACCTTAACTGTTGATCCGTTGTATGGATGCACTTCCTGAACGCACCTCAGTCTTTCAGTATTTCCAGGACGACGGTACACTCTTACCCTTCTAATATCAGACTTGAACCCAAATCGAGACTCATCGCAAAATAAAATTTTATCCCATTGTTCCCGGGTCCATGTAATGTGTTCCCTACACCATTCATTTCGACGAGCGCGATTCCCGTGACGTATCGGTGGGCACCTAATTGGCCGTCGTGCTCGTAGGCCATACTCATGCAGTCGATTTCGCACAGTTTGGCAGCTAACAACAACAACACCAATTTTGTAGCCTTAAACCTATCTCTCGGGCGGTTAACATCGGCTGGTGTCTTGCAGTCAGTTGTATGTATCGATCTTGCCGTGTGGTTGTACACCTTTCTCGACCTGGGTGATGCTCAGCAGGATCTCCCGTGTTAGTGTAACGCTGATGAAGACGGCAAATAACTCTTCTGTTGACACTAAAATACCGAGATAATTGAGATTGACTTCTTCCCGCTTGCAACATCCCTACAGCTCTTTGCATTTCATCTGCGTTCAAATGACGTCGCTCCATGACGTATAAAATGTCTCAAAATCCAAATTTGTTTAAAACTTTTTTCAAATTATTGTTTAAATCATAAAATTGATACAGAATACTAAATTTTAATAAGCAAAGAAAACTCTATAAAATTCGAACAAATGCATTCGCTTTTGAATTTGTGACAAAAAAAAAAAGATACTCGAATTTTTTTTTACAACCAGCCAGTATGTCATCTAGATCAAAAATGTTTACATAGGTATTACCTACTTGGTAAGAAATGATATAATAATAATAATAATAAGCCTTTTATTTCGTGCAAAAAAGTAAGATACATACTTAGTTTAGAGAAAAGAAAAAGAAAAAGAAGAAAGAGAAAAAGGAAAGAAAGATAATGGTGATGATTTTTTACACGTGTTTCGCTCATTCCCCCCCCCCCTTCCCCTTAGTTTAAGTTTAGGTAATATTATATAAGTTATGTTTGTTATGTTTTGGGCAGGAATAAATTCGTTGGATCGTACGGAGTTAGTCTTCATCGAAAACGGCACACTGATTGCACACCGATACATATCGGAAGTTCTATTTCTCATACACAACCCGCATTGGCCGCTCTTGGCGAAAACTCAATTTTTATGAACGACAACGCTCGCGCCCACACCGGTCTGGCGATGTTGAAGCGTATATGCTAGAGGTCGGAATTCGTCGTTTGGAATGGCCAGCTCGAAGTCCCGACCTATAGAGAGAGTCTATAGGTCGGGGATCGGGGATATAGAGAGAGTCTATAGGTCTAATCCTATAGAGCATGTCTGGGACTTTCTGAAGCGACGAGTAAGATACAGCCGGCTCCGCAAACCATTAGAGAGCTTAAGACCTTAAGAAATTTACTCGCTAGCATGCTGGGCAAATATAAGCTGTGATTTTAGCAAAAGGGGGTCACACTCTATATTTAATATTTTAACTGCTTTTATTTTATTAAAGAAAAAACAAACAAAAAATTGTGTTCCATTTTTACTTAGCGAGCAGTTGCTACTAGCGATTTGAATTTTACCATTAGTTCTCATTAAATTAATCAACATTTTATGATGGAACTGTGAGAAACTATTCCTTGCTAATTAATTTAAAAAATTCAGAGGATAAGATTACCCAAAATTATCAAATTAACAGTAACAAAAAATTTGGTTCTTTGGTTGCATGTTTTTTTTTGCAAATGGTTTTTTTTTATTATTTAATAATTTATTTATTCATCATCAATTCACTTAAGCTGACTTCCAACATGCCAGTCCATATTTTGCTTTACACAGGATTTTTAATATTAAATAGAAAAGCAAGCAAAAAAAACTCAACCCAAGCTATAATGGAATAAAGAATCGCATTGAGCTGCATTAGGCAGCGTAAGTAGGGGGTGCCCACCCAGACGCCATTGCAGTTTTCAGGTTCGCTTCGTCGAACATTTCAACTAAGTATTTTAACGATGCATTCAACGATATTAAAGTCTGCCAGCCTTCACTATTTACAAAGGATTCAGTTGAGTCTTGATAAAATATGAGCTAATTAAATGTGGTTAGAAAATAGGAAGGAATGAGTGTATTATAAAATTAACAGATACCTACTTAAGTAATTTTCTATTGAGCAAAATGTAACTAGATAATAACTTACAATATTATGTTATTGGCATGCTATTTTCCAAAAAAATATAATACATGGTCTCATTTGCGAGCGATAGTTTTATAATAATGGCTGCACCATGTGAAGCATTAAATAAACAGTGGGTATATGAGATGTAAAGTTTGCACATGGGGCAACCGGAGCAAGAAACACTGAACGCTGTCAGGAGGCTGGAGCAAAAAATCGATCAAGTGTTAGAGGGCGCACGTAAAGCCGTGTTATTGCAGCGCACGACAAGAATAATAAACTTGCCAGTGGACAACATAGACAATGGAGCAATATGTGCGGGTGAATATTACACGGCAATATTACTAGATCAGAAATGAAAAAACCAAACAGTTTCGGTATATAAGCAATCTAAGCAATCTTTCTAAGAGTAATATAAAAGCTATAAGAAACTTCCCGTCACTTTGCAGACTTTACAACGTTTGTGGTAGTTCTCCGAGGTCATAGCGTAAGTGTGGATAGATAGATGAATTGAAAGACGCAACTTCAGCAACAATCATCCTAACGTAACGTTTAGACTGACATTTTTAATGCCCACCACTTGTCATCTGTAGACTATCTAATTAACCTATACTATAGGGTCTGACTCAAATTGGAGCCACTGAATATTCCATAAAGTTGCTGATAATAGCAACCATTGAAAACGACAATTTTTTTTTACAAACAGAATATATTTTTACCAAAATGATAACTGATCGATGTAGAAGATTGCAATAAAATAAAGACTCGAAATGATCTGGACCGTTATTAAGTGATAATAATCCAATTAGGAAATTCCGCTGCATCCGATCACGGCATGTGGCATGCGCGCTCCGCGTAAGGAATGCGAGTGCATTGTGCAAGCGGGAATCAAACCCGACACCGTGTCTGCGGTCTAACTGTACCGAGACGCCAACACAATACACTCTATCCATTATTATAACATCAGCTCCATTAAAGTTACATCACAACAATATCTGGTGCGCCAATATTTAATACTGGCTGTGCAATCGATACGAGGCGAATATGAGTCTGCGCGTGTGGTTAAAGTCGACACTTTTCAACGGAAAATACACACAATCATTTTGGATCTATTTGTTCCAACTAACGATTAAAGTCGCTTAGTCCACGGTACGTCCCATCTTGTATATCGACGTAGACACAAAAGACAACAAACGTGTCCTCTTAAGTGCTTAAAAGCTTCCTTTCAGATACAATATCAACATGTCTTCCCATTTTTATGTAAAGCTCCAACCCGAACCCGAGTCAACATTGGTTTAGTCCTTCGATTTATCACATATAAATATATCGTCTATCTAACTTAAACAGAAATTTTAATAGATTCTAAAATGCATTTACGGAAGTTGTTTAGCGTAGAGTAATGAAATTGAGTGGCGTAAAGTGTGGTGCACGCTCGCCGTTCATCAGTTAACCGGTAATTGGTTTGCGAACGGTCGAACACGGCCCAGAAGAGTTACACGGAGCCCTAGGTGCCACCGGGAGTCCTCTAATTAACGCTAGAGCAGCATTCGTTACTACGAACCTATTTGCCCTTTTGTAATTGGAAAGTCTGTTCTCTGTCCATGTCGCGCCAAGCGCCTTTCAAACGTACATGCGTGTTTCTTCCTTAATCCCTTCACGCTACCGGCCAATTAAAATGAAAATAAACATGCATTAGAGGCAGTAATAATCGGAGAATGGAGGACATCGCATTTCGACAAAAGCAACCTCGATTTCGTCAGTAATGCGAAACTACGTGTGAAAGATGAGAATTGTGTCAATTGCTTCACTAAATTGTTCCGGGAAATGGCACAAATGCGTCCTGGTAACAACGCTATAAATCTTGCAACTAATGGCGATATTCTCGATTCATATTTTAATACTCATATATGAATGTGAAAAAACTTTCATGAAAATCGCAACGGATTTTGATACGGTTTTCACTAATGGAAAGAGCGTTAAACAAAGAAGGTTTCATATTATTTACATTTGCAGAAAAACATTGCACCCGTGCGAAGCCGGGAGCGGGTCGCTAGTATAGTATATTTATACAATACTATGTATATATACTGTCATCTTTTATTTTTATTAACAACTAATAAACATATTACGGACCTTTATATCCTACTACATAATACGCATTATAAATGCGAAAGTTAGTGAGGATGGATGCTTGTGTGGATGTTTGTTACTCTTTCACGCAAAAACGGCTTAATGGATTTGGATGAAATTTGGCACACTGATAGTTTATTACCTGGATTAACCATATACTTAGTATACTTTTTATCCTGAAAAAATGTTTCAAACAATGGTTTCTATTATTTGCAAACTTATCCAAACAAATATGTTTTTATTTGTTTTTGCAAAATGCTCGTATTATACATATAGATACTTTCTAAAATATATATCTGTCGCAATGATCGCTGTGCATAGACACGTTTGCGAGTACGTTCAACTCGTCCAAATATCGATGCCTAAAGAATTACCTGCTGACATGCAGTGTGAGTTATAAATCATTTAGCATAGCATTTGGTGCAGGCGAATTGTTTCTATGCAACAAATCACGCCCACTTGTCACGTTTATATGCAAAAGGCAGGAATCCCACGCAACAAGTGCCACTTGCCGCACCCGCCTGCTCGACTCTGCTGGCTGTCCCATCATAACCACAACCCGCTCCGAAAGCGGTATATCCTTCACCCATCATTAATCACCATTAAACACAATAAGTAAGTGTACGTTGTATAATCGATAAACTGCATTTATCTTGAAATATAAAAGATAACGCGATAGGTATTTTCACAGAAATGAAGAGGTAAAATTAGTTTTGCTATCAGCTCTTATCTGTGCATAAAGCTAATACTGTCATATTATATTTTATTGAACTTATATCTGTATGTGTCATCAAAATTATTTACAACTAAGTAAATTTGTGTAGTTCTGGCAGCAATAATGAGCTATACAAGATACCATCGTAATAAACAGAATAACAGCACGCTTTCTGTTTTATTTCGACGCGACTGTCAGCACAGATCTCCCTGACGATGGTTATGTGTTTAAAAGCGAAGTAATCAACAAAAATACCGTTAAAAAATTTACTTACGTAACGTGTGATTCGTAATACGTAAATAAAATTTGTATAACAAATATTAAAAGTATGTATGTATTTGCAAAGCTCATGTCAAATTTAACTACATTTTAATACATAACACTCAATAAAGATTTTGTTTATCAAGTCACACAACACAAACCTATTTAAAAAATGTAATGAATTCTTTTATGAAATACGAACGTTTAAGTTTATGAGGATGTTTACTAAGAACGACTTAAAAAATCAAAACTTTGTCCAGTTCAGTTCCGTTTTTAAATGTCTTCTACTTATGTACAGTATAATTTTCACAAATTTTATTTTTACTTATCACTTGACATAAAAAAAATCATCACTTGACAAATAAAAATTTCGCAGTTCTTAAGTGACGACTGACGACTACTGATGACTTTAAAAAAGGCATAAATAATTATATGTTAAGTTCGGAATCAATAATTAAAAAAGTGAGAGGCGGTAAATTAGGCTTGTGTAGGTAGAATCAGTGAAAACTGCACGAGCACGAGGAGCTGTGCGCGGGCGCCGACCTCTAGCGCCAGCTAGACGAATCCAAGCTACATAATTATAATTGCGATAATTCCGACCAGCCAGACAATACCGCCACCGAGGTCATCTTAGTCATACCTGATTCACCTCAACCGCGTTAGTGAAACACATTTCGGACTATTTCAACTTTAATGTCCTCTATGGTAATGGACGTTCACAAAGTGGGTATGTTATTTCGAACGAAATTACATTGAATGTAACCCGATTCACTTTAGACTAGAACCTGTCCGCGCACGTAGGTAGAGTAAATGGAGCCTAGATACTAGTCACTATACATAAAGAAACATTGATAAAATGCAGTTCAATAAACGTATCCAGCGGCTGGCTATCCGATGCTAATGCGAAAGCCGTGTCGCGCGGAGGCTGGCAAATATTTGAGAGCGCAGGCGGAGCGGTTCCGACTTCCAAGGGAGTTTGATTTAACAAGATTTGAAAGAAAAATGTCACACTTATTATTAGAGAGAAACAAATTAGTTCCGCCAATTTATCTTTTTTTAAGTAAAAGTCGGCAGTCACGCTGAAGATCCATTCAATTTATTATAGGTAACACCTAAAGGGGATAACAGTGTACTGCTGACTTATTTAATTTGATAAAAAGTAAAACAAACATAGTCAATTTATAAGTAAAGGTTAAGGAATAAGGAGTGGACATGAATGTGCCTTGGAATCCCTTACTCACCGAAACACAACACCATAATGTGATGTTATTTTACGTTGATTTCTTAACTGAGTGGTTATAGGCGCCAGACGAACTGCACACTTTATTGCTTTCTTTTTCTTTTGTCTTAATATAATTGGAGTTTGGAATAAACATTATTGCCGCCATGATACTTACATGTAGAGAGCAATTACTATGCATACATAATATAATGTATATTGCTTCGAGATAGCAGTGGACGAAACGTGTCGTTTTCAATCAATTTCAGTCAATCACATCGATGATTGCACGTCTGTTTATTTAGCCAGGGCCCGTGCCAACCCAGCTTGCGAGTTGCAACGCAATCAAACGTAATTTCCGAATGCTTCATCCAGTTAACTCTGTCGAAGTCTTTTCTATTTCATTGGCGTTCAATTGTTTCTGATAAAGAACCGTCTTGTTTTTCTTTATGTATAGGTCGTCAGACAGACTGATAGTCTACTTGACTATAGATTCTGCTAGTGCGCTGCCAAACTTAATAGGATTAAGGATAAAGGATTAGAAATGCATAGAGAAATCGGCTCTGGTCGAAACACAACAGCAAACATGCTGTTATTTCAAAGTGATCTGCCCAAACGACTGCGCAACACCATGTGCCATGCCACTACTTGTCAGATGCACACTAAAGCCACTTTGAAAAGTTTAAAGATTCCAAAGACCAGCCGGGAATTGATCACGAGACCGCTAAAACAGAGCGCTAAGGCAATACACTTAACCACTCGACAAATAGACTCGCCTCATTACCCATTTGACCTATTTGCCAAGTACACGGAATGGACCATGGGGGTGGACGTAGACTACATTTTATCGTAGACGAAGCGTGATAACGATTATGTGGTATCTGCATGCAACTGCTAACCTTATAACCAAAAATATATTCTCTAGACCTTAGACCTAGCTGCTAGACGACAAATTCTCGTTGATGTCTACAGCTTGAAGGAATTATCAGCACTTTTAAGACTACTTACTATTAATTTACAATCAAAGTATCAGTAGTTTAATCTATCAATTAATTTTTAGAAGCTCACTGTGCAACGAAACTTGCGACTGGTGCCAAAACCAATGGAAAATTGAAACCATTGTCAAGTAATTACGTTAATTAAAATTTACCGTAGTGTAAAAATAACCGAGAACTCTAAACAAAAACCTTTTATTTAACAAGTGCATTCAGTGCGAATGGATCCGTTGATGTACAAGAAACACTCGCAAGGCATAAACAAGAATGTCTTAATGGATGCGCGCACAAGCTACGTAGCAATATAATTGAGAAAAGGCGGAATATTCTAACACATAAAACACAAAATAAATACATGTAAACAAGGAGAAAAAAGCGTCTGTGTCAGCTCCGAGGCACGGCTGTAGTTTACTCCTTTAAAAATATAAAATTTATAAGTTTAAATATTTCATTTTTTCAACGACAGATGTCGCTGCGTTGGCAGTTTATAACGCACTATCGTTCGCTACATGTTTTCATACGATGCTCACCTGGGAATTAATTAATCTGGGAATTAATTAACTTTAGGGAACATAAATACATGGCACAATTGTCAAAGTGACAGATAACGTAAAGCTTTTTAGTTAACGCTTGTATTAATTAATTTTATTCCTCATAAAATTTCCAAACCCTTATTAATATAGGGCATATTGAAAATCGATTCTTAAGCACTTTAAGCAGAAAACTACAAAAAAAAAGAAATAAGAAACACTTTGATCAAACGGATTTTGATACGATTTTCACTAATGGAAAGAGCGATAAACGAGGAAGGCTTGTGCATATAATTATTAAAAAAAAATACATTCATGCGAAGCCGGAGACTGATCGCTAGTAAAGTATAAATTTGCAATTGCATATAGACGAATATTGCGGTAAAGTGGTGTCGCGCTTTAAGAGATTACGGTGTGACGAAGTTACGGTCATACGACAATTGGTCAATAATTCACGAGACTAATGTTCAGCTCCCGGTCGATGAACTTTTTTGGTTAAAAATACAATGTATTTTATCCTCCCACGCTTGGTCAAGGGAAGACAGAGTGATGTTATATTTAAAAAAAAAAGAAGTAAAAACACAAACATTGCACATTAATGAAAAAGTTATTCAAGCGTGTGACGCCATTAATTTCTATCTTTATTATTCATCTAAAATATTTAAACATATTATTTCAAAATTAAAACATTTTCTATCGATTTTAAATGTTTGAGAGTCACGTATCGTATATTGGTCATAAAAGCAATTAAACGGAGTGATCGTTTAAGTTTCTTTCTCATTTTAAAAATCACAAAGATGTAAACCCTTGGTTCCCAAAGTGGTCCAGGTGGACCTCAGGGGTCCATGGGAGACTCGATGGGGGTCTACGTTGGCGTTACAAAAAAAAAAAAAAATCAATTCTAACTTATTTCATTTAGAAAACTCCCCATTCTTGGTTGGAACTCAGCCGCAACGCAAACTTCCATAGTTAGATCTAATCTTTATATTTTTGTCGAGTTTTGGGTATATGGTAGAAATGTAGCTGCAAGGGCTCCATCGGAACCAGCAAAATTTTGAAAGTGGTGTCTATGAGAAAAAAGTCTGGGAACCTCTGATGTAAACGATGTTTCATTACGAATATCTTGCATGTTTAGCCTACGGGACAAACTCTTGATCACAATCCTCCTGACTAACTTAGACACTCTTATAACTTTAATGATGCTGATGGACCCTGTGGTCTTTGGTGTTATTTTCATTGATATTGGTTTATTAACTTTTTATTAGTGACATGTTAAAATTAACACTCACTTAATATATTCTTTTGCTTTTTTTTTATAGGAAAGGTTACATTGATGATATAATTACATTTTTCTGCAGACCTTTATTTATTCACAATTGATTACAGACAAACTAGCTATAGACTAATAATAATAATAATTGAAAATTCCGACCTCTTTTTCAATTTGTTTGGAAAAGTCAGTTCTTCTAACTACCAGAATAATTTCGTACCATGCTATAATATCGACCAGTATGCGAAAACTTACATAAATAATTCGAACAAAATAAGAAATACAGGTACAAAATAAACCAGATGTCATTCGTTACAAGAACTAAAGTTTACACTTTATTAGAACTCGCAAGGGGGATATTTAGTTAACATCTGCTCACGAAAGCAACTAAATTCATTTATCACTTCGTGGATCAAACGAGACCTCATCACGACTTAATTCGTGAGCAGGAAGGAAGACTAAGATAAACAACTTAAAGCTCTCCACTACTGGTAAATGAAGCAATAATAACGAAGTTTCTATGGAATAATCGGATTTGTTTTCTCAATTCGAATATTGATCACAGAGATGGGATGGCGATGCTTTCACGAGGATACTTTCGAGCGTCGGCGGGCGCCCGCCTGCGCCTTCTTTACATACAATCAATGCAGCGCCCCACAACCTAGCACACAATGCCCCAACGACGGCCCACATCGCGATTGTCTGACTCACCGTTCCGGCGGCGCCGACAACGCATACGGGCTTGTTTACAATTGAAGCAATTAATAACACAAGTTCTTCCCAACATAACTCTTCACCGGCAATCATTAAATAGCCTCAAAACGGAACAAAGATTAGGTAGTTCATTTCAATCAATGTCTCTGTGACTATAGCCAACTTCTACACGCATCATTGAAACCGACCTAAAAGCAGACAGCAGCTACATTGCTTCAAATCATTCTGGAATTTTAATTAACTTAACAATATGTTGAATGCCCTGTTACAAACGAGGTGGTCTTTCTCTTTATCGGTGTGGATTATTTTAGGATTTATTAAGTGTTAAGTGTTGTTGCTTGCTATTGTTCATTGTTAAGTGTTTATTAGCAAAAAATCATTGTTAAGTGTTTATTAAGTGTTCGCTTATGTTGTATGTCATAAACGGCAAAGGAGAACAGAAATGGCGGTCAAGGAGCTGTAAAAGGACTAAACAAAATACATGTCTCGCTATTGTTAAGATATTAGTTGCATTGTATGGGTATCAGATCGGCCGTGGAGGGCATTACTCGGCGAACGAAAGTCGAAAAACAAGATCATTGGCAAATTGGTTTGTACAGTTTCACGGTTCAGTAACGTCTATGTGGAAATACCTTAAAGGTGAAAAGAAAAATGTACATCACAGTGGGAGCGTGATGCGGGCGTGAAGTGAGTAATCATTTCACCGAGAATCCGAGGAATGTTTTGATAACATTGGTTCGCTGTGTGACCGTGTGCCGATACTGAGACGTTTAAATATAAATTATAAGGAATTCAACGTGCGATATTAAAAACGCAATAAGCCTTTTGTGCGTGTTCGAGGTTAAGGGCGAAAGAAATCAAACAAATCCAATCGAGTTCTTGGCCGAATGAAACAAACATTAACGCACGTATAAAATTACTAATAGCAACATTAAAATCAATTTTAAATGTGATTAATGCTTTTAAAGGTTTATAAGGACTACTTTGTATATGACTTTTATTAAATATAAAAACAATAATCAATGCATAATTTACATTAAAAGTTTACAGGTGTTTACTTCTCATGAATAATGGTGCGGTGCGATGAAATATTGTTAATGCGATTCAATTCAAACTGCAAAGTAAAACAAAGAGAAGCGGAGGGCATTCACCTGAATCCGTGCCATTCGATAGTGGATATAATGGATAATATCAGTTTATTTAAAGATAAGAAAGAAAAAAATCGAAACAAAGAATAGTACTTACTTACTTCTTGATCTATTTAATTTTAGCATACATCTTTTTATAGTTACTTTTATAAATTTGTAAAAGTTATAAAAGTTATAACCCCATTTCCCTTTAGTCACGGCATCACGCGTGAACGGGTAGATAGACCGATTTTAATTCGGTTTTCACTAATGGAAAGAGGAATAAACAGGAAAGGTTTTAGGGTATATAAAAATTGCACGCCGGGCGAAGCCGGGGGCGGGTCGCTAGTTTATTATAAATTGAAGTCGCTGTCCGCGACTGTTTGTTTCTCCGCTATAAATTCTAAATAATTTTGATAATGGTTTTCACTAATTTAAAGAGCGATCAACGAGGAGATTTGTGTATATAATTGCATCCGTCCTAAGCTGGGGGGCGGGCCGCTTGTTGGTTATAAAAGAGACACATTAGTGAAAAAAAAAGTTTTTTTGTTTTCATGTACCTAAATAAATGTTTGCAAGCCAGCTGAAGGTCCACTTGACGTTAGGTGGCTATACCCGTCGCCTATTAACACATCATTGGTGCAAAGTGCTGCCAACCTTAGTAAGATAAAGGATAAGGGATTAGGAGAACATAGGGGATTCATTCACCGAAAAACAACACCACACGTGCTGTTATTTCACTATGGTCTTGTAAGAGTATGGTTACTGCCGCCAGACGGACTGTCAGTTTATGACTGCTATACGCAGAGCCAGGCGGCTATTCTAAAAATGTATCTTTCTATTTAAATATTTTCAGGCAGGCGAACGGTCAAGTTGATGTTAGGTGGCTCCGTCGTCTCCGTCGTCCGACACAAGCACCGCCATAATATGCCAAAATTAGGTGCGCTGCTGATCTTAGAAGGATAAAGGATTAAGTCTGGCATCCCTTATCACTCGCCGAAACACAGCACACATGCCAGTTATATTACAATGGTAATATTGCATTGCTTACGATAAAGTTGACACTTTTATTGCTTTAAATTTCTTTATCGATTTTCTGTGAAATGCATTTTCTATTATCTTATCTTGAAGTGAACAAATAACGCTTGTTTTAATGTAAAATTGATACTTTTCAACGTTGTGAAAATACTTAGTCCAAATAGTGATCTAGTTATATGTCTTCTGACGAGATTTTTACAACCGACCGACGCATTCTACCACGCCTCCTCCTTACGTAATTTAGGTCGTACATACACCATTATAACAAAACAATATTACGTTCATATATGTACACCTGCCATTGTTTTCTCTTTATCAAGAGCTACATCGACTGTGGCCGGCTGTTATATTTACATAATGAAAGTTAAATGGAAACAGGAACGCGATTGCAAGTCGATACGGGTCATAACGATTGGATTTCAAAAGAAAGTTTTCCCAAGACAGCACACACTAGCTGACAGACAAAAATAATCGGCGCAACCAACACGTAGTCAAGAACAATATTCAGTTCGCGCTGAGTAGCCGGTTTAATAAAACTGTATCGAGATCTCCAGCTGCGAAGTGCATTTAAAGTGCATTGACAGAATTATCTTGCGCTCGGTGTGGGGAGATGGTTATTTCTGTACATTTCGCGAGAAGTGTCGTTAACATCCAAGATATTATGGCCGGCATAACTTGCGGAACATCGGACAGTATCGGCCAGTGCTCCAGATGGTTGCCATGCGACAGAGATACATCCACATGTTTACATACAAATTAAGCACTGATTCGTGTCTGGATGTACTTCTTTGGTGAGTTTGTGAGCGTACATCTAGAACACTGGACTTAGACATTCAAAAATTATTCAATTACAAAAACATTTTCCTGTACAGAGTACGGTCACTTTATTTTTATCCTCGAAAGACTTTGAATTTGCATTTAATTCTTTAAAAGACCCGTATTGACCGCCATGCCCAAAAACGTCTTCAGATTTTGCATCACCGATAATTTTGTCGCTGTCGTCACATAAATAAGGAACAAGCGACTGCAATTACAAAACAACCCGAAACGGCGCTCAAGACCATATGTACGAGTATGCGCCTTACGAAATGCGAATGCAACACGCACGAGTAAAAACTTTCTGCCGAAAGTTGTTCGACTGGTCATGGATCTGAGAAATGGAAACCTTGGAAAGCGAGACGAAAGGAATTAATTTTTTTAGTTTAATATAAAACGGATTCTCAAGATGCACTTCTTGCGAGGTTTAGTTGCAAAGTGAAGAAAAATTTGTTATCGTGTTAAAGTGGTACCTGCAGGACGGAGGACGACGTACATAATGTGGAGCTTGCCTCGTTTCTTTCTAACACTTGCATATAAATACATCAGTGTGGTACCGACCTCATTGGTTACTTCAAGTTCTTTTTTAAACGTTTGGTCCAGAAACAAATTTGGAACGTGGATTGACATAAAGAAACAGTGTAAGATATTTTTTAAGATGCAAAAGGTTAAATGTGAATAGAAAAAGATGTAAAAGTAGGAAACTTGACAGCAAGACTAAACGAAGTTCTCTAATAATGTTTTCATTAAGCTGAGCATATAAACAAACAAGTACATAGATATTAAGAGAAGAGCGATGCCGGTAAATCACAGGGGTTCAAAATAGTCAGTCACTCGGTGCTTATGATGGCAACGCATACGACGCAAAAAGTCTACAGGAAACATTGAAGTATAATGTACTAACGTACAGGAAATCTCGGCCCAGTGAGGTTTGGCTGCCATTGTTGGTGCGGCGTCTGCAACCATAGCAAATATACCTAGTGAATTCTAGTATGGTATATTGTTTCTCCAAAAATTATATAATAAAAATAATTAAAAACAAAACAACAGGGAAAAGGTTAACGAAACGTCAAACATAATTAATAATATGGAAGCCCACAACAACTTTGGTAAAATAAAGCGAGCTGTGATGTCACGTTTTAATAAAACCATATTCCATTGGGAGGCTACGCCCGGGTGCGCGCTGGAATTGAGTGAGAGACAAAGCGAAAATGTAATATGCGAAAATTAATATCAACACCAGTTTAAAACTAAACTTGTCCCGAGCGTAGAAACTCCCGTGAATTATGAAATACAAGAATATAATGTCAATACAAATTTAAGTAAAAAAAATAGTATTTTAAAACGAAAAAGAAGTTATTCGTTAAATAAGGCAAAATCGAATGAGTCACGAGACCATTTTAAGTTTATTTTGCGTAAGTGTGCAAGTGTTTGGATGATGCATTGTTCTTGCTAAAGTATTGGAACCGACATTATTTTGTTTCTCTTGCAAAAAATGTTGTTGCTATTTTATTATTCGCATTTTTAACTTTGTACACTTGTACTTTGGTATTTATTTATTTATTTTCTTCAGTTTTTATATGTACTATAGTTAACAGAAACGAATTATTTGTTAAGTTTTGCATGTTGGTCATAAGCGGTCTGGGGGGTGTTAAATTATACTGCAGTTTGTGCAAATGAGTCAGCAACAGGATCGCTTAGGGTCAGCAAGATGATAGTGAACGCGTGGGCTGAAAGACTTGTAGCAGGATGAGGAACCTGTTTGG
The DNA here is from genome assembly GCA_910589475.2 of Bembecia ichneumoniformis. Taxonomy (NCBI): domain Eukaryota; kingdom Metazoa; phylum Arthropoda; class Insecta; order Lepidoptera; family Sesiidae; genus Bembecia; species Bembecia ichneumoniformis. The sequence goes on along the minus strand of OU342524.1, from coordinate 16,332,972 downwards.
TTCACACAACCCGTGCCTTTCTATTTATATCCACTCCTTTTCTGCAATTCGTATCGGACTATACTCAAACAGTAAAGATGTTAAACGGCCTTCGACTATTTATAGGCCCATTAACCACCTTTCTCTATTGTATGCGACGGCCATCGAGGAAACAGTAAATTGCAACTTTAATTCGCCTAAATGCAAAAATCTTACTTCACATAATAAATATGGCTCGATGTGAACTGCCTTTGGAATTCTCAATAACTACCTATTTATCTATGAATGTTAAAATATTAAAAGTTATAGTCTAAAAAACCTCTTTCTCTATGTATTTTTACATAAAATTAAAGTATGGCAATCTTATTAAGTAAAAAAACTTATATTTGATTTACAGTTGTAATTGAGTGATATATAAGCTGTATGTAATAAAAACTTATATGTATATGTATACACGTGTAAGTATATGTATTTATGCATAGTGTGCATATAATATGTGTATATAACTTTTTAATTATTGTATACTAGCGACCCGTCCGCGGCTTCGCCCGGGGTGCAATTTTTATATATAAGAACATTTCCCGTTTATCCCTCTTTCCATTAGCGAAAACCGAATCAAAATCGGTCTACCCGTTCACGCGTGATGCCGTGACCAAGGGAAATGGGGATCCATTTTTATATATAGAGATAAATAAAATAAACGTGGAAAACATTTTCTATAAACGTGTTTTCTATAAACTTTGTAGGTATAACATGCTATTTTGAAGAACATGGAAAGAAGGAGGATTCCCTCCTGTACAGCCTGTGTCGGGCATGGAACATAATAACCTCTATAATTACACAATATGTCCTTCTTCGGTAATCATTCTTATCAACATAACTGAATATAATATGACCGCTGCTTGCCACAACCACTGACCAATTGCCAGTTGTCCTGATCGATAAATGATAAGGGCTACGTTCGATTTGACCGGACCGTAGGACGGAGATCGCATACAGTGTGACAAATCCTTTAAACGAATGTGTGGGTGGACGTAGCCACGTAAGCCGGTATCCCGCCATGTTCCATACGAGATAACAACGCAGATATAATTACCTGCAGAAGTTGCATGCGATTTGGAATATCTACTAAAAACATACCACTATTATTCGATACTAATGAATACAGTTTCGAAAATCTATCAAAGGCCTGACAGAATAATTAGAAACGACGCAACAGTACTTGTGTGGGACGTTGATACGTAGGAGTTCCAAATTGATACCTCCTGAATTTTCGTTACGTTTCGTTAAACAAAGAGCGTTACGAAGTATGCTATTGTTTTTGATGTTTCGTTTTAAGTGTGTCGAAACAATAATCACGAGGTACTGATGTGGAAAAAAGTATACAGCAATAATCTTTACGCACGCTCAAATAACGTGTAACATGTTTCACATCATAAATGCGTAAATGTGCATACTCAAATTTAAACTCTTACCAAAAAGCGGCACATTCCTGCGCTCGTCTGTGTTGTCTGGCATATGAAGGATAAATGCAGACGAGTTACAATTTATGTTTATATAAAAGTCCTGGTTTACATTAAGAATCCGAAAAACAATATAGTACAAATCAAACTCAATATTGTAAACGAGCAACTAGACAAATGAAAATGCTCAGTAAACACAATAATATTTACTATGTTATTTAGATATATGCTTATTAATATTTTAAAAGCATAATGTGTGTCCGTTTTCACGGCTCAACCATTGAAACAATTTTGAAGACATTTGATAATGAGAGGATAAGTCGAATTGACATAATACGATTTCCGTAATTTTTTACAGAAACGATTGAGATTGGGGTTAAACCGGAACAAATCGATTTTGGAATTTTGGTTACAGATAACAAAAATTTATGTCAAGATTTTTTTATATAACAAAACTAGCGATCCGCCCCTGTTTCGCACGTATGCAATTTCTTTTCTGCGATTGTATATAACTGGGAACCCGTGACGGCAGTAACTACCGCTTACAAAAGACTAGCACGAAATTCAGGTGCACGTGTATTGTATTTCGATTCGTGAGTAAAGGGTGTCTGAGCTCATTCTTCTATTCCTCCTCGCCTTCTAATTTTTTTTTGTCTTATCGAGATTTTCAGCTCATTTGTACTCTCCCCTGGCGTTGCTTGTGTTAAGTTTATAGGTGACTAGAGCCACATGAACTTCCCCCAATAATAGAAAAAAAAAGTAATGCTGATAACAAAAAGTAAATAAACATTCCGGAATTTAAACACTTTAAGGAAAGAAAAATAAGGATTATATAGTACGGAGTTTTCCATAAATTTTTGAATTTATGGAATTTAATTTAATAGTCATTTAGATACCTATCACTAAACCTTAATCGAATTCCAAACTGACAAAGTAGCGGTGAACAGACGATGAAATATAATGCGTAATGAAAACATTGTTGAAGCAATGTAGACTGAATTCACGAAGAAACGAGATCGAAGACGGTATGCATTAGTTTTTATAGCAAACCAAAACGAGATCGTGATGGCATTTAGTTCCAGGGCCTTTCACAAAGCGCAGCGCGTGACATTTTAAAGCACTTGCAACACGAATCACGAACAAACTACACTGTCGAAACGCAAAATTATATCATTCCAGATGAGTTGCTCTCTTTACGTTAATCATGAATCTTCATTTAAAAAAATTTAATCTTACGATCTAAGAAGTGAGCATGAGAATGAGAGAGAAGCACTAATATACCAAGACATATCTCGATGAACGCTAACATATCGCTGTTTAATGTTGATAATACAATCGGGTTTGGTATGATCCACTTGAAGTTAGTGAGATGGGCTCTGCCATCTATTATGCTCACCGAAAGACAACAGCAGAAGCGCTGTTATTTCACGGTGGTCTTCTATTAAGTAAGGTGATTATAGCCGCCAAACGGGCTGGCCAAAACGCAGTGTGCCCTACCACTATTTCACTGTTTCGGAGTAGCTTGCTAGTAGTACTTACATATATGTATAATTTATCATAGAGAGAACTACATGCGATGGTACAGTGATGACTTATGGTGCCGAAATGTGACCTCTCACGACAGGACTGATCCACAGGTTTAGGGTCGCTCAGCGGACTATGGAGCGAGCTTCGCCGAAGAACCAAGGTTGTCGTCATAGCCAAGAGAATTGGCAATGGGCCGGTTATATCTGTCGCATAGCGGATAACCGATGGGGTAGAAGAGTTCTCGAAAGCAGGCCACGAATCGGAAAGCGCTACATGGAACGCCCTGCGGCCGGGTTAACAGACGATTTGAAAGCCTTCGCAGTTAGCTGCTGGATGCGAAGGGCAGAAGACTGTACTGGGTGGCGAACCTTGGGAGAAACCTACATCAGATCTTCTATACATACATATTATAAAATACAGTCGCTGTCCGCTTCTGATTGTTTCTACACTTCTTTTCAAAACCACCCAACAGATTTTGATACGATTTTTAAAAGAGCGATAAACGGGGTCGGGTTGCTAGTTAATATAAAGTGGTGATCGTGTTTTTGTTTTATTTTTTACAATGCATTACAACCTCATTAGTAAATAGATTGAAAACCGATTTCCTTTCGGTAAACCGCGGATGTCTAGTTGCAACTGCATCGAAAAAACAATCGCAATTTGACCTTCAATTGTTGTAGAGATTTTGCTAAGCAGGTACACCGGCGTTGTTTGTGGCTACAAGCGGCAACAATTGAATATCATTTGGCGCGTTCGTGTAAATTGCTAACTTTTTTATTGAATCCGCACACAGCAACATCACCATTGACCTGAGTCAACGAAGTGCGACCGCGCTAGAGTTAGACCGTGGTTGAAGTTTGCGCAGTGTCTGGCGGCCCTCACATTGTTTTGACTTTGTTTCATTTCGTACCAGCCCGAGTAGCGAGGCACGTCCTTCGTTTCGCAACCTTTAAGATGAGTCATGAGTAATGACTGAATTATCAATAATTACAATCAAACAAACACAGCATGATTAGCCATTTCATCATCAATATCATCATTATGATGAAATGGCATCGTAATATATTGAGCATAGGCCATCGTAATATATTGTGACCAGTTAGAGCAACATCTCAAAGTCCACAAACGTCAGGTGTGATGGCTGATTGGATACTCCTTTCTGACTTCCGTACAATCTTTATTAGCGTACGTTACGTGATCGATGGTAGTGAACTGTTTTTGGAATTTAGCTTAGGAGATATCCAACTTCCACACGAGTCTGTTTTACATTGCAGTTCAGAAGGCGAAAATTTATAGAATTAAAACTTATATACGTTTTTTAAATAGGAAAACCCTTATTAAAGAAGAACACAACTACATTCCTGTTAGTAGATTCTGGCGTTATAAGATCTTGAATTACAAGTGTTTTATAGCTTCTAAAGAAGTTTTAGTACTGGTGTGGCACTTTTCAGAAGTTCAGTTTTGATTCAGATTTAGTAAACTTCAGAACTTTAACTTCAACTCGAAAGATTCAGACTTTGTTATGCCCTAAAAGCTGACATGTATATACATACGTTGTAATAGGTTAATAGCTACACAAAAACTTTTGGATTTTATTAAATTATTATTAATTGCATTGATACAATGATCAACGATGAACAATGAACAAAAGATCCAGTTGGGCAGGAACAACTTTAACAAAAAGGTTGACAGAAGAATCGAGCTGAGTTGGGCTGAATTCGGGAAGCTACGTCATCTGTTCACCAACACTGCCGCAATGTCTGAAGACCAAGTTTAAAATCGCTCAGCGAGCTATGGAGCGGGTTAAAGTCGGAGTTTCTTTGGTGGATATGATCAGAAATTCTGAAATTCGCCGAAGAACCAAAGTTGTCGACATAGCCAAGTTTAAGTGGCAATGGGCCGGACATATCTGTCGCAGAGCGGATAACCGATGGGGTAGAAGAGTTCTCGAATGGCGGCCACGAGGATAGATGCGGAAGATAAAAGACCGTGCATGATGGTGAATTTTGGGAGAGGCCAGCAGTGAAGCGACACAGGCTGATGATGATAATGAATAAAATAACATTTTATAAATGACCTTCAAGGGCACTCATTAACGGCGAATTTTGTGTTGGTGTGCACACCAGAGAAAGCGTCGGTCGTTGTCGTTTCCGCGCGAAGGCCCCCGGTAATGGCGGACTGGGGACGGTGGCGATACCGCGGATGACGTCAGCGCGGTTAATTAGCAGGCATGCGCACGCGCACCCAACTCGCCACTACCACTACGCTGTACCCGCAGGAAATCAGCGCTTACATCATCTGGCTACGTGCGACGCCACTGTCTATTGTCTATAAACCGACAGCCAATCGTTTTTGTACCTAATGATTCATAGATCACCAACATTAAAATATTTTGGAGACGATAAAATTAAAAAAGTTAGCAGGACTATGGAGTGAGTATTAAAAGCTCTTTATTTAACTGTAATTTTATAGAAAATCTGTACACCTGAAGCAAAAAATTTACCAGTTTTATTTTCACTGTGAACTGACTGGGTGTGGAATCCATGAACAGCTAATCCCTAAGAACACCAAACTTCGAAGCAATGCAATGCTTCATAAGAGCATTAAAATTATTTATAAAGCGCTGAATTCCAGATTCACTTTATCTTGCTTGTGATTGTAAAATAAAGAAAAACGTGGTGACAGGATCAAGACGCCGCTGGCGCCGAGATCCAGACGCCTTTGTCGATGGCAGGCGTTGCAAGTATGTTTAAATAGTTGACGTCACCACCACATGTGTTAATCGGCACATGTCTACTAAATTCGCAATTATACAAGATAATTATAGTATAAATTCGAGCAACTCACTCATTGACGACACTAAGTCCCTATTGGGTCAATTTTAATTAGTCTCGGAATGCAGACGCGACGATTAAGTACACTAAAAGCCTAGCATTCGTAGTGAACATTACACAAATTTTAAAAGCTATCTTGTAGTTGGTTATAATTGTAACAGAGAGCGTTACAGTTATGTTTGTGGAAAACTTGTTAAGAAAATCTTCGGCTTCCTTTACAGCACATGTTTTCCGGTAGACGTAATACCAGATAATTAAATTAATAAGCTTGCGATATTAATAAATGTAGAGCTTTCCTGTTTTCTAAAAGAAGTAACATTTTTGCGTTACATAGGCTCAGGTGTAACTTTTTTCGAAAATAAAAATTTTTTTCGAGTTCAAAATATAAAATTAATATGAACAGCTAACAAATTTTATCACCCAAATTAGCTTTTAGGCTGTGAGGTGATAAAGTTAGTCAAAGTCTGTACATTGTCAAGGGGAATGTGACGCATTAATCAAGCTCCTCTTTTGAAGTGGTCCATACCACAGAACGGAACAGTCGCTGACCAACATTCACGTCATTAATCACGTCTTCCAACCTTCTTACATGTCACAAATAATTGAATAGGTACAATGGATCAGATCGCGACGTTTATCAATATTGAATAGACGGTAAGCATTACATGTTGGGACCACATTTGGTTTTAAACCAACGCGACGTTGAAAAGTTGACGTTAACAAATGCACTATTTATTGGATTAAAAATGAGTCCTTTCATTTTATAACGAAATTCAAAATTAAAGATCAGTGCAACAGGTATGAATATAATTATATCACAAAACTATTATAATTATGTTCAAAACTTTAAGAATACCGTTCATAGCACAATTTTATTTTACAACTAGCTGAGCCTGCAACTTCGTACGCATAGTATTCGGTATAGCCCGTAACTTTTTTGTTAACCGATTGGAATGAAACAAACACTAAATGTTATGAGAAGCTTACTATAATACATTAGTGAAAACCGCATTCAAATCGGTTAAGTCGTTTCAGAGATTAGCGGGCACAAACGCACAAACAGACAAAAACTCTAAAAACTATTTAATGACTTCGGTAACATAAGTACAATGTGTACAATTTTTTTTAAATCTTTATGTACAGACGCGGCTCGTTTACGATTTTATAGTGTAGATGATAGATTCACATAACAAAAAAAATTAAAATTTTCACAGATTTTATATCTATTTTTGTATTTTTTTTCTAAAGAAATGTTTTGTTCTAAAGAATTCTAAAGAATATGTGAATATAAGTGAGAATGGCTGAACATATCTGACGACCGCTGGGCTAGACAAGTTTTAGACTGGATACCACGGTTGAAAAATCCCATGATGGCTTTACAGCCCTACTCTGACTCTGACAGTGGAAAGATGTGACGGACGGGGACCTCCTATTGTGGTGGCGCTAAATGTAAAAGGCCTTGTAGACGTTTGAGGACTATACTCCGTGCGCTGTAGCATGGTGCGGGTGACAGTTACGACTAGTTTCGTTTCACTCTTGAAAGTTGCCGCGATTTACAATAATGATTTAGTAATTCACCTGCACCACATTCGTAATATATTAAATCACATTAATAACTAGTAGTAAATTAGTAGTAGTAGTGTAGTAGTTCTAGTCTACAAATACAATCAAATTGAAAGAAAAATTAAGCAGTGTTATGCGTATAACGTAACGCCAAAGATGTATTTAGTGATGGGATGTACTGCTACGATGGATAGTCGATATATTTTTTTTAATAAAAAAGGTATATTGTGCGAAGTTTCATTTTTTATTGTTAAACAGTCTATAATTATATAAATAAAACAACAGAACATACATAGGGTATATACTCTTCCTCGCTGGACGGTCGTGCACGGGACAAGGAAAGGGATAGGAAGATTGAAGCGGCCGCGTCCAGAAACTATACAAAGATCCGCTTAGATGGAATCTTTATTTATTTACCTTTTAACCTGCATTCATAGAAACGTACATATTATTCGTCTAAACTCATATCAGAGTCAGGAACATCTGAATTGTCACTTAATTCATCATCTGAATCTGTGACGGATATTATTAACGATGACTCCATTATGTTATCAATACGGATGTCACGATCCCAATCAGACATAATGTCCGTTTTTGTTTTATTCACTACCTTAGACCAGTCTTCAGGTCTTCATTGTTGATGGCCTCTTGTAGTAGGGCCAACATCTTATTTGCCGTAAATGGCGGCGAAGTATTATTTCTTGCGGCGTGACCTTTGATTTGGGCCCAAATTAGCTCAATAGCGTTATACTGGCAATGGTAGGGTGGTAGTCGAAGGACCTGGTGGCCTTTTTCTTTTGCCATCTCGTCCAGAGCATAGGTAGGAGTTGGTGGCTTATAACGCCGGACTAAGGCAATAAGCTCCGTTTTTAACATTTTTATATCTGCTGTAACTCCATTTTCACTCAGCCACTTCACCAACTCGCTTTTGCGGTTGGATTGTGTTGGGGGTTTATTAACTTGTACCGAATGGTAGGGCGCGTTGTCCATTATTATCGTCATAGGCTCTTTTAAATTATTTAATAGACCTATGGACCAAACTTTAAATTTTTCGTAGTTCATCTCCTCGTGATACTCCGTAGTTTTTTTTTTTACTTAAAAGCCAGCAAACAATTAGGGACGAATCCACTTGCTGTACCTGCGTGACAAATAATAAGGTGTTAACCTTATAATAATGATGATGAATTAAATTAATACCGATTAACAACTTCAATTCTGATTATAAATATTAATTATATTAAGCGATACCAATTCATTGAATTTGTTCCATTAGAAAAACAAAAAAATATTATAGATTTTTGCTTTCAAAGTCGCTACGTAACGACGCGACGCTATCGGATAAGCTTAGCAATGAGAGAGGTGCTCCAAATAAGGCACAGTTATAAATGGAGCGCGACGTAAGAGTTGTCTTTTAAGCAAAATATGTGCAAAGACAGACCATGCGTGAGGAGCAATATAAAACACGATGTGACATATACGACAGAGCACTAATTTAAGCCCCCGCTGGTGTCGGAGGGCGGCAGTAAATCAAGCCGCTCCCGTGCACGAAATGTAAATATGGGTATGAGCAAGCATGCCCAACACGCAATCACACCTCCAATGTACTTAATAATCCCGAACATGAATATTAATATTCATAATGCCACTGTTAAGAACGCTACCCGGATGTTGAGGAGGCGGTTGCTGGAATGCCTGACCCTATAACAATTATTTTTTCCAACGGCAACATTGTTAGTGATGTTATTTATGATTTCATCAACTCTGACGTTTCATTTGACAAACGGTCGTACACTCAGTAACCCAGTAACCAATGAGTAACCGTCACCACGCTTCTTAAAAAATTAGACCTGCTCAAACATTTTTTTAATGTAAAGGTCGTCAGAGAGGCTTACGGTACACTTGATGGTAGGTGGTTACCGTAGCTTATTTACACAAGCAACGCCACAAGTGCTACAAGAGCATTGCCGACCATAGTAGGATTAAGGATAAGAGATTAGAAAGGGGTAGGGAAAGGAGCTCTGGCATCTCTTTCTCGCTCACCGTTATTCCCCTATGTTCCTTCTGTAAGGGGGTGGTTTAGTGCAACAAGACGGGCTGCCCAATTTGTGACTGTGAAACGCAGTGTCCCCTGCCACTACTAAGACTACCTAGTTACTCGACCAAAGGGCTCGTCAAAAATTAAGCAAGTTATTTCGTAAAGGTTCAACAATATCATAAATTAATTTATTCAAGGAAAATTAGTTATGATCTTGTTACATTAATAATAAATTAAAGCCTTTAGTACACGCAGATTGGAAGCAGATTGCATTCGATGGGTATTTACGAAACAATTTTTTAAAATTGCTATTTCGCAGCTATGTATATTGCAGTCCAAGTGGAGGCCATTTGAAAACCCCGTGTTTTATTTTAGAACACAAATAAATAAGTATATAAATATGGTTGCGTTGCGTGGGAGACTCGTTGTTATTTCAATTAAACTTAGTCATCCAACGACTTGTTAAAACTATACACTTGACTGCACAAATTGCACACATCATACAGAAAACAACTACTATTAATATATTTAATATAATAAGTAATTGTTATTATAAAATAAGTTAGAATCAACTACACTCATAGACATTTTTAGGCGAATGCAAAAAAAAGATCTGTTAATTTCTTGGATACGTAGTGTATGAAATTTTGCGCGTTTTTGCTGTTTTTAACAAAATATATGTCTTTACTGCCTACATCCGTCTGTATGCCCAGACGGATGTAGGCAGTTTTGACAGCAAGAAGAGGCAACACTAAATACTGCATGCGTCGCCAATTACGAAAAAAAAACCACAGTGTTTAGAACAATATTCAATTTATTATATTAAGTTCAAACTATTTACAATTAAGGTTTTACTGCCTCCAATTTGGTTTTTTTTTGTTAAGTGTTATTTCTTTTTATGTTCAAAAATGTTAATTTAATTAATTTATTCTATTCAACAAATTTTAAAAGCTTCTATTGTACAAACAGTTTCATATTAATTTACCCCTTTTTTTGGGTTCCTATAAATATGATCATAAGTGTATTTCAAGCATTCTACAATAACAAATTCTCTATACCAAGAGAGAAAACTAATTATGTAAGTTTGTTTATACGTGGAGGGTAATATCCGAAATTCTTTCACTATTTGTAAGATATATTATTCCAGGTGTACACAGGCTATATTATGTATATTAAACCACCAATTGTTCACAAACGAAACCAGGAAACCAAGAACAAATTAGTCTGTCAGAGTAAAATCATTTTTAAGAATAGATATAATAGTTAAGCGTTCTTTCTAATTGTCCAGTTATAATATAAAAAAACGACATCATGAAAATATATATCAAAATTACAGATAAAGTAAATTTAATAATAAAAATAATTAATTTACACGCTACGTTCCTACTTTTTCTCTTGAAATCTCAACGTTGACACTTTTTGAATAAGTGTATTTAACTCGTGCTTGACAAATAGTTAATCATGATGACTGTTTCGTCGGGCAAAGTAAATGAATCAAGAATAATATGGCTTCGAAACTCTCAGTACTCACATAAATATTGTTTAAATTTATGCGAATGTAAATAAAACTCCACTAGTAGTCGATGCAGAAGTTACATTTAAAATTCATTTCAACCTGAGCATAAATATTCCAATTCTTTCGAGCTCGTAAGCCGTACAATATATACAAAAAAAAAGGTCTCTAAAATCAAAGGTGTAATTGGCACGGTAACTTCGGGTTGTATTCGCTTTTGTACAGGGCAGCAATTAAAATTTTTGTAGTCCACTTGAGCACACTAATGAGTCGCCGAGCCAAACTCCCCCGGTTTCCGCGACAGCTCCCGTTAGGCAAAGTATTAAAACCAATTAATGCAAAACGGTTGCGGCACAACAGTTACTTTCCACTTTTATGAATATGTTGCTAGAAAGCGCGGCACTGCACTTATTGTTTATCGATGAGTCTAGATGATACGAACGTCGGTTTCGACTTTCATCCACTCGTACGTATCGCTGTGCAATCTTCAACTGTTCTTTGTTTTATTGCAAATCAGCGTTGCCGGTTTCGTTGTGACCAATGACAGATGCGGCATCTTCGATTACATCCTTGGAGCAATGACGCCATTAAACACGAAACAGCGGAGCTAATAGAAATAGGGGCTCCGTGCCGGGGGACATTTCCTCACGTACCGATTCGATTGCTAGCCCTCATTCAGAGAACGAAACGTGCACGCAATCCACAATACGCACCCGAGGGCGACTGACCATTCGTAATGTAAGTATAGAATCGATACAACGGTATATCTGTTTATTGCCATCTGAAAGCTATATAAAAACTGTTGAGCGTAGGGAATATTGAACAACTTCGGCATTACAACAGTTTATCGGATGCATAAATTTATTTGCACATAAACAGTTAATTGATAAGTCAAATTATATTAAAAAAAACTAGTGTGGCTTCAAACTTTATTCAACTTATTGTTCAGTGGGGAGTATTTAGAAAAGAATTTACTACCTATCACAAATTTTTACAAAAAATATAATCAAAAGATTATTTCAGTCCAAAATAATTTAGAAGTATCATATATTCGAAACAAAGCATTATTTTGCAACCGTATTTATCAAAAAAAAATCAAATGTAGTGAAAAACCGGCCAAAATTAATCAAATGTCGATATTCACCTAACTATATCAAAATTTATAATATTTAATTATAAAATTTGTAATTTTGATTCGTTTATTAATAAAGTTAAGTTAAATGTGGCCTGTTAGACTTAATTGTGTATTTAGACTTATTCAAACAAACATTTTTTTTTAATTTACCACATCAACATTAGCATTGACTAATTTAAACATATTTTGATTATGTACTACTTGTTGAAAAAAAAAAAAGAATAATTTGGATACAACTTAACACAAAATCAAAGTCTAATCTGCTCAAATGTTGTACGTTGTAGCCTACACATGTAATTTACCAAATAGTGACGTTTACCATTCCCCAGATACAAGAAGTAGGTATAAACCGTCACAGCAAAATATGCATCCGGCGTTTATCCGACGCTATAAACACGGGGTGAACGCATTTCTAATGGATTTAGACACGATACATCTAGAGAGTATGAAGGCAAATTTCGTACGTACACGATATTTACCAAGTTATTTATCCGTACAACGTCGTTCTTCGCACTTATTAACGGCGGTATTACTCCCACGGGAATTTCTAGATACAGGTAGGGTGGCACGTGCACAGGGGTTGTTTTAGACATCGGCCGTAGGACAACCTGCATTTTTCCAATTCCATAAACTCTACACGAAACACGACGGAAGGGAGACCGAAATGGAATTTATAATGGCAAGAACTACTTACATAGAAACAAAACACGGTCGATTTTGAAGTGTATGTATACCTAAATTCGATTTTATAAAATGTAGAATTGTGTTTGCCTAGTTGCGAATGTTTCTTTGGATAGTTCTGAACTTCAGAGTGATTTTTGATTTTGTGTATTTTATTTGTATGTATTGTGGATGTATGTATGTTATCTTCGAAACTGGTCATCCGATTTAAAAAATTCCTTCACCTATAGTTAGAATAGAATTTCAGGATGGACATTGGCTAAATATTCCACGCGGGCGAAGCCGCGGGCACTATAGCTACCTAAAATTAAAGATCCAACGCTTGGCAAAGATCAGACGTCAATATATGTCAGGCAATATAATGCTTTACATATTTTGTCAGAGGTTATATCTTTTATTTTTCAACGCGGACGTAGTCGCGGGCACCAGCTAGTAAATTGTAAATGAGATTGATACAGATATATACATATAATAAAATCGTAAACGAGCCGTGTCTATACATCTTATATATAAAAATGAATCCCCATTTCCCTTGGTCACGGCATCACGCGTGAACGGGTTAACCGATTTTAATTCGGTTTTCGCTAATGGAAACAGGTATAAACGGAGTATGTTTTAGGCTATATAAAAATTGCACGCCGGGCGAAGCCGGGGGCGGGCCGCTAGTTAAATATAAAAAATACATGTGGTACTTATGTTAGCGAGGTCAAAAGCTTGTCGCAAGCTTTTTCTTGCGTTTGTGCACGTTAATCTTAGAAACGGCTTAACCGATTTGAATTCGGTTTTAACTGATGTATTGTTGCAAACATATTTGTACAAATACGCGCTATACCGAATACCACGCGTACGAAGTTGCGGGCTCAGCTAGTACTAACATATTATATGTATCTATTAAATAGTATAATATTTTAAAAGTAATATATTATTAAAACATAACATCGTCGTATATTCGAATCAAAGGAATTTTAATACTGTTTAAAGAGGAGTTAGAAAATAAAGAGTGTGTGTCAGCTCCGACGCACGACTGGAGTTTACTCCTTCAAACGTATAAAATCAAATGTATAAAATTTATAAGTTCAAATAGTCCAATTTTCGACGACAGATGTCGCTGCGCCGGCAGTTTATAACTGGATAGCTAATTACTAGTTAATTATTATTAGTTAGCTAATTATTTAGTTTTATGCATACTCAGATATTACGTGTTCCAACAAAAGTAATGTTAGTTAGGTTCGATATACACATGGTATACACTACGTTTTATAAGTTGAAATAGTTCATTTATTCGACGACAGATTACGCTGCACCGCCGCGCCGGCAGGTTATAACGCCCTATCGTTTCGTTCTACAACGCGTATAATATTTCGACGTTTGCTTTATAAGCCCAGAACATAGAATCAAGCAACATAAATACATGTGTCACCTGTCGCACAGATGTGAAAGTGACAGATAACGTAACGCTTTTTGGTTAATTTTACTCCTCATAAAATTTCCATACTGGGGGCCTTATACATATATTATGAAAATCGATTCTTAAGGAGTAAACTCCAAAAACAGAGATGACTTCACATTTAAGTGTTATTATTTATTTTATACAAAACATGAATACTTGTTTTAACTTGATTTGTCTATTTGTTATAGGAAATGGTAAGATATTTAAAAATTAATATGTTATTAAAAACAATCCGCGTATCATTATTGTATGTCGGTTTACATGCAATAATGATTACTTAAATACTATGTGGAGAGAAGGCGGAAAAACAAGAGACATGACTTCACATTTTACGTTTTCCATTGTTTTATACGTAGCTTGGATCCTTGCACGTATTCAAAAGAGATTGTTATGAAACGGTTTTTCGGTTGCAACAGCAATTTCAGTTCCGTTTCAGGCGCAGGTTGCCCCAGGTCGGCGTAGCATCGACTGTTCAGGTCTTATAATACATACAATGTGTATAAAATATTCACGATAGTCTGTTAGGTACGGCGGGCTGGTGGGCGTCGAGCGCCAGAGGGTTGAAGGAGGTCAACGACCGCGCCGGCGTGACGTCACCCGCCCTACAGCTGGCGTGTGACGTCATCGCTCCGCCCTTCGCATCGCTACCGCGAAATGATGTCATCTTTATTCTGTTAACCCTTAGATACAATTTTAAAGTGTCCACAACAACTTGGCAACCATATGATGTTAACAAAAAGAGACTTGCTAGTTCTCAATACTTTAGAGATCAGAAAAAAGATCAGCATAATTTATTCACACGTTGACTTACGAAACTCGTCTCAAAATGAAACTCATTAATTTTTTTCTTTTATAAAGTGGCTTACAAAGATTTTATGGAATCTCCTAAATTATGCTACGTCATGGTGTTCATCAATACCTTTCAAAATGGCCAAAACATAACAGAAAACCTTGTGTAAGACTTGAGTCTATTAATATAAAACTTTAATAGACTCAATTGAGAGGTAATATAAACATATTCAACCTGGATTCGGTTTTTACATAGAGCAAACCATGTAATCACCACGTGATATCTTTCTTTGAAAAAAGATTACAAAATATCTATTTTTGGAGTTAACTCCTTAAGAATCAATCTTCATACTTTTAAGGCCCCCGGTATGGAAATTTTATGAGGAGTAAAATTAACAAAAAAGCGTAATGTTCTTCTAAGCAGTTCTACCCAAAACCGATAGATGTCGCGGCTTCACCTAATTCTATTGTAGTACAATAGGTGGCCTGCTTATTTACTCTCTTTTCCTAATGCATAGTGAAAGACAATCGTACTTAAGAAGTAAACTCCAGTCTTGCGTCGGAGCTGACACACACACACTTTTTTATAACATTTATAAATGTTATAAAAAAGTGTTTGTCTCTTATTAACCTTAGTCGCGTCAGCCCTTTTACATATATCACGTCAGCCCGACAGCCGCACATTATCACTGAAGAAAAAGAAAAACAGAAAAAAATGTACTTTTTCGTGAAAATCGCATCAAAATCAAAACTACTGACGCTGAAAGTTAAGAAAAACAAGGCGGACAAACAGTCAGACGCGGTTATTAACTCTGTTACTTTGGACATAACAACGGCCGACCATACAAAGTACCGTAGCGTAAGCTAGCGGGATTTTCGTGATTTCTTAAGCAGTCAACTAGCACATCACAATTATGCTCTCAAATATCACAAAAATACTTCTTCGGCATGTGACTGTATAAAGTGAGGTTAGTCTGAGATGGGAAGTAGAGCTCGCAAACAACACTGTTACCAGATACCAGATAATTATAAGCGATAGATCGCGAGACGATAGATAGTATAACAATGGTATAAGTATAACCCAGTCAATAAAGATTGAAAATTGCGGCTTTTCTATTTGCCTCCCGCTCGCAAAATATTACTGTCTATCTATATTCGCACGTTTTGGTATGTTTACTAAAAAATATTTTTACTACTACAAAAAAAGTTCCTTTACTATGTCGTTTAATCATTTATTCTCTAATATTATTGATTCTCTGTCTAAATTTAATAATTTCGGCTTTGCGTTGATAGATCAGTCATTCGGAGTCAAATTATTTCATAATAATTTGATTATTTGATAATAGTTATATTAAGTTACAAAATTTATACATTTCATAGTATTGGTGATACAGTTCAAAATTGCACATAAGGTATATTATATGATAATAAAATATACAATTAATAAAATAATTCATATGCTAACAGTACACCTGCAAAGCACCACCATTTTCAATGCCTTTTTTAATTGACCAACTTATGACAGTAGAAACATTTTTAAAAACACCCGAACATAAATTTCTCAAATCAACTTTTCACGGTCGTAAATTGTACGTGAACTGTATTTCTGAGTATTCTCTCTAATAAAACTGTAGCGTGGTGATCTCAAGACTAAATGGAACATGACTCATGCGTGACTCAAAAAAAATACACGGACAACTACTGTTTTTCCTACTGATACTGTAATAGTTTGTATTAAATACTGTTTTAATTGCATTAAAAATAACAATGTGAAAAGAATCAAAAACAAATTTGTTTTTTCTTACGAATTGTAATGAGAAATGAAATTCTTCGAACGCTATCAAGATAACGTGTAGGCTCATCCCCAGCGATGAAACACTTGGCACAAGTATGAGTCAGTGTTTCGTGACTATAATATTCATCATCAAAAGACCGATTACACAGTCTACTACAAAAAAAAACATAAGAATTAGTTTCACTACATATTTTTTGTGAGCTTCCCTTGGCTACTGTTGTATAAGACTCTTATCTGGCAGGGAAAAGACCATGGTGCAACACTCTGACCCTTTTTTTATGTGAAGGTCGACAGACAGGCTGACGGTCCACTTGATGGTAGATGGCTACCATCGTCTATAACACAAGCAACGTCACAGGTGGCGAAAGAGCACTGCCGAGATAAGGGATTAGAAAGAGATAGGGAAATGGGCTCTGGCATCCCTTACTCACTCACCGAAACACAACAACACTCATGCTGTTATTTCAAGGTGGTCTTCTGTAAGAAGGGGGTGGTTTCTGTCGCCAGACGTGCTGCCCAATTTATGACTGCTAAACGCAGTGGTGCCCTCCCACTACCAAAACAAAAATCTTTAAAAAGGAGGCTGTGATTATATCTGAATTCCTAGACTCAAGTCCGATATTTGCATTGTCTGATTTACCGTATTTGATTAATGTTTTTAGATTTACGCCTTTTTTTACTTCTCGCAACGCGACTGGGTTTAAAAAGCAGCAATGGGTCGGAGGAATCGAAACAATTCAAAAAACTTTATCATTAAAACAGAGCAATGTGTTGTTGGTAAATTTGCCTCTATACATTTTCCGACAGTGCCATCGCTAACAACTTGAGCCCCGTGTCTATCGTTCAGGTGTTTGTATTGTGTTGCGACAGTTCAATGGTGCAGACATTTGTCTTGTCTAGCCGTCTGGCCTGCCACAATGAGACATGTTGCGTCAAACTCTATGCTCTTTGCCACATTTCTACGAAACAATGAGGGGAGTACCTATTTAGACGAGTTAAAAGAATACACTTAATATTAGAGGTTGTTTCAAAAGTGAATGTAAATAGAAACCATATATAATTAAATCAATGAATTCAATGCGCAATTTCACAAAATATGTATATTAGGTAACTAGCAAACTGCTGCCGGCTTTGCAGAGATGCAAGTTTTCCTCGTTCCATTAGTGAAAACTTATCAAAATCCGTTGGATGGTCTTAATGAAATTGGATGGTCTAAAAAAGAAACAGACAGAAGAGGACAACAACTTTATTTTATAATAAGTATTGCATATGGATGTTGCAATTTATTAATTAATGCCCCCTATTCAGATATTTTTTACAACCTGAATATCTATTTGATATCATCATCCAATTGTCCAATGGTCAGATCGCTCATTAATTCCTATCCTTTACTGTCTTTTTCTGTATCCAGGCTCGCACAGGAAGTTTGATTGCGATTATATCCGCGTCCCTCGGGAACAGTACTTTTTTATATCTATCCATTTGTCATTATGATCGGTTGAGCAGTTAAGGCGTGAAAGCATAACAAACAAACTCACTTTCGCATTTATAATTAGGATAAAACATAATAATTTTAGTCCACTTCTATAATGCTCATAAAACTTACCGTATTTTGCTAATCGCTATTTGAACTATCTTATATTTAGAGTAACATTACCTAATTTTTTCCCTTCTCTGTTCTATTTTTTAACTTTCCGATGTCGATAAAATAAAAACCTTGTACCATGGCTTCCTAGCAAACTTTAGTTTGAACTGTTTCACTGACAACCTTATTTTATAACGTTATTTTATATTTATATCTTTCAACGTATGTACCCCTAAATTATATGTTTTACATACTTCCTTTAAAATAAAAAAAATGGTGGTGACAAGACTTGCCCTAAAATAAATATACTATTTTATATACTCAGTAGAGTGTTGATTGCAATTGGAAATCCTTTTTATATGTTTTGACAAAATGTTTTTGTTTTTAGCTGATTTATAGACAATACCACTTTTAGCCTGATTCTAATCTAAGGCTTGTCTAATTAAGACAAGGACTAACATCAGACCGAACACAATTTTTACCAAAATGAGCGCAACCTAATAACCTATGAGCTAAGATGCTTTGCACAACAAATTTTTGTAGCTTCTCGGAGACAACCAAAAAGATTTAAAATTTGAAGGTTTTTCTAAATTTTGTGTAAAATATGAAAAAAGAAATAAAAGCAGCCGATTAAAATTAGTACAGAACTTAAGTTAAAATAGTTTACAAAATAATGTAGTTTTCGCTTAAAATTTTTAGTAACTGTGACTAGGAAGCTTTTTTTGGGCCGTAATTTACTTTCACGCAATCGCTGCAAAAATGCAAATCTCTTTGTCAAAAGAAGTAATAGTGTGAATTTTTCCCATTAAATTCTGTTCGGAAAGCGGTAGGTTGTGCCGCCGCAATTGATTACATACTAGAAACGAGTGCAAAATAGCGTTTAAGGCCATCATCGTGTAATAATCTCATTTTCACGGTGGAGGTTCGTAGACCCCAGTTGTCTGATCACGCCTCAGTGTGGCGACGGCGAACGTTCACCATAGCATCGCGGCTACCGCTCGGCCGTCGCTGCTCACGGTCGCGTGATCGCGTTGCGATCGCGTTAATTTATCTAATTGAAAACTGAATACTCACTGTGACCACCATTCATTAACTCTCTAATATATTAGTCGCTCTAATTATGCCATTAAACATCATTCGTCCCCGATAAAATCACGCAAATACATATGTATGTATAAACTCGGATAGTTATATCATCGAAGATGATATAGTTTTAGTACCTACATAAAACACAAATTAATATTTAAATAAAATATATATAAATTTTCATAGTTTTCATAGATTTGTTAGTTGACTAAACTTAAATGAGTTATAATTTTCAATTGTGGTGTATTTTTGAAGATCGAGATGCATCACATCGACATATTATTTTTTTTCTATTATTTTTTTTTTCATTTAATAATAACAATCTAACACTGAAGACACTATTGATTTTTAAATTTTATCAGAAATACACCACAAGAGAGGTTATAATGGAAAGCCGGCCGGCCGGCGTCGAGAGCCGGTTGTCGGTAAGCGACGCGATGTAGGCGCGTGGCTCGAGGAGCATAGACAAAAGGTGAGAGGTGAGATATGTGGCGTGAACTCACATGTGAGCAACGCAGGGGTACAAGAGCCGCTGGCGTTAGGCGGGCGGAGACACACACTGCACTTGTGAACGGGCCGTTTGCGGTGCTACGATATCGCGGTGGCCGTTCGCGCGGCCGCTGTCTCTGGGACTGGCGCGAGACGATTGCACCGCCCGGGCGCACCCCGCGCGCGCCCCTCCGACGCCCGCGCAACCCGCCCTCCAGGTCTAACCAACTGTCTTCCTTCCTCGAAGCCTCCACAATTCAGAATAAATAAACCCGACATAGTCTGCCCCAGCACTGAAATCTGATTGCAAAATAGCAATCCTTTAAATTAATTGATTGATTACAGGCAGATTTCCAAAAATATGTATCATCCTCATCTATATTTCCTGTCTTATGTCCACACGTTTCATAACGTTGATTTAAAATCCTACAAGAATTCGAAAAAAGGCTCGATTAAAAGCTGGAAGCCTTTAATTATTAAAGTTTAATAATATTGTATAATGACCAATCTTGTAAAAGTTTTCCTCAACATTGCCTTTAGAAAGACTCATAAATTGTTCCCATAATAGCCTTCTCATATATATAACTGAACCGTTGAATTTCTAATTAAGAATAATGCAATATTTCGTTTAATTCTTGTTTTTACTTTATAAACATAGCATAAAGTAAAAACAATCTATGTGAATACAAAAGATTTGTATAAAAGAATTTTTTCTTCAACATCTATAGGTACTAAATGGTTTATTTTTGGAGCACATTGATCCATTTAACCATGCTGTTCCTTTTTTTTAAAGAAACAAAATCTCGGTCGTGAATAGTTTCTCTCATTGACATAGGTTGCAAGACACCGGGATAGTCTGGTAAAACATCGGCGGCCGACGACCTCGCTGGCTACGCCACGCTCCACCGCGTCGCGCGTCGCCTCGCCGAAACTTCGCACTTCACTTTTCCACTAGGAACAGACCACGGCACACCAGCCGTGAAATTGCCACAAAACCGACGCAAACGGCTCGCAACCAATTTGTGTATCTCTCACCCTACTCAACAGGACACACCAACCGAACGTTTTTGGATTGCAATAATCGTATTATCAATTTGTAACTATCACATCACTACATTAGTAGCCTTTTTATCTGTTGCATGTGTGCCCTAATATCGGAAATTTGTATACCAATATAATTTTTCCTATTTGCATCGATGGAAAGAGAGATTTCTGAGCATGGTTTATGTGTATAATTCATAAATATATTATTTATATATGCAGATTATCACGGTTTTGCTACGCCTGTGAAGAATGGGCAAGAGTTTTGTTAACAGATGAGTCTCGATATTCACTCCCGATGGAAGGCGTAGAGTCTACAGGCGACCCTGGTAAGCGATTAATTTAAGCCTGCTTCGCAGAAAAAATCCAATGCGATGGAAGCTCTGTACACGTATGGGCTGGCATCTCTTCAGAAGGTCACACAGAGCTACTGGCCATAGAAAATGGCACCCTGACTGGAGATAGATTTGCTCAAGAGATAATAAGTAGGTATGCAGGGCTATATCTATACATATAATAAAATCGTAAACGAGCTGTGTCTGTACATTAAATATTTTTTCAAAAAACAATTTATACACGTTGCACTTATGTTACCGAAGTAAAAAAAAAACTGTTCTTAGAATTTTTGTCTGTTTGACTGTCTGTGCGTTTGTTCGCGCTAATCTCAGACATGGCTTGACCGATTTGAATGCGGTTTTCACTTGTGTATTGTAGCAAGCTTCCCGTAACATTTAGTGTTTGTTTCATTCCAATCAGTTTACAAACAAATAAGTTAGGCGCTATACCGAACACCACGCGAACGAAGTTGCGGGCTCAGCTAGTTTAGTAAATATGTGTGATGGATCGATGCTGATGCATGATCACCGCTCGCCATACACCGCTCAGGTCATAAAGAGTACATGCAGGAGGTTGTTATCGACTTGATGGCTTGACCATCAAGAAGTTCTGATCTCAACTGATCGAGCACACCTGGAATAGCTCGGGAGGCTGGTCAGAAGCCGCAAGGCTTCTACCACCCTCAGCGCCCTAAAACAGGCCCGGATGGAAGAATGGAAGAATATTCCCCAACATTGGCTCCGTAACCTCGTCTTCAGTATTCCAAACCGGCTCGAAGCTGTAATCAGAGCCTGAGGAGGCAATACTAGGTATTAAAAAGTAAATAAGGCGTAAAACGTATAAACACTACTGTTGTTTGAGTTTTTTTTGCCAGTAAGTTAAAAATTGCTATTTTTTTTGTTAAAAACTTTACTAATGTATAACTATAGCTTCAAAGAAAGTTGGTGTTTGCTATAGGTAAAGCGTTATTTATTTCAAAACTCTAACTTCTATAGTTTAGGAGAAATTGCATTTTTAAAAGTGTGGTACTAAGTTTTGAAGTACATATTTGCCCTATGCATTAGGTTAAATTAACATATTTTAGCAGTTAGGGCAAAATAAAAATCGCATACGACTAAAAATCTGCTGTATACTTACTTAATTTTTAAATCCGTTATTAACTCCGTGCAACGCAGGCAGGGTTGATAATTTTTTTAATTAAAAATGTAAACAGTAATTAATGAAGTTATGAGTAACAATAAAAACAAAAATTAAACATACTACTGATGAGGAGACGAAAGTAAAGATTTTTACAATTGCACACTTTCTTCCTCTACAAATCAACGTATGCAATTACTAATCCACGACTAAATTCTTAATTGCACTTTAATGGCGGAGTGTCGTGTGTAGCTTGTGTTAGGTTGCACTCGAACCATGTAGACATATAACAAAAACAGATTAGCCTTTCTAGAACAAGCTTGTTTTCACCAATTTTAAAACTGTTTTCGAGGCGGGCGCGAATAAAATCATTTCGATGCGACGCCCTCATTAGATTACACCGCGCGCTATTAATACCGATTGAATCTATCTGGAAGAGAAGTGTTGTAATGATGATGCCACACTACAAAATAGTAGTCATGGATTAACCAATACAGCGAACAATGGAGACATTACGAAGTGGCCGGATAAGGTGAAGTTTTGTTCGCATCGTGCTGAATCCCAATGAGGAGAGGTCCGCTCGAGGCTCGTATCCGAGCAACTTAAGCGTCTAGCTTAAAGCATCCATCCTATGACTCAATGTTATCCTATGTCTAAAATTTAGCAACGCTTTAACGCAAAGAGTCTATTATTATCTTGTTCGTGTATTTACTGTAACGGTTCCTAATATTTAATATAAATAATGCCGATAACACGTCGACAGTTAGTTGGCGGATGTCACGAACCGTATTCCGCGACGATAGCCCCTGTCGCCAATTACGGGCCATTACTCATTCGTGTGATATTTATTAATATTATCGAACTAGCCGGACCTCCATTTAAGCATATATGCCGTGTGCTTGATTACGATTACCGGCCTAATAAACCGCCTGAAGCCAAGCTTACATTTTAAATGCAGCTGTAAAACACATTGTAGAAAGATTTATGCTAACAGGAAGACTCAATAGCACTTGGTGATCTACAGTAAACGAACAGCGAACATCTTTAGAGGTACTTAGATGTTTAAAAGATTATTATTTATATTTGATTATTTGACTATTGTAGTTGAGTAAACGGAGGTTTCCTACCAAATTTGGAATAGAAAAATATGTATATCTACAACCAACAGTAATAATGTATTGTATAATCTCACATCGGTATGAGTGAGTGAGTAGTTGTATCAATTGTAACAATTGAAAATATTAAAGTTGTAACGGAACGAACGCTTCTTATTACCAAATATGGGCATAAATTCGCCAGAATGCCGTGATTGGCTCCTGCCAATTGCATGATCACCAATAGAAGGCGTGCTCACAAACCTCGTCTGGTACAGGCGTCACATGCCTCGTCTCCCTCGACCCCCGCAGAACGTTAGCGCCCGCGAAATATACTAAAGCACAGCGCAAGAGAGTTGAGAGACAGTCATGTCTAGGCCTCGGTGGCGCGAGCCCGCGCTCGGCTCGCTTCCGCTCGCCGCCCCGTCAGCCCTGCTGACTCGCGCGACATAGTAGACAAAAGCTATGTGTATCTACGCTTAATAAACTTTTGTACGAGTCCGTGCTCTATTATTTAGGGGACCCCGTCCCCGTCAGCTAGCCCTTATGAACGCCCTATCAGTGCCTCCGACGAGAGGGCCACCTTCACATCGGCACCCTACGTGAGGCGCCCGAACACAACGGAGCCCTACATGCGGCGCCCCGTCTCTCGGCCGCTCAACGTGCGGCGACCTCGTTACACCGGCGGCCCTCGTAGGGCTGCATCCTCGTCACATTGGTGCCTAAGTGGGGGTGCTCGTCACATAGGCGCTCCAACGTGTAACCCCGCGTTACATTGGCGCCCAACGTGGGGCAGTCGTTACATTGGCGCCCAACGTGGGGCCCGACCCACGACTCGTTAAAGTGTTTTGAAGAAATGGTTTCGTCATAAATAAAGTTGAGTGTTAACAAAAGTGTAAGTGTTTGTGAAAAGGATACGACGCCACATAGCGGCGGCGTCGTATAAGCGCTTAACGTGAAACAGTCGTTCGCGCCCTTTCAATAAAGTGATAAAAGTATCATGTTAAAAGGATACGGACTTCGTGTCTGTATAAGTGCTCAACGTGAAACAGTCGTTTGCACCCTTTTTCGTACGAAATAGTTTCGTAATAAATCGTTAAAAGTGTTACGTAACAGCTAGTTAAAGTATTGTTCTAGTTACTATTTGTACCTTTACGAATAGTTTCGTAATAATAAAATCGGTAAAGTGTTTGTTGATAATAATGTCGCGCCGCCTTCGTAGTAATCCCACCGGGGACTTTGAAGACACAACCGAAGACAATGAGCAGCCTGCGACTGAAGACAGGCTAGCCTCGTTAATTGAAGCGTTTGCTCGGGCGCAAGCCGACTCCAATCGTCAGCTTGTCGAGGCCTTAGTGGCAACGCAAAGTAACACAGGAGCCGCCACCTTCTCGCCGGTCCTGTCTACCGACTCATCTACCGTGCGAGTTCCGTGCGGCAATTTTTCAAAATGTACAGCTCGATTCGGCGGCGACGTCAGCGCCGACCCGGGCGTACTCGAAGCATTCATCGACGCAGTCGACGTGTATAAGGAATGCACAAACGTAAGTGATGAACATGCACTTAAGGGCCTGCCTATGTTATTAGAAGGGCAAGCCGCAATATGGTTTCGAGGGATAAAATCAACGATAACTTCCTGGACCGACGCACTGGCGCGTCTCCGGTCTATGTATGGTGTTCCGCTACCCCCTCATAAAATCTTCAGATTAATCTTCAGTCAGGATCAAAGGGACGAACATGTCGAAATATTCGTCGCTCGAGTACGTTCCCTTTACGCCTGGATTCCGTACGAAATTTCAGAAGTTATGAAAATCGATATGATATACGGACTACTAAACCTTTCTATAAGAGAAAAGTTACCAAGGGATTCGTGCGTCACACTGGACGCACTCATCGAGAAAGCTCGTGAAATAGAAGATACGCTCTCCGAAGGGAGGGACGCCGAATGTTTGGTGCGCCCGGGCATGGTTCGTGCCCCGGTCGCGCCCATTACACGTACAAACGTGTCTCCGGCGCACTCTGTCCACTCGCACTTGTCATGTGCGACAACAGAGGGCGCCAGCTGTGGTGTCGGCCGAAGGGCCGGGCACCGCTTCACCATTAATGAGCGAGGTGTCGCTCGCTCCGAGGTGTTTCACAACCGCGCTGGCGATGGTGCGCACGGCGCCCCACGCGACAGTCAGCGGTACTACAACAACGGCGGTTTCTCCAAACGCGCCAGAGGGAGTGCGGGTGGCGCTCCCTCCTCCAATCAACAAGTGTCAAGTGCGTCCGTATCCCAAACGTCATACGCGAATCGCGAGTGTAATCCGTCAGTGAAAATGTTTAAAGGCAATCTGTTTTGCTCTTATTGTCGTAAAAGTGGTCACGTACGCGACAAGTGCTACCGTATTAAATCAGACAATGCCAAAAGTGCAATAAAGTGTTACGGGTGCGGTACCCAAGGTGTTATTAAGGCGAACTGCAAAAACTGTTCTAGGAACTCTTACTTTACGAATAATGATTATGGCACTAGTTGTGCTTCGAGTTCACGCGGTGCTGCGTCACCGCTAAGCGATGCGACGCTAACGTCATCGCTTGCGCCTACGACATCGGTTGTAGACGCTGTAAATTTTAATAGTTTTGCTTTCACAAGTTGTTCATTGTTCAAACAAAATGTTTGTAGTCAACGCCCTATACTATATATAGAAATTTTTAATAAGAAAGGCACAGCAATTGTAGACACCGGTGCCAAGGGCTGTGTCGCTAGTTCTTCTCTTCACGCCTTCTTAGTTAAACATGGTCACCCAATCCACAGCGCTATTAAAAATGTTAAATTAGCTGATGGTATTGTAAAATGTATGAAGGTATTCACAACAGAGGTCGAGGTGAAATTTTTCGGTAAAAGCATTCTTGTTGAATTTATCATTTTTCCAGATGCTCAAAATAATGAAACGCTTTTGGGAATAGACTTCCTCAAACAAATGGGCATCTCCTTCGACTTCGGTGAGTCACTGTGGTATTTCAGTAATGACCCAAATAATGTTCACAATCTTCAGTATGAAGAAATTTCACCTCACGCCTCGTGTGCTGTAGTAAACGTATTAAGAACAGAGGAAGGCATTACACTTTCAACTCGTGAACGCGATCAACTTTCCCAATTAATTTCAAAGTACGAGGAAATCTTTAGTCCAGGGGGAGAGCCAACGCCGTATGCGGAGCATCGCATTGATACAAGCGAGCACGAGCCGATAGCCGTGCCGCCCTATCGCCTCACCCCCGCTAAGAAAAGGGTAATGCAGCAAGAGATCGAAAAGATGCTTGCTGACAATATAATAGAAGAGTGCGAATCAGCTTGGGGTGCTCCCGCCCTTTTAGTTCCTAAACGCGATGGCACATACCGCTTTTGTGTCGACTATAGGAAACTTAATGCTATAACAAAAACGGATTCGTACCCTTTACCCCTAATCGATGATATAATACACTCCACGAAAAGGAATTGTGTAATGAGTACCATAGACATGCGATCTAGTTATTGGCAGGTGTCTGTAAAGAAGGAAGATAGGGACAAGACAGCGTTCGTAACGCCGTTCGGTCTGTTCCGTTTTAAACGAATGCCGTATGGGCTACGAAATGCCCCGGCCACTTTTCAAAGGTTAATAGATCGGTTCCGCTCGGGGGCCTCGCTCAAAGACGTCACAATACTCGGTTACATCGACGATTTGATTGTGATTTCAGCATCTTTTGAGCAACACATGAAGGATCTGCAGGCTGTCTTCGACCGCCTGACGACCTACGGACTCCGGGCCAACCGTGACAAATGCATATTCGCACGGGACCGCGTCAAATACCTCGGGCACGTCATCACACCACAAGGAGTGTCACCCGATCCCGAGAAGGTAGCGGCCATCACTGACATGATGGCTCCGCGCGATGTAAAACAGGTGAAAACGTTCCTACAGACTTGTTCCTGGTTTAGAAAGTTCATGCCTAACTTTTCAAAAGTGGCTCAGCCGCTTACGGTCCTCACGAGAAAGGACCAGCCATGGAAATGGGGAAAAGAACAGGAGCAAGCTTTTAAGGAGCTCAAAGCTCTTCTTACCTCGGCACCAGTGCTAGTACAACCCGACTATAGTAAACCATTTATTATAAGGACCGATGCAAGTAACTACGCCCTCGGGGCTGTTCTACTTCAGGGGGAGAGTCCCAAGGAAGAACACCCCATCGAGTTCGCCAGTCGTCTTCTGCTGCCAGCTGAACGCAACTACTCCACGACCGAGCGTGAGGCGCTCGCGGTCGTCTGGGCAGTAGAAAAGTTTCGGGGATACATCGACGGACATGAAGTCCGTGTTTCAAGTGATCATCAGCCGCTGAAATGGCTGCTTATGCTGAAAACACCCACCGGCCGTTTAGCGCGATGGGCAATGAAGTTACAATCGTTCAATCTCAAGGTCGATTATACGCCAGGGAAGGCTAACTTAATCGCCGACACGCTCAGCCGTCCACCGTGCGACCACCATGCGCAAGGAATCTGCAACATATGCACCGTCACCATTGATACGCCGCGCTGGGATGCCACACGGCTACGTGAGGATCAGCTCAACGACCCCGATGTGTCTAAAATTGTCAAAGAACTTGAGGGACAAGAAGAAGTCGCCATCAAGAGATGGACTGACAGAGGTTACTATATGAGTAAAGGAGTTTTGTATCGTTACTACGAACCAGATGCCGAGGAACCCCAGTTAGTTGTACCTGTAAACCGAAGAAAGGAAGTAATGACGGAGTGCCACGACACTGCCACTTCGGGTCACGGAGGAGTTGAAAGAACCCTACGTCGCATTTCACAAAAATTCTATTTCCCTGGTATGCGTCGCTACGTCAACAACTACTTGAAGACATGCTTAGAATGTCAGAGGTATAAGCCCTCTAATCAGAAGCCCGCCGGACTCATCCAGACGCCCGTGCCCGCTCAGCGCTTCGAAGTTGTAGCAGTCGATCTTTTCGGACCTCTACCTAAGGGACCTAACGGCGAAAGGTGGATCCTTATCGTCGAAGACACTGCCAGTAAATGGGTGGAACTGTTCGCCCTCGTCGAAGCCACCGCGGAAGCATGCGCCAAGGCACTAGTCAACGAAGTTTTCCTACGATTCGGAGTCCCGCGCAGGCTTGTTTCCGACAATGGAGTCCAATTTGTTGCAGATGTCATGCAACACGCAATGTATGTGCTGGGCGTACAACAGACGCTGGTGCCGCTCTACCACCCAGAAGCCAACCCCGTCGAACGAAAGAATCGGGAACTGAAGACTCAGCTGGCTATTCTACTAGGTAACGAGCATCGACAGTGGCCTGAGGCACTGCCATCCATAAGGTTTGCCCTCAATACAGGCAACACCAGTAGTACCAACCAAACGCCCGCGTATTTAACTTTCGCACGAGAACTGCGCGCACCCATCGACGCCCGTGCTGATCTACGCGCCGTCATCGAAGCGGAAAATTATGTTCCACAAGTGACTCCGTACCTGTTGAAGCTTGCGGATACTTTGAGTACCGCCAGAGAAACGATAGAAAGAAGTCAAGACATAAGGAAGAACGTGAAGGACGAACAGAGGCAAACCGGTGAGGACTACGCACCTGGTGATTTGGTGCTCTTACGGAGCCACGTACTTAGCAACACCAAGAAGGGTGTAAGCTCAAAGTTAGCCCCTCGAAGGGATGGACCCTACCGTATAATCAAGAAGGCGAGCCCTACCACGTATCTGGTCGCCTGCTGTACTGCGCCGACTGAAGTCATCGGCAAATACCACGTCTCGGATATCAGACGTTACCACGCCCGTGAAGGCGAACAACCGGAGCCCGTGTTGCCCAAACGGAAACGCGGGCGACCCCGTAAAACTGTAAGGTTCTCACTATGATTTTTCCATTGGTTTTCACAGATGTGGGGGCCCTTATCTGTGAAAAAGGGGGAGACTGTAACGGAACGAACGCTTCTTATTACCAAATATGGGCATAAATTCGCCAGAATGCCGTGATTGGCTCCTGCCAATTGCATGATCACCAATAGAAGGCGTGCTCACAAACCTCGTCTGGTACAGGCGTCACATGCCTCGTCTCCCTCGACCCCCGCAGAACGTTAGCGCCCGCGAAATATACTAAAGCACAGCGCAAGAGAGTTGAGAGACAGTCATGTCTAGGCCTCGGTGGCGCGAGCCCGCGCTCGGCTCGCTTCCGCTCGCCGCCCCGTCAGAAAATAAATTAAAACCTATTCTACGAATTTGAGGCCTCGACTGAAATTCCTAATAGTAGTGAATGAGTGAGGGATGTTAGAGCCCATTTCTCTGTCTCTTACCTGTGGCATTGCTTGTTTTAATAGGCGTCAGTCTGTCTAACGAACTTTACGTTAAAAGAAACTTAAGCTTTAAAAATAGTCAAAGAAGCTGAAAGAATGATATCCCAGTAGATAGCCTCCGGAGGTGAGTAATGATTTTTTTATTACAATAATTTGGAGGCCGGGTGTGCGAAATCCGCTCGGTCATCGAACTTCGTGCGCAAAAACAACACTCTATTGTGAATGTGCGTTTGGCATTGCACGAACTGCGGCTGGACTGCCTTGTCTACTGGACGAACTGCACGTGCTAGTGTTGTGCCCATGTCACTCTGACAACAAGAGGACATTAACAACTATAAACAAATAAAGATAGCTCAGTGAGATACCGACTTCGTTTGATCGAAAAACTAACTTTGAAACGGAGAACGAGTGACGTTGAAAAAATAAAAGAATATTTTTGTAGAGAATAAAAGGTGAAATAAATAGAGTAACACGCAAAAAATTAATCGCTAAATGTATTGCTAAGTGCAAACATCGAAAACGGCTGTACCAATTAGGCAATTTCTTTTTCTTCAAATATTCTTTACTAGCTGTTGCACACGACTTCGTCCGCGTCTCTTCATAAAATGTTACTTGCTGATAATAATGTAACTTACTATAGGTGAAAGAATTTTTAAAATTGGTCCAGTAGTCTTTGAGTTTATTCATTACAAACATACAAAAATACATACTTTCTCACAAAATTTAAGCAAACACAATGCAAAATAGTGAATAAGATGGGGTATAAATGAACTTCTCTCATAGTGTCTTTTTTATTAAATTGACCACAAGGAAGTAATTCGTAAAGAAGAAGGAAATTATATTGGTAGCACAAATCTGGGGTGAATAACAACTGCGGGATGTATTACAACATTTCGAGAAAAAAAAAGAAGTACATATTCAAAAAGTTTCTTTTTTATAGTACCTATTCGTAAAAAATTGTTAATAGGTTATAGGAAGGAATAGGTACGATAAAAAAGATCGTTAGGAATGTTTTTTTTCTCGAAAGTTTTGCAATACATGCCGCAGTTGTTATTCACCCCAGATTACCGATACTCTACAGTCTTAGTTAGCAATTTGCAAATTTTTTGGAGTATACAATGTATCCAAAAGAATATGCTCAGATGGAAAGATTAGAAAAGATCAGAGGAAAGATCAGATGGAACTAAATCTTATCGGTAAAAACAAATTCTGGCGTATAATTCTTATCAATTGTCTTACAAAAGACATAAAACGCTTATCTCTAGTAATGGTATATTTACATAATGTTTGAGATGTATAACTGCAACTGACACGAAAGAGATAGAATTTATTTATTCATCTTTTGTTTGTTCCCGCAAATAATATAGTTTGACATATACAAGAAAAACAAGGTATACGGCTTTTTATGGAGATACATATTTGTTGAGATACAAAAATAAAACACTGCTTTTTATACTTGCTATTTAATTTTAAGAGTATGGGGCCGAGGAGAAACGTATATTACCGAGAAGAGTCGACATGTGCATGTCTTTGCCCATATAAATCAAACGGCGGGTGAAACCGCAGGACTGAGCTAGTATAACACAAGGAAAAAATAGTAGCTACTAAAAATTATTTTAATAGTTTAAGTTTAATGTTATTTTTAGACCAAGGCTATCTTTGCAATACAAGTTCCTACATAACTGTGGGAATCCCTTTTCAGTAAGTAAATATGCAACCAGAAGCACTTTGTGCTACTTAAGTAGAGATAGAAAATCTCAGCGTGAGAAATATCTAAGAACTAAACACATTACGGACACACCGGCAGCAACTTTCGAAACATACAATTTAATGTGTTGGATTAAGTCGACGTATTCTTAGCAACTCTCTCGGTTACAGTAAATATATAAAATATAAACTTATATATGAAATATATAGCGAACTGTATGTATCGCATATTTGAAACATAACGACCGCTCACTCTCCGATCGTTCATTCATTCATTAAACTCTCGAGAAACTCTTGCCTCTAGTTTATTATTCACATTTATTACTGGAATACAATCTTGATGTTGATATAAATCTCTAATCTTTAGAAGTTAAAACTGTCGTGTTTAATCGAATATAGATAGGTGGACAAATATTTCTGTTTTACAGTGTCTACAGACCTAATGGAGAATAGTACATGATATAATTCACTCAATTTTTAGGCAGACGACGAGATTCGAAATATTCTCACCAATTTTGTGAACGATTGTCCGAACATACTTGGGACTTTTTCATGACGAGACAATGGCGAATCGCAAACATGGATCAGCAAACCAAACAACGGTTAACAAACATTCGTGTCTGTCTCGACGCACTCATCATACCTGTTCATGTAAATATATTGTAAAAAAAAAACATCTCGCCGAGTGACTGCAAATCACACACGATTCCAATCCATATTTGGGAGACACATAGGCAATAATCAATTCGCCACCGTCTACTACTCTATTACTTTGGCTATACGTGATCGAAAGATTGTACGTTTTACTTGTACCATCAATTAGATGTAATCGATCGTCAGATAGCTTCGCATGAAATATAACTTCCTGATACACATAAAATATTTCAAACTGTTGCCCGCGCTAAGTATTTGATTCAACGCTGTCGGGTTAATCTATATTTATTATGATTACAAGCCAGAGTTTAATTACTCGGTAAGTGTTTTTGTAATATAATAAATAACGGGGGTTGCTATAGGATTTAAATTAATCGTCAGACACACTGACGGTCAACGCCTCAGGTGCTGCAACTGGTCTGGCGACCTCAGTAGGATTAAGGATAAGCGATTAGGAAGGATTTGTTTAGCGAGAGGATAGAGTGTGATGGCTTCAATTAAAAAGGCCTACGTCCAGGCTGATAATTGACATTAGAAACTGATTTGGTAATGGGCTCTGACATACCTTACTCACTCACCTAAACAAAACAGCACACATGCTCTTGGTCTGCTTACTTCACGGTAGTCTTCTGAAAGGGGTTGTTTAACTTTTGAAACAACGGCGATATACAAACAATGACACGTGATAAACCTTATAATATTGCAAATGTATGAGTACATTTGAATATCGGAAGAAATGCAAAGTTGTAGCGAAACGTGGTCGCGTTGCATTCTGCGGTACTGTTCATGTGTGAACTCAATTAGATAGTTTCGCTATGTGGTGTCGTGATCATGACGGGTGAAGGTATGTGCGCAATTTGTACCCGATGCTATAGGCGCGATAGGCGGATTAATTGGCGGCGAAGACCAGCTGACGTATTGCTAGATAAAGTAGACTCTATTGCTGCACACGACAAATGAGGACCGCGAACTTCGCTCGGACATTATTACCAAAAACGTTTCTCCACTTTCTCTCACTTCTCTTATATAATCACACAGGCACTTTTTAAATAATTTGGAGTTATTATGAAAACATTTTTCATTGTAATATTTGATGAATATAGAACATTTGTGT
Source organism: Bembecia ichneumoniformis (assembly GCA_910589475.2). Classification (NCBI taxonomy): domain Eukaryota; kingdom Metazoa; phylum Arthropoda; class Insecta; order Lepidoptera; family Sesiidae; genus Bembecia; species Bembecia ichneumoniformis. Next base: position 16,299,640 of record OU342524.1, on the reverse strand, counting down.
AACACTCGACACTAATATAAAAAGTTATTATTAAAACATTGGTATTATTATATAGCATAATTGTCAGGATAATGTTTGTATGAAAGAAAAAATTTGGAAAATCGACGGGAACTTTCGGGAAAGCCGACAGACGTAAATGGTTTCCTGCAAATTGCGCCGGCCGCGTGTTGTGCTGCGTGCTCCCGGTCGTGTGCGACCACGGTAAGTGTCTGGCAGTGAATATTATTTTGTAATTATATATGTATGTACTACAAAACATATATAAAAATAGCCTTTAGAAAATAATTGAAGCTAGTCCTATTTTTACTTACTTATCTCACCTGATAGCTTTAAATTGGTCGTCTACCCAACTCAGCAAATAGGGAATGCAAACCGGTTTATCCGAAACCGAAAAAACCGGGTTTTCGGGTTATTTTCGATGATTTAGAAAACCGGTTTTTTTTTACGCATTTCGGTTTTTTCGGATTTTTCGGGTTTTTTACTTTTTCATGTGGCAACACTTCATAATTGTCAATGTCAAAGTCAAAGCGGTGAATTTTGTCAGCCATTTTGTTTTGTTATATGTCACCAACAAGTGCTCGTGACAACACGTACTTTTTAAGAAATAATATCAGTGAATTTGTTGTGCCAGAACTGAAGAAATTGAATTGAATTGAATTTGTTGTGCCAGTTTTGTTATTTTTGTAAGTCCACAATGTTCATATAAATGTATAATAAATATGTAAGGAAATGTTAAGTAAGGCAAATTAAAAATGCTCCCTTATAATAAGTATTTATAGAACAAAGAGGCCTATTGTTTTAGGTTAGGTAGGACTTAGGAATAATGCAGAACTCAAATGACTATTTTGCTGTAGTGCTCATAGATTGTATGAAAAGTTGTTTCATACCTAGTTTTTGGTTAGTTGTTGCATTTTACAAAGGCTAGTGGCCTTTGCTTGTGGTTGAGCCTGTACTTACATGCACATCGCGGTAGTGTGCGTTTATGGCAATTGCTTGGGTTGGGACACGCACACTACTACAACATGCATGTACACAAACCACAAGCAAAGGTCGCTCGCTTTCGTAAATGCCACAACTATATCGTGGTCAGACAGATAGTTTAGGTACATAGTTTTTTTATCGGAGATGTAAATGGTAGCAACATTATTATTAATTTATCCTGTCCATCACTTAGCATAGATTTAAATGTCCATCACATCATAGATTTAAAAGAAAGACATTTGTTTTGAACATGGATTTATTATTTTAAGGTGGGACGAAGCGCACATTAGCGCCACCAAAAGTGGTCAATTTTAACAAAGTGCATATTACATTACTGCATATTTAAAACTTGTTACCTGTATTTCAATTAAGATATATTCAAGTTATGTAATTTCATTGTTTATGATTTTCACAACCATATCCAATAAAATTAAAGTAAATGTTATAGAGAAAATTATTGTTTATGTTTACTCTTGCCTTTTTCAGATAAATATGGGTGATTTCGTCGAAAACATAAGAAAAACCGAAGACAAAACTAGTGTGTGGTATCACTTTTTAAAATCTAAAACAAAACCTGAAGCAAAATGCAAGTATTGCAATAAAGTTCTTTTGTGTGCTGGCGGTTCCACTTCCGCATTGAGAAATCATTTGAAAAACAAACATATTATAACATTTAGTAAAGATCAAGAGCAAACAATTAATCAAGAATTAATGCCATCAACGTCTAATAAAAAGAAAAAAATTACGGAATATTTGACATGTACAGACTCGATGGAATTAACAGTTGCTAGGATGGTGACCCTCGATGGCATTCCCTTTCGCGTGTTTGCCAATTCTGTAGACCTCCGAAGACTATTTAAAAAAAGTAACTTGGTTCTACCATCTTCGGCCAATACAATTAAAAATATCGCCATGAAATGCAATGAAGATGTAAAAGTTGAAGTTAAACGTTTACTGGAAAAGTTAAAAAAGGACGGCCAAAAGTTTTCTATCACTGCTGATGAATGGACATCTACCCGTAATCGCCGATACTTAAATATCAATATCCATACACCTGAGTTCCATCCTAAGCAGCACATCAGTTTAGGTCTTATCAGGCTAGAAGGGGCAGCAACCTCGATTAAGTGTACTCAGGTCTTGGAAAAACGATTACTAGAGTTTAATTTGTCTCTAGAAGATGATGTTGTGGGCCTTACGACTGATGGGGCTGCAGTAATGGTAAAGATGGGAAAATGTTTACCTATATACCATCAATTATGCTATGCACATGCAATTCAGTTAGCTGTCTTAGATTTACTATACAAAAAGGATTCAGAAGATAATGCAACAACATATCTTAACGTAGAAAACAGTGTTGTTAACTTATCTGATTCGGATGACGATGAAGAAGACGGAGTGTTATTGGAGACAGAAAATAGACATGGACTCAATTTTTCTCATTACAAATACAAAGATTTAATTCAAAGAGTTAGAACAGTTGTAAAAATCTTTAGAAAATCTGCAACAAAAAATGATGAGATGTTACAAAAGTATGTAAAAGAGAAGTTTAATCAAGATATGTGTGTAATCCTTGACTGCAAAACGAGGTGGAGTTCATTATGTGACATGGTTGATAGGTTCTTAGTACTTTACGAGTGTATACAGAAAGCTTTGCTTGACTTGAAATCAGACATCCGATTTACGGATAGTGAAATAGCTTCATTGAGAGAACTGAAACAAGCACTTGAAATAGTGAAAGGAGTTGTCGAAGTTCTATGTTTAGAAGATGCAACTCTTCTTACTGCTGACACTGCGTTTAGGTGCATGTTCAACAAGCTGTCGAGTATGCCAGGGTTGCTGAGTTTTGAATTGCAGTCAGCTTTGAAAAAAAGACTTCTTGGGAGATACCTTTTAATACAAGGTGTTTTGAAATATTTAAACAATGCTCAAGAATATTTCGAAGATGATGATTCTGTATTTCAAAAACCGACCTCAGATTTCATAAAATCTATAGTTGCGAAAATTGTCACTGACGATCATGACAACATTCCTTTGGCAGCACAAATGACTACAAATATTAACACTGATAGTTCATCGGCAACTTTTAAAACTTTCAAAGAAGAGCTTATGCATGCATTGAAACCGACAAAGAGTTGCACTGCACCTACACCTTCTACGTCCACATCGAATTTAGAAATAGAGAAAATGGTACTGTGTGAAATGGCATTGCATGAAAACGGCGGTGGACGCGGCAGCTTATTAACAAAGGCATACAAAGCCCTAATTACTATCAAACCTACAAGTGTTGAATCAGAACGAGCATTTTCAACGGCTGGTTATTTTTGCAGTAAAATACGGTCTCGTCTTAATGATGAAACACTAAATGCTTTGCTGTTTTTAAGATCTCACTTTCTTACCAAAAAGCTGTAAGAAATTTGTATTCTTACCAAAAAGTTTTTTATTATTTCTTTTAAGATAAATGTAGGTATGGTTTAAGTTGATTTTTGAGATGATTTTTATTTGTGTTAGTAAAGAAAAGTTATTTCAAAAGATTTTTGTATAACTTAGAGTAAATGTAGGTATGGTTTAAGTTGATTTTTGAGATGATTTTTATTTGTGTTAGTAAAAAAAAGTTATTTCAAAAGATTTTTGTATAACTTAAAGTAAAAAAATTTAAGATCTCAATTTCTTACCCAAACGTTTTGTGTAATTTGTTTAAAAGGAAACTTTATAGTTTATTTTTATTTTTTATGGAGATGGATGAATAATTTTATATTACTAAGAGTTAGCCTACGCAATTACGCATGTCTTGAAATCTCACTTTTTCACCAAAAATTATTGAAATAAGTTTTTGAAGAAGTATATTATAAGATTTTTGTGTTATTAAAGTTTATAATTTTTAAATATAAATACATACCCAATTACCCACATATTCTAGCATTGTTCTTGTTTATGAGTATAAACGTTATTTTTTTCTACTATTGCAAATTATAGATGTCTGGCTAAAAGTTGATTTCCAGATAATTCTGATTTTTATTGTACACAATATAAAGAAAATAAATAGTAATTTTTTAATTTATGGATTTTTATTTTCATCATTTGGTAACCTATATATTTCGATAAATTAGCAACTACTCACCCATTTTGTGTGAAATTTTCACACGCAGTTGTGTGAAATTTTCACACGCAGTCAGTCAGAAGTCAGAAGTTCGATTTTAAGAAACAAAAAAAAACCGGTTTACCCGAAAACCGGTTTTTTTGAAACGAAACCCGAAAAAAAAACCGGTTTTTAATTTTGGACGGTTTTGCATTCCCTATCAGCAAACAAGCATACGTTCAAAATACATAGAAAGAAATACTACTCGATTTCCCACATTTTGTCCTTTAGAAAATAGAATCCTTTAGCTGGCACCTCGGAACCTAAACACCAGTTCAATTTACATGCTTATGCTGGAACAAACTTGGTCATTTCATTACCATAATCTATTCAATCGCATCTATTAAAACAGTGTCTAATTAAAGGAAGTAAACTTAGTTTCGAAATTTTTAGTTAATATCAGATTTGAACTTTCTCGATCATGCGAAGCCCATCCTCGTTCCGACGTCTTATGAAGTTGTTAGTGTCTAAAAAATATTTGTTCCCTACCAATGCTTTTTTTTATTTAAAATTAAAAAAAATTTGCTTTGTTTTTAAATGAAATTATATTGTAACTTTCTAAAACAATAGGCATAATTACATAAGTATTAGGCTGCATTAGGGTAATTAATAAATATAAAATATGGCCTATGTCCATATCAACAATCTAGAATAATGTACCCTAGAAATTTGAAATAAAGAAAGAAGTTTTCAAATACGTTCCGCGGTTCCGGAGAGGCTTGACGGTTCATTTGCTGATAGGTGGTTATCGTCACCTATAACACAAGCAACGCCACAGGTACTGCAAGGGATTGGGAAGGGATAGGGGCTCTGGCATTCTTTAATCAGTCACCGAAACATAACAGCACACGTATGAGTATTGTTATTGCAAAGTATAAATTTGAGTCGCTGCCCGTGCCTATCTGCATGTTTACTCTTCCTAAACCACGCAAATGATTTTGATGCGGTTTTCACTAATGGAAGGAGCGTTAAACGAGGAAGATTTTTATAAAGGTATAATAAAAAGTCGCTAGTTACTATTAGTTAGTTATTAATATTATCATAAATGGGAATATTTACTGCGCACACATAAAAAGTACAAATCTTATTGACATAAAGAAATAAGATTTATTTTAAAAAAATATCAGAAAAATAGCAATTAACTAACTCGGTAAAATCAAGAGACATTGTACTCGCGGTGTGACTATGTACGTATGAATTTCTGGATATGTTCCAAAATACAATTTACGATGGGATAAAAATGTGCAGTTTTCCCAAATAACGTCATCGACAGCCGTCTCCGGGATGAATTTAAATCAACATTAAAAATACACGCATTCTGAATTTGCATGCCAGTGACGTGTCCAATAGAATAATCGAGAGGCCCGCATAAATCTCACCCCTAAATCTCCTCTCATTCGATTGAAAGGATTACGGTGTTCTTTATCAGCCTTTTCTGTGGGGAAAAACACAAAGGAGACAAATTAAGGAAGTCCTCCCGATCGTCTATTTAAAGTTTATCATTAAATTAAACCATCTAAAAACGATTAAAAATTTATCGAACTAATACTTTTTATTATATTATTAAAAGAAAACATTACACACTCGTGTGTGACTATTATTATTATTAATATTATGTACGCAAAAAGAGAAATAAGTTTTAGCCGCGTTTGGAAAGTTTATGGCTTGTCATCTAAGCGTTATTTATAACTCTTAAGAGTCTTAAGATACTTTCAGAATGGCAAATGGGAATAAGTACAAAGGCAACAGAAAGTTCTTGAGGCCTCTCACGACAAAGGATCAGTAGAGGGCGTCGCCTAAAACTTTCAAGCTTAATTTAGTTAGAATGATCGCTGCCACCAAACAGATGACAAATTTTGATTTATCTTCCAAATTATACTTTCAAAGATGTTTTTATTGAAGTGTCTGCGGTGAATTTCGTACAGCTAGCGAGCGCGGCGGGGGTGGTTTAAAAGTAATGATGTCAAAGTGAGGGCTGCGTTGGTAACGATCCCTCCTACACCGCACTGCCTCTCCGTACATTTTTATTGCAAATGCAACATCATCACCCCCTCCCCCCTCAATTCATAATCACTACAGATAGGAATCGCTTTGTAAACATTCTACGGTTGTTATAAATGCAGCTTTAAATTTATTCCCATATTCTATCTGATTAATGCTAATAATATTCTGGGAATTAATACTTGTGCGTGGATATTTGAACTGATAAGACCCATAATTTTTTTTTATTTTTATTATTCATTAGGATCACGGACTTTAAAAAAAAATATTAAAAATTAAACGTTATCTATATGCTCTATTATTTAACTTATACTCCAAAAATATTTTTAAAAAGGCGTCTCAGAAAGGAGTGAAAGTGAACGGAGTTGTAATGGCATTAATGTCAGCAAGACGAAATGGACGACTTTTGATCGGCTAGATTACTCGGGAGTATCTCTGCTGTTAAATGGTACTAGAGTTGAGAAGGTGAATAAATTAAAATATCTCGGCTCTATGATTACTGACTCTCTCGACCCAGATGTAGAAGCGAAGCTCAGAATAGAGATAGCAAAAACTGCCTTCAATAAAATGAGACAATTATTTTGGTACTTTGCTTTCGCCAGCGAATGGCTCAGAAGCGTGGACCTTAAAAATAAACACAATGAACCGATTGGAAGCGTGATTACATGAATGCTTCGTATCTCGTGGACTGACAGGGTCTCCAATATGAAAATTCTTCGAAGAGAGCTAGCTGCTGGAGAATATTAGGGTTCGTAAAATTGCATTGTCCTAAAGGGTGAGAAGTACCATATTCGCCATCTCATTACACGGGGCAAGATTGAGAGACAAAGAGGAGTGGGCAGAAGACAGATATCGCTGAGAAACATCCGTCAATGGACTGGAATCGCGGGAGTGGAGGAGCTGTTTCAAGTGGCGCGTGATAGAGAAGCCTTTAGTAATCGCCAAAGTCGGTGAGACCTGATACGGCACATAGAGAAGAAGAAAAAAAAAAGAAATTTAAACGTCCTGGATTTGTATGGCAGAATAAGCGATTCGCAGTTATAAAATTGGGCAGCTCGTCTGGCAGCAGTAACGATTCCCTCCTGATCCCTTATCTTTTATCCTATTGAGTGCACAATATCGGTAGCAGCAACAAAGTGAGCTGGAAATTTCTATTAATGTAAAGGGTACACAGGACAGGTTACTCAATGGTTGGTTTGTTTATGTAAATTTTTATCTTGCCGTATTCGTATTCGCGGCTAGAACTGCACGCACACCGCTTCGCCCGTCCGACATGTCATATGGAGCGAAACAAAAAGCATACACTTTCATAGGAAACACAAACAAATCATATGCACAAGTTGCTTTCAACACCGCCACTTTACTAAAACAAACAAAACAACAATTGCTTGACGTTTTTAATCACAACTTTGAACAGCCGAACAATCAAAGTTAGTACGACAAAGAGAATTAAATTAAACGAGTTTTTTTAATTCAATCATTTCCATTATCGGCAATTACTCAAATGGCCATTTCGGACACAGTGTTCAATTCAATAATTTCAACATTTCAAATATTCAAACATTCAATATTCATTCAAATATTCAAACATTTCGAATATTGTTTGAACTGGGAGAAACTTACTTTATACGCTGATGAAGTCACAGAGTAGGTACAAACTGTCAAAAAACTATTCTGAACCACGAGATTAAGCAATAAATTAATTAGCATTTCCGAGCACACTCCCACACGCCCAACACAACAAATGTTCATTATATCATTTCAGTTCATCGGTAGCATTCCATTTCACGTACTCATACTTCCACCAGCAATTACGCCACGTTACTAACTCGGCGGGTAAGTGGGAAAGGGCCCATTTTGTGTAGGCATGCACCATCTCTTGAACTGTAGATGGTAATGAGCCCGGAATAGTCCACGGCTTGCTTAGCAAGTAGGGCTCTGCACTCTCATTAAATCAATACACATTCTCTTTTTAATTGAAATATTTACTTTTTAAAAGTTTTCAACAATTACACTCATGCTCTATATTTGTTCGTTTTATACTTAATTGTCGAATTGGGACGATTACGACGAGACGTTTACGGCAATTTGTGGTATGTTTAACAATGTACTTAATTTCTTCAAAATAAACGCTTAACTGTAGAACAACGATTATTTCCGTCAAAACAGCATTTACTTTTTGCTTTCCTTAAACTACTCCTTAAAATGTAATGCATAGTAATGCATAACGGGATGTCTCTTTAAAGCACTATATTGCAAAGAACAAGTGATCTGCGGAATGTTTTACTCTCTTTTTTTAATTATAAATATTTTCAAATTTTTCAAATTAGAAAAAAATATAAGTACAGAAATAATAATCTAAAATCTGTTTTTAGTTGGGACGAAGTAATTTAAAATGTAGAATCAAAATTGTTTAAATACTGGTAAAACCTTACCTATCCATTTTAAGGAAGAACAATTTTGTAATGATGACTTATGAGATTAGAACTAGGTTGGAAAATAAACTTGTGTTACCATTGCTAAGAACTCCTATGGCAATAGGATGTATTCACATCTAATACCAAATCTGTTGAACGAATTAGACTAAATTAAGAAATTTCATCAAACAAAATAACATCAAATCAATTAACATCTTACTTCAGGTCGCGACTTTAAATAGTAAAAAACATATTAAGAAATAAATTTGTTTTGTTATAATTTATAAAATATAATATTATAATATAGAAATATTATAACAAACAATTTTATTGTTAAAATGACAAATAAATTTTCTGTATTTATCTAAAATTTTATAATTTGACGAGGCCTTCGTGGCCTTCGAAAACTGTATAAATTTTCTGATAATAATGTGTATTGTGATAGTAATAAATAAATACTAATCCCAACATTTCATAACAAAAAAATGTCATTATTTTGTTACAGTTTACCTTTTAACTAATGTGTTTATCAATTTTATTTGTTTAGTGAATGAATGTTGGCAGATAACATGCGTGCCCAAGAGTGTCAAGGTCGTGAGACGCGTGTTGTAGCAGAGGGTGCCAACAGGCGAGTCGGTCACCGTGAGCTGCGCACGCGCATTAATGATATTTACATGCCTCGTCCCTTTTTTTAGATTGGTCTTGCCAATGAAAGGTAATTGAACTGAAATCTAATCAATTCGGGATAATTTACGCAGTTGACGTAAACAGAAACAGTGGGCAAAAGTTCAATCTTGAATTTCTATTACCTTCCGAGTGCTAGATAATCCAGTCTACCTTGATGGTAAATACTTTTAAAAACCTACAGCGGAACAGGTTGACTGGTAGTCTATTGCCGGTGGCTTTTGATTTAAGGCATTAGAAAGGCTATTATTTAAAGATATTTTCTAATATCTTCTAAAATTCTAAGAATTTAAAAAACAAAACAAACGAACTCAGTCAGGTCTGAAGTCAGCGTTCATGAAGCTCCGAGACATCTTCTCGTCCAAAATTCCTCAGTGTCTTAAAACAAAAGTTTTACACCAATGTGTGTTGCCGGTGATGACATAAGGCGCTGAAACGTGGTCTCTAACTATGGGCCTAGTGAGAAAGCTCACGTCACCCAACGAGCTATGGAGAAGGTTGTGCTCGGGGTTACACTGCGAAATCGAATCAGGAATGAGGAGATCTGTAGACGAACGAAAGCTATCGACATAACGCGGCGGATTAGTAAGTTAAAGTAGCAGTGAGCAGGACACATAGTACGAAGAGCTGACGGCCGCTGGGGCCGGAAGGTTCTCGAGTGGAGACCACCCCTTAGACCAACGGCAAGCGCAGCATAGGACGTCGATTTAGAAGGTGGAAAGACGACCTGATAAGGGCCGCGGGTCGACGGTGGATCAAGGCTGCTTCTAATCGGTCTTTTGAAAATTAGGGAGGAGACATTTGTCCAGCAGTGGACGTCCTACGGCTGAGATGATGATGAGGAAAAACAATATATTCCAAATGCTCACAACTCTTTTATCTTAGTGAAAAAAATTAATGCTGTAGCGGACGTGAGAATCAAGTCAATTTTGACTTATCGCACCTATTATCACTGCGTATCAAAGGTATACAATGTTATCTTTTATCAGTTATCACTCAATCGATGCATCATAAGTATCCCTTTGTATTGAACGTTACGTTACCTTAGTTGCAACAACAATGCAACTCAACTGTATCTGCACACAAATTATATTCACATATAATCAATTAGTGCGTGGACGAACACTAGTTTAATTATAAATGGATAAAGACAAAGCAGTTCAACAACTTCCCTCGTTGTTTGTGGACCGATTTCTTTTTCTTTGAGTGGCGAGTTTTTGTGTTATCAGTAAAACCATTTTAGAAACAGCTTTTTTCTCACTAACAAATAATTGCGATCGAATTTCGGCCGGTACAGTAGGCGAACACTTGTATTAATAAAACATTCAGTTACACTTTTAATTTTTTTTAATATTACTTAATCTGTTGCTGCCATTGAGATTAAGAGCAACAGTCACAACTTTTGACTGTTAATTATAATACTCCTTTTAAAACTAGTTAAGCATTTCAGCTTTCAGATTTACGGCTGACAGAGGGATTATTGCAATGCCATTTCAAACAAAGTTATTATAGTAACATTTAATAATAATAATTCATCAATATTAAAGAAAAAAAAATATTAGAAGCGTTCCTAGCCATACAAGTAATTAATCTCGAAATATACCATCACCTATCAAATATTTCAAAATTAGGATTGTTTCTGTCATAGGGTGAGTGGATGATATAAACAGGGGCGGAATAAAGGAACAGTAGGGGAGAAACTAAAACAAAAGTATCAAATTTCTCCACTTCCCCACTTCCGACGCCATTACGACACAATATCGCGGGGCTGCGGCGGCGGTGAGCTGACCGCAGACCGGCTCGATTCTAGACACCGCAGCAATCTCGTTACGGAACATAAAGTACGCTCTTATTGTTCTAGATTTTTTCGCAATACCCTATTCAAACGAAGAAACCTATGCACTGTCGCAAAAACACAGGTCTTTCGACTTTCAATTTGCCTATTGTCCTTTGTTCACAATGGCGTCCAGTTTTATTAAAGAAATATCACGATATCACTACTCTGATTTCGCTAAAAGGATAACATTAACTAATTGACAGGTAAATTACGAGGCATACATCGAAATAATCCACTCGAATCTCTCAATTCGACACTAAGCTGTCACCACAATAGTGACGGGACGCACCGAGGGTTAGAGGAAACACGAACCCCTATTATGCACTGTGTCAACAACTCAGATTACATCATCATAAACCGCCCGGCGAATAATGTTTCCAGTTACTTGTTCCGTTAGCTGAAAATATTATATTATCGCGGTGAAAAGGCGTAAAGTTTCCTACCTGGGTCATATTCTTGAACACGAGTGATACGACCTGCTTCGGCTGGTAATGATGGTCAGTCACTGGAAAGAGGAAAGTTAGGCGAGGAAAGATGTCGTGCCTGAAGATCATAAGAGTGGACCACGATAGCTAAAGGATAGAAATTGAGCTGTTCCGACCAGCAAGAAACAGAGAGGACTATTCCAGGCTACTCGGTAACCTTCACTAGTTGGAGAGGCATCACAAGATTATGTTGGTTCACAATGAAGCTTTCATTTATGAATTGTTCTCACGTCGGTAACCTTTGAAATCAACTCAATAAAGCAAACCCTAATATTTACCGAACAAAATTTCTAATGTACAACATAAAAGCCTCTAGTCGCCCTCGGCTTCTATTCGACACTTTAAAAAGAGATTTGCGGGAAAAGTCGCCTCGCAACCATACCAAAATGGCCTACCCTACTTTCTGTTGTTCAAAGACGGAGTAATCACGTGGAACGCATTCGGAGGTTCAGTAGAATTGGTTTATTGAAACGAGGGAGCTAACAGTAGTTGCGTCATAATCATGTGACCCGACGTCAATATGCACTCGAGAGGAGTGCCAATCAGTGCCGATCGCCAAATCGTTTTATTTAAGCTAATTCTAATATATCATTGGCTGCTAAATACGACAACACCTAATAGGTATATGACAAGGCCTTTTTTATCCTGTCTGGGTCACCTTCACAGTGAGCATGGACGTGACATTATATTATTTCACCGATACAAACATATCATTGTCATGACATTAGACTTACAGCAGTTTACCTTGTTACTGCTGAAAGTAATACTATCTCAACTACAAAATGTGTGAGTCACTCGCCGATTCTCGTACTAATTACAAGGCTAACTGCGCAATAATTGTTACGAATGTTGAAGGCGATTTATCTGCACCGTTAAAAGGTCACTTCAGGCGTTTTAAGACTAAATTGCATACATATCTTTATTTAAAGTTACAACAGATTGCATATCACTTGATAATCAACTCTCCACTTACCTGGATCAGCAGCGATTTGTCTATAAACGGAAAGCGCCACTTCATCCTCAGATACAAAGTCCCATAGGCCATCGCACGCGATTACGACAAAGTCTTCGTCGCCGTCTAGGTCAACTGTAGCAATTTCTGGACGCGCCGTAACGTACGGTTTGTATTGTGCATCACCTAATAAAACAAACCACAATCGTGTCTGGTTTAAATGTTTTAAATGTTAAGTAAGTTCAGTCACATAGCTATTATTCAGTTGCTCAGAATCTGAATTGCTAGATTATACGTAATCCGGGATCGCGACGTGAAACCTCACAAGAAGCTTAAGCGTTTTGTACCTATTATTGTCCCTTGAACTGCTTAAGGTGATACACACGGCGTTACAAATCGGACAACATTTAATAAATTAATAATGATAAATTGACGAGTCCATTGGTCAAGTGGTTAAGATGCTAACTTAGCGCTCTTACTTAGGGCTCTCGGGTCATTTCCAATTTTGGAAATGAACTTTTCAAAGTTGGCTCTGGTCTTGATGTCTTAATAGTGGCAGAGTACACTGAGTTTCGCAGTCATAAATTAGGCAGCCCGGCAGTAACTGCCCGCTTCAAAAAGACCATCGTGTTTTGGTGAGTAAGGGATGCCAGAACCCATTTCCCCGTGCCTTCTAATCCCTTATCCTTAATTCTACTAAGGTCCCATACACGTGCAGTACATATGGCGTTCCTTGTGTAAATAGCCTGTGACCTGCCATCTAGTGCACAGTCAGCCTGTGACCTTTATATTAAAAAAAACGGTATAACGTAACCAAACACTATATTTCTTTTAAATGAAATCCAAAAAAAGTTGCATTTAATTAAAGAAGTCGATTAGAAAATTCTCAGGAGACTTAAGGAAATATTTTTCGGATAATGAAATGTTAAACTGACAAATGAAAAAGAGTGTATCTTAATTTAAACTTGACCAAACCGAAACTAATCTAGCATGAAAGTTCGTATAAACAAAATGAGGGGGAAAGCTAAAGAAAACGTTTCCGAACTTAATCTTTGGGTGGAACGTAGAAACGATGAGTATAGATGTCGATGCGTCCCCTGCGTTTAGAGCTGTGAGGTGTCGTCAAGAATATGTCAACACTATTATAAAGCATATACGTGATATCGATATGTATCACTTTTACAAAAAAAAAGGAAATATAATATAGAGATGTACTACTATCGATATATAGATTGATATATAACTTACAACTGATTAACTTTACACAATAGCTCTTGTTTTATAGAACTAATCAAATAAGGCAAAAGTATCACGTGGCTAAGTACGCGACCGTGTAACAATGAATACTCGCATCACTAAGCATTCTACTTTGAGGGTATACTATCGATATTATACATATTTGTACTGAAGAAAAAGTCTATTTGAACTATTTCAAAATACTCATTTATTGAGTAATAAATTTAAAGAAATTATCATATCACTGTTATGTATAACAGTAATAGCCGATATCTATACATATAATAAAATCGTAAACGAGCCGTGTCTGTACCTACATTAAATATTTTTTCAAAAAAACAATTCATACACGTTGTACTTATGTTAACGAGGTCAAAAAATAGTTTTTAGAATGTTAGTCTGTTTGTCTATTTGTCTGTGCGTTTGTGCACGCTAATCTCAGAAACGGCTTAACCGGTTTGAATGCGTTTTTCACTGATGTATTGTAGTAAGTTTCCCGTAACATTTCCCTTAAAATTGAATTCTATAATTCAAAAGAATATCAAAACAGAAATTAGGTACAAAAGGCCTATTTAGTTGTATTATTAGTATAATGATTATGCATGGAACTGACTGCTAAATATTTATTTATTGGATCCAAGTTTGCTCATTTCATTTTGTTTTATTTTAGTAATGTGTTAATAGACGGCTATATCGACATTTGTGTCTTTTACGTTTCACATCCCTATATATGTAAGTGCAGTGTTATGTGATCGATATCACGGTTTTATAGTGACGTGCGGTGTGCAGGAGGGTCGCCAATAGGGTCCTGGATCGGGAGGGTAGTCGGCGACACGCTGGCGCCCGAAACTCGCTCCATCGGACAATTGAGTTGTAATTTGATGCAGCTATTCCATTGTTTTGAAATATCGAACGCCACGTGGGTTGATATCTGCCCACAAACACTTGAATTTGTATTATTAGATTAGAAATTTGCATAACATTTTAATAATAACGTATTGAAACCGTGACACTTTGAAAAGATTTAACAGACACCTCCAATAACAATATCTAGATTGTAAATAACTGTATATTTAATTTAACTAAAAACGTTTTGCATAAAACGCCATTTTATCTGTGTGAAAAGCCCATTTTGACACGTTATGCTAATGGCATCATTTTATTCCTTTAGCATTAACAACTTGGGACATAAAATACACCGTTTTCCAACAACTTTATTAACACCTACTCCTTTCGGGGACAAGTTGGTATCAGATAGATAAAAGAATAATTATCCCTGATAAGTCATACACAAACGTCTATAAATCTTCATATGACGGTGCAAATGTTTGTTCATCCCCCCGTGTACACGAGCCAACGGTTTAATGGTTGGCGCACGCCTTTAATGAGGGCGGTGCGTTATTGTGAAAAATGAACGACTTGCGAGAGTTATAAAGCAATAACAATGAGACGAACGATTAACTCGACCTCACACCCGTTTCACACTTACCCTTTTAATAAAGTGTTTGCTTTTTTAGAGAGGTGAAAAGGCAAAAGGAGAAATTACTCATTTGCTCTGCCTAAAATCTGTTAAAGGGTTTAAAATGTTGAAATACATACTTAGATTGAAATGAAATCTACACTCGCTAAGTTTATTAGGCACAGTTGAGTTTATTAATATTTATACAATTTAGTACCGTTTTGTATGACCTTATTTGACATAAGTTCTTTACCGGGGCTTAGAATAATATTTTAACTTAGAAGATATTAGTTCAGGTCCACAAATGTACCACAGTTGCAAAACGTTTGATGTTATTATTCTTTAAACATATTTGTAATATATAAAGGTAGTTTTAAAATAAAACATGACACAACTGTTGAAATAGATGTTATCTTCGTAAAAATAAAGCTTAAAACAGCGCACACAGTTCTCATGTAATAAATGTCTCGTAAAGATATTGTATGACCGCAAAAATGTTGAAAATTCTTATTTTTGTGGTGTTGATTCTGTAATCGGATCATAAAAATTACCTTAAGGCGAGGACTCAGCAGAAAAGCTTTATTTTCGTCGCCTAATTTGACTTGTTAGAGTAAAATAAAATACATCCATGAATGGGGCAGATTTATACAATAAATTATATTTTCGGAGAAAAAAAATAGTAAATTAAAAAATAAGTCACAGCAATAAATATTTGCAGCGACAACTATATTATTTTTTAAGCTTATTAATTAATTTACGTTCTGTATTAAAGTTTTAATCGGTGCTTTTATTTATTTTTTCATATTTTACACAATATTTAAGAAAAATCTTCCAATTTTAAATCTGTTCCGTTATCTCCGAGAAAATACAAAAATTTTTTGTGCAATATTGCACCTTAATTCACAGGTTAGGTTGCGCTCATTTTGATAAAAACTGTGTTCGGTCTGATGTTAGTCCTTGTCTTAAGTGAAAATACAAGGAGCTACATTTATCACAATAAGTGTTGTGAGAATATTCAAATAATTATATTTAATTGACATAGTTTCCTAGATGCAAAAGCGCATAATTGTTTGGCTCAGATCCGATACTATGCTGAATTTGACCCTATGGCTTACACACTGGAATCTATTATAATAAAATAAATTTATAACCTTATTCATCTTTTAGTGACCAAACTAAACACTTATTATTTTTGTTCGGTTGTTTCCATTTAAGCTGCTGCTTGGAAGCTTCTCGCTCCGAGTACTCATGCTCATCTTGACAAAGTAAAATACATTTTGTTTTACTTGGAATAAAACGAAATAAAAACCATTTCGATATTTTAAAACGAATCTTTTACGAATGACTGACAGCCAAATTCAAAGTGTGTGAGAATTGCACTGGATTTAATACGAAAAAATTTTTGCTGTATAAAAAACCAACTTGTGGGATGTCAGATATTTCAATTTGAATATCCAAAATGAAGGTTGTCAGATATTTCAATTGGTATATCCAACGTGAGGGTTGCCAGATATTTCGATTGGAATATCCAAATAGATCCAACTTGAGGGATGTCATATTTTTCAATTGGAATATCCAACATGAGAGTTGCCAGATATTTCAATTGGAATATCCAACATGAGGGTTGCCAGATATTTCATTGGAATATCCAACATGAGGGTCGCCAGATATTTCAATTGGAATATCCAACTTGAGGGATGTCAGATGTTTCAATTGAAATATTCGACATGAGGGATACCAGATATTTCAATTGGAATATCCAACATGAGGGTTGCCAGATATTTCGATTGGAATATCAAACTTGAGGATTGTCAGAACTTTCGATTGGAAATTGAAGATGAAGCTTCACTTCATTGAAAAAATGAATTTATATTGATGGTACAGTAAATTTTGACATAATTATCTTTATGACAAATAAGTGTCACCTCTGATTGCGGCTACTGAATCTAATGTTGAAAATAATTCTAGTAGTGGGAGGGAACATCGCAGTTATTAGTCCTAAACTGAACAGTCCATCCCCTTTACAGAAGACCACCGTTAAGTAACTAACAGTACGTTTGTTAGTGAACGAGTAAGGGATACTAGAGCCTATTTCGCATCCCTTCCTTTATTCTATCAAGATCGGCAGAGCACTTTCAATAATACAGCTTTGCTTGTGTTGACAGACGACGGTACACGTGGACCACTCTGCTTGCCGCAATTGAAATTTAAAAAATCTATCATCACTTCAATAGGCTCTCGCTAAATGGCTGGATCAAAGGAAAGATTAGCGTTTGTCACTCATCAGCCCTCCCCTAGTAGCTTAGGACTATAGTATCTTTAGCATCTATCTAGTAGTTTTTTGTTTTCATCTAAAAAATACGGCACACACCAAGAAATAAAAATATGGTCTATCAACAATGGATTGTAGATTTTTTTTTCAGAATAATAAATGCGAATTTTTTATTTGGTGTTTGGCGCCTCCTACCCACTATTGATGTTGAATTATTGATTTTGAATGATATTATAGGAATGATTTAGGACACATGTCTAAATGAGCATATAAGCAAATAAATTTAAAAAAATAATCAATTTCCTTATCCCCTCCTAAACCCTTATCCTTAATCCTACTGTAGTCGGCAGCGCACTTGCAGCACCTGTAGCGTTGCTTGTGTTATTGGCGACGGTAGCCACCTACCATCAAGTGGACCGTCAGCCTGTCTGTCGACATAACATAAAAAAAAATAAAAAAAAAGAAAAATATTTAAAAAAAAACTATTTTTAAGGTCGACTTAATGGTAGGTGGCTATCGTCGTCTAACATAAACAAGACCATGAAACACCCCATGGTCTTGTTTACACCTTCACAGGTCTACACCTGGATTAGGATAACAGATAACGAGAGCATTGGCGATTAAACTCTGGCATCCAAAACAAAACTCATTTCAGACTTAATTCATACAGAATTTAAACTAGGCATTGAGTTAGATAGTATAGTGTTTATTCCAGTAATGGGTTGATGTATGTGGTTGTAGCACTTCAGTTCTGAACACATCCAATAGATGGCACGAGTGAAATTGCATAATGTTAGAATAATTACCTATGGCCCGTGACACAGCAAGCTGTCCGTTGACGCGCCACGTGCCCCAAAACAACACTGTACCTCCTGAACTTTCTATTCGATCTCGTTCATCCTGACAACAAACACATTTCAATTATATACTTGTAACAGACAAAACATAACATATTGACAGAGCAAAAATTTCATTCTTCATTCTTGCTCTGTTTACTTTTTTCTTATCATAAGAAATGATGTCCAATGTGCACAAAAATGTCTTCATTTAAATATTTACATATAAACGAGAAAGACAAAACAGAAAGACAAATCTTTTTCTTATTTGTGTATGAACTGATTTTAATTTTTTGCTTAGTAGCAATTGACAAAACAGTTTTTTCCACCTCCAAAATGATTATGGCCGAATTTAGACAGACCAGGTGAAGACTAGTTAATCCTACTAATATTATAAATGCGAAAGTTTGTATGTTTCACAGCGATAAGGAAGTCTTGCATTATATTACTCATATGTTTTCTCAGGTGTTTATATTTTTCATTTATCAACCCAGATAAAGTCACGGGCACCAGTTAGTATTATTTCACTCCAAAATAGATTCAAAATGAAATAAAAATGCGTTTTGCATCCATCTAATCAAAACTAGTACCTCTCTGTCGGGCTTGTGCGGGCGCACGAGCTGCATGAGCCGCATTCGTTTGGCGAGCAACGCCTGCGAGTCTCCCGCCCAAGCTGCGTGCAGCTGTTGACCGCGCACCGTCACCGCCACTGCCGTGCTGCCG
Organism: Bembecia ichneumoniformis; assembly: GCA_910589475.2. Classification (NCBI taxonomy): domain Eukaryota; kingdom Metazoa; phylum Arthropoda; class Insecta; order Lepidoptera; family Sesiidae; genus Bembecia; species Bembecia ichneumoniformis. The sequence continues at coordinate 16,280,621 of OU342524.1, read as the reverse complement.
CCACACGCCCGCTACACATTTCAAACATGCGATACTATTATTCTAGTACCTATTAGGGTTCCGTACGTCCGAATAAAAAAACGGAACCCTTATAGGATCACTCGTGTGTCCGTTTGTCTGACTATTCCCCCCTTATCTCCGAAACTACTGAACCTAAAATTTAAAAAAAAAATACAGAAATTAGTTTTCTACTTATAGATTATAGGAAAACCTATAAGAAGTCCATGATATTAAAATAACATGGTAAATCACTCAATATTGTGCGGATAGGTAACATCGTACGGAACCCTCTTCACGCGAGTTCAACTCGCACTTGTCCCGCTTTTGTAAAATAATGTCTGTTTTTCTCCGCAAGTTCTTCTAAACCAACCAACGGATTTTGATACGGTTTTCACTAATGGAAAGAGCGATAAAAGAGGAAGGTTTGCGTAAATTATATCCGTAAAAAGCCGGAGACGGGTCGCTAGCAAATGATAAGTACATTTATTTTATGAAAACTAAATGTGCGTTCATAATAACATAATATGGACAAATTTTAAAAAATGTCAGTTATTTTTAGCTAAAGTATCAAATGTGCTTATAATAACATAATAATATACATATTATAGTATAAGAGAAATACAATGATAATACAAAAAACAAATATAAAAATTTATGCGGTTAATTTGAAAAACAAAAAAGACTTCAAAAATGTAAGTAAAGAATCAAAGGTAACTCGTGGTTTCTAGTTTGAAGCTCCGTAAAATTATTTCAAAAGTCAATGAACAGGTGCTGAGCTTTCCAATTCATAGCCTCCATTCGAGAACTCTTTTATCCCATCGGTTATCCGCTCTGCGACAGATGTTACCAGTCCATTGCCACTTCAACTAGCCAATTTTCTTAAATATGTTGGCCACGTTTCGGCACCATACGTCATCACTGGCAGGTGGACAGACTTCGCGGGAAGCGGGTGGATGCAAAAGATAGAAGACTTTGCATGGTGGCGCGAGCCTTGGGAGAGGCCTATATCCACCAGTGGAGAGACACAGGCTGACAACTACATAGGTTGCTACTTATGTATTGAGCCTTGGCAACACTGAGCCATCTGGCATTACTATAAAGTTTGACTTTCTAATATACAACAGTTATGTATAAATAAATTTAAAGTTTATATTAAGAAAACCCTATTCAAAAAGGGATATTATAAAATATTGGATTATATAAATGATGAACATCCTTGGAGTTAAATTATAAATATTGCAATGTTGGTACAATGTTAAGTAAATTGCTGAATTTTGTTACAAATCATGTAATTGACGATTTATGAAAAGAGCAACTAGGGGGTTTCTTGCCAAGTTTTTCCCCCTAGAAGCAGCATTCCGAACCGGTGGTGGTTTATAATCATATAAAATTAGAAAATTTGACGAAGATAATAACATAAATTATAACATTTATTATTTAAACACGATTTGTGTTGTTTCAAGTGACTTGAAAAAATACGTGGGCGTGGGTAACTATTTTAATCAGCAGAAGAAGCTGTTGAAATGTTCAAAAACCACATTTTACAGGTACCTCAATCGGAGTGAAAAAGGTGCTTCGAAAATTGGTTCCAACGCACGCGAAAGCAGTGTATCGATCATCATGGAGATCTACTCTCCATGTCAATATTTATTTAAATCTAGCGACCCGCCCCCAGCTTCGCCTGGGGTGCAATTTTTATATATAGGAACATTCCCCGTTTATGCCTCTTTCCATTAGTGAAAACCGAATTAAAATCGGTCTACCCGTTCACGCGTGATGCCGTGACCAAGGGAAATGGGGATTCATTTTTATATATAGAGAAGAGCAACAACGGAGCTTTATAATAGTAGCCGGCAAACTTCTTGGACAAACGACCTTGAATGCGCAGAAACGAAAAATAGGTCTCTTTGTCTCTCGTGATCTCTTTTCTCTTTATACCACCAACTAAAACGTTATTAGCTCAATCAATAAAAACCCAGTAATAAAAAAATAGCGTTTTTCAATGAAACAATATTTTTATACCATGCGCAAACTTTCTCCCACACGATGGCCAAGAAGTTTGCCGGGTACTATACTGTTGGTTTGTTTACCGTAACCGGTAAAAAAATCATTTATTTTTATTGTGTTTGATTATCTATAAAATAATTGTAAAAAAACCAGATCACTGTAGTCGCCGCGCGGGCCAAAGCCGTAGCAACAGAAAATATTAATAAAGATAATGAAGTTTTAAAATAATATGCAAATTCTCACATAATGAAAAGAACTAGAAAGACGGGTTTGAACAGTTAGCCTTGACCTCTAAACACGAGACATTATGTTAAGAACCAACATCTAAACGGTATAATGTTATATTTGTTTATTTAAATTTTCAACGTAAAAACGGCACTGTAAAAACGAAACTTGAAGCAGCATAACGCTTTACTTAATTTACTTGCATTCGTCTGCGATGCTGAATGTACTCGATGACGAGTACATTCAGCAGTATATTATGACGCTAATATTGAACAATTTTAAATCATACTCTAGGCCTTCTCAAGAAACTGCAAGGTACAACTATAGTCAAGCCTCGGGGACGATATGTTTGGTCGGGTCGGTATCAAAACGACTGGATCTCCAAAATGACTATATCTGCATAAGGACTAGCTCACAAAACGACCATAGCTGCAGAAAGCATATATCTCGAATTGACATTGTAGTAACACGACCATCGAGCAGAAGGTCTTCGTCTCAGAATGGCTTAATATCAAAACGACTAGATCGCAAAACGGCCACCTCGTGGAATGCCTATATCTCCGAATGGCTTAGCAGTAAAACGACTAGACCGCAAAATGACTTTCTGGTGAAAGGTCTACATTTCATGGTAGCAAAACGACTAGTTATCAAAATAGCTAATATCCATAGAGAATCATGAAATAACAAGATCTCAAAGCCACAGCCTCTGGTCAGCTATCAAAAAATAGTAAAGTTGTATCATTAGACAACATTATACAGTGTGTGTGTGTGTGTGTGTGTGTGTGTGTGTTTTTAGAACAAATTGTCCTTTGTGAAAGATTTACTTGCTTTTTAAATGAACAATAATACAGAGGTATACATACAATTAAAACAACTTTATTCAAACATAAGAGGCATATTTACATACCAACTAAAACTTAAATTGTACTTGTTGATCGTGAAAACTATCAATCATTGTTTAAATCATTTACACATTTTCAAACTGTATTTAATCTCAGTAATACTATTAAGAAACTCAAAAGAGCTAATGTTTCCTTCATTAAGTGATTTAAGCTCCCTTTTATATTTTCGGTCAAACATTATGTCTTTTTTTTGCGGTTTGTAGAATTCATTATAGTTTTAAGTAACTTTAGGCTTTGGTACTCGGCTTCCTTTTTTAGTGTATCCAGAAAAAGAATAAGTGTTGGCTTGTATTCCATGAAGCCATTGTACCCCAGTCGAGCGATAAGGCACGCGATTTTGAATCTAGAGGCCGGTTTAAAAAAAAAACATTTGGTGAACTACATCGTGAGGAAAATGGTCTAATCTCTGGGTTGGAAGGTCAAATGGCAGTCGCTTTCGCAAAACTAATGCCGACTTATATCTTGGGATTTGGGATTAGGTTCTATAGCGGACCCCGGGCTCCTTTAGGACACAATCATCAAAACGCTAAGAGGATGATGATGACGATTTGGTGGCATGAACATTGTTTCATGCCATTTCAATAACCAGTCTTTTTGCTACTGAGCCATTCTGAGATGAAGTCCTTTCGCGGTCTAGTCGTTTTACTGCTAAGCCATTCGGAGATATAGGCATTCCACGAGGTGGCCGTTTTGCGATCTAGTCGTTTTGATATTAAGCCATTCTGAGACGTAGACCTTCTGCTCGATGGTCGTGTTACTACAATGTCATTTCGAGATATAGGCTTTCTGCAGCTGTGGTCGTTTTGCGAGCTAGTCCTTATGCAGATAAGGTCATTTTGTAGATCCAGTCGTTTTGATACCGACCCGTTTGGTCGAGATTTTAAATCTCTTTATTTACATTTTTGGTTTAATATTTCTAATGCTAAATCTAATGTTCTAATGTTGAATCTACAACCCACTCTCTTTAAGTGAACCTAAAGAGACAGATGTAGATTCAACATAGTCCCATACACTGAAGAGCCTCGACCATGATTCCGCAATTAGCAGCCCTAAAACCTTAACACAATAAAATTGAGAGAAGGCTCTGGGCGCCATACATTTTTTGAATTGTTTACTCACGCAACGACATCGCATAGTTCAACACACGTTTATAAAGAGAAGTTCACGATGGCGGATTCTCTTAACACATATAACACATATATTGTCATATATGTATTCTTTATATTTTCTATTTTCTTTGTGTCTCCTTCTATATTACAATATTGATACATGATTCTTAGATAATAACTTAAGCTTGCCTGGGTAAGTGACGGACGACTATCGCGATCGTGACTCGTTACCGGAATTGTTATACAACAGTGGCTCTAGCATGAGTTTACGATACTACACTCGCTAGCGAGAGCGTAAAACATTTATATGGAAAATTGATAATTTGACATTGACAGTTCACGATTTTCCATACAAAAGTTTTACGTTCTCGCTAGCGAGTGTAGAATTGGTGTAGTATCGTAAACTCATACTAGAGCCTCAGCTCACATTTAGTGCGTAGTGTGTTGGGTAAATCGTGTCGTGCAGTTAGATGTTAGGAAGCGACGTTAAACTTAACGGGCTTTTTGTGTTTGGGAAGCGTTGGAGTATTTGGCCGAAGTTAGAGCAAAACGATACTAACAAACTATGTAACTACTAAATAGGCATAGTTTAGGATTACACACAGTTGAATATTTTTCAATGAAATGCTAAATTTTTTTACTATAATATTTTTTCTTGTGCAATAGTTCAATTTTCAATTTTTCAATTTAAAGTATAACATGTCAAGAACAGTGAACAAGCCTGTTAAAAAAGTAAACAATGCTATCAGTCCAAGAGTTAAGTATAATGTTGCAATTTATGACTAGGGTATATTAATATGACTGTGTTGATAATGACATCATCATGTGACTGTTAACTAGGTAATGGAGTATGTATTCTGGCACAGAAGGTTCAATTTGAAGTTATTACAGAATAGTGAAGTAATCGCTTTATAAGTGAAAAAAAAAACATTTTTTTTTTATAGGCACTTTAATATTTTTTATAGGCAACTTTAATGCAATTGTGCACATGTAGCAAATGAATAATACTCCATTACTTTAATGCTTAATCTCTGGAAATGTTTTATCGCGAACGAAGATGCGGGCTAAAGTGAGTATTATATACAAATTCATACCTGCAGAAACTCTGTACATTTATTTATTTATTGGACTGAGACTATAGTATGATCTCTTTGCGATGTGGCTACTCAATTTTTAAAGCTACATCTAACCTTTTAAGGCGATGTACTAATGTCTCAATTCTCGTGATAAAACAGTTTCAGAATTAACTGATTCAAATATAATTTTTTTTTAGATAGGCAGGCTGACATTAAATTGGTGATTATCGTGACACGCCAGAGGGAAACAAGTGCAAGGTGAAAGAAGAGGGGTTCATTTACTTTTGTATTTAGACTTAAAAATAATGTGTGGTTTGTATGTACCTCCTGATTGGACTTTGTCTTCCGCACGAATTCGGCGTCCGTCCGAAGGAAAGCGTCGCGTAGAGCGAGCGGCAAGTTTTGTACAAAATGCTCGCTCTCGACGAGGTACTGGTGCAAGTGCGCCGCACAGTAAGTTGCGGCAGCCGATCCGGCGTGACCGTCGTATACCGCGTACAGAGACGTCGGCTCCGTCGTCTGTAATACGGAAAACAATTTTTACACTTCTCAACGATTCTCTACTGTTAAGAGTTGCAATCTTAAGCTTATAGCTGCTATAAAAAAAACACACCAATATATGGGCACAAATACACATGATCAATTTCACACATATTTTTGCACATTGCTGCCGGTTAACACGGTAATTGCGTTTTACTATTAGATGTATATCGTTAGCGCCATCTAACAAAATTTTGTAGTAACAGTCGATTATTATCATCCATCAACAACAGTACAAGTACCACTTTACTCACGAGGCTTGAGTAAGTAGTCATAAAAACTTTCTGGTTTTTTTTTGCGTTTTTATAAGAAATACAACTATATAGGTAGACTTAGAAACCAAAACCTTATCTACATACAAAATAACATCCAAATCATTGTTAAATAAATTAATTTATATGTTTATTGTACAATGATTGCTCCTTGAAAGTTATTAGATAATTATGTATACACGTTGCAATATTTGTCAGATATTTTTTCACTTTAAATTCATTTTAAAACTCGAAGAAGGAACACATATGATCAATTCACAGGCCAGTCTAGTTTGAAAATTAGTTATCCAATATTAGTGTTTATTCATAACAAAAACTTCTTATAGTGTCTAATGCTATAATGCTTTGATATGCAAACTGTTATTACTGACCTCAATTCCGAATAGAGCTTCTAAATTTCCTATTTCAACATGTCTATCCTCCATAACGCGCCGAGAGTTCTTCGTCGCCGCCGACACCGTCTGAAGTTCTCTCTGCGAGTCCGGCGACGGCGGCGGCAAACTGTCTAACCGTGAATTGTCCAAGTACCGTAAGCACACTGTGTTTACCCGCGCTGTCACCGCCTGCATCAGCCTCAGGGCTATGTACACTGAAATGCAAAACAACAACACATTACTTCGCGAGTCTGGTGGCCGAAGGGTTAGGGGTCCCAGGGTCAAACTCTCTGACTCGTTAAAATGGTACTTATACTCAATATCAAAGAAGAATGCATAGTCCATAATCACATACTGATCACTATATTCCAGCATGGATTGTTCATAGCCGTGACTTTCTATTCAAAGTTATTGAATACGACCTGCATCGATTTCAGTGAATAGCTCTCTATATGAAATTAAATTCCAATGCATTCTTCTCCCAACCTGAACTTGAATTCCTTACGTTATGACGCCAATTACCTACCACGTTTCAAACATATTGGATAATACTAAAGCAATTCATAGATTGAGCCAGAATTAAGGCTAAACATTATTGCGACGTCATTACAATCTTTTATCAATAGTGTCTCGTTTGTATGTAGGCGTTTCAACATCAGCTCACAAACGTCCACTGTGTGACATGAGCCTTCAAGCGTCCCCACCATCGGTCCAGCGCCTTCCGCATCCAACTACTTTCAGCCGGACCCTCGCGATCATTAGATGGTTTGCGTTTTAGTAAATATCTACAAGTACAATGCCAAGTAATATTTTAAAAATCATAACTGAATTAAAAAGTGTGTGTGTCAGCTCTGACGCACGACTTGAGTTTATTCCTTTAAATGTATAAAATTGTCCTCGTGTTATAAGTTCAAAGAGTTCATTTTTTCGAGTCCAGATGTCGCTGCGCGGCAGGTTCCTCAACGCGGACTACACTTTTCATACAAGATTTCGACGTTTGCTTTTATAAGCCCAGAGAATAAGGAACATAAATACAAGCGTCAGGTGTCGCACAAATGTCAAAGTGACAGATAATGTAACGCTTGTATTTTACTTAATTCCTCATAAAATTAATTTCAATACACCCTCGGGTATGAAAATCGATTATTAAGGAGTAATCGATTATTAAGGAGCTTATATATTTTACAATATCCAAAAAGATATTGTAAAATATATAACATAGATTAAGATAAAAGACGTGGTAGCCGTCGAGTCATTTTAACTAACTTTGAAATTAACACGCACCTGATTCGTCAGATTTAAACCCAAACTCGCTGGGTTGCTTCTTCGATGCTGCACACACCTCGTCGAGTACAATCCGCCGCAGCGGCGTCATCAGTGTCGCCGGGCATAATCTGCAAAACATCAGATAGGTACTTGTGTTAGGTATTTCTGAAACTACTTCAAGTTAAGACGAAAACTTAACTGAATTGAAAAAGAAACTTATTTACATATAATTGTCAGAGCCCATTTCCCTATAGCTCTTATCCTTAAATCCTACTAAGGTGAGCAACACACTTGCAGCAGCCACCTACCATCAAATTGACCATCAGCCTGTCTGGCGATTTACAGGTAAAGTTCACTACAATTTAATGTAACTAAATTCTAAATTATTTTTATTTGGTTATTTTTTCATTTTGTAATTTTTTTAAAGCATTTTGTCAAGACATATTTCTTAACTATCAATAATATTTTTATTTATTTTTTGTAATTTTTGACGTCTCTAAATATATTTAGAAAACAAACTTTATAATTTCTAAAAATAATATCGAAAAGCGATCTATCAGAGTAGGTATTATAATACCAAAACCACTTATGGTAGAGTACCCCGTGATATCTGCGTTAAGCTATCTGAGATTAAGACCTCTGATCTGCTAGATCTCTCCTTAGATTAGAAGTGTGCCTATTAATAGGTTCCTAGATTAATTCGTGACCAGACAATGACTAAAGCACATTGACACTATTGCAAAGTTTATTAAAAACAGTTATGAGTCAAACAAGTAATGTCAACTTTGGAAAAGCTTGCGCGACTTTAAATTATGATTGCTGTCAAACGATGTCCTTCAGCAATTGGATATTGGATTATAAAAAATCTATTATATGGATCTGTTCATACATGTTGGATAAAAATCTCTGCTATGTACGGTACATACAAAGGCATTGATTAATAAGGCATCCAATGTTTGTTATTTATAAAATAAACAAATAACTGTTCAGATCAATGAAATTCTTAAAATACAAAATGATTCGAACGAGTTGATAACTTACGCCAGACTTTATCTAAGTATTTATTGAAGAATATTCTCTTTTACCACGTCCAACTTTGAATTATAGAATATCTACATATACATATTATAAAATAAGAGTTCTAGTCCGCCTCTGTCTGTACTTCTTCGAAAACGCTCAACTGACTTTGGTACGGTTTAAACTAAAGGAACGGGCGATAAAATTGTGTATATAATTTGCAAAAAAAAGCATCCGTGCGAAGTCCGGAGTGGGTCGCTAGAAAACCATGTTGTTTATGACATATTTTTTTTAGCACTATCACCAAACATGTCTCATTCAAAAAGGCAATTATACTTCACCCAAAATGATTTCGATTTCGCTGTTTCCAAAATACTGTTATATTAAATTTAAACAAATAAAACTAAATAACAAGTAAGAGTTCTTTGCAATAATTAACAGCAACAAAGGAAGTAAAGAATACATAAATGATAAATAATTAATATTGGAAAAGCAAGAATTCTGAGTAGCGGCAGCTTGTTGGCAGACAAATGCTTCTCTCTGGACGATACTTCATCTTGTGTTTTGTATCGAAGTAAGTTCAGGGTACTACATGGATGTCGCTTACCGGCAACACAGACCAAATTTGCCAGATCGAAGCGTATATACGAGTATTTGTATCTAAAGAAATGTTATGTATTTGGTGCTTGATTATGAATAAGAACACCCAATGATAAACGCTGTACCTATGTTTTATGATAAGACTTTAGTTATTAACAGTTTATTTATACTATCAATAATTATCTAGAAAAACAAAGAAAGGTACGACGAGTATACTAGCGTAAAGATTTCAAAATGATAATAATACGTTGAGTTAAATAAACAAAGCGAAAGAATGATAAAGAAATTTCGTGATAAGGCAATATATTGCAGAGTATTGGTGTACATTTCATATTATGCATATATATAGGTTTCTACTTTCTGAGATAGTCCGGGAGCTAGATATAATAAAAAAAAACCACAAGTATTATAAAATGAAAAATCGAGACGAACTAATAGATTTTTATAAAAACATAGACCTAAATAATTTCAAGTCTGCCAAAAATTAAGAAAACGAATGTTGAAAAATATTTTGATCAGTTTCGACCTTGGTCTTAAGTCGGCCACTAACGGTCAGTTTAACCAGTTTACAGTGCGCCCGAAAAATGCCGTCAGTTATTCACAGTCATGGTCAGTTCAACTGATGTTCAGTTTAACTGACCGTGTGTGTCGACACTTAGGGTTTCTGTGACCTTCGACGATAAATCTGGACAAGAGTATCTGAAATTAATATTACCCCCTCCAGCTAGTTTTTTTCGCATAGATATCTCGATGATTAAGGCATGGATGTACAATGAACAAAATGACCATTAATTACAAGTTTTTCGAGTCTTAATTATAATATGATATGTTCCCAAATTATACGACGCAACATTATTTTTTTAAATTTATGCAAAAATTAAATACTTCCAGTAAAAGCTTTTAAATTGCACTCCATCAGAACATGGCCGTCTTACGTTAGATTTAATAAACAGGACATTTTTCTTTAACCAATTGTTTCTTCGTGCAATAAATAACGCGGAGCTCCCGGACTATAAATTTTTTTTTACAGAAAAGTCTTATAAAAATACTCTATAAAAATACAGCAAGCATCATTTACTGCACAGTCTATAGTTACTTGACATTTGAAATATCAGTTATTGGGAATATCTTACATCTGAAACATATTTTGGGTTGACAAAACGTTATGGTGTTTTTTTTTCGTATCCATCTATCACTTTATAACAAAAAACATAATTTATCAGACATTAATACTTTCAGTGGAACATGTGTAAGTTTCCTCTGTTTTTCACAGCCGTCTCGTGGTTGTAAAATAAAATGCGGACGCATACGTCTGTCTGTTCAGTACATAAAGAGGTCAGCGCCCCTGCTCTTGGAACGGATTTCATCGGTGTACCCACGGATAATGTAACTCGACTATACACACTCTTAATGGACGGAACGTACTTCCTTATTTATCAAATTATCTTAAACGATCAAACCCAGCTGTTTACTGTGTGCAATATTTACATAGCATTTGAACGGAAGAATAATAAGTTTCTATTTCCATACGAAAATGCCAATTGGCTTTGTACAGAAAACGCATCATTGACAAAAATTACAGATGCATTTCTCAGTAATAATAATGTGACACCTGTGTAAGCCGATCGTGGGAACTCATTTTTGTGATTATGCCTTTTAGTTTATAACAATACCTGCCGATTCACTTTGCTACGGGACATTCCACAAATTTTAAACTTCGTACTTAAACAAAAATAAGTTTTACTAAAAATCTATTTTTCTTAGTATCGTTGTAGAGATCTTAAGCGATTCGTCTGTTTCTTCAGTACTTTTGCAAGTGAATCGCGCGATTGTACCAACTAGCTGAGCCCGCAACTTCGTACGCGTGGAATTCGGTATAGCCCGTATATTTTTGTTTGTTTCAAAACAAACACTAAAGGTCACGGGAAGCTTACTACAATACATCTGTGAAAACTGCATTTGAATCGATTGAGCCGTTTTTGAGATTAGAGTGCACAAACGCACAGACAAACAGACAAAAATTCTAAAAACTATTTTTTGACCGCGGTAACGTAATTAAAAGGTGTACAAATTGTTTTTTTTTTTCTAACAAATATAATATAATGTATAAAAACGGCTCTTTTACGATTTTATTATATGTATAAATAAGAAAACTCTAACCTATTTTTTTAACTTATCGTTGAAATAAATTATAAAAGGACTTATTTTCTCCAAGCAATGTCCTACCTAATGCGACATTGCTATTATAGACTCATGCACGATTTTACATCTTACATCTGCATGTCTTACATGATATCATCTGCACGTCGGTTACCTTGGCAGGGATGTTTAATTTATAGTGTCGTATTTTTTATAAGAGTTCAAAAAGCTAATAAAATGTTTAACTTTTCTAAAAAAGTTCTGTTTAATCTGGCGTCACTCGCTTCTACCAATATAAATATTCGATCAAAATCAAATGTTAACCGATTTGAATGCGGTTAATGTTGTTTCATTCCAATCGGTTTACAAATAAAAATATTACACGCTCTATACCGAATACCACCTTACGAAGTTGCGGGCTCAGTTAGTAGTTAACTAAATATAAGCACCTGATTAACACTGATAAATAATCAAATGCTGTCCGCAATGTTTTAATTTCTCATGATATTTAATTAGAGCTCAAACTAAGCTCCTAGACAAAATATTTTGTTAAAATAAAAAATTAGATTAAAATCGCTTACATTTTTTTTTAAAAGCGACTTACCTACTAAACAAGCGAGATAAAACAGTTTTCCAAATTGGTAGTACATAGTTTCATTCGCCCCAACGCAAAATTATAAAGGCCAAACGTAATAATATGTCTTAAAGAAAACAAAACAAATAAATAAAATATTGTTTAGCTTTATTTGTTTTAACTGTACTTTGAAACTTGTTAAGTTTTTGGAACGAAACAAGAATCTAATTAATATTATGGGACAAAGGAGGAAATATTTGGAATGTGGAACAAAATATCGGGACAAAACAGACTTCGAAGGCGATAATTAGTTATTAAAATTAATTATTAAGGTGAATGGTATATTAGTAATTATAATTAATATTTATGTTATTTTTTTTTTAAAAAATAAAGTATTCTCCAGTTTTGCGGAACAGATGATTTCGTTTGAATGAGGCTTGGGATGGAAAATAGTCTGTCAGAGGCGACACAGCTCATTTGGATACTAAAGTACTTTTTTTAAGCGCCATTTTTTTAGTTTGGGTATAAGCAACAACAGTTAATAAACAAAAGCATTTCGGGAAATGGGATACGCGAGGCCAAGGCGGACGAGACTACGACTTGCTACGACTACAACCTGAATAAAGCATAATTATGGCATATGGTTTCATCGAGTACAGTTCGTGTCATGTTTGCGACGAAATAGACGAAACAATACGCGCTTTTACCTTTTTTGAAGCGCGAAATTTGAGAAAGTATCGTATCGGCAATTAAAAATATCGCAAAGCCGAAATGCATCGGCAAAATCGAAGTATCGCGGTTATATCGCGATATCGTTCGGTATCGGATACATCCCTACTGTAAACTTTCATCAAAACACGTTGAATAGTTTTTACGTGAAATAATAACAAATATCCATACAGCTATCATCGTTAACTTTCGCTTCTTTATTTTATACTAGCTGTTGGACGCAACTTTGTCTGCGTGTCTTTATAAAATAATTTTAAAATCGGTCCAGTAGTCTTTGAGTTTATTCCTTACAAACATACATTTGTATGGGGGTAAAGGGGGGGGAGTAGCCTATGTTATTCGCTGATAATGTAGTTTTCTATAGCTCAAAGAATTTTTAAAATCGGTCCACTAGTTTTTGAGTTTATTTATTACACACACAAAAATACATACATACAAATCTTTTCTCTTTATAATATTAGTATAGACTAGTATATAAGTATAGATTAGTAGAATATAGAAAAAAATACATAATATTGTATTGTACATAACGACAAGTGACAAATAATAAAAATATTAGCCTCACAAGGAGGATCGTGATTATAGATAGACGAACCGCCGCCCGCGCCGCCGGCCGGAACAATAATTGTTCTTGTTCACAAGAAACAACCGTCGGAATAAAAGACAATATGGGTCAGTATCTCCGCAATTAGGTTCGTATTAACCGCAAGAAGGATTGTAGAGACTTGTCCCCAATATTTTTTTTAAATAAATATGCTCTTTTGTAGTAAGAACTTCATCGATTAATAATTTCAAATCAAATCAAATCAAAATCAAATCATTTATTCATCAATTAGGTTTACAATAAACTCTTATGACCGTCAATATAGGTATAATTTACCAGGGTTTCGGAAAAAAAAACAAGCCAAGATGATGACGATCCTGAGAAGAAACCCCGAAAGAAACTCAGGATACCACTCTTTTTGTCATCTATAAAATAATAAATATGACATTTACAATTATACACATGTCAAAGTATATACAATACTGAACATAGTATGAGCACAGAATCCTCAAGTCCAGGCTTCATTATCGCTTAAATAGTCAGCGATTTTATAATAACTTTTGGAAAAGAGTTTGGTCTTAATTACACTTTTAAACCTATTTATAGGTAAGGCTCTAATTAACTCAGGAAGTTTATTATAAAACCGTATACATTGACCCATGAAGGAATTACTTATTTTATGTAGTCGCGTCTTGTGTAAATTAATATCATTTTTAAATCTAGTATTGATATTATAAGTATCACATTTTTTATTAAATTGACTAATATTTTTATGCACATAAATTAAATTTTCATATATATACTGGCAAGTAACAGTTAAAATCTTAATTTCCTTGAATTTTTCTCTGAGGGAAGACTGCGGACCCATTTGATAGATGGCTCTTATGGCCCTTTTTTGAAGAATAAAGATAGTATTTATGTCCGCAGCGTTGCCCCAAAGAAGAATCCCATAACACATTATACTGTGAAAGTAGCTGAAATAGACCATTCTAGCTGTGTCGATATCTGTTAGGTGTCTGATCTGTTTAACGGCATAAGCCGCAGAACTAAGCCTTTTACTTAGTATTTCAATATGAGGACCCCATTGTAATTTAGAATCTACAGTAATACCTAAGAAAACTGTCGATTCTACGGGCTTCAATTTTTCATTACCCAAAATCACATTCGTCCCAATATCTTTAACATTAGGGGTACTGAATTTAATAAGTTTAGTTTTCGTAGCATTTAAAAGGAGATTATTAACACTAAACCAATGCACTACATTTGAAAGTGCGTTATTTATTTCATTATAGCACCCAAGTTGTCTCCTAATCTTGAATATCAATGAAGTGTCATCAGCGAACAATACAATGTCATGTTTGTTCACAGAAAAAGCCAAATCATTAATATAAACTAAGAACAAAAAAGGGCCAAGTATTGAGCCTTGAGGGACACCTATTTTAACTTCAGAGCCCAGAGATTTTATACCATTTATATCAACCCTTTGAATTCTATGGCTCAGATAGGAAGTGAGAAGATTAAGAGCCTTATTCCTAATTCCGTAATGGTGCAATTTCCTCAACAATGTGTCGTGCTGCACACAGTCAAAGGCTTTGGACAAATCGCAGAAAACACCTAGAGCGTCCTGCGAGTTTTCCCATGCCTCATATATATTTTTCAAAAGTTCAACACCTGCATCTATAGTAGAACGACCCTTCGTGAAACCAAACTGTTTTTTAAAAAGTAAATTATGATCATTAAAATGTTTTAGCAGTTGACTTAAAATAATTTTTTCAAAGATTTTACTAAGAGTCGGAAGTATTGAGATCGGTCTATAATTAGCGGGATTAGTTGTATCATTCGACTTAAAAATAGGCACAACTCTGCTAATTTTCATTAGATTAGGAAATTCACCACATGTAACACAACAATTGAATACAGTTGCTAAGTGGGGTGCAATTATATTTATTACAGAGGCAACTGTTTTCACTGACATACCCCAAAGATCTGCAGTTTTTTTAATTTCAATTGTCTTAAAGAACTTTACTATGTCAACAGGACTAACAACCGCAAATTCAAATGATGTGTCACATTCTTTCACATTCTCTTTTAATATATTCTCAGCCTCAGTTGGTGATGAATTAAGTGTTTGTGTAATGTTAACCGGAATATTGGAAAAAAAAGTTTCAAACTCGTTTGCCACATCCATATCTGCCTTAAAGTCCTGATCATTTATTTTTAGATGAAAGCTGCTATCGTGCATTGTATTTCTTCCTGTTTCCCTGTTGATAATGTTCCATGTAGTTTTTATTTTATTTGTGGAAGTTCTAATTTTGTTTTTCACATAAAGAGACTTTGCCATGTAGCAGACTCTTTTAAACAATTTTGAATACTTTTTGACATATTCCTTAAACTCTGAGTTATGATTATATGGCTTCTGACCATATAACTCATAAAGCTTAGTTCTACTTTTATGAATGCCAGGAGTTGCCCACTCATTGAATGCCTTAGAATTGGTTACTAAATGAGATTTTGCAGTAAAAACATTACCAAATTCATTATTAATTAATTTAAATAAAGAGTTATACATTTCATTAAGACTATCATGATAAGGCAGCCCAGGCAGTTTACTGTTTAAATTATCCCTAAATTGTTGAATGCGATTCTGAGTAATGGGAACAAAATTGATGCGCTTTCTTTGAAACTGACTTTTATTTGTATGAAATGATACAAACAAGCCACAGTGATCAGAGTCTAGCACATTCACGACTGACTTATTATATGATTTTAAATTACAAAATATGTTATCAATACATGAACTACTTGTGGCAGTTATCCTTGTAGGTTCAAAGAAAACGTTGTACAAGTTAAAAGATCTGAACAAATTTAAAAAATTAATTGTAACTGCAGAACTGTCTAGAATGTTAATGTTAAAATCTCCACAGATTACGACACCTTTAGAGGATGTGCCAACTTTCAACAAAACATTCTCCATAATCCTTAAAAAACTATCAAAAGGTGCACTGGGGGGCCTATATACGCATACTATTACAATATTCTTCAGTTCTGTAACTCCCTCAACAGACAGATTCAGAACATCTTTTCTTTCCTTACATTTGGATTGCTTCTTAGTAATAATTAGGGAACCTCCACGTATCATATTCATTCTATTGAAGAAGCTTACAACCCGGTGGTTACTGAAATTATGCATGTATTGATAATTATTTAACCAATGTTCTGTAATGCATAAAATATCAACATTATAGTTATTCATAAATAAATCTAACTCAAGTTCTTTTCCAGTTAAGCCTTGAATATTTTGGAGAACCAAAGTAAGACTGCAAGAGGGTTCCTCTATTGTCTGAGATGCTAATTTAAATTAGACGGAACGGAGCCCATACATGTATTTGTGTTTAAATGTAATATATTTGACTGTCCGATAGAGACAGTCCTGTCAATACATGGCTGTTCAATAGAAGCTGCCATGTTTATAGAGGAGCTTAAGTCAACATATGGCTGTTCAAAAGAAGCAGCAATAGTTGAGTTATATCTTAAATCTACATTATACCGTTCAACTTGAATGGTATTGTCATTAATACAATATAGTAGCGAACTAGCTATATTACGTCTGTAATAATTAGTTAATTTATAATAATTATTTGAAAAATTAAAATATTTACTGTAACTAAAAGTGTTACTGTCAATTATTGTGCAATTATTATTATATAATGTCAGAGTGTGCAATTTCAAATTGCACTTATATCTAGAATTATTTTCATCAGTTGACAAATATTTACTGTAAGGAAAGGCAAATAAGATAATTTTTTTAACTTTTAAATTTATCAATTTACAACAGTATTAGCATAGAGCACATAATTAAATTAGACCAAAGTTAATGCAGTGAATCAAACAAGTAAATTAATTTTTAAACGCATGCAATCAGAGCTTAGGTACTTTGAAATATACATCTACAGTGTGAAACGCCAATCAAACTAAAATGCTGATAAAAAAGACAATATAGGTACGTAAGAACCTGTTTGTTTATTTATGAATCATAGCGACAGTAAATTGCTCAACTCTTTATCAAGAATCAAGATAAAGAATGAAAGTTTCAAACGAATGAAATAGATATGGGTCATCGTGTTGAATCGTGATTGCAATTAAACACCGGCCTCATGAGTACGTTGAAATAGTACGTACGCCGCTGTCTCCGCTGGCTACTATCAACTATCATCGCTCGCATCCTCGTCCTACGCAACGACTGTGCCAATTTATGCATCACACAACCTACGAACGCGACCCACGGACTCGCTGCTCGCGGTGAAAGCAAGTCATTGTCTAAAATTGTCTTAGAAGATGAGGTAACAAAGGCATAGCGCTTATTAAAAATTACTCTCAGGGTTTAAAAATTAATAAACTTATATCGCTAATGCTAACCCTCAATTATGATGATACAGAGCTAAAAAATAAATTATAAATACATGTTTACAAAAAGCAAATAAACTTCAATTGTATCTAATTTTCTTATATATATTACTTTCATAATACATCTTCTATACTTATATATCTCTATATATAAAAAATCAATCCCCATTTCCCTTGGTCACGGCATCACGCGTGAACGGGTAGACCGATTTTAATTGGCTAATGGAAAGAGGGATAAACGGGGAATGTTTTAGGGTATATAAAAATTGCACGCCGGGCGAAGTCGGGGGCGGGTCGCTAGTATCATATACATACATTCCACTCATGCACATCGCGTCTCAACTTACGCTTCCACTCAATTCAATTACGATTTTCATAATATCACACTTTATTAATGACGTTTATATTTTAATTTGTAGCTTTTTATTGCTCACGATCAATTGCGCTTTCAAAAGTACAGACACCCAAGATACAGGTATCCAAACAAGTTCGGGAGAGTTTGCCTTTGTCTAATTTAACTTTTATATTTTCTGTTAATGTTTATCGATAGAATAGTACACAGATGAGATAAGTAAATTTTTTTTTTCAAGAATGAGTTAAGGACATCAAATCCTTATAACATAAGTATTGTTGTGCAAATGTGGTAAGTATTCCATGTACCAATTTGATTCATTAATAGCTCAAGAGTAAAATCTCTGTCTGTAAAATTCACTTTTCTGCACATCTGTGTTCTATTATATGCCATCGATATCAAAGTTCATGCTATGATTAAAGTGGTTTTTTTTTTGTTATTTCATTTTACTATCGCTTTAAAAACAGTTGATGTTTTAATAGCTTTACGTAAAAATATAAATTGTCACATAACTTTATATTCACGTGATGATGATCTCATAGAACAGCATTATAGAAGTGCAAGTGCCAAGAGGCACGTGCCTATTTCTTGGGACTTGCTAAATATATCCAATAAAAACTATTACGCACTTCAATGACTACACATGATAATATTGTTTTCTACGGCCAACGTTAAAAAATGAAACAAATAAAATGTAATAACTGTACGAAGCGTGAAGCTTCTAATGTTATACGATTCTCCTAGAAAAACAACTTTAAATTATCAATTAAGATTACATAATAAATGTCCATTTTGTAACACTTTTACAGCTACATCTCCTAATTCCTAATCCAAACAATAAAATAATAATAAATATAAAGAAGAAGAAAAAAACTCGACAAACAGTGAATCATACGACTAAATAAAATAAAAATGTTTTATAAATATGGATCTTTCTTTTCTTAATTGTATTTTAAGAAAGCAATCGAAATCAATACTTAACCAAAATGACCTTAAAAATTTCATTGATAGAAGATATGTAGCTACAATGAGCGGGAAAAAAAAACAATCACTAACACAATAACCGTCAAATTGATTTGATAAATAACGTAGTTATTATTTTGCTTTGTTAGGTTGAAGGTAGTTCCGTAGTTTTTCGTGTCACATATTACCGGCTCTACCTTGTACCCTATCATTATATACATATCTTGATAATTTCCAAGGACAGAAAATTTCTAATTTGGTTACAAGTAGGTATAGGATTTTTTTTAGTAGGACAATATCGCCAATGTTAGACGGACGAATTTAAGTCTTGTCCTTATAAAAACGGGCCTTGTAAATTGGCCCCTGCTCGTCCATCCTGAATTTCGTTTCGTGTCTAGTCCCGAAAAGATCATATTCATAAATTACTGCATTATTCCGAGGTCGACTCTTGTTGCAATCCATTAGTATCTGCAACAGACTTTTCGTGTGCAATTCGGGACAACTTCTATCTCACCCAACACAGATTTTCATGATCTCGTTCGTGATTGGTGAAGCAGTTCTTGAGAACTGTTTGCACGATTGACGCCGCTTGTGATTTCATGAAACTCGATAGACTATAGTCTACACAGATCTGAAATTCTTTCCCTATAAACGACGTACCCAGTGCCACCATAATCATTCTTGGGGGTTTCAAATAAAGACACAAAAATACGTAGCGTATTGTAAGGACAGTATTTCTTGATTTAGTACACATTCGTCAGATTCCGTTTTCGTCAAGGAAAAATTGGAGGACATGTTAAGAAACCAGAAGTGGTTTCGAATTTCCAAAAAGCTCGAGGTAGTCGTGAAATCGTTGAATTACTTGCCAGCGATAGTTTTAGAAACTATTGTTCGGCACAAGTTTTACCTAACAAATTATTCTTTATCGTAAATGTCGTAGAAATCGTAGATCGTAAAAATCGTAGATTTTTACCTTAAATCTTCTGTCTAAAGGGTAAAGTAATACGCGAGAAAGAATATGTAGATGCAGATACCAGCGAGGCGTATAAATACAAAATCTCTTGTTCCAGTCTTCTCATCAGCTATTTTTTTAAAATAAGAGAAAAATCTGAACCACTATCAACACGGGCATTATATTCAGCAACATTTATTTTGATAAGAGGTGCCCCGATTGCAGACACATTCAAGAGACCAAAAAACTCACATTTTTTGTCCAAAAAAAAAAAATCAAAATATTTATTTATCAATTAGGTTTCTCCAAGAAACTCTTATGATCGTCATTTGGAATTACCAGTTAAATTTAAATTTACCAGGGTTTCGGAAAAAAAGCCAAGATGACGATCCTGAGAAGAAACCCCGAAAGAAACTCAGGATACTATTCTTTTTGTCATCTTTACAATATAAAAAAAATACAATAATTATAATCATACACTTAATACCTAAAGTAAATATACAATACTAAGCATAGTATGAGCTCCGAATCAAGGCTTTAATTCCAGGCTTCATTGTCACTTAAATAATCAGTAACCTTATAATAGCCTTTCGAGAGGAGTTTGGTTTTAATGACAACTTTAAATTTATTTATAGATAAGGTTCTGATCATCTCAGGCAGTTTATTATAAAACCGTATACACTGACCCATAAAAGAATTACTTATTTTGTGGAGTCGCGTCTTATGTAAATCTAAATTATTTTTAAACCTAGTACCTATATTGTGTACATCACATTTTTTATTAAATTGACTAATATTTTTATGCGCGTAAATTAAATTTTCATAAATATACTGACATGTAACAGTTAAAATCTTAATTTCTTTGAACTTTTCTCTGAGGGAAGACTGCGGATCTAGTTGATAGATGGCTCTAATGGCCCTTTTTTTGTAAAATGAAAATAGTATTTATGTCCGCAGCGCCACCCCAAAGAAGGATCCCATAACTCATTACACTGTGTCCCTCTGTCTAGCTAGAGAACTACACCCGCTCTGTGTGCCCTAGCTTACGTAGGAGCACTGAATTTTCATGTCGTGCAGTTTGTTTACTAGCACAGCTCCCTATCTGAACACGCGTCGTACAGTGGCGTTAATGATGACCTGTTTTACCACAGTTACGACACACTACACGTTCTTTGGAATCTAACTTACGACGCTTCGGTTCTTAAAGAAAGGGCCGAGCTAGTAGACGTAAAAATCCACGTTTCGAGGCAATCCACCTCAGACACAGATCTTTCTCAAGGCCATTCCATCCAGATACAGTCGACGAATTTTAATTGAAAGCAATTTCAGTCGACAGAGACGGTCATCTAGTTTAGGTTTATTAACTTATAGAGGATACTTTTTATTCTGCAAAAAAGTTAGGTTCCTGTGGGATTTAAAAAAAAAACTACAGTGCGTATGAAGTTGCAGCACAGCTAGTCTAGCAATAAATAAAAGTAACCTGTTGTTTAACAAATGTATTTTATATAGTAATTTACAAAGAATCTGTATCTGTCTCTGCCTCGTATTTTCTATAAATACGAGGGGCACACTGAAATTATCGGGAATAAGAAAAACCACATGCACGGTATAGCTAAATTGTATTTTATTGTTTTTCGAAGTATTCTCCGTTCAACTTAATGCACTTTTCCATTCGTGCAAACCATTCATTAAAACAGTAATTCCAGTCTGAAGTTGATGTTGACAAAATGGCTGATTTGTACGCTTCCACAGCTGCTTCGGGGTCTTCAAACCGTTGACCGCGTAATAAATCTTTCATTCTAGGGAATGTAAAGAAATTGTTTGGGCTCAGGTCAGGACTGTACGGATGGCTCATCAGCTCAACGTTTTCCTGCTTCAAAAAATCATTTGTCTTCCGAGCCGTATGGGAGCTCGCATTATGTGATGTAAGATGATGCGACGTTTCGGGTTATTTTTTCGGAGTTCGGCTATCATTTCTGGCAAACAAACCGTGATATACCACTCGGCGGTAACCGTTCTGCGTTCCTGTAAAGGAATTGTAGCAACATGCCCCTTTTTCGAGACAAACGTAGCGACCATTTTCTTTGACACGCTGCGGGAGCGAACCACTTTCATTGGCTTGACCTCGTCTTCGAAGACCCAAACTGCTGACTGATGTTTTCTTTCAGGTTCGTATGAATAAATCTATGATTCGTCACCTGAGACGATATTATAAACGGCATTTGACTTCCCTCCGTTGAAGCGTTGCAGAGTATTCCGGCACCAATCTACACGAGCCGCCTTTTGCTCTTCGGACAAATTGTGGGGAATCCAGCGGGGAAACTAGCTTTCTTACACACAGCTCATTATGTAATATCGACTGAATTGCAGTCATTCCGATACTGATAACAGCCCGAATCTGCTCGTATGTCACATAACGGTCATCTAATATAATAGTTTGCACAGCTGCGATGTTTTCAGGTTGTTCTTGGTCGACCTGCAGAAGAAACAGTGCTGAGCGACACACGACCGCGTCGGAACTTGGCATACCAGCGGTATATTGTCGTTTGACTCGGTGCTTCAACATCATTAATCGAAACAAGTTCGCTGAGACATTTATATTGAGATAAGCCGCGACGAAAATTGTGATAAATTATGGCTCGGAAATGTTCACGCGTGAGCTCCAATTCTGTTAACGACGTGTCAACTTTAAACCAACATAGTTTTTGTTTTTAACAAAAAAAATTAATTGTCTGAATGTCATTAAGATTCTAAGAGGCCAGTATTCAAATTCTAAAAAATTATTGTAAGTTTTATTGTAACTCAATCCGAAATATTCTATTCCCGATCATTTCAGTGTGCCCCTTGTACCTATTTAATATAAAGTAATCTAGAAAATTAAAGTCGCCTCTGTCTGTTTCTCCACTAACTTCTAAACCACCTAACGAATTTTGATACGGTTTTCAGTAATGGAAAGGGCAATAAATGAGGAAGGTTTGTGTATATAAATTGCAGAAAAAATGCATCTATGCAAAGCCGAATCGCCAGTTTACAAAGTGTCATTGCGATGACATAAACAGGATAATAACTACAAAAGTTAAAATCTTTTGATACCTAATTAGGTTTTACACAAATATTATTCTTGTTATCAAGACACTTGTACCAGATAAAAAAAAAACCTAAGATAGCCGCGATAATAAGCGTTGCAAACTTGTTGTATTCGTAAGCGTTTTGCAGTTTGAGGCAAGTTGAATATAGTATATATATGAAATGAATGCGGTCGTTACGTTATAGGTAACAAGTGGATGGTATTGGCGTCCGTAACCGCTCACTTTGTGCAATTCAGCACAACATAAGGCCATTAAGTAGAGCGAACAGAAAATTACACGATACACGTGTTATTATATTATAATAAATATACGATCTCGTAGAATCCACTTAATTATTTATGATTAAGAATTAAAATACTTCAATTAAAAAATTTCACACGAAGTGTTCATAAAATTCGCTATTAACACACACCGCATACGGCGCGTTCTTATCGAGAAATTAAATAAAACGCTTTAAATACATACAATTCGCGAAACATAAACCATAGCAACATCAATCTTTCCACTCCAGTTATTCGTAAATTGAAAGTTGCATACGACTATTGTTTCATAACGATTTACACAATACTTTATCAGTTTTAAAAAGCGTTCTTTATTCATTTGGCAATTAACGTTGTTATGTCAGAAGTTTCAATTTATTTTCTACTGGCTTATGTCCGCGACTTCGTCCGCGTCCCTTCTTTCTAAGGGCCGGCGCACTTTGGAGGACGGACGGCAATTATAAATTATTTAAATTTTTTACACTTAGGACTCGAGCTTAGGACAATCGGCGTGCTGCGGTATTCCACCGTAGCCTAGCAGTACGTTTTGTTGATGAAAGCTGCCCTATGTGATACCCCTGATGTGTGTACGCAAAATTTCATTCTTCACATCTCTATATATAAAAATGAATCCCTATTTGCCTTGGTAATGGCATCACGCGTGAACGGGTAGACCGATTTAAATTCGGTTTTCACTAATTGAAAGAGGGATAAACGGGGAATGTTCTTATATATAAAAATTGCATCCCGGGCGAAGCCGGGGGCGGAACGCTAGTTTTATATAATGAATACATGTTATATACTGTGCACACTTTTTGAAAGAACATTCCATGAAAACATTTTAATTGAGATGACTCTTTAACAAAAACTAGTCTTTTTTTAGAACAATTATTTACGTTATTTGCAGCAAATATTATAACGTCGTGTCCACATTCTGATCAAAGCTATAGAGGATTGGTTGTCGAGGAAATGCCGGGAAACTACATGTTTTGACTACCTAATTTGTAAAGACTGAGAATTGAGCCAAAAGAAAGCAAGATATCTCGATTAAGTAGGAAGAATGGACATTGGACGAGCGGATTTTGTTTAATTCCAATGGTATGGATTAGAGTACCCTACTAACTATTGGCTTCTTCAAAAGATTTGGAATTCTAATGAAGTCTCTAATGAAATCTCTGAATTGAAGGTTTACGTTTGTTAAGGTAATAAAAAATATATACATAATTGACCCTGCTTTCATTGACTGAATTACGTAGAATATTTCGTATTATTCTTATCAAAGATTCTGGTTTGTCTATGAAATTAATATTATTAAAATATATTTTAATTAATAAATAAAATAACTATAAAAAGTTATGAAGAAGAATTAATCAAGTAAACTTGTGATCAATCAGACACGACAGCAGGGACTTTGTAATTGTTTGAATATAATATCTACATTGTATCCACAGTCCAACACTCTGTCGACAATGTATGACACAAGAGAGGGCGTATTTTTCCGTGTTTTCAACGGGCAGGTGCACGCGCGTCACTTGCGGTTTGACGATCACATGAACGCTACATTAGCATGAGTAATACGTACACCCTCTTTGTCAGACGAACAATAAAAATATATATATTGCGTAATAGAGATTATAATACATTCTGCCAAATTAGAGGCATGTTATGTGCATATTATTAAAATCCAGTAATGACAAACACACCAAACATTTTAAACAATCAGTAAAACAATGCCATAAATTCATTGGACAAAATGTTCAGCACACCTGAACAAATGAACGTTATTGTTACAAAAGCTAAACGTTAAGCCCTTCGGAGCCTTCTAGGTCGTTGACCAGTTGAAAGTTCATTGAGAGCTCGAAATATGATTATAAATATAAAATTTTTACATTTTTTGAATGCAAATGTAATTTATTTACTTCCATCATTATCATCACAGCCGTTGGACGTCCACTGCTGGACATATACCTCCCATATAATTTTCCAATAGGAAAATTTCATAAACGCGAAAGTAGGACTATTTCCTTTTCAGGGCTAAACCACTGAAGAAACACAGTCAATTATTACTAATAGTTAACTAAGCAATTTAATTAACAATAGCTATGAGGCTAATTTTTTTTATTCAATTACCTAATGAAACTTTGACACTGTAGATGTCGTAGTTTTTTAGGTTAAGCTGTCTAAGATGCATGAAATTGATTGCCATCAGCCACTAGCCAGAATAACAAAAGCTATTATACATTAACAAAAAAGTAATATTGTGATATTAAATAACATAATATTATTAATCCTCTACCATAGATTTAAGTATAATTATGTTTTTGAAATTCCTTATGGTTATTTTATATTTAGAATCATATTATAATCTATCTATATTATACTATCTACAGATATCTTTTGTTAGATAATTAGTGTACTCAATTATGTTTGTTTTTACAAATAGACAACTCTAAAACATATAAACATGCTGTAACAGATCTAAGCCTCAGTTGTGAATTTCAGCTATTGATTGCACAGATATGTGAACACTGGCATTATCTTGATGAAACAGGACTTTTTTTTCTTAGCATTCCTGAACGTTTTTCTTTTATTTTCTCATGTAAACGACGTTGTAAGGTGCCGTAGTAATCAGAGTTTATGGTCTGACCTTTTTCAAGATAATCAACCATAATCAAACCCTTCGTCTCCCAGGACACTGAAGCCATCACCTTATTTGCCGACAAAATTGACTTAGCCTTTTTAGGGGATAGGGAACTGGTTCTTCTCCACTGCTTTGAATGTTATTTTGTTTCCGGTGTACTCTGATAAAACCAGGTTTTGTCCATAGTAACAAAACAATTCAAAAAATTATCTGGATTGGCTTCAAATAACTCGCGTGAAATAGTCACTCGCAACCACAGGGCAGGCACCTTGCTGACATCTTGTGGAAACCCAATTCGTTGATTATGATGCTTTGGGTTCTTTCATATGAGATGCCTATAATCTCTGCTATCTCTCTATTTTTTTATCTATGCTCTCCCATAATGAAATCAAGTATCTTTCTAATATTTTTATCAGTAGTGGATGTCGAAGGCCTTCCAGAGAGGGGTTTGTCTCCCACACTCTCCCTACCATGCCTAAATTCTATTATCCATTTTTTGACATTACGAATATGACAAAGCGGAATCCCCTAATGTACTGACAATATCACCATAGATGTCATTTCATGATAATGCGTTTTTGTGGAGGTACTTAATGACAGCACGCTGCTCAATTTGCTACATTTGTGGAAATTACTTCAGATTGATTGAAAAATAAATTTATAAAATCACAACTAATTATCACATAATATGTTTTTAACTACACACAGTTAACTAGCCTGAACTGAACTAAGTAATGTGGGTAGTTTTGATTTTAGGAATTGAATAGATCTGTGTCAGGCTGAGTGCTTTTCAATCTATTCAGGTAGGTATATTGACATAAATTAGACTAAAAATGTTCACCATAGCTTCAAAATTAAGTTTTAAAATTACCCTCAATATTTTTCCTAAAAGTATTTTATTAAACAGTCACGCTATTTCCTATACAGCTGTCTTATTTAGTCTGTTATTTATCTGAGAGACCTACATTTTTAAACAAAATATGTAAATGAATGGTATTTATAACTTTCTTAATGTTAGTTTCTTTATGCTCTCTGCACTAAAAATATATCAAACCTAGTGTTTACTCACTAGATGGAACATCTATGGAACTCATTTGTTAATTAAAAATATACAATTTACTTAAGTAACAATTGATTACTTTAACTATTTGCATAATAAGCACATTAATGTTAATTAATTAATGTAACAACATATACATTCATGTTGTATGAATAGATATTGTAGATTTCGGCCCTCTTGACTGGATGAATTTAATAATTAAATAAAAAATCAAGAATTCTTTTTCACCCATCTCTTATTTAATATTCCACACTGGCCTGTAGAATATAATATAAAATCGGTAGCTATGGTTAGCAAAATTAAAACTAAATAATATTTAGTTTTGGGCACGCTGCCTCAAATATCAGAGCATTTACTTCTTACGTGATTATTATTGTTTATTAGAAAATTATATTTGTAAATAAAGTAAAATGTAAAAATTAATTATGTAAATTCGTAAGTTGTTAATTTTCATTTTATCGACACATTTAAAGAGCTACAATGATTATGTTTAAAGTTTTTTAACAAAAAATATAATCTTTTGAAAAAAAAACTTTATGTATGTTACAATAGTATTGTAACTTATGAAATTGTAAATCATTTCTCGAGAAGGTAATTAATTAAGGTTCATTACGTAATAAATATTTTGTAAAATAAGTGTGTATGTATACAACACTGACATGAGTTAATATGTCAAGAATACATGTAGTTGTAAGCTAGGATTTTTGAATTTTTTACTTTGACATAATTAGTGTAAGGTCTTGAATACCTCATCCTTAAATTTTCAAATAAAACTTAAATATACACATTGCTTTATTCACTTACTTTTCTGTTAAATACTGAGTAGTCCAATAGATGACTTCTCCAGGGAGTTCTGTTTCAGTGATGGTATATCCAGCAATGTTAACTGGCAATTGATCTTCAGGATTAACAGTGGCCGCAAAGTTTTCAAAAAATACCCGATAGGACGTCAAATAGTCTTCTTTATCACCCATTTTTTAACAATAATCACAAAAAGTTAACAATATAAAAATATTGTAATCGGTCAACAAAATGTTGTAAAAACACTGGTCAAGATATCCTCTTAAAGATCCGAGTCGAAACTAAGTAAAGTTATAACTTAAACTAAAAACAACGTAATTAATAAGCACCTTATTATTTATAAATTTCCGTTTCGCGTTATATTAATCAAAACATTAATTCACATCTCATTCATATAGTATTGTATCTGTGATCTGATTGTATCACGTCACATCCATCAGTCAGACTCTAAAATGAGGACAATCAGTCAGAATCACATACACACCCTTACGTTCAAAACCAAAGCTTCTAATAAAATTAATAGACCATTTTTTAAAAACATTAATTTTTGGAAAACAGCAACTAACTACATTTACAATATATAGCTTTGTTAATCTATCGTATATCAAGTATTTGTGTATTTTACTATTTCCTATCTTTTCTGTTTGTAAAAATTGTAAAAAAATTAAGTTTCAGAACGCTAAGAAAAGCAACAGCCCAATATTATCTTATGTAAAATCTATTGTCAAAGTCATTATTATAGACAGACGTTCTACTCTATAATACGGTCCATTGCAAAGATGTTGTATTAGTCCATTGCATAAAGTTCATTTCCGAATAAACGATACAGAAAATGTATGGAATTGACACATGTCAGAACAGAGGCTCTACGCCATAGAAAAATAACTAAAGCATAGAAACCCTACTAAAATAGCGACAAAGTTACATCAGTTCATACTGTATTCACTTATGGCATTGAAAAGGTGTTAGAAAGAGATACATATGCAGTAGTATATTCGTAATGTAGAAGGTTGTCACTAGTTTTCATAATGCTAGTGATGTAACTGTGTCGATTTAAGAATTGTTAAAAGGCTTAGAACGAAGGGCGCTAACATGAACTTTTTTATTCTGAGATAAACTGGCGCTTAGCAGTAAGGCACATTGGGAGACGTTTCAAAGTTAAATAATTTAAATGAACACACTTGGTACATTTATAAAAGGCATATTTTTTGACGTGGATACGTCTATGTTTTCGTTTTGCAGAGGGTTATTTTGTGAACAGGAGTATATTTACTGCATAAATTCGAAAATCTTTGAATAAATATAAAAAAATTGTTCTTCCAATTACCTGAGTATCCACTTATACATACAGTTTTTTTAAATACAGTTCTTTATCTACCACCACCTCAGTGTGTTATAGCTTTTACGAAATAAAAACTGATATAAATAATCGTGAAGAATATATTTTACCCTTACCCTTGATAGTTTGAATTCAAAATGAGTACCTAGTCTTGTTTGCCGTTTACATCATCAATGTCAAAGTTCACTGTAGACATAGACCTTCCTCAATGCGTGCCACCACACTTGGTGCCCTGCGTTTCATAATTCATTTTATTTAATTGTAATTTTTTGGTGTTTATACATCTAGTCCAGCCATAAGTTATGTTACAAATAAAAATGCATTTATTTTTTTATGAAGTAAGGTAATCTTAATAAAACTTATATATACATATAATATTTATTGAAGTCTCAGCAAAAGTATAAAAAATAATTCTATTCAAAATGGCAACCATTAGCTTTAACACAGGCCTTTAATTTGTTTTGCCACGAATTTATCGATTTACGCACTGTTTCCATGGGAAATTTAGCCACTGCTTACTCCAGAGATTTCTTAAAGAGACTCAATATCGGCGTGTCGTTTAGAGCCGGCCCTGTTCTCTAAATGGACTGCTCTAAACAACACACCGACATTGAGTCATATTTGTAGTCTAAGGGGTTCAGATCTGGGTTAGACGAGGGCCAGGCTTGGGCAGTTCGTGCCTTGTGACCGAGTCCTGCTAGAAAGTCCAAGGTACATTTTTAAAAAGCGTATTGCTGGGAGGTTTCACAATAATATCCAAGACGGTCTCTTAATACACTTTGGCTGACAAATATG
The DNA here is from genome assembly GCA_910589475.2 of Bembecia ichneumoniformis. Taxonomy (NCBI): domain Eukaryota; kingdom Metazoa; phylum Arthropoda; class Insecta; order Lepidoptera; family Sesiidae; genus Bembecia; species Bembecia ichneumoniformis. The sequence continues at coordinate 16,250,591 of OU342524.1, read as the reverse complement.
ACTGCGTTTAGTCCATGTCCAATTTGATCTTTCAACACGTAGTAATCATTCAATTTTAATTTCTTCATTCCTTGGAAATCTGTAATATGACATAAAAGAAAAAGTATATTAGGTTTCCAAGCAACGTTGTTTATATACATAAAAAAAAGAAAATAATAAACTTATATATTTTCTCTATTTGATTGCACTTGTAAATAATTTACCAATTGTTTATTTTAGTCGTTACAAATAAAACAGCTGTTCAGTTTATAAACGTTTATTCTTGTATTACTGTGTTTATTTGTCACGGCAAATATCAAATCTAAAACTAATATTCTTCCACTGCAATCGTTAATAAAAACTTAAAAATAAGCAATTATTTAAAATGCTAAATGTGCCACCACACATGTTTCCTTTTTGTTCCCGTTAAAATATAGGTATGTCGATAAAAATTTACATCACTATAAAATTTACATAAAAAGCATCAGTCATTATAATGCGACCAAGTTATGTAGTAACGTAACGACACCAGCAACGAAACAACGACAAAATATTTAATTTGGTGGTATTAAAATACATCCAATTACATCCATTTGACATTTATCTAGTGACAACCTTCTACATTACGAATATATGTATGTATATGTATCTCTTTCTAACGCCTTTTCAATGCCATAAGTGAATACAGTATGAACTGATGTAACTTTGTCGCTATTTTTGTAGGGTTTCTATGCTTTAGTTATTTTTCTATGCTCTACGCTCTAGTATGAGTTTACGATACTACACCAATTCTACACTCGCTAGCGAGAACGTAAAACTTTTGTATGGAAAATCGTGAACTGTCAATGTCAAATTATCAATTTTCCATATAAATGTTTTACGCTCTCGCTAGCAAGTGTAATATCGTAAACTCATGCTAGAGCCACAGCACTCTTATAATGGCCGGAGTATAGTACAGAGGCTCTAGTATGAGTTTACGATACTACACCAATACTACAGTCGCTAGCGAGAACGTAAAACTTTTGTATGGAAAATCGTGAACTGTCAATGTCAAATTGTCAATTCTCCATATAATTTTTTTACGCTCTCGCTAGCGAGTGTAGTATCGTAAACTCATGCTAGAGCCACTGTTATACCCAAAGATGTTGTATTAGTCTGTACCTATAGATGGATCACAAAATGCAGCAATATTTTATTCTTTCTAACACCTTCAAATTGCCATAAGATTGAAAGAGACATACATATATAATCTGTCGGGTCGAAGTTGAGTGAATGTCTCCATTTTGACTATACAATGCAAGCTAAAGTTATAGCGTATAATAGTGCTGTGTATTTTTATTGATAACTAGATATCGTTGATATAGATTTTAAATATATGACGGATAGAAAGTATGGCTAAATGCGTTTCGGTGTACTGTTTGGTTATTCAATATAAATAAAATGTGGGTGCGTACTGGTACTCGCCGCATTGCTAATCGGTTGTATGAGATGGTATGCAACCTCTCGCATTTATTTCACCAAAATATTTCAAAAGAATAGTTATTTTTTGAGTAGAAATATTTAGAATCCATCGTTAAGGGGTAGAACGGGAGTAGGATTTTATTACGAGAGAAAAAAAACTCGATAATCTTAAAGTTTCATTTTAATCTGTGATATCGTTCATCTGTGCTTCGTCAACATTTTAATTTAAAGACTTGCAGTTAATGTTGACGCTTGGGTATCCACGTATTTATTAGTAAGTTTTCTTTTTCTGGGTAATTTCTGAAAAGAAATAGTTTTTGGTTATTAATGATTCAAAAGATTTTCATAATTTTCATAGATTGAAGCATAACTTCTTTATAAATTATAGATATTACTTACTGGTTTACACGTTGGTGGTAATTTTGGGAATATTGTCGGCACTGCATACGAGTGTAGAATTTTACGCTGATATCCTTGGCGAAAGCAAGAATCTTCAAAGTTCATCGAGCATATTCTTGTATATTGCGAAGCTCTCCAATCGTCGGCTTTTCTTACATTTTTTGTCCACGTCTTTTTTTAAATCGATGTCGGTGGGAAATCTGTTATAAATTGATAAAAATTACTTTCAACCTGCAGTGAATGCTAGAAATTGTCAACACTCTACTAAAAATAAATTAGTTATCGATATCGATAAACTTATCAAGATCAGACTACAGCACTATAAAGCAAGACAAATGTCAAAAATTCTGATTAACTTTGGTTTTTGTAAATTTTAGTTATAAACACCAGCTTTTCTTTAAATAAATCAACCTTAGAGCTGTGTATGCATGTGCAATGATTCATTTTTAGTAAATAATTATAAAAGTTTGTTTACAAAACACCAAAATTAATGAGTGCGAGCTGTGCGACTTACCGGTGAAATGATATGTTTCCATTATTCTCCTTCAAAACACCCACTCTACTTGGACAAACGGGAACAGTACAAGCCATTCTTGGCAAGCAACAGATTTATGAAATCACACTTTCAGATTTTTAAGTATTTTAAATCACATAAAGCTAAACGCGCTTGTTAACCAGCATGATATAAACAAATATGACGTTGCCTCTTTTATGGCGCGCAGCGTTTTAAGACGTCATATTCGGCTATTGTTATCTCTTTTTAACATACGACATGCAGCCATTAGAAAGACGGGTATCGAGTATCGAATACCCGTCTTATTTACATTGACATTACAAATATCAATCTATTTACTTTTTAAAAACATTCGACTGCCAATACCTATTTTACGACAAAATAGGTTAAGTACCTACACCTATAATAATAGTGTGAGAGTAAAATTGCATTAAGTTAAGTTCCAAAGAATTTATTGGTACATCTAGCTAGATTCTGAGCTGAGAGCTAGAGCTAGATATTTTTTCTTGGAAACAAACAACGTTGTCTCAAACGTTTTTATCAATATATTCGATTATTCGGAATTCACAAACGATTTCCGATTGATTGATTACCTGGAAGCCTATCTTATAACTAATTTTTAATATTTATTGGTTAATAAGTACACCTTAATTAACAATTAAATTTTTAATTAACTACGTAGTCACAAACAAAATTAAAGGCGTCACAAACGTTCACAAACGATTCACAAACGATTGACTGAAGCAAAATTTAATTTATTTTTTTATTTGGGTTGGTTGGTTGGCTAATCCGTAGGGGCTTCAAGCACTCTCATTATACTAGTATATTAATGTCTATGGATAATTTTATGTTTAATTTAATAAACAATAAAAAAAGAAATAATTATTAATTATATTTACTTAATGGTCTGTGATTATATTTAATGTAGGCATGTACCTACTGCTTCGGTTATTCAAATTTTCATTTTTTTTAATGGTAAGTATTTAATTATTTTGTCGGACGGAGCGGAGTCTGATAAATAATATCTATCAAACTGTTATCAATAATACAATATACGTGAGTGATAATATACGATAAATATATAATAATATAATATATTAGTAATAAAATTATACCCGATTGTGATTGGAATTGATAATAATTATCTCTCTATATAATTGAAAAGTTTCAACACTTTTAACTGTTTTTGTTCGCAGATTACACCTAAAGAATAAGTATACTAATATTTTACTGAATAAATTTAAAAAAAGTATTTTTAACAGAAAAAAATATTTTAAAATGCCTTCTATATCAGGGAAATATCAGCATTACAAAAATGAAAATATCGACGAATACTTTATTGCAGTTGGTAAGTATATACGAATACATCAGAGAGCATATACATTAAACACTACATTATTTCTTAATCTGTTAAATTGTTTTAATTAAAACAAAAACTTTTATTATAGGTGTTCCTCTAATGGCTCGCAAAATGATGTCTATCTCGTCCCCTTTAATGGAAATCACACAAGATAATGACACTATGACAATAAAGAGTACATCATTGTTCAGGACAACATCCTACACGTTCAAACTTGGTGAAGAATATGAAGAGAAAATGCCAAACTCTGTTATTAAGGTAACATTTCAAATATCAAGTAACTTCATAATTATATTCTAAAACGTTCCTTCCCATAACTTATTCAACCTTTCTTTAAAATCTTTGTCTTTGTCATTTAGTTCCCCTGTTAACTAAATGACCAATTAGCAAATGTTCCCTGTTCGGGACAGCTTAATAGTTTTAATATTCGTGAAAATGTGTTAGACAAACAATACCCAAATAAACCGTGTAAATATAATGTTCGTAGTACACAATATTAAAAGTTGTGTATATAGTGAGAAACATAGCAGATTACATGGGAAAAAAATGTCCCATCTGATATAAAGTATCTTTCAAAAAGTGAAGTTCTTTCAAGTAGGTCAGTTGTTATGTGACAGATAGTTGAAAACCATACAATGCAAATATTTCGTGTTACTTATATAAAACTAATTTGTATCCACATTTTAGTTAAAAATTATAAGTGTAAATACAAGATTTACACAAAGCGTCAGGAAAAACACATTTTTTTTTACTTTATATGTTTACCTATCAATAGGGAAAATGCTTTTACTAAATTTAATTTTAAAGCTCTATTATTATCTAAGGATCTATTATACCTCCTACAAATTTAAGTTAGCATTTCATATAAAATACAAAACGATTCCTTTTTTTTTTCATCTATTTTTCATTGCAATATGAGTATTAGAAAAATATGCCTTATCGTAATTATTGAGTGTCATGATGATGCATTATGTGCTTGGTTTCAGAGTACAACAACGATTACAAATGATAATGAAATGGTGACAAAGTCTATTATACCAGAAACTGGAGAGAAATGTGGACGCCATTATTTATTTACAGATGATGAATGTATTGTTGTAAGTGCATTTTTTAATTATTGTTAACAACAAATAATAGCTTTTTTAACAATAACTGGTTACTTGTATCATTTTCATAATATATCTACTTCCCTATCTATATCTATATATAAAGTCGCCGTCTACCTCTGTCTGCATCTCCGCTAACTTCTAAACCATCCAAAAGATTTTGATACGGTTTTCACTAATGGAAAGAGTGATAAATGGGGAAGATTTGTGTATTGCAGAAAAAATTACATCACTGAAAATGGGGGCGGGTCGCCAATTGTAAATAAGGTCGACTGAAAATTTTACATCCCGGGTATTCATTTCCTCTTGCCTCAATCCATCAATTGAGTTATCTTTTTATCTGCCATCATTTGAGTTATCTTTTTAACTTTTTTTTTTAGACTCTCACACATGAAAGAGCAGCAACTCCAGGAAAAAGATACTTCAAAAGAGTAAACTAAACTAAATGATAAAGTTGTTATTGACTTATTGTGTGACATTTTAAATAAAATGGTTACAGGTTTGTATAATTTTATAGCGTTTATTATATTTGTATTAAATATTACTTTTTAATGTGGGACATTTTTTTTTTCAACATATTTTTTAGACCGAGAAAAGGGGACACACCATTACCTACTTCCTCAAACCTCATCTTAAAAATTAAGACGAAGACGAGGACTAACATCCAGTGTTGCCAACTCTACTGATTCTATATATGCTAGAGAGATGCTAAAAATATGCTAAATTTTTGTTGTGCCAAAATAAATGCCGAATTATATGCATTGATAAAAATAAAAGTCAGCTCATCATTGATGCATATTTAATAACCTGGGATTAAAATTTATGGACACTGCAAAAGCAGTTGCGTACGTTCCAGTTGAATTGACACCATTTTATATGTCAAGGTCTCTCATACATACTGTAATATTGTTAGAGTGTTACTTTAAAATTGAAATTCAGCTTCTGTAAATTCTCTTCTTCTTCTTATTTTATTCAATTTAACACTACCGCTTAAAAATCCTCAAATAAAATATCTATATCTTCCTCTTCTTCAGCAACCGCTGGTGATGTCGAAGGCTGAGTATCATATGGTTTTGGTGCCTATCAAGCGCCGCACGTCGTCGGGCGGGAACTACGTATGAATAACAGCATTTACCGGCCAGGCTTAGGCCGAACCTTACGTAAAAATAGTTTTGTCTTAACCAGATTCATCTGGCTAAATACTCTTTCAATATCAGCATTTGAATGCGGTAATGTCAAAAGAGATTCTGCAAATTGGCATAAATCTGCGAAAAGTTTGTTATCAGCTTACTCCATGACTTCATTCTAGAACACAATCGTAGATGTGGATTCTCATGAAACATGAACTATGTTTCTCCATTGAGATACGAGTTTTTCAATTGTTTGTGCATTTAGATTAAACTCTCGGGCTATTTCGACTATAGGTGGTTTGATAACTTAAAGTTTCTTGAACTGAAAACATGGATATTTTTTGATTTTTTGTATTTTGCTTTCTAGTTTCATTTCAATATGCTAAACAAATATGCTATATGCTAAATCGTAAAAAAACATGCTAACTAAGGTGATATGCTTAAATCTAGCATATAAAATGCTAAGTTGGCAACACTGCTAACATCAGGATATGGACGTAATATTATACGTCCGACTGATTACATTGAAATTTTGTATTTACGAAAATTAACTATTACTAACAATTAAAGTATAATTATTTTTCATTGCGCCTTATACAGATGCTAATCCGAGCCGAGAGGGATAGTACCAACGGAGGCCGTGTGTCTCGTTCTTTCATCTTGCCAGACTAAAAAAGGTTCAGAAATCTTAGTTGAAACACTTATTTTTATTGGTATTTCAATTATTTTAATAAATTTTAAATCAACGTATTATAATCACGTTAATTTCGTTATGTATTCCTAAATTAAAAAAGATAATGTTTATTGTTTGAGGCATATTTTATATTTTATTTTCTACTGGTATCCCTTTAAAGTGTCATGGCGGTGAATGATTAAGCATAATTTACATTTTGCTATTTAAAATCGTTAATAGAACAGTTTCACAGGTAAAATCGTGAAAAAGTGTTGTGTTTATGCTAGTCCGAGTGAATCTTATGGTGGTTGCAATATATCTTTTCACACGTAAGCTAAAAATTACATTATTATAAATGTAATAACTATGTTGACCATAAATTTATAGCGTTGGTGGATATGATTACGTAAAGTGGGCCAGGAAAGTGCTTTATCAGTTTCGACAACAATTCCCATTCATTTCAAATTTCGCTAAGACTTATATTTGAAGTATTGATTACTGTTTAACGTAATTGGTCATCGCTAAGCCAATCATATATAGGTTAAATATGCATGACATTTTAACCTTTGTGATCTATCACATAGGTGTTATTATGTTCTACGAAGTAAATCTGTCTCTTGAAGTCATAGACATTCTAACTTTGTAACGAGACTGGTACTCGTATATAATCTCTTTAGTTGTGATTTATGTTGTATTCTTTTTTGAAAGAAAGATTATAAGACAGACGATAAGCAAAAGTCATATCAATTTGTCAAGTGAAACATGTCACGCAATTTAACTATTACCGATTAACTATTATTAGTTTACACCGTTTGGGATGAAACGTTAGCCAAATTTTAAGAAACTTAAATATATCGCGGTATACCGTACGTTTCTGGATTACACGCGAAAGCGAGGAAGACAATCTTCAAGATATCGAACATGCAAAGAGAAACTATGAGACGGGCTTACGAAGAAAATAGATTCACACGTACGGCTCATTATACTGAAGAGTTCGATGTCTGTACTGAGACGGTGAGGAAGTACTAGTACAGCATGGGTTTGCAGTACAGGCGTCACGCTAAAAGAGTTTATTTAATCGAAGCCCTTAAAGCAGCACGTTTAAATTTTATAAGATAGTTTTTAAATTTTTATTTGGCCAGTACGATATTTACAGATGAAAAGACTTTCAAGTCCAGCTAACATAGTCGATTAACTTTCTGGCATTACGATAATACTAGATATAACGAAAACCATATACTTATTACCAAATATGGAATCTAGTTGAATTAGTGTAAACCTTTGGGGCTGGATGTCGGCTGATGGAGTAGGTGATCTGTTCAGTTTACCTCCAAGACTACCGACCGTCCGATATGTGTACCCGTAGAATGAGTGGCGTGAATTTGAATTTTACAAGACATACTGCTGATTGATTCGCGACTGGTTTCAACGACATCAGTTCATTCATTTGATACCGTGGCCTTCAAGATCAGGGGCCTTAGACAAAGTAGCATTCGCTCCGTAGCGATGCGATATCGAAGTTCGTTATCGTCTCAGAGACAAAGGAATCGATACTGTAACACGTGATAAACACGTGATACCTTGTCATGATTTCTTTGTCTCTGAGACGATAACGAACTTCGATATCGCATCGCTACAGAGCGAATGCTACTTTGTCTAAGGCCCCTGCAGATCTAAATCCAATAGAGAACCTTTGGGGACTTATGGTGACTTATGCTTATGGGATAACAGCAATGAAAGAACACGCGATGAAATTGAAACACACTGCATTGAGATATGGGAAGGTCTGCGGGGTATTTGTAGACGTCTCGTTGGATCGATGAGGAGTCGATTGCTGGAAGTTATTGAAGCTAATGGTGGATACATACGTTAATGATTGAATCTGGGTCATTTATTACTTCATAGTTTACTTAATTATCTTTAAGACAGAAGAAAATGTTTTTTATTTTAGTTACTTTCTATGGTTATGTTAGAAATTAATGATGGAAATAAAGTTTGTTTTATTAACCTTTGATGATATTTCATCAAATGTAGTATTACTTAGTTAGAAAGTAAACTCGCGTGAAGCGTTTATCTTGTGTTGACATTATAACACGGCTGATATTTTACTGAACCTAAGCAAAACACGCTCTATTGAGCGATTTGGTCGCTTCGATTCAAACGCGATTCGATTCGATTGAATGAAATTCAAATAATTAATGTCATACACGATATGACAAAGACAGCAATAGAAATTGTCACTTTGAACTTTCAAAGGAAAACAGACCTTATCATTCTGCAACATGCAAACAATGTACCTATGTTAAATGTGATGATTATTTTGTTAAATGTGCCGTAATAAATAATTCTGTAATAATAGCATTAACTGTTGATCAATTGAACTTAAATACTTAAAATAATAAATAGGTTGTTTTTCAAATATCGAAAAAAAAAATTTGAATTGGTTTTAATTTGACGTGTAAAAAATTAGATTGTATTGCGAGACCGAAAAGAAAATGATGTTGGATAGTGATTTGATTTGTATTTTCATGTAGTGAATGTTTTTATATAATACACTATTTTATAATGGATTGGAGAATGTTTTTAAAGAATATTTTTAAGAAGTTTTATTGATATAGTTTAATTGGATCTCAAAGATATGAGAAAAGATTTAAATTATGAGGATATCTACAATGTCTTAAATTTACACCACTAAAATATAATAAAATTAACATCAATAAAAAAAAATTTTGACACCTGATACTGTTTGTATTATTTTTATCGCAATCGATCCACACATTCCTCAATAATCGTCCATTGCTAATAAAAATATTCGATAACCCTTGTATTTATTTATTTATGTTTATAAGAAACTACTATAATTATGTAAGTATATTACATTTAAATTTGACTCACATAGCAAAAATCTTATTGTCACCCTATTAGAAAGGGACACACGGCCTCTCTACTGCATATCCTGCTCGGCTCGCTTTTTAGCTTCGAGTAATCAGTCCTGCTTAGTATAATAGGTCCATGCATCAGGAGCAGGACCACCAAACACAATTTTTACCAAAATGAACACAACCTTTGAATTAAGGTGCAATATTGCACAACAAATTTTTGTAGCTATGCTATTGGTAGTTGTCTGTGAAGGGTTTCAGACTAGCTACCAAGTCGACGCGTGTTCATTAATTCTGTGATGTGTAGTTGACTTGTTCTATGTATTATTTTTAATAGGCAACTCTGAGTACTTTTGTTTCGGTGTATGTTTTGAACATGGAAGTAATAAGTACTATATACAACAGGAATGACCTGTTGTCGCAAAATTGAAGCCGAAAGAGAGATCAGTAACTGTACCTCTTATCCCTCTCTGGCGATGGTGAATATATTGAAATATGATTTAAGGACAATAATTATAAAAAATGATTTGTGATTTGACGTCAGCAGATCATTGCTTCAGATGGATTTTAATCGAAGATGCTAATGATAAACTTGCCCTTTGCGGTACTATACATTTCCTGTTTTTGCTTGCTTTTCACACTCGCGTCATATAGGTAGGTACTTACCTACTGGTCCTTGTGGGACACGACATGCAGCTGGACTGAGATAAAATTACGATAAGCTACCTATTGTGGTATATTTAATTAATTAGGTAAGAAAAAAACAGTTAAGTTTGTAACCGCGAAACCTCTGCGGGGCGTTAGGGCTCCGCAGGCGTTCCAACCGTTACTCACCGACTGAAACTCAGGGGTAGACACTACACGAGACCAGTGTTAACTCTCAGGGCGCCAACTACCTGGGGTGGACTTAGACAAAAGAAAGCCAAGTTCAATCACACAACACTTTACTATACCAATAAATTTACACACTATATAACAAATGAAATTTTATACATGAAAGAGAAAACAATTTAGTTTAGAAGGTTGGTCCTGATCTTTCTCGCAGAAGGCGGGGGATGCTCTTAAACACTCACTTGTAGACACAAAGCACACAGACCACGCCGAAGTGATGCCACGTGGCCTGGTGGCTCGGCGAAGGGGTACCTGTCGACACGTGGATGTCGTCGCCTCCGTCTGCGTCGCAGCTATAGTCCAAACCAGTGGTGGCTTGGACTGCAGGAAGGCGAGACCGACCCAGGAGCCGCAGGACAAATCGCACGCACGTGTGCGGATGGACCGATTCCCTCTTATATGTTAATCTGACGCTTGCCAGATACTTTTACTGTCGACGGTTAATACCAATATGTATCCGCGACCTAACGGCTAAAAAGCCTTAAATATATTTATATACGACCGCGTGGTAAGTGAAAACACTAGACGGTTCGTTAAATCTTAGAGAAATCGTACAGTCCCTCGAGCTCCTCTTCTTCCAAACGCCGGGTGCCAAGAGAGCCTCGGCCGGAAGTCGTGCCACTTCCTATGGCCGACATAAAAATTGACCAATCCCGTCGCTCCTTCGTTCGTGCATCGGTCTAATCCTTCCCCGTCGAGCCGACATCGATAGATGTCGCTCCATATTGATGTGTCGGGCAATCGTGCGCCAGTCCACAACATCTTAAAAAATGCATAGGTATTTAAGTTATTTGTTCTTGAACTAGGATTGGATAGTCATGCATGGTCACCCTAATTGTTCACTAACAAAATTATGTTTAAAACTATTACCTGTGAAAAGATAAACCACAATCAGGATAATACTCGCTTCCGCAAGCCTCCACGACACAAATTCTCCCCATTTTAATTAAAATTCTTCAAAAATATCATGAAATCAAAAATTTCCGCCATTGACGTCAGAGTCGGCGATTTCATGTGGGGTTGTCAGGTCAGGTGTCCGTATTTCATACAAATAAAAGAAAACCTATACGCCAATCGCAAAATTTTTGCGTTAATAAGGCTTTACACGTAGCAACAAATAATATTGCTTTAACATGTCTGTAATAAATTATTATTTATATTTAGAAACATTTTAGAAGTAAATGTTTTTACTTCATTACATTACATCAATCGCATATTTTTCTACCATTTCTACCAACTTAACTCTGGCAACTCTATAGAACGGGACACAGCGTTCAGTGGTGGCCCTCTCACTCGGCTTCATTTTTATTTTGCGCGCAACAAGACTCTTACGACCTTAGCATAAGGTTTTATTTTCTTTATTTTAGCTGCAAGATGCACAGATAGAGCTTATTCCTTATATAATACTTCCATGGTTTTGAATAAAGCCCTGAAAAAAAAATTATAAATAAAGCACAGGCAACCCTATATTTAAACACTAATCTCGATTTGAAAATGGTCACACTGGACCTACGGCGACCCTCTACATTGTCTATGCTCTACATTGGGCTCGATTCCAGTGTTTTCACTTTTAGAGATTTCGCCCTTTTTTAGGACGAAATCACTAATTTAAAGTATGGCTTTACAGTATTTTACATTTTTTAGGGATTTAGGGATATTTGGGGTAAAATCAAATATAAAATGACGGTAACACTATTTTATCATAAACTTCGACGTTTGTATATGATCTGTTATCAGCGGAAATGTATTGGAATAAAGTTTTATGCTTGAAAGATCATCACGGAAATGACTGACACCAAAACCTAGAAGGTGTAATAACACTTCTGTTAACACTGCCATCGTCGCAAATAGATGTGGAAAGATATTCAGTGTACTAAAAAACTTAAAATCCATCAGGAGAAATTGGCTCCATAACGAAACGCTCAATGGTTTGAGGCACACCAAACTCGGCATGAAAGTCTCTATTTTGGAACCCGACTGTGCTATGATGAATGCAGCTAAAAAATTAAAATCCAGTGCTTCAGCTTCAGTTTCATATTATCCACCGTCTACTTTCATTGCTTACTACAAGTGGTGTTGCTCCGTTGCAACCATTAAGTTGATATGAAAGGGACGATACTACAATACTGCCACTTTTTGGACTGGTTGCCTACTACGCGCACTACACTACTCTTCCCGGTCTCTTCATACGACCGCGTTTTTCAGGCCACTTCATACGGCCACACTGTTCGACCACTTCACACAGTCACTTTTCAGGCCTCTTTATACGGCCAGGGGTTCACTCACACCTTTTCTTCAGCACTTCCACGTCAATCGCAAAGGAGTCACCGACCTGGCCGTATGAAGAGGCCCGAAGAATAGCCGCGAAAAGGCTGCTTGGAAACAACGTTGTCACAAACGTTTTTATCAATATATTCGGAATTCACAAACGATTTCCAATCGATTGACTACCCGGAAGCCTATCTTAAACGAATTTTTAATATTTTGTGGCTAATCCGTATGCCTTAATTAAAAATTAAATTTCTAATTAACTACGTAGTCACAAACGAAATGAAAGGCGTCACAAACGTTCACAAACGATTGATCAAAGCAAATTTTTAAAATTTGAATTTTTTGGGGCTAATTCTTAGGGGCTGTAGAACCCAGACCAAAATAAAAATCAATATTTATAGTGTGTTGCTCCTTATGCTTCTGGATTAAGATCATAAGTCAAAAATAGATAAACTTACAAACTTTATTCTTATTTTTGTTCGGCGTATCTAGGTCAAACGTCAAACTTGATTCCTTTACGTATTTGGTGCCGTTTTATGATACCGACTTAAAGAGGCTAGCTAAACGTTAACAAATTATTTGCGAAGTGTGAACTTAACTTATCTGTATTTTTGTGTTGTATGTATGTCACTGTGACATGAGTGACAATGTTTTTGTTTATTTCTTGATTTCTGTAGCAAAATTTAATAAATCTAGCATCAAATCAATTATAACACTATTATATTAGATATCTGTGAATTCTGTGATTATAACAATGTCTTCTTCAGTGCCAGGATGTAAATCTAATGCGTCCAGAAAACAAAATGTGGATATGTTTATAAGTTACCATCAGTAAGTGATTTTGTTTCTTTGCATAATCAGTAGAGATGTACAAACAGCAACACACTTAACTACACACAATTTTATCTGTCATATCGCAGGAAAGAGTCTCCCTTTTGACGTTGACAATTATGAACCCTAGCCAGTGGCTGAGTAAAATATCTCAATTTCGTCGGATATTTATGAAATCGGGCAAAATCGGGTAGAGTCGTTTGTTTTCGTTTACCTTAATGCGATGACATTTAGATATCTTATTTCTTACTATACATATAAAATGATATTAATAATTTGTTAGGATCACTCAAAACACACAAGCAGAGTTGAAGCGAAGCGACGCATTATGTTTTTTAACTTCATAGTGTATTTCTCGTAGGGACCACGGATGAAAAAAAAAAACTTTTTTTTTTAGTTTACCTACTTAATTTTTTTTAGTTCATACGCAAATTAACTTTATTTTTCCTGTTTTGTCCTAACATTTAAAAATACACACAATCTCATACTTGAAAGTCTAATCGAAATTGTTTCTATGCTTTAGTTATTATGAATTTAGCCAAATTATGAAAAGAAACGAAACATAGAATACTATGTTTCGTTTCTTTTCATAGTTTGGCTTCGGCTAATTGGCTCGTTGGTTTCAAGTAGGGATTCTGACCGGAAGGCGGCGAAGAGCCCGAGCGAGATCGGCACATTTGCTCGGAACACCATGACCTAGGCCATCGTCAATGGTCAATAACGATATAATTTAAGCCTAAAGGACATGTAAATCCTTGTATTTAAATCCGTTAAGATCGGAACAATCTTAGATAAAATTACCTCATATTTTACTAAAATTGCCCAAAAACCTCGTTGGAAATCAGCGGTAAGAATTTTATATATTTGCTATAATTTAGATTTTCTAGATTTTTTTGTTTGAGTTGTGTTATAAATTCTCCATTTCAAATTGTTTTTTTTTACTTAGTTTCTTTTTCTTGAATATTAATGATTTCAAACAATAGTATAGGTAAAGGTATAAAGTTCTCATAATTGATTCCAATTTTCATTTTTTTTTAATTTAGTAGGCATCGGTTTTTGTTTTAACGATGGCATATGTGGTTATTTACTCTCTTCCTCACACGGGCAAACACTGACTCGTTACGCAGCAAGTTAGTTGACGCTGAGATTAGACGTGTCGGCAGCCCGTCCGAGAGTGCGTATTTCGAGCCTGTGATCCGTCCCACGACTGGGGGCTGCTACAGACTTCATCCCTTTTTTTAATATTAATTGCTTGTTGCCGATAGGCATCGATTAATTAATTAAACGGGTAGTCCTGGAAGATTTTATATTTTTCATGGCAATTCTGCTGGCGTTCATTTTTTTTTTTCATATTAATGAAATTTTGAAATACCTACTAGGTGCAATTATTGATTAAATTTTGAACTGAGCGGAACCCACGTATTAGGATTTCCCAGAAAGATTGCATAGGAATGTGCAATATTCTAAGGCGATTTGTACGTATCCGTTTCAGGTTTTTTTTTTAATGAATATCACTGGTTCCACTACCATCTGATCTACTTTTCACTGTATACGCCGTGCATCGGAGACCGAGCGAATCCGCACGCCCGGGTAGTCAAACGTACGTGGCGTCCCCTCAGATCGTCGGCCGAACAAATCCGCCGGTCTTCATTGGTATCCAACGGCGCATCGGCAACCGAGAACATAGAGTAGTTATTGTAATATTTAATAGTCTGTGTATCAGTTATTCTGTGGTGTAGTAATATTGTTTTGTTTCTTGAATATTTTGAATTTTGATCGATTTCCTCGTACCTACTCGGGTTTTTATTCAATTATTCATTACAAAAAATTACTACTTTTCAATCAATTTCGATAGTCTTAAAAAGTAATATTGCAAAATGGTTGATGTGAATTCGCAAAATGAGGTAGGTTCAAAACTATAACAAAATGGATATTGGTGATTTATACTTTTCATGAGATTTTTTTCAAAATTGAAGGAATTAGTGAAATAATCTCCAAATTCGAACACAAGATTTAATTTAATATTAATTTTGTTGTAAATATATTATGTCCATTAATTCAGTGGTACATTATTTCAGGAACAAATAAAAAATCTGAAAAGAATGCTGGATAATTGGCGTATGGTTTTGATACCGCTTAGGTCTGTCTTTCTATGGGAGCAGCAGTGGCATCCTTTTGCTATATTTGGATCAATCACATTCTTCTATCTTATCATATGGCTCATGGATTTGAGTTACATTACAACATTTGCAGTGATTGGTCTTTTCATAAATTTACTCGACTTTCTGGTACCAATAGTGTGTAACACCATTTATGGGGCAAATTCGTGGAACGGAATTAAAGAAAAGAAATTTGAAGATATCTGCAAGGCTATTGTCATCCACTACACTAAACTATTAAAGAATATCGAGATCTTGTATTCTATGAAGCATAACAATCCAATTTTGGTGAGTTTTTTAACAATTTCCATTCTATATGTACAACAAAGTACACTCAAGAGAGCCATTTTCACACAACAAATCTTCATGTTTATGTATAATAGAGCAATATACAAGGAAAGTTTGTGTATGTAATTTGCAAAAGAAATTGCATTTATACAAAGCCAGGCGCAGGTCGCTAGTAAAATATATAAAGTATTAATAGACTGTTTTTGCCATACAATTTTAAGAATCTTAAATAAAGATTTAAATTTTTATTAAATAAAAAATATTACCTAATGTCTTTGTTTTGTTTTTGAAATCGAACCTAATCCAACCTAGTTCTAGTCCATCAGTAACTATGTTTGAATGGCTCTTTTCATCGATTAATATACAGCAGCAACAGACACAACTCAGTGCAGTCGCAAACAGTTGTTTGAATCACAAAAATATGTGATATTGTTGCATAACTATTGTAATTATTTTGTTCAAATTTCTCTATTTTTCGGAATTGTTAACATGTTACCAATTGATTGATATATAAGATTGTATACCTAATTTGAAACTATGTGTACAGCTTTAATTGGCTTGCACACTGGACCATTCATGTTGAATGTTAATGTTAATAAACGTTAACTATGCTAAGCTGTTGCTGAAGTAAATAAATAAATAAACAACAGTTGAAAAATCTTTACACAACTTTAATTGTTGGTCTATGGTAGGTACGTACGCTTATTAATTACCATTCTTTTAAAGCGAATGCCGTTCCTGCATGAGGGGACTGAAAATTAGTTTTAATTAAATTATGTTATAAAGTCCAATTTCTTTACTTAATATAATATATTCCTAATGTATAGGGACAAATTGTACTTGTGTATTATTTGTAGGCTTCTTACGATTGCCTTATGTGTGTAAGATAATGCCTCAATGGGACAGCCACCTATTCAGGTGTCATCAAAGCAGATAAATTTCAAATTAAAGTTAGGCCTGGCCTGCACCCCTTGAGTTTTTTAATTTTCATGGGTGGATTAGAAATATAATAACATCCTCTCAGTGTGAATGAAAACCCATGTGAAAGAGACTAGCAATTTTCAAAAACATGTGAAGTCATACTGCAAATTAACATACACAAGTTTTGCTAGTGTAGCAAATTGTCTTTGAAAAGAAGAAGAGGAGAAAATTCAAAGTTACTGGAGGAACTTTGAATATTTTATTAATTTTCATTTATACCTTATCTATAACAATGTTGAATAATATACATGTATAATATTCAATTAATATGGGTAAATTTGTTTCAGCATCTGATCACTTCAACTGTTATTCTTGGAACACTAGCTTGGGTGTCGCACGCAATGAGTAATATGTTTCTGATGTACATTGTGTCATTGGCGCTAGCCCTGTTTCCAGGTGTTCAGCAAAGTAAAGCTTTCAAGAGTATTCAATCATTGTTTGGTTTTACTAAAAGTGTGGATAAGCTAGGAAAAGTGGAGTAAAAATGTTTTTACTATGTAAAAATAAATTTGTTTAATGTTGTCTGGTCATTATTAATAAATGTAAGCTTAGCTTATTCATTTATGAGCTTTAAAAGTTTTATATGGGTATGCATGGGTAAAAATGAAAAAAAGAAAAAAAAAGAATTAGCTTGTTGGCAATTTTGTATTTTTTAAAATGTATGCAGTAGCATACCAAATGCATAGAAATTTTTACACAGAATTGATAGATAAGATTCCATAAGATCGATATCGTTTTTGACCCACGGACCAACTCTACAACCAACTAATTGGTCAATAGGGAATTTAAAAAATGTGAAAAATATGCCTTACAGTTAAACCTATTTTTTGCATGATCAATGGACCAATTATAAATAAAAAAACTACACTTAATAAATAAAAGCATAGGTACCCTATGTTTAAATTTTAAAGGTTGTTATAGATTGAATATATTTTTTTAAATAATAGTAGTCAATAAGTTAATTGATTTTTTAAATAACTGATTAGAACTCGACTGACTGAGTCGTTTTTTTTTTTTCAATTGAATGAAGTTCTTAAGTTGACATAATTTTTATGTTCTTAACACGTTGACTGCGGTATGAGGCCTTTACACCGCACACGCGTACTCTCGGTCACTGCGGGAACAAAATGCTGCTTTCTCCCTCTGGTGCGGCGGTCATATATAAGGAACTGGGGGGTGTGTGAAAAAGATAAATATATATCCGTATTTGCCTACTTATACTTAATAAGAATAACAGATAAAATAAGCGTGAGATGTCTAGGCCGCACATCGCACTAAGCGTAAAAAAAACTTTTTCGTTGCGGGCGTGCGGCCGTTGTGCCTCACACGCACATGAGGCAGTTACACCTCTTCCGCACTTAATAGTTTGCCGAGATTTTTACTTAAAAATTAGTGATGCGCTGTCCTTGATTGCACAAAGATGTAGGTACTTTATTTTTTGTAATACTTTTTTATTATTCTTTTATCGGTCTAACTGGGAGAGAGATCTATTCCTAATAGGTCAGTTAGTCCACTTAATCAATTTAGTCATGAATAAACAGAATTAGAATATTTGAGTTAGCATATGTTAATAGATATCTTACGTTTCTTAGTGTATGCTAGGAAATAGATAAATTTATGTTTTATTGTTTTGTCATAGAAACAAATCGTGTCGTCAAATTGGTGCGGAATCATACTTTTGAATCACAGCTGGGATGCCACTAAGACAATAAAGAAGGCTTTATCTCTCTGCGTTGAATGCAATAAAAATATCTGCCTGAAAAACTTCTATGCATAATGCACATAATTAATTATGTAAACTTGTTACTGATTTATTTAATGTTTTGTATAGTAAAAAAAAAATTTATATCGACAAATTTTATTTCCATCCCTAGTAATCTCTTAATTGTACCCCTAATCTGGTGCAATGTGAGATCTTTCAACCTCATGTTGTTTTTCCAATTTAATTTCATTTTCCTCTGTCATATGCCGGGGCGGAGCCAGATGTATGATAAATAACTCTTTAAGGATATTATGAAGATAGTTTCATTAAAAAGAAATGTTTTTTCGTGAAATTACCTCCAATTTAAAGGAGTGATCCGAAGTGAGGTTGAAAGACCCAAATCGCACAAGATGAAACATGCAAGGTGAGGCTTGCAGACCCCATACCGCACTGTAGCACAGTAAAGACAAAATCAGCGCCGCAGTCAACGTGTTAAATGATAATATGGTTTAAAGCTAATTTTATTTACACTCTGTGGATATTTGAGTGGTATGATCCCAAAGTGCTTTATTGTTTGCACTTCAATAATTAAAATAAATCTAAACAGGGCTCAATTCTCATCATTAATTGGTTGGAATGGCATAATTTTTTAAATATTATCCCCACTGACTAATTAGTCTGGTCTGTGGGTCAGAAATGATCGTTATAGTTATTAGAAATTATTTTATGTATTTCACTATTTTCCACTTCCTATTGCTGGAATCGACTATCACATTTCTATTAAGCGATCTTGCAATAATAGGGGCCGAAACTGGTCATTGAAATGAAGAAAAAAGTTTTTGTAATCTCATAAAATGTTTTGTTATAACTGCATGCAGATGCAGTCTACAATTGTTGGAAGCATTATATTATTTAATAAATAGAGGTGTGAGGTAATATTTAGCTATGTATTCATTCATGATAATACATTCAAAATCGTAGTTATATCCATACTATATTAGACTAGGAGAAGTTAAAAGAAAAGTCATTTCATCCAGAATATAAATTTATTAAAATTCTTAAAATATAAATTTTGTTTAAAATGTTATATTTAATGTAAAGTTTTTTTCATATAACTACTGAAAAGTTGATATTTCGAATTACCGAATAAAGGGGCACTAGTTCATTCATTTCATGTTTATTCGGGGTGTTGTCGATCACAATCTGAAAATTTTATATAACACCTTAAAATACAAATTTCAAGTTGCTAATAATTAAACTATTTTATGTATAAATAAAACGCACAGTTATGTATGTTCAACAATTAACGTGAACCCTTCTCACCTTTACTAAAGGACGTGAGATTGAGAAATTTCTTGTGAATTGTCTAGAAGTCAAACAAACGAAAAGCATACATAATAAAAATATCAAATTACATTCATAACAAAGAATAAAATTAAACTTTCGGAGCAATCAAAAAGTTGTAAATTTAGCAAACAACTTCTTTGCAGATCTAAAACATTAATATTTTATTGCATAAAAACACTTTATATATTATGAATGTACTTATAATATTTTTAACATTTAATATTGGGAACATTAGCGTTTTGGCTACTAAGCCAACTATAGTTACCACTTGGCGTCAGTTCACACCGAAACGCGACGCGGCGCGCACGTTTTAATGTAGCAATACAATATAGAACTTATTTACTAAGTGCAGTGAGTAGGCGAAGGTGATTTTGGCGTCGTGTTTGTGTGTTTCTCGAGACTCAGATACTACTTTACATAGCTTTACGATGCGCCTCGCGGCGTCACGTTTTGATGTGGACTGACCCTTATTCGTCGATCTCATACGTTTTCATTAAGGGTTAGGATAAACTGATTACACTATGTGAATTGCCGTGTGATTGTTACAAAGGGGAATAGTGGAAAAGAGAGAGTAGTTTTTGCAGAATCAGGTTTCAAAGTAAAGAGAGCGAAACTGCTTTCAATACCACCATTCCTCTATCCCACCATACCATGGGTGTATATGCTTTCATTTTCACTAAACATAATATATAAATAAATGCATATTAGTGTAAATGAGATGCCAGCAATTAAAGTTGTAATACAGTATGATCATGTTGTGTTTTCATTGATCTGTGATTGTGAAGCCCGGTTTGACGGTGACGTTGTTCGCTTTCGTGACGTGCGGCGGCGACGTGACACCCGTCACGGATTTGACGTCAGTCACGCTCTGCTCGCCCGCTGGGACAACACACAAATTGCTGTTTGACTTACTCTGTTCGGTCGTGTCCGCTCTCAACTGATCCTCCGCTACTAAGGTGGTCGTAAATCTACTTCCAGGAACGAACGCTAAAGCATTATTTTTCTGTGCACTATCACTACACCGTCTACTGTCACTGTTCAGAATGTCATTCTTTTTATTTTTATTCTTATCCACTTTCAATGGATCCATATTAACGGCGCGCTCGAAGGTGTCGTCTTTGGAGCATTTGTTTTTATCACAATCTACATTGAAGTTGACGCTGCTCGATGGGATATCCTTATAGAAGCACTCCTTGGTTTGCTGCAGAGTGAGCCCGTAAAAGTCTCTCGCGTCGCTGGTGGAGGGCTGACTCAATTCCACTATCCGGAGTGAGGACATCAGTCTGTCCGGGCTGAGATCAGTTTGAAAGGTTCCTCTGGGGGGTGAACCGTACGGTTCCATTGATAACGTTTCTTCATCTTCTTCACCACCACTCTAAAATTACAATATAAAAAAACATATTTAAAAGAAAAAATTTGAACATGCAGCAACACCACCAAACTTTTACAACGTAATATCTGCTTGAGCGCGATTATGAACTATTAAAAAACATGGAAGACATGATGGATAAAATAGAAAATATTATTTTGAACTACCCGTTGAATCTGGATGTTAAAACATAGTACCCCTCCGTGTCTGTCTGTATGTATTTTTACGATAATCTCAGACTACTGAATGGATTTTCATGAGGTTTTCATCTATCAACATAGTGATTCCTGAGAAATCTATAGGTCCTTTTATCCTTAGGTTCCCGAGATGGCGCTATCAATAGTGTACTATTTTTCAACGCGGACGAAGTCGCGGGCATCAGCTAGTATTATATAAAAACTAGTTTCCGTTCTATTTGCAGGTTTAACTATAAAAGTGTAATAGACATACTTGGTCATCAGTCGTGTCTGTACTTCGAACATGTTACCAGAAATAGCGAAGAGGTAATAAAAGAAGAGTAACAGAATACATAAAAAATATTTAGATACACACATTACACAGTGTGAAATACAATTATGTATGATGAGTACAAGTAAATTATTTACAGTTGAACACGCAATCGGGTGAAAATAATCCATTTTTAGGGTTCCGTACGTCCGAATAAAAAAGAGGGAACCCTTATAGGATCACTCGTGTGTCCGTTTGTCCGACCATCCCCCCCCCCCTTATCTACGAAACTACTGAACCTAAAATTTTGAAAAAAATACAGAAATTAGTTTACTACTTATAGATTACAGGAAAACCTATAACAAGCCATGATAAATCACTCAATATTGTGCGGATAGATAACATTGTACGGAACCCTCTTCACGCGAGTTCAATTCGCACTTGTCCCGTTTTTTTTTAAAATACATCAAATCTATTCAGCCAGCTTTATGTAAAATCTCATTTTAATATCACACGAACGAATGAAGTCGCGGGCCCTAGATAGTTTATAATGAGGGACGTAATATAATGTAACATAATTTCATTTATCGCGATATAATAGTAGAGATGATGAAAATAGTATATAAAGAAGTGGAAGTACGATTATTTCAGGCCTTTTTAATTTTTATAACTGTAATGTAGGGTAGTTATTATTATTATATATATATAGAGGGTATCCAATAATATTGTAAGTCAGTCGGAAATATACGTTGATCATGAAACTGCGTTTCATTGCTGTACACACATAATAACAATAACTGTAATAAAGAAAAATGTAGTCACCAATAGATCGTGGTCTGTAATTGATCCGGCTGTAGCCTCATTGCTGTTGACGTCTTGCTCCGAAGCTATCGAGACGGGCGTCAAGTCGCCACTAATAGATGAACCTGGAGTGCAACAACCGTTTCCCCATTATTTTCATTCCTATGGATATTCAGTCCTTCTGAATCTGAATTAGGTCTTAATCGTATTGCTGATTTTTATAGATTAACAAACAAAAATTATATTTTTGTCGGTTCCCAGACCCAATTTCTATATACTTGATATCCATGCCTAATTTCATCAAAATTGTTTCAGAGGTTTAAGTTAATGACATGGCAGAACACACTGCGTTACACAGTCATAAACTGAGCAGGCGACCTGTTGGCAGAAACAACTTCCTCACAGAAAATAATCGTGATATAACAGCACTCGTATTGTGGTGTTTCGACAGGCGAGAGGGAGTCTAAAGCCCATTTCCCTTACCGTAGTGCAAGGTGATTTAATTCAGACAGATAAAAAGAGTGCTAATTAAAAACTGCGCGGCAGGCATTGTTTGGTATTACACCAAACACATTATTGGCAGAATATGGTGGTTTGATGGTTTTCAAGAATATATAGGTTCCACGTATTCAGTGAAACGTAGTGGCGGAGTGCAAACTTATTAAAATTTATCTATTACCTAGTCATGTACAGGTTTTCATAATAGGATTTTCTGAAATAAATTATTCAAGTTTAAATAATATTCATCTCAGCCGTAGGAAGTTCACTGCTGGACATTGGCCCCCAACTCAATTTTCCGACAGGAACGGTTAGAAGCAGCCTGGATCCACCGTCGATCAACGGCTCTTAACATATCGTCTGTCCACCTTGTGGTGGACGTTCTACGCTGCACGTATAATCTTGTGGGTAAATATTCACGCATAATGTCGAGTATTTTACACAGTTTCTAATAGCAACTCTGTGTGAGAAAAATGCATATAAATAGTATAAAAAATACCGATACTTTACAAAGATATCACAGTCATTAGTTAACATGCACAGTTCGAAGTGAGTGATTGTATCCGGAAAACACTACTTTAAACCATGCGAGCAAAGTGTGCGAAAATTAAGTTTCTACACGTGAAAAAAAAAAAGTATGTGTTGAATGGCTTATGGTGCTTTGTGATGTAGTGATTGATGTTTTGACGTGTGTTACTTAGTAGTGTCGCGTTAATACTTGATCATGTGGCGTGTGGTACTCAACCGAGGTGTTGCTTGGTTGTATGAGGTACAGTACTGGTTAGTTTCGCGTGTGGTACTTGGTCTTGAGGTGTGTTACTCGATTGTGTGACGTGGCATATGGTAAGTCGATGTGAAACGTGTGGTACCTGGCGGAGCGACGTGCGGCACGAACGTGTGCGGGCCATCGTACGCGCACAAGGTGGCCGCCTCTCCGTCCCACTGGGGGAGCTTGCTCGGCACGTTTTTACTCCAATTGCTACTGGAATCCACAAAGTCTCTGTTCCTGTACACTGGCCTACACAACTGTCACTTATTCCTTTCGAATTCCATTAAGATACTACGGAAACTTCATTTAGTAATCACTAGTAAAGCAAGACCTAATTTATTTTATCGTGATGATCTCTACATTATCGATTAGTATCGTAACCGAGATTGGACTCCTCGTAATCAAAATTAATTCCTTCACTCAAATCATTGAATCTCAGTCGAAATCTTGAGATAACAGTTCTCCTAGATTCTTAGTTGCAAATTCAAGAATCTCGCTAGCGAGTGTGACTGGAGATTACCACAGATTACCTTAAGTCCTTTGATTAATAAGCACATTTTAGTCGTAATTTATGAAAGGTAAAAGAAAACAGAAATTTTTAAGTGGTTGTAATAATATCAATCAAAGATTGTGTTACCTAGACATTTCCTTACATCTTGTGAGGAAACGGTTTAGAATACGAAATTTAATGCTGAGTACAGTAAGAATATTTTTAAAACTGCTTAAATGAACTTTTTAAAATAAACAACCCTTAGCACATTCAGGTCTCTTAATGGAATTATAAAGAATTCCGAATTAGAAAAACATAGTCTTATATGTAAAAATGAATCCCCATTTCCCTTGGTCACGGCATCACGCGTGAACGGGTAGACCGATTTTAATTTTCATTAATGGAAAAAGGGATAAACGGGGAATGTTCTTATATATAAAAATTGCACGCCGGGCGAAGCCGGGGGCGGGCCGCTAGCAAGCACGTATACAGAGGGGGGGATAGTTGGGATTTATCCCCCCCCCCCAAATCTGACTGAAAAAAAAAAACGATAGATGTCATTCATTCAGAAAGTAAGAAAAAAGACTGGTCGGCATGTGTGACACTAGATTTATAGAACGTCACGACTCTATAAATGTATTTTGTGAGTTACTCAAACCTATTGTCATTACATTGAGAGAACTATCCTGCACAAACAGAACTGTTGCCCAAACTACGTCTACATTCATAGCTGCGACGGAAAAGAGTAGTTTCTTGATTTTTCTAAAAACCTGTGAAAGATTTTTCAGAAAAATTAGAATAAAGTACAGTACAGCGATTTTTACACAGTTCACATGGTTGTTTCAATGTTTGTCCCCCCCCCGAACCAAAAGTCTGGATACGTGCCTGGCCGCTAGTACAATGATAAAAAGATATATGTAGATACTCGGCGTTATAGGCGTTTGCAAATGGCACATTAAAACTAGGCTGATTAGCAAACCTGAATTCTTGGTACACTAGAGCCATGCGCCGTCCTACTTCTACGTGTCATCGATATTCAGTTTGACCTTTTTGAATTGCCGTTCAATGTAATAACTAAGTATGCCGCCTTAAGTAGCCGTTGTAAATTCTGTTCGTGTCATATTTAAAAGTCGACTGTCGTAAAAACAGCGTATCTACTCTTTATATGCTTGCATTAATATCTTTAAAGGAGCTACTGAAAATAATGAAACCAGAGTCTTGATGATTTATTTACCTTCGAAAGAAAAATATGAAGCCACTGGTTTCGTGTTTATAATGTGTCTGTATATTTATGACGATTTAATTGTAAAAGAGTACCTATAGTATAGTAGTGAAGGTTCATACTAAAGAAAGAATAGAGGAGAAAACAAAAACATTAAAATAAATTTAAGCATTTTTCATTACACTAGGGAAAAGTCGCTTTAAAAGTTAAGTGAAAATTGAATGAAAACATTGTGCCGGTGCCGAAATCTCGCTGCGGGTGCGACAATAAAACACGTGAGCAGAGCGGAATATCTGACGCACTCTCTTGGAATTATTGCCCTTTCGGCAACGCGTAGTGATGTACAGCGTTCATTTTGATAATATTGTCGCCAAGCTTATTGAAATTTTAAAAAATCCTCCATGACGTTAAGTATTTAAACACATCCCTACTAATATTATAAAATTGAATGTAACTCTTGTCTGTTACCTTTTCACACCTTAACTACTCAAACTCATCATGAAAATTTACATAATATACATTGTCAGGGGAACAGAAAAAGATGTCCTTTTCTCCTACCTTTCATCAAGAAACAAGTACTGTTCCCGAGGGATCATCTAAAAATAAAAATCAAATGCCTGTCAAAACTATAACAGCAATAAAGATTATATTATTGCTCACATATTTTGTCAGGCGATATATATTCAAAGCGGACGAAATGTTTTGCACATTACTATGCAAATATAATTTACATGCAGCGAGATTCTGACACTGGTTTAATAATATTGATACAGTAAATGGCGAGACTATTGTGTTTATATACCATGGCCAAACAAAGTTTATTAAAATGAAACAATAAAGGTAGCGTAAGAGCCTTCCTACAGTTTACAGAGTAAATATTTGCCAATAAATAAATATTAGTAATTACATAATTTTAAAATTTTTGAGATTTTGTAAACGATAATCTACATGTCACATCTACATTTTTAAATCTATATTTTTTAAAGGAATTGGTTGTGTTTTTGTTTAAAAAAAAAGAGAATTTTGTAATGTCATCAGTCAATATATATTTTTGTATAAATTAACCATTTGTAATATATTTTAATTGGAAAGTAGAATAAATTCATTTTGTTAATACAGTCCATTGTCTCATTGTCATCACAACTTAATTTATATTTAAAGTTTTTTAAAGATTTAATTACCTAGTAAGGCAAAAAAGAAAACAAATTTAAGTTATACACTATCATGCATTGTCTGTTCTGCCACTAAAATGTTTATTCTTTGTTTATTACGTAAAGATTACGTCGCAACGCGGCACAGGTCCGCCTAGCATCACGACTCGCCCCGCACTTATTTTATGGACGAGAACGGGCTAACGCTGAGTAAGTGGGGAAATATTTTTGATAAAAAAATTATATAAAATTCAATTTTATGAATTTTCAAAAACTCCTTCCAACAAATCATGCTACATTATTATCTTCATAAGTGTACATAATTACATAATCCTTTGATAGATACTGTAGAAGTGAGATTGTTATAACTGAAAATAAAAGGGGTGAGTTTAGAATTTTTTTCCTGAATTAATTGGAAATTCAAAGGGGGAATACGGCGAGCGTCCTGGGCACGGTAGGGGAATCGGCGGAGCTAGACGAGTTGTTTTTCTTGGCACAATAAGCTTCCGCCACGCTTCTGCCACCTCAGCATGCACGGGACCTCACGGTCTTGTATTTAAATTTTTAATTTGGTTGTATATAGACAATGAGTTATCATTCGCATGTAATACCTTCATATATATGTATAATAAAATTGTTTTAAAAAGAAAAAATAATAATAATAAGTTGGCTGTACAATAATTAATTTCAATAAAATAAAAATTTTAATCCCAACAAATCATTCCTCATATGTTGTAGATAAACATATATTTTTTCGATGATGAAAAGGCGTATATATAATGAATAAAACTGTTACAAAATGTTGCAAAATTTAAATTTTTTGGAAGGATAAGCCTTAACATAAATTTCAAGTTGTGAAATATTTGAAATGCAGGAGCGTAGCTAACGCCGTTTCAATTAAGTTGGGGTCAGGACGTGCATAAATTCATAAAATTTTATCCACATAGAAGTAGGAATAAAACATTATTTCTACTTTGTATTTTATTTTGTTCATTGTTGTAACATTAACTAAAGAGGAGGCGTCAAAAACCTCAGAAGAACTTGAAGTAGAAAAGTGCACATTAAAATTAAGTACATCTTTCGGTTTTATGCGATTAGACTATTATTTATGTATAAATACAATTCAAAGTTTTTGTTACAATTTGGAACTGGAATATTCATGAAGTTAAGAACTGGCTTAATGAATACTATATTTGCTGATTAAGGTATTAATTTTTTGCGTTTCGTTGGTAAAGGGGTGTACAATAATTGGTGTAAGGGAGTGTGTAACCAACCTGTCGTCGTGGTTCTTGCTGTCGGAAGTGGAGGCGTAGTTGGAGTTGGGAGAGGAGGGGCCGGCCGAGGACAGACCGCTGGCCATCTCGCCCGACGAAGACACTAGCGACGAGGGCCCGCTCCACGCGCTGGGCTCCAACAGCACGGGAGCGGCTGTCACGCGCTCCAGGAAACTGTCCAGCTGGCGCAGAGATAGCGCATTGTGGAGCGTCTCCAGCGGCCGGATGGCAGGCACACCGCCGAACCCCTCCAGCGCTGCGACTGAATTTGCACACCGTTGCCATTTCATATTGCTTTACCGACCTTATTTGTTCCCTCTACGTGGAACGAAAATTGATGCCCCGCTTTCAGTTCCGCTACGTCCAGTCAAAAATGTACAATCCTGATTATTTGGCTTTGGATTGCTAATAATACCATTGTCATGACATAAAAAAAATATTTATAGAGAAAAAATTATAAAGCGCAAAATGTTACAATCACATTTTTCATGAGAACAAATTATTTTCGGGGACAAGAAAAGTAGAGGCAAAGGATGTGTAACACATTAACTCGTATTTCAAAGAAATAGATAAATCTTTGCAGGAAAATGAAAATCCTGCAACAAAAATTATATCTTATAATATCTTATTATCTTTGTGTGATATTAATTATACAATTGACGCAGAACATGATGCATTTATTTTTTTATGAAGTAAGGTAATCTTAATAAAACGTATTCAAAATGGCCACCTTTAACTGCAGCGAGATATATGAGCAGGCTGATACCAAACTTTTGAAGTGTCTTGAATATGACCGACGGCTATGAATCCAGTCTGTGTAAGGCAATCACTGCAATTCTATTTTCTTTAACACCCCATTTCATATTGTAATTTGATAATAAACACGAAAAAAAATGTGAAATGGCGAGAAATCAAAAGAAGTTTTTGACATAATAAGCGCTTTCCAAATTCAAAATGATTATAAAGTTGAAAAAAGAAAATTTTTTTATGTAACAGTATTTATGGCCAGACTAGTTATTGTTGTCGTTTATAAATATCTTGAAGATAAAAATGTAAGGAATGAAAGTTTTCGTTACTCAAGATTGGCCTCGTGTAGCCAGGCGGCCCTATAAGTTATGCAACTTACCAGAACATTTTTATAGCATAAATTAAAAAAAAAATTGCAACCGTTTGGCCACAGGATCAAGGACCCAACAAGCACTTGATCGCGGCGCGTCTCCCTCATACTCACTGTTAGTGGTCGCCGCACTGGGAATCATGACGCGCAGATTGGGCGCCGAGCTGGATCCAGAGATGACCGCGGTGCTGAAGAGTCCCGCCGCGCCCGACGGCTTCCCGCGTCCGCCCAGCCCCAGCATCTTGAGGTAGCTCATCTGGCCGGCGATGCTGTGCCGCTGGCGCCGCCCTGCGCCCCGCCACACGCATTCGCTACAGGCGGCGGCGGCGCTCGGCCACGAGGCCACGCGCCGCCCGAACGTGATCGCGGACAATGGTAGTTCGTTAGTGGAGGACTCGACGCCGTCCACGTTAATCACGGGCGTGACCGGGGAAGGGGTTGGGGGCGGCGAGGTGAGGCCGGACGGCGTCGTCACTATTAGTACGGGCACGACTGCTTTGTGGGCGTTAGGGACACCGAGACGGCGGCGTGCGGTTACATGGGGCGAGAGGGGTGTTACAAGACGGGGCGATGATAGAGAGAGAGAGAGAGAGAGAAAATTCATTAATCAATTATTATAGAGTTGAAATGTACATTATATGGGAATAAATACATAAATATAATCATAAACTGTAAGTCTCCACTGACGCGACATGCTATGAATTATTTAGAAAATCTTGGTAAACAAGTAAGTTTTATTCTACGTTGGCATTAGTTCGATCTGCGAGGTCAATTTTCACGGGTTCTCTTATTCATTTATATTGACATTTGTTTATCACTAAGCACCAAGACCGGTAAGGATTTTTAACTGCAAGTATGTAACAAATCTAAGTACAAATTAGGTACCACCCTGCACCATACTTTTTTCAAGTGTTTTTGTTCACTGTATGACATTTTTCAACACTGAGGATTTTTGCTATCATCTCAGTGAACCTTTTTAAACTATACGCCTTAAGAAGGGACCCGTTTGGTCTACTTGTAACATTGTTTTGAAACTATTCCGCCAGACTTTAACATTAAAAAAAAATGCTTGAATAAATGCACTATGAAATGTAGCTGCGAGGTGCCATTTGTAACTAAAAACATATTATTGGAAAACGGTCTTTCTTATGTTACGCCAGTGTAAACTCAAAGTAATGCAGAAGTAATGATGTTTTGAATTGATGATAAATCTGTAGTTTTATGTGGGACATTACAATGTATATGTTTTACCGTAACCCAGGGTGTGCTGTTTGACGAGTGTTGCGGAGCCCTATGGGAACGTATGCATCGGTACCAAGAAACCACTCCAGCGGTCACAAAAGCGTTGCTTATATGACCGGAGGAGAAATTTGTGGCTGAAAACGCACGTTCCTATGCGAATTTCAACCTTAACTAGGTTAACAGTAAAGTTATTGTCATGCAAACAAGGTGCACCGCCACAATAGTCCAACGCACTCGTGCGAGGAGCGAAAATGCAACGAAAACACACAAGATCACCGGCCAGACTGAGCTAACAACGACCGAAGAGATGGACTACGCCCACTCGGCATACAGCTGTCCAATATCTACACACTCCACAATAATCACATTATTTCAAAATAACACCCAAACATTTCAGAGGCTTTTACAACAGCTTAATACAGCGGTGAATATCTCAGTACTTGTTGCGACAAGCGAGACGTCACAGAAGGATATCATGCATGCAATCTTACCACCGATACAAAGGGTTTCATATTTCTCGTCATTTCAACGTTTCGAATGCTTCCTTTACCCGAATACACAACAGTACAATTTTCAACAGGTAGCCATCACCAGATATAATCCAAATACATAATATATTATATAATCTGTTGGTACGAGGTGAAATTTCAAATATGCAGAATATTATTGAAAGAGTTACCTTTGAGAACAAATAAGATTAGACTGTACAATATATATAGGTATAAAAACATCAACATACTTACATTTATCGGTATCAAAAATGCGTCTCTTGGAGTTGACGGTATTTGAAACTGTTATATATTTTGTATATACATATGTAGATAGAATACGAATTATGGACACGAACTGTTCGAATATACTGATAGGTTCTTGAAATAAATTAATTTTCTACAGTTCGCTTTCACGTTCAAACCGAACTTAATGTTTATTTATTATATGACAATAGTCATATTATATGATATGAAACCTTGATGGAATAAATTTAAATTTTAAATTCTTATCCATATAAATTATACAAATTTCAAAATACGGTCAATTCTACAAGAGAAAGTTATCCGTGCAATTGGAATCTCCATCTTTGGAAGACCCGTAACAAATATAGAATGTTTGTGTATCACCGGTTGTGTGTCGACTGTTCGGTGTCGCGGCGACTGACCTTGGTCGTTGGGGAAGGGCAGGCTGCCGAGCAGCGCATCCTCGCATTCGCCCTCTGCCCGGGTTCGTCACAATTTATTTCTTATTACTCACACAATAAGGATTAATTTTCGTTTTGTTCCCGCTTTAAAATTTAATTTTATTCCTATGAGCCCAATTTAAAACAAAGGAATACACTGGTTGTTGACAGCAAAGTTTATAGTTGTAACGGATACAATGTTCAATTAAGCTAAAGAATATGTATTTTAATATTTTTTAAACATGAAAAGATCATCTAGCTTACTTTAGAAATAAATTCAACACAAGAGAAAACACTATAGTTATTGAGGAAGATGTTAGTTATAAATTCACACCAAAGAAGCAAGCTCGGTCTGTGATAAGGCTTACCGTTGTGCTGGTCCTGTTTGTGTTGGTCGTAGCTTCGGGCGCGAGGCGCTATCTCCTCGCCATCCTTCGGTTCTTTCTCTTCGGACTGAAATCGATATAAAACGTTTTAATTTGATTTATATTATTCAATTTTAACCCCAAGACATTTTTTTTATGTTAAGGTCGATAGACGTGATGGTAGGTGACTACCGTCGCCTATAACATTTTATAACACAAGCAACGCTACAGGTGCTGCAAGTGCACTGCCGACCACAATAGGATTAAGTATACCCTTATACTTAATCATACTGAGGTCTCTTAAACTTAATTAGGAAGATGGGTTCTGGCATTGCTTACTCACTCACCGAAACACAACAGCACACATGCAGTTATTTCACGGTGGTCTTCTGTAAGGGCCAGACAGGTTGCCCAAAATGATTGTGAAACGCAGTGTGCCCTGCCCCTATTTGACAGATCCAGACCAGAGCCAACTTTGAAAATTTAATTGGCAAAGTTGACTTTGCCGGGAATCGAACCCAAGGCTTCTAAGTCAGGGCCCTAAGCCAAGAACCTTAACCACTTGTCAATATATTAAACAGGGAAGATGCATATGTGTTGCGACCGTGACGGAATAAAAGTTAAGGGACTGAGAGAGGATAAGGGGTAGTGCTCTGGCATTTTGACGTTACCTTGAGTGCGGCGGCTGGAGGGACGCGAGCGCGTAATTCCGCGTTGAATCTTGCGGCTAGTGTGGACGCTTCGTGTCCACTTACCGTGTAATGTAGGTTACTGTCGATGAGTAACAACGATCGTAATCAAACTACCCTCATTTAAGGGAAATTGGGATGAATTAAGATTTTATTTAGAGATAAAAAAAACACATTTTTTTCTTGTTTTTCTAGTAAATCGTACTTTGCAAAGAAAATTTGTTGATACATTTTCGACAATAAACGCTAGTTCGAAAATCAATCAATAATTTGAAACTTAATACTATTGACGGATCAATATAAGAAAAGAGCTCCAACACAGGTTATAATAACAATGTATAGTATTAGTTTTACGATGGAAAAAAACACTTACCAAATTGGTATAGGGTCTGAAGGACGTAGTTTAGATTTTGAAACTTTAGTAGGTGCGAAAGTGTTATCCAATTCGTCGGTGGCATCCTGCAACAAATACAATCATACTGTTATCATTTCATTATTTCGTTCGCGTGATTAGTTAAAAAATTGGTTTCAGAGATACATCTCGCGCTAATCCTAAATTATGGGACAGTCATATTAATTCAAAGCGTCACGTTATTTGAAAGTTATGTATGTGTACTTTTGGAACTTATTGCCAGGTTGAAAAGTATTCTATGTTTTAACGCAGGATATTTATTTCTTGTGTGTAAAGTTTTATCCAAACATGTTCAGGGATTTAGGCATAATTAAATATGAACCTATAAATATTGCCATGAATAAGATAACAAATTTTTTATCCTAATTGAAAAATGTATTATAAAACGTTTCACGAGATCATATAATAAATATTTGATGTGCTAAAAGATTTTCTCTTTTTCGTAATTCGTAATATAAAAAAGTAATAGCTAATCATATTACGTTAATTACGTTTGATAAGTATTATTCACTCACTGGTTGCAAGGTCTCCTGGCTAGCCATCTGATCATCTTCCCCTTCCTCTTCAATACACTTCACTTCCTCTGATGAACTCTGAAAAATATATAACAATAAACACATTAACGATCAATTGCCAGATGACCACACAAAGTATTGAGGGAAAAATACAGCCACACGCAACTTTGAAAAATTCGTTTCAACAGTTGACCTTGTCAGAAATCGAATCCAGAAGCCTAGGAAGTCTCTAAAATATAATTTTTTGTTTGAATTAGAAACTTCTTTGGCTATGTATCCTATTACATTATTTATACTTTTTTTTACTTCTTTTAAAACTAAACATAAATGCTAAATGGCTTTTAGAATCTTCGCAATGTTATGATGCATTTATTGTTTTGGCACGTCAAAGATATGACTATTTTAGCCGATCGAGATTTGCTTTTAGTAAGTAAATGCCCAAAAACTTTCGTCAAAAATTTAACACCAATAATTATTGATATTAAGTACTATACGAAGTTAAATACAGTTATTAATGTTACTTCTTACCGACTTATTTTCTAAATTGTCTAGCTATAGTCAATTAACAGTAAAACGGTTATATTTCTTGATAGCAGGTCTAACGAAATTTATACAACAACAGTCCTAAAGTTGCCTCTTTGAACTTTTAGGATTATTGGTATACCAATAATGTTGACACATAGAAGCACTTTGCACTCACTCAATTAATTGCGACAGTTAATCGCGGTATAGGACGCTATTTAACATTGAAAACAAGAAAACCCATATATCTTTTTAAATTACAAAGCTATTTGGAAATGTGAAGCAAAAGTAATTAACTTATATTTGAAATTGTTCCGACAGGTACAAAAATCTATTATTTTATATATATTTTTAATGTGTGTTGAATAAATTTTCTTTTATACGTATTGTTGGTGTTTTTCACAACCTCGCACCATTCATTCTAAAATCTGTTTAAAATACTGGTTCGACTCATACAAACCACTTAAGCTGTAAATGATCGTAATGGATGTGTGAGAAACTCTCACCGAGTTGTTGGTGGTGGAATGGTTGCGGCTGTGCGGCCTGAAGCCGGGCCCCGGAGGCAGGTTCTTCTGCACGCAGCAGTTCACGCCAGGGCTGAAGTGCAGCTCCACATGGAATCTTAACAAAAACCCACCATTCAATTTGCTTACTCTCGACACGTTAATATATAATTTTTGCCATCAAAAATTATTCTCCAAAAATACCCCATTTTGTGCCAATGGAAATGCCTTATGGGGCGTAAGTGACCGTAGAACCCATTTACTGTCATGGTATTGCTTGTGTTCGGAATAACTGTGACTACCGATTTGGCCATATTACATTCTTCTTGGCAAAAAATGGCCAAGTTCGCTTGCATTTTTAGTGAATAAGTAATTGATAAATTATTTATGTTTTTACAGCAGAATAAACCATAAACAGTGTATTAAAAACATTACACTCACCTCTCTTCAGAACATGGGTCTTTAGTAGGATCTTCATAAAGCATAACCACAATTTGCGACATATAATTCAGTTCGGAGACCATAGACACGTACTCCATAGCCCGTCGCCATTGTTCATCTTTCAGTACCTGAACACAATTATGTATTTAATTATTAACATGGCAATCTGCATTTCACAAAATAAGACACTCCTCTGCTGTACTCATGAGTTAGTAGAAAGGGGCTCCAGTGAGTAACCCTCTCGCTGTATGGTTTTTGGGTCAGTCAAATCTACTCGTTAGAGAACAGACGCTATGTCTTCTAAGTTGAGCCTCATACTTCCTCCCCCTCCAGTCCTAAAGCCAGGTCGTTAATTTGAGTTGACAACTGTTTTGATAGTTATTGCAATCTCTCGCTTACATTGTCAAGGCGCTTAGATGTATTTGCTACAAACATAGTGTGTACAGCATTGCTCGCATCGTAAGACGATTTGGAATCTGTCCAGTATCACAATGTTACTGTACTTTTTTTATATGTAAATTAATTTAATTGTTTCATTTTTCATTTGTTATATTTTTTTAGCATTTGTTTTGTAGATTTCTTGCATTTTTCTTTTTTTATTTAAAATTTTAACATATTGTCATTTTCCGTATTAATTTTAGTTTTGTTTCTGCTCGGACTCTGTTATATATTACTTGTCCTATGGACACGCCTCTGGAATAAATGTTAACTTTATTACTTCTTCCTAAAATGAAATTTAATTTCTGTTTGTATCTGTAATATTAATAAATTAAAATCACAAATAACGCCATAGGGATTGCAAGTGCGCTGCCGACCTTGATAGGATAGAAAATATGAAATGAGGACGAAATGGGCTCTGATATCCCTTACTCACTCACCGAAACAAAATAACAGGAGTGGTATTAATTTCACAATGGCTACTGTCGCCAGGTAGGCTGCCTTTTTAACTGATTATTATGTTTGAAAGACACATCAAATAAATTATTCAGTTAAAACTAAAATTAGTTTCAATACAAATAAGTTCGTTTTGTTTGTGGGCTGTAAAACCAAGTATTGCTTGCTCGACTCGTTTTCTCCGGTTTGTGATCATACGGGAATATGTGTCTTAAAAGGGGAATTTAATACGGTGGGTATTTACATCGAGCAGGCCGCCGAAACGCAGCACGGTGAGCAGCGAGTGCACGTGGCTCTCGCTGGTGAAGTACAGACGTGTGCGCACGTGTCTTCCTGGGCTCGACACGCCGTGACTGTACCTGTAGCGTTTAAACTCCTAAGTCTTAACAACCAGTAAAGCCATCCGCCAACTGTGATTTTAGTCATAAGAACGTTTCGTAACCAAATCGAGAAGACATATGAAAGTACATTCACTGTTGTGATGCAATAATACAATTACAAGCAGTTCCATCGGTCGGAGACAACAGAGTGCCGTTACTATCGTCCGTCATGAACGTTCGAAGCCAGTGCGCCTACTGTACTTGTAACTTTACTAGCTTTTTTAAATGTAATATTAAATGATTTTCCAATTACACACATGGTTGTTAAATTTCTTGTTGATCTGAACACAAACACTAAACTTTGAAATAAAAACTTAATGTGTTAATAACATATTTAAATTAAATTAAAACTTAAAATTAGATAAATTACAAAATGACATACATACATACAAAAAGACAAACAAAAAGTATGTCAGTGGTGTCTAATAATACATCCAATTAATAAAAGTCAATAAATTATTATTATGCAGATGGGTCTCCTATAGATTATGACCAGAAATATAAATAGCCAAAAAGAGCCTCGTCCATCTAAGCGACTTACTAAGCGAGTAAGTGGACTATATTTTTAGTTTTTTAAAATATTTGTCTCACAAACATAGGACACAACGGAAAGAAAGGAATGAGGGCACCCTTTTCTTGTTCTTCGTGAGACAAGTTTGTTGCCGGGGTTGACGATGTCGATTCTTAGTGATAATGGTTCCTTTTGTTTAATTAGACATGGACAATATTTAGTATATAATATAATTAATCACCTTCCATCTTGGTAATTATTATTAATTTTCAATTATTCACATTTACCGTAACATATACATACATACAATAAAATCACAAACAGGCCGTGTCGGTACATTAAATATTTTTACAAAAAAAAAAAACCCATTTGTACACGTTGTACTTACGGTACGGAGGTCAAAAAATAGTTTTTAGAATTTTTGTGTTGAATTTTTTTTGTTTTTAGAATTTTTTTTTGCATTTCTACACCCTAATCTCAGAAACAGCTTAACCGATTTAAATGTTGTTTTCACTCATGTATAACAAGCTTCCAGTAACATTTAGTGTTTGTTTGAAACAAACAAAAAAGTTACGCGCTATTCCGAATACCACGCGTACGAAGCTAGTAAATACTATAATTCGTAACACATGATCAAAAGAATAATGCCAAGAGAAAAAGTTTACCTGGGATTCAGCCTATTGACTGTCTCCTCACCAGATTCCTCGATGTTTCGCTGCAAATCAGCTCTAATTTTCTTAAGCAGTGGAGTGCAAATGCCTTGACCTATTGTTAGTTTCTCTTGCATTGTCAATCCATACTCCTGTAAAGGAAAGGTTTAGTCAATTCATTCCAATAGTTAGGATAAACTTAACTTTTTCAAAAATTAAATTTAAAATACGCTTTTAAAAATAAAAAGACTCATTTTATTTGATAAACATTTTAAAAGCCCTTAAAAGAGAAAGCAATAGCAGGTTATCTAGGGGTCTTTGAAAGGCTCTTAGAGAATGCTAACCTGTGGTATGACAATATCGGCCAAGTACTTGGCGTAAATGTAGAGCTCTTCAGCGAGTTCGAATTGCAGCGTGTGCTGGTTGTGTTGCAGGTCGTACTTGATGCAATCGTAGATGTCCGGTATCTTCGATATGTCGTAGGTGTGGTTCTTGGTGCAGAAGTCCTTCTCGATCTTGCCCCAGCGGCGGCCCATCAGCTCCCAGGTCTCGCCGTGGTACAGGGCCGTGTCCTTGGTCTTGGGGTCGTCCTTCTTGATGAGTACTATGCGCACCAATTGCTGGATGAGAGTGTGCACATGCGCGCAACAGTGTACCGGGTTTTTGACGAACTGCATGGCGGCAGCGATGCTGAGCGAGCGGCACGGGTTTATGCGAGCCGCGTCCTCGGCGCCCAGCTCGCGGTCGCGCTGCATCGCCTCATGCAACCGCGCCTTTGCCCTGACACCAAATCCAATTCCTCATTCTTACTATCTTCTCAAACAATTCATTTTATCCAAAAGAATAGATTTGTAGACTAATGACGTAAGCATATACAGGGTGACCTGGAAATTCCTCGTATTCCTCTCGGGAGACGAAACTATGATTATATTGGAGTATTTAACACCGGGTCGAAAATTAACCATTTTCCAGATAATCGAGTTTAAAAATTTCAAAGATTCCGGATTATTGGTATTGAAAATGAGAAAAAATACTTGACATCTAACACTTTATACAAGTATTTCATGAACTCTGTCACTATAATAGAAAATCCGTTCCGTGACACTTGCGTGACTAATAGTAGATGTATAAGTACACATCTATTTGTCGAGGACTATAATTGGTAGATATCACAAGAGATATCGTAATGGATACTCACATATTCTGAACCTTAGATGAGTCGCAGTCGTTGTCCAGGAGGCCGTTGGTGTTTGCGGACTTGACCATCTGCACGAGGATAGGAGTGAGCTCTCCTTCCAGGGCCAAGAGGCCTTTAGCGAAGGCGGCCGCCGTCATCTGCACGCGACCCTCGTCCGACGCGTAGATCTTCAGGTCGTGGCGGAATGTGGAGTGCAGCCGCAGCAAGCCCAGACCCTGAGTTCCACCTTCGCCTTTCAAATGCCCACAAACACGTGTTGAGAAATTACAAAATTAAATACGCATGAAATTTAATTTTTTTTTATTTCTTTTCTGGAATGTGTCCAAAAATCACCAATATACCTGGAATATGCCTGCCCTGTCCCCCCGGATACATGCAGCGGAACATGCGACCCAGCTCCTCAGCCTGGATGCGGCCGGCGGGCGTCAGCTCCCCACCCCATTTCAGGATCAGCACGAGCGA
Organism: Bembecia ichneumoniformis; assembly: GCA_910589475.2. Classification (NCBI taxonomy): domain Eukaryota; kingdom Metazoa; phylum Arthropoda; class Insecta; order Lepidoptera; family Sesiidae; genus Bembecia; species Bembecia ichneumoniformis. The sequence goes on along the minus strand of OU342524.1, from coordinate 16,211,524 downwards.
CGGCTCTCCCGCGTCCTCTACTGCAGTCCCATAATACAAATTTTCAAGCTATTTATTAATTCATAAAATATGTGCTAATACAGTACACGCTTTCGTATAACCAGAGTCATGAAAGCGTTAACTTTATGACGTCTGCTATAGATAACTAGAAACACATAGAAAGCGCTGTTCGGACTACTTTAGTAATTTAATATAGGTACAGGTATTTTATTATTATTATTATGAAACTCTTTGCTTGTACTATAAACATATAAAAAAAGAAAGAACAAGCAATAGTACAAAAGGCGGCCTTATTTATAGCGATTTCTTCCAGGCAACCTTAGGGTAAGGAAAATTATATGAAAAATAAAACAATGTGGGCGGTAAACGTCACGGTAAGGTCATCATAATTTAGAAGCTAAACTACCCACTACTGCCCAGAAATCGTTCGCATTACAGTACACTAGCGAGTGGTGTTTTGAAAGTGAATAAGCTATAATCGGCGCAAATCTTTTTGGGCTCTGGCGATATCGCGTGTCAAATATGCGCAGTAACCGATTTTGAGACTGTTTGTAAGGTATTGAGATTTGAGACTGTTTGTAAGGTATTTTGAGACTGTTTGTAACGCAGAGGGAAGCCACAGAATGAGCGAGACGCAAGACACGTTCAGACACGTTTAGTTACTAAATTACTTGCTACTCGTCTAAATTACTAACCTAGTGCGAAGTAGCCTGAAGGAAGTAAATACACTTATTAAGCTCCATTTACTGGACGATTTTTGTTACACTTATAGCATACCGTCATAGCATGCTATCTCCGCTAAACCGTTTCTACCGAGCACTGACTTTCGTGGTACGAGGTAGGCAGTTGTTGTCGCTAAACTGAATTGAGCTGAATATAAATTACTCCCTTATTGGCTTTTGTAATTAATAAACTTAAAAATATGGACTATAGTGCGATAAATGATCACAATAAATTCATAACAAGATGAACAAGTTACATTAATACACAAAATTCCCTTAACCCGTTCAAATATACATTTTAGCAGTTCTAAAATCCACAATAAAGTAATACAAAGGACTACATGGTTCTGGAATCCCCTATATAATTCCGAATGTATTTTAAACTAAAATGTTTTCTAAGGACTAAGCGCAACATTATGCCTACAATAAATGTTTCATGAATCTTCATTGCTTTGACATCACGTGCACTATTTTACATGTGTAAATATACAAAATTAAGATTATACAAAGAACTTTATTTACCATTACCTCAAATCAAAACATTTGGGGCATATTATGTGGCACATGATCATGTCCTGATGGCACGGAGGATGCGGCTCGTAATTTTATAGTGTGATTTTATTTTTATCTTCATAGGAGTTAATAATTTTTCAAATGTACATGTTCATATAATCTAAATGTTTGACAAAAAATTAACGATACTAATGTCATTGTCGTTTTCAAATTAATAATCGAATAAATATTCGATATTCAAATTGGTGTTTTTGTATAGGGATCATGTTGAGATGTAATGTAACATAAGCGGTGTCGGACCGTGTGTCTGTGGCGCGTTACCGTCGTCGGAGGAAGAGCCGCGTGGTCGTCCGCGGGGCTGGTATTTCATCTGCACCTTACGGTTGATGCCGGAGAAGTGGCCATACCTGGACCAAAAAACACAATGACATTTCATTATTACCTGTCGTTTAGACTGGTCATATTGTTTGATGCGTGTTTTACTAGTCCAAAGCATAAATAAATAAAAATACAGTCACGTGTAACTAGCCTTTGTCCACGATTTCGTCCGCGCCCCATTTTCTTAAGTGCTTCTATGTGAGGCATTCAATATTTCATTTTTATTTTTATATAGAAAAAAATTTATTTGTTTTATTTTTATTTGTTTTCAATAGAAAATTTTATATTAAAACATGACATAAGATTACCAAAAAAAATCGCTACTAAACTACACAGGATCACCCCCTGAGTTAATCTGGAGATTGCCTGAAGATTTCATCAAAATCGGTTTAGCGGTTTTGGAGTCCATAGGGAACATACATACACAATTACACACACACACACACACACACACGTAATTACCAACTCTTGTGTTGAAAAGCCAAAAAGTTGTTTAGTTCTGTCTAGTCTTTTAAGTTTTCACTCACATTTCCAGTACACTCTTGAGTTGCTCCAGCTTGCCCTGCTTCTCTTCAATCTCGGGGTCCGCGTGACGCGTGTGAATGTCCGCAAGTAACGCGCGAGCAATATCCAATATCTCCTGCAGCTGCTTTGGCTTCTTAAGCTTCACGTGGCCACGCTTGAAACCGTCGTACTTCTCAAATATCTCGAAGAACCTGCAACGTTACATCATGAACACCTATTAATTCTTAAAGAAAAACATTACATTACCCACACAGATACATTCAGAATTTTAAAAGAATCAGCATTATATTGAGTGGACACCACTCGATAATTTTTCTTCGTTGACAGTTGACGATTGTACGTCAACTAGAATTACTTTACAAATAAATTAGCTGTCTTTATTTATGGTCCTCCTAGTGATTATGTCCTGCGAAGAATCCTCAAGTATAGTAGTGTGCTCTTTCCATAGCAAATTGAGCAATGTTGATTCTGGCAATACACACTTTTTCGTTACAAAAATTAATTCGTTTATATTATTTTTAAAACTAGTTCTATTTAAAATAACTTTTATATTTCCAGGTACTTTGATTTATTGCATAGCTCTGTTCCCTAATATCGTACGTAAACATTCCTAACAAAACTACTCTCGATTTCCCAGATCATATTGTTTATTTATTATTTATGTAATTAAGGAAACAAACTGCTACACAGTATAGCAAAAATTAACCAAAACAGTTTCCAACAAGTACCTAATTACATGTAGCGCAGACTATTGTGTTATGCAAAAATTGAGGAATTATCAGGCGCCGAATACCCACCGCCTCGCGGTCTGCGTTCCGCGTTCATACTTGCACACATAACAAACGGTGGCAGGCTTATAAAACTAATTTTCCCGAAATGTGCACTTTTTCTAGACGTACAATTATTTAAAAGGATCACTTTCTCGAAAGGTGCAAAGTCTCAAAAAGTGCACTTCCCAATTATAACACTTTCTCAAATAGAGCACATTATATCAGAAGATGCACTTTCCCAAAGAGGGTACTTTTAGAAAAAGTGCGCATTTCGGGAAAGTAAGTTTTATGAGCCTAAGCCCAAACGGTCTAGCAATCTGGAGTTCAGTAATTTTTACCACTTTGCCAGTGGTAACACGTCACACATTCTTCTTAACCAAAATGTTATTTGTGTCTCTCGTAGAGACACATGTGTGTGACGTTTGTTTCGAACTAACTGTATAAACTTTTCGATTTCGTCGGACATTATGACCGACGAAATCGAAAAGTTTGACAAAAAATGGAACTCCAACAGAACGTGCATCCACTTTGATCGTTGCGGTCTGACTACTTTTGTGTGTGTAGGATTCTAGCCACCACATAGGTTACACAGCGAACGCAGAACGCATAACTTGGGTTTTGGGTGAGCCTTAGGACATTTTAAAAAATAACAACTTTTTTACAAAATTTACCGCTAAATATATCATTGCAAGCTCGGACTAGAAAATTATTTTTAGAATATTTTGTTCTATATTGGGACACAGAAAACACTGCTTTGGAGCGAGCAGAAATATGTACATAGTAATATTATATAAGATATTTAGCATGTATCTTTTAAGACAAAATATTTACGACGAATAAAATATCTTTTGACCACGAAATTTAGGCGTTGTTTTATAAACACGATTATAAAATCATCATCAACTCTTACCTTGGATGACGGACCTCGACCTTCATTTTTTGCTTAGGAGTCCTGTCGCCGTGTCGGATAACGGCAACGACGCATCTCAGTTCCATCATCTTTCCGAAGGTAGTGGGAACTATAGGTGGGTCGTCAAGCTGAAAGGGCACCGACCATGGGATATGCAGTGTGGGCGCGAGCTCCCTCAATATCATATTACCCAAAATCTTCGCGCAATCGTCGTAATATTTGTTTGAGTTCTTCACGAAAGAAAATCCGTTCACGTCGCATACAAATGACTTGCCATTTGCCCTTAAATATAAGAAAGCGGTTATCATCTATACTAATATTATAAAGAGATAAAGTTTGTATGTTTGCTTGTATGTAGGAGGTAATCTTCGAAACTACTCATCCGATTTAAAAAAATATTTCACCAATAGTTATATAGAATAGAATGGAACTTCAGGATGGACATAACTAAATATTCCACGAGGGAGAAGCCGCGGGCACCAGCTATCTAAAAATGAAGATCCAACGCTTGGCAAAAGTATAATGTCAGGTGTCAATGTATTTAGGCGTTAATATTGCTTTTCATATTTTGACAGGCGGTATTTTTTCAACGCCGACCAACTAGCGGGCACCACCATAGTAATAAATAATTAAAAGTAAAGTAACACATATTTAAAATAGTAGAAACGGGATACAAAATAACTATAATTTTTTTCTCTTCTTTTCTTTTGTATAAGAGCCAATTAAATAATTTTTGCTAGCTTCAAAATTAAATGCACACTATTTTTACAGTTTTACCTAAACCGCGATGTAGCGTTGCTTTTGTTTGTATTAGACAAACAAATGACCACATTCGTTGAAAAACATTACGTAATCTTTATTTATGTCCAGATAATATGTTAAGGGGCTGAAAAACTTAAATCTTTAATTTATCGGTCACATAATGTGAGTAAAAATTATATTTGTACTAGGTGGTGCCTGTGACTACGTCCGCCTTGAAAAATTAAAAATATAACACAGTAATAGCAGTGACGACTCAATTTTTTTATATTTTTAGACGATCCCTCGGGATCCAACATTTTTCCAGTATAAAAATTATCCTATAATTTATAGGATCAATCCAAGTAATAAACTACCTGTGTGCCAAATTTCATCAAAATCTGTTTGTAGTTTTTACGTGAATGAGTAACGTGAATCTATACATACAGCCTCACAAACTTTCGCTTTTATAATATTTATATAGGATTATTATGTTTTAAAATTAAAAGAACTTTAACATAATTATTTTTAATTTTAAAAAAGAAAATCATCACGAGTAAACTTAATTATCTACATATACATTTGCACGCATAACCTATATCACCTACGTATATCTCTAACTCTCCGTATTATAAATTGAAGTCGCTGTCCGAGTCTGTCTGTTTCTCCGCTAATTTCTTCTAAACCAACCTACTGATTTTGATAGGGTTTTCACTAACGGAAAGAGCGAGCATCGAGAAAGGTTTGTGTACATAATTTGCAGAGAAAAATTGCATCCATGTGAAGCTGAGCTAAAGAGAGAGTGAGATGGGACACGAAACTAATTATATAGGCTTATTATTTAAATCTAAAATGTAAATAAATAAATTTAATATTTAAGTTCCTATTTACCCAGTTTTGAATATACATATGTTCAGGTAAATCTTCCCGAGCCTATTGGTAGAGATGCTTGCCTTGGCGCTTTATTTTTCTTCAAACAGAAGTTTGAAAAAAAAATGCATACTTATAAATGTAGTAGTAGGTACATGCTGTGATGCTATTATATTTGTATTGTAAGAACTGGTTATACATATATGTACACCAATGTTCGGGCAAATAAATAGTTTGAATTTGAACTTTTTAAGTTGGTTCTGAATCTAGTAAATATTGAGAGAACATTCTGTTTCACAGCCAATTGGGCAGCTCGTCTGATGGCAATAACGACCCCCTTACAGAAGACCACCATTTAATATGTGCTGTTGTGTTTGGGTAAGGGATGCTAGAGTCCGTTTTCCTATATATTCTTAATCCCTTATCATTAATCCTACTAAGATCAGCAACGCACTTGCAGCACCTGTGGCGTTACCATCAGGTGGATTTTCAGTCTGTCTGACAACATTTACATAAAAATAAAATCTACGGTATACTTCACATATGTATATAAACAATTCTTTCCATATACTATGTATAATAACTGCTCCAATTGCACCCGGGCGAAGCCGGAGGGGCGTCGGTCTATTTCCGTCTTATAGATATATTTTAAAAGACATATTTGACTTTGAAATACACAAATAAATAAATGCTCAGAAATAAACTAATGTAAATAAATAAAAAAACATAAATAAACTAATTTATTCATAGAACCAATACAAAATTCGCAGACTACTTCGGCTTTTTATATATTTAGATGCTGACGAACCAAATGAGACTTCAAATAATGAAATACGTTTTGGCAACTTGCCTTTTTAAAAACGTAAACAAATAACTTAAATCTACGACAGAAGATGTTTCACTAATCACTCGAAGAGAATAATCCATGGACTCACCTCAATAAATCAAATCCACAAACGGTCTGCTTAAAAGCCAAACACACTTTTCTGGATATAAGTTTCTCCTGATTGGAAAGTATCACTGGATATCTGATCTCTTTGCCTTCAGAGTCTCTCTCCACTTTTCCGTCCAATGCCGGGCTCTTGCGAGCCTCAGCGTGAGCGTAGTCCGGCCCAACCGTGTATACTTTTACATCGGTACCTGACCATATCAAATAATCTCCTATTGAAAGACACCTTTGTCAAGAGTAGGATATAGGTATTATGTAAGACAGTAATACATAATGAAACAATAAAAAATCAAACAATTATAGAATGAATGATAGTGTTATTACAGTAATGAAATGCTTTATAAAATAAATAGAATAAATATATGTATTCTAAATATATAAATATAATAAAATAAATATATAGAAATTGAACAAATTATAGAATGAATGAGTTATTACAGTAACAAAATGCTTTATAAAATAAAAAAAATTAGACGTTAGTCAACAAATATCCTTATGAAATCTCTATAATAATAATCTTTATTTGCCATGAAAATGAGAATACTATTGCTCCAACATGACCAACCCCTAACATTCAGCGTGCAAATATGAATTCTTTCTTGAAATTAAATATAACAAGTTAAAATTTATTCTTGAAAAAATAAAAAGGAATTTTTGTTTCTAAGAGTTCAAAAGTGGAAACTTGTTTTTTTTTTTATACACAATAAGATTTTTTACCCCCTTTACTTTACGTTTGTCTTTATTTTACTAGTGAAATTTACTAATTTAAATAATTTACAGTTTTTAACGACAATAATGCAATTTCATACCTACCTATATATAAATTAGTTAGATTAATTAATAAAATGAGAATTTTACATTATTTATAAAATAAAAGTAAGCATTTACACATTAAGAGACTTTTAAAATTATGTTTAAACATATTGGTACTAACTAAAATGCTGTTATTTTAATGTAAACTTCAGAAAATATGGCTTCCTGCAGGTATAGTATCTATTTAAGTTACATTTAATGAAATATCACACCCTGTGCAAAGATTTATGTTAAAATTACTTTGTTTCAAAGTAATTTTTATTTTACTGAAGAATATATGCTACATTTATTTATTATTAGATAGAAACACCACAGAAGGTAGATTGTTCCGAAGTTCGCACGTCCCCGGAATAAAGGTTTTACTCATCTGGACTATGCGCAGCGCCACCTTATCCGAGTATTGCGGCTGAACTCGCATCTACGTCTCACCAGGCTTCTTACCTTTAACTGGATTTCTTTTGTCATTCGTTTTGAATCGTCAGACGGAATTACTAGGGCCACAACAACAAATTGGAATTTGTATTATTTCTTCAAATTACTTACCATCCGTTGGCATGAAATCTTCATAAATAAACGATCCAGTCTTCCTCACTCTCGATTCAGGCGAATAAATGCTGCTTCGACTTCCTATCTGTCATTTTAAAAACAAAACATCAGCACAACATTCAAAGTGTAAATTCACTTGAATATTGTCGGAAAAAACGAATGCACCTTTCTAAACAATCGCTGGCTTCCACCGCCCGCCGACGTCGGGTAGTAAATGTAAATATTGTGGTCCTCGGCCGACACTGGCTTCTCTACAAAAGGCTTATTGAACACAACACCATTCACTTCTACGTGATCCTCCGATTCCACTAACTCATGATCTACCAATAAAACGAAATTCAAATTAGTTATTTACTAGCTGTTGCACGCGACTTGGTTCGCGTATCTTTATAAAATACTAGCTGGTGCCCGCGGCTTCGCCCGCTTTGAAAAATAAAATAATAACGCCTGACTAAACAAAATTAAAGTACTGTAACACTTAACATCTTTATTGCAGTTATGGCTTTGCCAGGCGTTAGATGATCCCTCGGGAACAGTACTTTTTTCTGGATGAAAGGATTTCTTGCATCCCTGACGTGTATGTAAAATTTCATGATGATCGATTCTTCGGTTTAGGTGTAAAAGGTAACAGACTGACAGGTGGACATAGTCCCTTGCACATTTATAATATTAGTATGGATTAACAAAAATTAATATTATAAACGAAATGAAACATAAAATGTATAGGTAACTAAATTAAATTGACAACTTAATTAAATTAACAATTAATTAAATTAACATTAAATGTATAGGAACACAAAGTCTATTGACTTTGTGTTCTTTCACACAGAGTGGCGCGGAGAGAAGAGCAAATTTAAAATGATACTTGAAAGAGAAGTTTAATGCATTGACATAAGATTTATTTTTGGATGTCGCACATTACAGTGTTTGGCGCTCGAGCATCCTTACATCACAAATACATGATGAAAACCAACATAATTTTGTGCAACGTAACCATTTCAAAACAGTCAGAAAATTCGTTTTGACATGGTTCCAAATTCAAAAACCAAAATAATAACTTTTTATTTTAGTATTGAGTATTACTAAAGAACCAAACAGGTATTTCTTATATTTAAACCTTGATGTAATAGAATATAATGTCTTTTGTAAATGACCTACATTCCGAGGGATACCCTGTTCATGTGCCTGCTTTTATAATAGAAGAAGTCTTTTGTTATTAATAAAATTACCATTCATTCATATTATTACTCACGTTTAGGATCTGGTGAATCCCTGTCTAAAACCGCATATCTAGGAATTTCTATACCTTCATTTTCTAAAATAGCATACACTTTCCTACGATCCTGTAAATAATAAAAAAAAGTATTTTTTAAACAAAATAATGTTGAGCCCTTTCACTGTGGTAAAAGAACTCCTTGCCTGTCTTAATTGCATTGACTAAAAGATCCCACAACAATTTCATGCAGGAATAACTAAAATTGATTATTTTTTTTTTTTTTACTTAAGTACTACCCAAAAATGTATAGAAAAACTAGCTGACCCAGTAGACGTTGTCTTGCCAGAACTCGAAAATAATTCTCTAACCCAATTGTGGTCCTATCGGGTCCAATTTTATTTTCAAACCATATGTCAAAGTGACGCGACACTTCACGTCAATGAACGTCAGTTAAATTATTTGAATATTGTTCATACAAAAATACTAAAATCCCGATTAATAAGTGGGGGTGGGGGTAGGAGGGTGAAAAACAGTTTACGTCCTATTCTCAGACCTACTGAATATACACACAAAATTTCATAAGAATCGGTTAAGCCGTTTCGGAGGAGTTTTGTTACAAACACTGTGACACGAGAATTTTATATATTAGATACTTACCTGAATATCATACTGCATGTGGAGATTATTTATAACATATGGCTTCCTAAGTTTTTCATACTGAATTGCTTTATCTAAAGGGAAACCTTTGGAATGAAACGATATCAAACAATCACATATAGGCCACTCCTCCACAGGTTTCTAAAAATTAAGAATAATGTTAGAAAATTTACTGATCAAATGTAGGCACCAGACAAGATTCCAACACAATACATGTCCATAGATGGTAGAAGCTCGTAACCAATTGAATAACAAAAGCAAAATCAGACACCGCATACATAAAAGCCGATGCTTAAAATAAGCTATTCAAAGGAAACTGTAAGCAAAGTATTAAAAAACACATGTGTAAATTTGTGCATACAATAACTACAAAACGTGAATAGAGTAGACTGTTAGTAATGAAAAACACAAATCATAAACAGTGAAACAAAATATTCACAAAATTTCAGCTTAGAAGACTATTATCTAAAAGACACAACTACTGACTAACAGACTGTAATATTTTGTTCCACTTGTAGGTTAGACATTGTAGAGAACCTTAAGGATAACCTCCTCAGGGAAGACAAGCATCTTGATGTATTCAAACTCATCTAAACGTGTTAAGATCTCCTTCATCGGTTTAGACTGAGACTTTTTAGCCATGGCGCAAACGCCAACCACCACTTTCTTACCCCCACCATCGCTGTGAGGGTCTAACGACTCGCACAGATCCAACTCGCTCTGCAAACAATACATCAGTATTAGTGTAGATACTGCATATCTTCTTTTTTTTCTATTGGAGAATTCACCCCAATAAATTGAATATAGCGTACATGTTGCTCAGTTGTATTTAGGTTAGTTCACTTCACTTCACTTTTCTTAAAAGATAGCTTGCCTTCTGGGTTACATTTCACATGTTTCTTTTGTCATTAGAGAGAATGAAAAAAGATTCATAATAGATTGGCAAAAAAATTTCTTCCCATTTTATATGAAAACTCAAGACTTTTTTTCAAAGTCTTGAGTTTTCATTTTGTTTTGTTCCATGACTTTTTACTATCTTGTAGGTAGTGACATAATCTCGTTGCTGTAGAAATTTTGGGAGTTCTGATCAAAAAAATGTGACAAGTAGTTTTGGCAGTCCTCTGTTGATGTTAATCTGACAATTTCTAAAGAATTCTGAAGAGACCAAAACAGGTGAAAATCTGAAGGTGCAAGGTCAGGGCTATATGGCGGATGCATTAACACCTCCCAGCCAAACTCTCTTAATTTTTGCTAAGTGGCTAAAGATGTGTGTGGTCTAGCGTTGTCGTGATGAAAGACCACCTTTTTCTATTGATCAATTTTGGTGCTTAATCTCATCAGTTGATGCCAGTAGAGATCCGAATCGATGGTTCTGCCAGACGGTAAAAGCTTAGAATGAACAATGCCCTTCCAATCCCACCATACATACACACATCATCACTTTATTGTGAGTTAACCCGGGTTTTGGCAGAGTCTGTGAAGCCTGACCGACCTTTGATCATGACCTTTTTCACACATTCTTGTCATATGTGATCCACTTTTCATTACCAGATATCAAACTCTTCAAAAACGGTTAAGTTTTATTATGTCTAAATAAAGAATCGCAAATGAGTACACGATTCATAAGGTTTCTTTCAGTGAGCTCGTGTGGCACCCAAATATCGATCTTTTTTGTGTATTCAGCTAAGTGCTAGTCTTTAGCTATGTCATAACTACTGAATATGCTGATCTTGCTCCACTTTTTGAAAAAATGGCATCCATTTTATCCATAACAGGGCGACCAGAGTGAGGTGCATCTTTGACATCAAAATTCCCACATTGAAAATGCTTAAACCAACTTTGTGTTACTCTTACTGACACTGCATTAGGTCCATAAACATCACAATTTTTTTTCGCGGCTTGTATTGCTTTTTTTTCCTTTTTTGTATTAAAATTTTAAAATGTATCGAATTTCTTCATTAGATTCACTCATTTTGACAGAAAGAAAAACAAATGGAAAATAGCTGAAAACAACATTTTACTAATTTGTTTATTTTTTTGAAATGGAACTTTTTTAATGTCATCAAAATACGCTACATCAAAATCACCAAAATAAAAAAATGTAAAAGCTTACATCCTGCAAACAATCATCACAGTAACAAAAATCATCATAGTTCTGCTCTTTTTTCTTTTTATTCCTCCATCTCTTCAACCGCCACCAATCTTTCAACCATTGCCACTCCATCACTCAACACAGTCACTTATATACTAAGATATTGTAATTGATAATGAGATGAAAATGATACTGCAACTAAAACATTGCTCGCTATTGGCTGTTAGCTAGTGTGATAATAATGATAACATTGACATTATTATTTTACCTCACTTGTCATTGGAACTACAAACATGAAACACTAATCTTGGTACATAATGACATTATATAATAACTAATGTTATAAATAGATATCTAAACAGTTGTGTTGTTTCAGTAAAGAATCATAGTTGTGTGTTACTTGCCTTCCGTTTTTTAATCTCTATACTCAAGTGTACAATTTGATTATAGATAAGAAATGTTTGATTTACACCTAACTTTAAACAAGCAAATATGACAGATGTAAAATCTTTGAGGATTCTTCGTAGATAATGAATATTGGTTGGTATTTACCTTCTGTCTGTGGTATGGGTAAACAAAAAACATAAGAATGATACAAATTATTTTATATCATTCGAGTTTTAACATATCATTTCATACTTACAGGTGATCTTATTGGAATAAGATTCCCATCCTCGCCAACATAAAACTGTGGCTGTGTGGCTTGCCGCAACCCTTGATATCCATGTTCAAGCTCAGTGTATGACATTACCTACATAGATTTTTTATAATTGACTATTATAAAAATACGATAACTATTAAATTATTATAAAGAAAACCCTGGGGTTCTCGTTTAGTGTATATAATATGATTCCTAATACAATACAAATACAAACAAAACAATATTATAGTTGCTTTATTAATTTTTAAAAATTCTTGACACAGAGAGTGACAATGACAAGCAGCATACTGACTTTCTGACACTAATGACAGTGATAGCAATGACCAGATTCCCGAATGTCTCTGAGGCTCTTATAGTCAAAGATGTTGTATTAGTAGATTATAGTATGAGTCTACGAAACTACACCAAGGGCCCTAGCCAGCCTAGCCCTCGCTAGAGAGTAGTATATTCTTTGGCCCTAGCCAAGATGCAAACTGTTGCAAACGCTTCCTTTGCGTACTTACGAAACGAAAGAAATAAAGCCCGGTGATTGGTTGTTGAAGTTACAACTGTTACAACAACCAATCACCGGGCTTTATTTCTTTCGTTTCGTAAGTACGCAAAGGAAGCGTTTGCATCTTCACTAGGGCCCCAATACTACACTCGCTAGCGAGAACGTAAAATTTTTGTATGGAAAATCGTGAACTGTCTGTTAAAGTAGGTTGATTACTGACATACTACTTCACTTTTAATAGACAATATAATATATAAAATAAAAAAGGAAAAAATAAGTGTCAGTTGCTATGGGGTTGTTAGAGTGTGAAAAAATAAGAATATGAAAAGTTCTTGTGTTGTGTAAATAAATAAATAAATGTGTTAACCAAATAAATTATAACTAATATAAATATAGACTTCTTCTAATATAAATAATTATTAATAAATAACAATTATAAACAAACAATTGCATAACTATAGCCGAAACTTTCATTGACCTTTGGTGAGTACACAAACCTTTATTCTTCCATTGTGATTTGCCTCAAGAGGTTATGGAACCAGCACAATAAAGGAAAATGGAAGCTTTTGCGACAAAGTTAACGATTGGAAATCTAGAAGGAAAGTCTAATTGGACTACATGGAAGTATAAGATTTCCATACTACTTCGCGGTACTGAAGGAGGGATGGAAGTAGTCCAAGGTATCCTAACGAGACCAGGGTTGATACCAGAAGGAGCAGGTGACGCAGATATCATTTCTTATAATTTAGCCTTAGCCAAATTTAGGAAAGCTGATTGTAGCGCTCTGTTAATTCTGACGACTAACATGTCTGAAGATACCTTACAGAAAGTTATACGATTTGAGACAGCTTATGAAGTCTGGACAGAGTTACACCGGTTATTTGACGGAGATACGGAAGATAGAGCCTACAATATATGCATGGAGTTCTTTAGCTACAAACGTAATGTTGACGACGATGTATCCACACATATGTCGAAACTTAAGAATATTTGGAGCAGCTTAAACTTGGCTATCATGAAAACTGATGCAAATATTAAGCTTCCTGATCTCTTTCTTATTTGCAAAATACTGGAAACTCTCGACGAAAGATTTTTTGCGTTTAAATCGAGTTGGTTATTTTTAAACACAAAAGATAGGACTATAGACAATCTCACAACTCAGCTCTGCTGCTTTGAGAAAGCCCTTGATGATAAAGAGGTGCCTAGTCAGGAAACACTAGTAACAGGACAATTCACGAAAAAGAGAAAAGATGAGAAGATCAAGTGCAACTACTGTGGTCTAGTTGGACATAGAGTTAGGAACTGTAGGAAATGGATCAAGGATGGAAAACCCCCTAAACCACCAAGCAGTTCAGCACAAAACCAGTCTTGCCAGATAAAGACTATGACACTGATGGTGGTTAATGCATGCTCAAGTTGTACTGACCAAGATAAGGAGAATTGGTTTGTAGACAATGGAGCTACCACCCATATCACTGTAAGAAGATACATGTTTCACGAATTTGAACCTTTCGGTACTAACGGCCAATCTGTTAAGACTGCAGTTGGAACGCTCGTTCCCGCGCGTGGGAAAGGAGTGGTGTTGGTAGAATCGAAAGTAGGTGGCAAAAAGGAAACATTATGTCTGAAGAATGTCTGGTATGTACCAACACTGATGAAAAATCTTTTTTCTCCCTTAGCAGCTCAGGACAATCTGCGGAAAAGTCTGTTTACGTCGACCGCAACAAGTTGTCAACTAGAAGTTGAAGGAGTACCCAGAATTGTAGGTAAGAGATATCCAGGCGGAGGACTATATAAGCTACAATTAAGAACAATTTCTCCTTCAAACAATAATTCAATTGAAGTGAACGCAATAACGGGTAAAAATATGCTACAAGTTTACCAAGAACGATATGCTCACCAGGACAAAAGGCACGTAAGAGCCTTAGTTAAGCGGGAGTTAGGAATTAACTTGCCAGCTGATGAAGTCAAATGTGAAGCATGCATATTTGGGAAAGCGCACCGAAAACCGTTTAAAAAAAGAGAGAGAGCATCTGCACCAGGTGAAATTATTCATACTGACGTTTGTGGGCCATTTGAATATCTAAGTGTATCGAAATATAAATATTATGTAGTGTTCAAAGATGATTACTCATCTTATCGTTTTGTCTTCTTCATAAGACATAAATCAGAAGTTATGGACAAACTGAAGATATTCTTAAATGAAACGAAGACAACTGGACATACCATAAAAACTCTCTTAAGTGATAATGGTGGAGAATTTGTAAATGAAAAAGTAAAAAGTATTCTCAATGCACATGGGATCACATTGCGACTGACAATGCCATACACTCCTGAACAGAATGGGTGTAGTGAGCGTGAACATCGCACCTTGGTTGAAGCAGCAAGAACGTGGTTACATGCTGGAAATTTACCACAGAAACTCTGGGCAGAGCTAATCAATACATCAGCCTATGTCCTTAATCGAACAGGACCTACGAGGATACAAGATAAAGTTCCCTATGAGCTGTGGTTTAATAAAAAACCAAAGATCTCTCATCTAAGAATTATTGGAAGTGAATGCTATGTCCATGTTCCTAAACAATGTAGAAAGAAACTTAGTAAGAAGGCCATTAAAGGTATACTTATTGGGTACGAAAATAATGATGGCTACCGTATTTGGGACGGTGTTCACACCAATCGCTCTAGAGACATAACCTTCGCGAGTAAAAATGAGTTCACAGTCTCTGTTAAACAAAATAGTTGGATAAGAAATGAACCTGAACATGATCTAGAGGGGGATGATCAGGTCGAGGATACTGAACCAGGGTCAAATACAGATCCCAACCGTACAGAAAATCAAGTTGAGGATACTGAATCAGGGCTGAATACAGATCCTGACCAAATAGATCACGCTCAGGAACAGACTACTTATGATGAGACAGAGATTGACAGACAGACACCTAATGATGATTTTTTCGATGCAGAGGATATTGAGGTTCAGGAGCGGGCGGTTAATGAACAGCGATACAACCTGAGGGATCGCAGTTCTCTTCGACCACCTCAAAAGTTTAATGATTATGTCTGTCTAGTGAACACTGAGTCATATCCGGAGTCCTATGCGGAAGCTGTGGGGAGGACTGACGGCAAAGAATGGCTAAATGCATTCAAATCTGAGATGGAGTCCCTCAGAGATAGTAAGGTCTGGACATTATGTCAGCTGCCACCCAAACGTAAGGCACTACCCTGCAAGTGGGTGCTTACTATAAAACGGAATCCCGACGGCTCCATCGACAAATATAAAGCACGTCTTGTAGTTAAAGGTTTTAAGCAGCGAAAGGGACTTGATTATGAAGAAACTTTTAGTCCTGTAGCAAGACTGACAACAATTAGGGCACTATTAAGTGTCAGTGCCAGAGAAAATTTGTACCTAGTACAATTTGATGTTACCACTGCTTCTTCGTACCATAGTTGAGGAGATCTTCATGAAACAACCCGAAGGTTTCGATGATGGTTCAGGAAGAGTATGTCTGCTAAAGAAGGGTCTGTATGGACTAAAGCAAGCTCCTCGCTGCTGGAACTCTTTCTTCGAAAGCATACTTCTTGACATGGGCTTCAAACAAAGTGATGCAGATTGCTGCTTATACATACGGAGAAAAGGAGAGCAGAAAATAATCATTACTCTCTACGTTGATGACGGCATGGTAGCAGCTACGACAGAGAATTTGGCAAATTCATTCCTTGAAGAACTAAGAGGACGAGTTAAGATCACGACGAAGGCTGCATCTTATTACCTTGGAATAGAGATACAGAGAGATGTCGACGGTTCCATAACAATTAAACAGGAATCTTATACGAAGAAAATCTTAGAACGCTTTGGAATGAATGCTTGTAACCCGATCTCTACTCCTATCCAGAAACAATCACCGACTGTTAAAGCAGGGAAAGTCGAGACAGAGAGAAACTTTCCTTATAGAGAAGCTGTCGGTTCACTTGCCTACCTGATGGTTGGTACCCGACCAGATATCGCATTTGCCGTGGGAGTAGTTTCAAGAAAGCTTGAAAACCCCACCTTTTCTGATTGGCAAGATGTGAAAAGGATATTTCGATACCTAAAAGGCACAACAGCTAAGGGCATTAAATACTCTTCAGAAGCATCAACTCTTGTCGGATATAGTGATGCAGATCACGCAGGGGATCCGACAACGGGAAGATCGACCACTGGTGTCACCTGTCTGTATGCAGGAGGTGCTGTTTCATGGCTAAGTCAAAGACAGGCAACAGCAGTGTTGCCAGAAGGATTTTGCGTTCCGATACGCGCATGATCTAAAAATAGTACGCATTTTGACTTCTGAGTACGCAAAGCTAAGGCCCGTTTCTACAGGTGTATTTTTTACGCGAAAACGCGCGCTAATGTCAAAATACTGTTATCCCATTGGTTGGTTTTGACACTAACCCGTGTTTTGGCGTTAGAAATACTTCCGTGGAAATGAGGCCTAAACTGTAGATGATAGTATATAGGTACTACAGCTTAAATTACACACGTTTTTATGGAAACGTTTTTATGAAATATAATTATTATACAGGTATCCATGGATAAATGGGTTTAATTAAAACAGTACATATCTAGTATAAGTTAAAAATGTATTAAAACTGGTTATAAAGTTTGTAGCTAGTAAAACGTCATAATTACTGTTAATTTTTTAGCAAAAAATTAAAAATCAATTTGAAGGTCTACAATGTCATCTGGTAAGTCTGGAATTTCTTCGTCAATGTGTGATGATGTGGATGGTATTTCGATTTGTTTTTTGGGCTAGAAGTGGCTAGATTCATTTTGGTGGCTAAAATAGATTCTTCTTTGGCTAAAACCGTTGAAAATCCGCTAGATCTAGATCGAATCTAGATCGATCTAGATCTATCATAGAAAAATAGATTGTAGGTGATTACAGTAACGCCAACATAATGCAATGAAATTCGCGGAATAATTCGATGCTGGCTACCACAGAACACTATTACTTCAAGAGCTGGCTACAGCCAAAGAGGATATAGGTATACGTTTTAGATTTTAGCGACAGCAGCGCCACTACAACAGATAGTATAGATTTTTTAATGTTGCCACTTATCAAATGTTTTGTTTTCTGTCCGAACCAAAGATGTATTAGTAGTCACCTGGTCCAAACTAAGTACTTTCGTTGAACTATTAAAGTACGCAAATTGGCCACAGAGTACGCGAGTACGCTATGCCATTGAATAGTACGCCATGCGTACTAATGCGTACCCTAATGGCAACGCTGGGCAACAGTTGTCGTGACATAGAGTCACGATGTAAATAGTGTATATAGATTTATTAATAATCATACTGGCAACACAGGAAGAGGAACCATAGTATCACACGACGCATAAGTTCGCTGCAAGTTAAATTTGAATTCATTGAATCATATGTATATATTTTCGTGCCAGTTACTTCTGTTGTATTGAATCATATGTATTCATACCCAGCTAATTTCTTTCAAGTAAGTGCCTAAATAAGTGACCTATGGTATTTTAATACTTTGTGCTAATATGTTTGTGACATTTGTTTTGTGGGCGATGGGGTGTAAGGGCACTCCAGATTGTTGTTTAATTGATGTTGGTACCTATAAGTGATTTGTTTGACCTAGTATGCGCATACGTCGCACACAAGTTTTATTCGGTGAGGGTATAAGAATGTTTTGAGTCATAACCTTATGAGTAATATTGGTTTGTGACCCTCATCACAAGTATATGTGCCCACGGAGTAGTATCGTCACAGTTGTTGATGCTTTGATAATGTCCTAGTGTCTTGCTTGTGCCCGGGATACCGTGCTTCGCAGCGGTATCTCCTTGGCATCCTAATTTAGTTTCAGCACATACATGAGGAGAGAAATAGGCAAGAGGGGAGCTAACGCAGAGGTCTAGTCAAAGGCGAAGCAGATACAACCCCTATAGAAATTTAGGACAAGAGAAAACTTGGTGAGTTTAGATAGTATGATACAAGTTCTCGTGGTGGAAAAGAAAGGCTTACACCCCTTATATAGATTTAATATTATCACTTAAATTAACATGATGAATATCATACATTCACCGAAACAGTAACAATCATTAACATACACATAGTCTTTTCTACCGCGACATGGTGGAGGTGCTGGGATTAAAGCCTAGACTCACAGCAAACTAACAGTTAAATATACCTATGGTTTATACTTTAGAATCACAGAGAAAAGTGATCTCATGCAAGTCAAATTACTCATGAAGCAAATCAGTAAATTCAGTTCAGCTGTGTTGTTTAATTTTGTAACTTATTGTAAAGGATGAAATGCAAATTCTATTTATGAAAATCTTTGATATTCTTGTAAAACATAGTAATATCTTAATTCCATAAAAATTACGAAAGCTGCAATTACGAATAATAAATACAAACTAAATACATATAGAATTCTATAACTAACCAAACCCTCCTTAGGCTACGACGAGTTTTGGAAAATATTTAAGGCTATATTGCGCGTCATCTTTGCGTTGTCGCAAAATAGGTGTGGAAGTACCTTATACTATCTGATTCTGTATGGTCTACCTAGTTGGATTCAATTAAAATGGAAATCATGAAATAATTGAGAATTAGCTTTAAGAGGGCAGAACTATTTGCAAGAATTAGGTACTAGCTTTATCTATAGGAAATACCTATACTTACTTATTTGATACTTGCACAATAATTATTAAGTAGAATAGGTATCAGGCTTTTCGCACAACCGTGTAAGTAGCTGTTCACTTACCAGTATATAAGTAACATAATTATTAGTGACCACCGGTTTCTTTGTATATAGTTTAATAGAACAACCCAACTACTGGTCCTCAGATAAAACATGATTACTATGCTTAATCTTACAAAATAAACTTATTCAATATGAAAACTTTAAAATGTACCTTTATGTTTGAATTTATCTTATGTACTATTAATTAAAATATCTAGACAATTTAATGTTAAAGACTACATACAAATAACAGATCTTTAGCCAAAGGCTATGTGATAGAGTATTGTTAATAATACCTACTCAATTTGAGTTTTCAATAGATGTGAGTCGATTTGAACCTTTAGAACAGCGGCTGACATTTGCAAAATACAAGTTGATTTACCTTTGGTATAGTTTGATAAATACATTTACAAAGTACAGGTTGACTTACCTTTGGTATAGTTTAATAAACAAATTGAAATTAGTTGACCAAATGAAATGGAGTAAAAATTACTTATGTTTTTCAATTTTCTGATATTTTAGTACCTATTTGTAAACGGAACCATTTCATTATTTTAAACATATTACTTTATTTTTAGGCCCGTTTATTGGCTTCAGAGGATATAGTCAAATAATAATAATAAGTAATAAATCTATTGCAAAGAGGAATTAAAATGGAGGAAATTATCTTAAGCAGACTCAGTGCTGTGACATCACAGCTACAATTACTTAAAGATGAAGCTCTTGCTTGTATGAGCGGTGATCTTGACATAGATAAAGGAGAGGTCATTTCAGCTAAATTAGAAACTTCTATAAATCGGTTCACTACGGAACTTCACAATTATTTTAGAATAAGTCAAAATCCATCCGCTGATGATATCTCCAACTTTAGTACAGTGCAGCTTGCAGCAGAAGAAGTGCATGCAGAATTAAAAGTAAAGTTGAAGAGAAGAATTACTATTAATGTAGGGAGTCTTCCAGATGGAAATAATATGATAATCAGCAGCAGGCTACCGGAATTGGGTATAATGGAGTTTGGGGGTGATCTTTTAGAGTGGACTACCTTCTGGGACCAATTTAGTTCTAAAATTGATAAACGGAACTTGACAGATGTTGACAAATTAATGTACTTGAAAGGCGCTCTTAAAGGAGATGCATATAAAACAATCGAAGGTTTGGAGTCAACAAACAAAAATTATAGTATTGCAGTAACCATTCTCAAAGAGCGCTATGGGAAGGAGAATGTTGCTATTGATGCTCACTATTCGGCTTTATACAAGGTAAAGCCCTCTGATAAATCTGTATCCGACTGTAGAAGAACTCTCAATGAAATCGAAAGACATCTCCGTGTTCTCAATTCCTTAGGTGAAAACACAAATCACAATCACTTGCGGTTCCTGATATTAGAAAAATTTCCTGAAGATATTATATACGAGATGCGAATGAAAATTAAAACTGACTCTATTGAAGAAATGAGAGAGCATCTGGAGGTTATTGTTGCAGCTAGGGAGGACGCCAGTAGAATAACACAAGAAAAACCCTCAAAAGAAAATGAAAGTTATACTGTGGAGGCTTTACATATCAAAAGTAATAAAAATTATAAAATGACTAAAAAACTTGGTAAGCTACATAAAAGACTTATAGATAGAAAGCCGATGGAAAAATACAACAAAAGGGACATAAGTGCACAAAGGTCTTCATCAACTTTACATACAGGGAATCAATATACTCGTAAGAGATTCCATCAACAGAGGGATAATAACTTGAACACAAATGAACCAGACAGAAAGAAAATAAAATTATCTTGCATATTTTGCAATGAATCACATTACAATGAAGACTGTGAGAAGGTCCAAACTGCCAATGAACGTAAAAATAAAATTAGTAATCGTTGCTTTAGTTGCCTTCGTGAAGGTCATATGGTAAAAAACTGTAAAACGAAAAGAACTTGTTATCATTGTAGAAATGGAGTACATAATAGAGCTTTGTGTTTCAAAAGGTTTCCAGATTCAACAAATAAATTAACAACTACCACCCTACATTTAAATTTGAAAGGTACAATTACTATTCTTCAGACTGCAGTAGTAAAATCAATGAAGTATAAATCAAGTTCCAAATATTTAAACTGTCGCGTTCTTATGGATTCTGGAAGTCAACGAAGCTATGTCACCCAAAGAGTTGCCAAAGAATTAGATCTTATAATAGAAGAAGAACATCTACTTTCTGTTTTTACTTTTGGATCAACGGTTGCCCAGGAACTTGAAAGCCCAATAGTAAAATTTTATATGGAAACTAGGACAAAGAGTGTTATTGAATTATTTGCAAATATAGTTCCCGTTATATCTCAAGGAATACGTCACCATGAAATTGACAATAATGACTTGAAAATTATTTTGGCAGATGACGGCTCATTACCTAACCAAGTGGATATACTTATTGGGAATGATTTGTACTACACGCTGATGTCCACGGAAAAGGTTGCAATATCCAAAAACTTGTTCCTAGTAAATTCAGAGTTTGGGTGGATTTTATCGGGACAAAAGGATTCCCAAGCTATAAAAAATACTGGAAAAATTATCTGCATTAACCTATTTTGCACCTTTGGGTGGAACAAATTATTTAAATCAACCTGATCCACCTCTAGACAACGACAATATAAAAGCTTTATGGGATTTAGAGGCTATTGGCATAACGGACTCGCCAAAGATAAATCGTGACGAGGAGGCTATTAAAAATTTTAATGACACCACCAAAATTATTGACAACAGATATACTGTTTCATGGCCCTGGACAGAGTATCCTCCCAATTTATCAACGAACTTTGGTCTAGCTCGCGGTCGATTGAACAGTTTGCTCAAACGGTTAGATACAGACTCCTTATTCGCATATAATGAGACACTGAAAGATCAAATGCAAAGGAACATAATTGAAGTAGTACCACCATCATTCACCAAAGATGAAGATCACCCAGTTCATTATTTACCACATCACTGTGTTCCACAGTCTGGGAGAGCGATAAGGATAGTGTATGATGCATCTGCCAAACCATCCAAAGAAGCCAAGAGTCTCAATGAGTGTCTTTATTGTGGTCCACTCATGTTGGAAGACTTAACTAAATTACTCATTAGATTTAGAATTCACCAAGTAGGAATATCTGCAGATGTGGAAAAAGCGTTTCTACAAATTGCATTACAAACTAAGGATAGAGACGTGACTCGATTTTTATGGTTGAAAGATGTTAAGAAACCTGCAACAGATGATAATCTTTTACATATGAGGTTTTGTAGAGTACCTTTTGGAATCATCTCGAGTCCGTTTTTACTAAACGCTACAATAAAACATCATCTTATGAACTCCAATAAGCAAGAAATTAAACAGATAACTAGCGATATTTACGTTGATAATCTCATTACAGGTGCACCATCCAATTTAAAAGCAATTTCACTATACAATAGTTGTAAGAAAACATTCCAAGAAATTTCCATGAATTTAAGACAGTGGTGCTCAAATTCTAAATTTGTTAAACAAAATATACCAGATGCATGTACAGATGATATTGTAAAGATATTAGGTTTAGAGTGGCATTTAGAAAAGGATACGCTTCAATTACGATTCAAAGATAACACTTACGAGATGACGAAAAGAGGTGTGTTGAAGTATATTGCATCTATTTACGATCCTTGCGGTTTTGCTACACCATCAATATTGCCTGCTAAAATTTTCCTACAACAACTTTGGAAAAGTAAGATCAAATGGGACACACCACTTTCTGAACAAAACTCTGACATATGGATTGAAATCTGCAAAAATATGCACATAATTAAGGAACTTTCAATCCCTAGATGTTATTCCAAATCCATCATAAGTAATGAATATAATCTTCATTGTTTCACGGATGCGTCGATGCAAGCATATGCAGCTGTTGTGTACATAGTTCATGGCAAAAATAAATCCTTCGTGATTGGTAAATCGAGACTCGTGCCACTGAAAGATCAGGATAATTTAAAGATTCCTAGATTGGAACTTCTGGGAGTATTGATTGGATGCCGTCTGATTAAATATGTTCATGAAGCCTTGAAATTAAAAATTAAACACCAGTATCTGTGGACGGATAGCCAAGTTGTAATCAGCTGGTGCAACTCCAGCAAACTCTTACCACCATTTATTGCCCGGAGAATTGAAGAAATAAAATGTAAAAAAGACCTTACCATCCGTTTTGTACCATCAGAACTCAATCCTGCAGATGTTGCGACTAGACCTATCACTTCTAAAGACAATAAATATCGATGGCTTGATGGCCCAGATTTCTTGTTAGAAGATCAAAATAAATGGCCCACTGGTTTATCAGCATCTTTTTCTCTTCTCCTTGGGGAGGGTCTGCCGAGTGATAATAAGCAAATCAAAGAAATTACTATGCAAACAGATATTTCAGACAAGGAAAACCAGTCCCAAACTATCAATGAACAAGAACAAGTCTTGGTACACAATAGTACCATACAAGAAATTAAAAAGTTACAGGCAGATTATTTTCCACAAGAGATTGAAGGAAAGGAGACGAGCATTAGTAGAAACTTAGGTCTATTTAAAGATGTAGACGGGATCTTAAGATCCAGAGGTCGGTTAACAAACACAGACTGGTCATTTGACAAACGTTACCCTATTCTCATCCCAAAGGATAGTGAATTTACTAACAAGATTATTATGAAAACACATAAGGATAATTATCACGTTGGCGCTAATCACACGCTAAGCATCATCCGTGAACTTTACTGGATTCCTCAAGGCAAAAGTCAAGTATTGAAGCTTTTAAGAAAATGTCCAATTTGCGTCAAACATGGTGGGGGCCCATTTAAGTTACCACAAACACCGGCTCTTCCTTTTGAAAGAGTAAATTTCAGTACTCCTTTCACTTTCACGGGTATTGACTACTTTGGTCCAATGCTGGTTACTACGGAAAGGGGAAAAGAAAAGAGATGGGTATGTTTGTATACATGCTTAGCTACACGAGCTCTGCACTTAGAGGCTGTAAAAGACCTGACAGCAGAAGAATGCCTACTCGCTCTTCGAAGATTCAGTGCTAGCAGAGGAATACCGAAAATGATTACCTCAGATAACGCACCTCAGTTTAAATTGACGAGTGAATTACTGTCTGACCAATATTGTACACAAAATTCAATTAAATGGAAATTTATACCCCAGCTGGCACCGTGGCACGGCGGTTTCTACGAACGACTTGTAGCAATAGTCAAGCATTGTTTAAGAAGAACCCTTGATAAAAATCTATTAAATGACACTCAACTACTTACAGTGTTAAAAGAAGTAGAGACGATAATTAACACAAGACCACTAATAGCTATTGGTATTGAACCAGAACATATACTGAAACCGATCGATTTTCTGTCACTGGGACAATGTTTGGAATTAAATTCAAATATCATTGAGAGCGGTACGATGACTAAAATTAGACTCATTGAAGGTTGGAAGAGAGGACAAAGAGTTATTGAAGACTTCAGAAGGATTTTTCAAGACCAATATCTACCCAGTCTTCGAGAAAGATACAGTCATTCTCACAAACAACCGAGAGTCACATCTGACCGAACACCACATTTGGGAGATATTGTACAAATAAAGGACGATTCACAAAAGAGATTAAACTGGAAGGTAGGAAAGATAATCGCGTTAATAACAGGACGTGATAGTGAATGTCGAGTAGCACGTGTCAAAGTTGGTGACAAAGTATTCACTCGTTCCATTGGCCACTTATACCCACTCGAAATAGAAGATGAAGTAGCCCCAAATCATTCCACATCTATAGCTAGGCCAGCACATATCCATAATGATAGATTAGTACATAATGATAGATTAGCTGAGTTGTGTCCTTTTGGTGTTTACTTTTAATGTTTTTTTTTTGTTTTGTTCATATGTTTTTCTGTTTAAATGCCAATAAATTTTTCTTTCTTTCTTTCTTTCTTTCTTTCTTACATAATAGTGAACCGAATAAAGACCAGGAAGTTAATGAAGTAAATCATATAGAAGAAGCTGAAGTAAATGATCCTAAAATGAAAATAAGTTCCGAAATAGAGGTTGATGACGATGCAACACAGACTGAACTGTCACAACTAGAGAACGCTGAAAGGGAGAATAATGAAAGCACTGACTTAATAGAAGAATATGTTAATATAAATCCTCCAGAACAGATCAGACCACGAAGAGATGCGGCCACTCGAGCTTTGGAAAAAATTAGGGAGTGGACTCGCAATTTGCTGACTCTGCTTTAGTTCCTTTCCGTTGGGAGTGTCGTGACATAGAGTCACGATGTAAATAGTGTATATAGATTTATTAATAATCATACTGGCAACACAGGAAGAGGAACCATAGTATCACACGACGCATAAGTTCGCTGCAAGTTAAATTTGAATTCATTGAATCATATGTATATATTTTCGTGCCAGTTACTTCTGTTGTATTGAATCATATGTATTCATACCCAGCTAATTTCTTTCAAGTAAGTGCCTAAATAAGTGACCTATGGTATTTTAATACTTTGTGCTAATATGTTTGTGACTTATTTGTTTTGTGGGCGATGGGGTGTAAGGGCACTCCAGATTGTTGTTTAATTGATGTTGGTACCTATAAGTGATTTGTTTGACCTAGTATGCGCATACGTCGAACACAAGTTTTATTCGGTGAGGGTATAAGAATGTTTTGACTCATAACCTTATGAGTAATATTGGTTTGTGACCCTCATCACAAGTATATGTGCCCACGGAGTAGTATCGTCACAGTTGTTGATGCTTTGATAATGTCCTAGTGTCTTGCTTGTGCCCGGGATACCGTGCTTCGCAGCGGTATCTCCTTGGCATCCTAATTTAGTTTCAGCACATACATGAGGAGAGAAATAGGCAAGAGGGGAGCTAACGCAGAGGTCTAGTCAAAGGCGAAGCAGATACAACCCCTATAGAAATTTAGGACAAGAGAAAACTTGGTGAGTTTAGATAGTATGATACAAGTTCTCGTGGTGGAAAAGAAAGGCTTACACCCCTTATATAGATTTAATATTATCACTTAAATTAACATGATGAATATCATACATTCACCGAAACAGTAACAATCATTAACATACACATAGTCTTTTCTACCGCGACAACAGTTTCTTTATCCACGACAGAAGCAGAAATTGTCGCAGCCAGTGAAGCAGCTCGAGAGTTAACCTGGCTTACAAGGGTATATAAACATATGACGAAATTTGAGGAAACGCCCAGATTGTATGTGGACAATGAAGCAGCTATTCGGCTGGCTCATAACCCGGAATTTCATAAGAGGACCAAACATATAAGGGTCAGACATTTCTATGTGCGGGAAATGGTCCATGAAGGCTCCGTGATTATTGAAAAGGTCAGCTCAGAAGAACAGCTTGCGGACCTACTGACAAAAGCAGTTCCAAAGCCATGACTTCAACAACTGTGCACGAAGTTAGGGTTAATAAGTGAATTATAAATGTCAGCAAGGGAAAGTGTTAAAGTAGGTTGATTACTGACATACTACTTCACTTTTAATAGACAATATAATATATAAAATAAAAAAGGAAAAAATAAGTGTCAGTTGCTATGGGGTTGTTAGAGTGTGAAAAAATAAGAATATGAAAAGTTCTTGTGTTGTGTAAATAAATAAATAAATGTGTTAACCAAATAAATTATAACTAATATAAATATAGACTTCTTCTAATATAAATAATTATTAATAAATAACAATTATAAACAAACAATTGCATAACTATAGCCGAAACTTTCATTGACCTTTGGTGAGTACACAAACCTTTATTCTTCCATTGTGATTTGCCTCAAGACTGTCAATGTCAAATTATCAATTTTCCATATAAATGTTTTACACTTTCGCTAGCGAAGCGAGTGTAGTGGAGTGTAGTATCGTAAACTCATGCTAGAGCCACTGTGTATCAAAAAAGTGTACGTTGAACCGTAGCTACTGTCGCAAGCAAGAGCAAATATTAAAGTAAAAAAGGAATAAAAAGGATAGAGAAGTAAAAAAGGAAAGAAAAACCTACGCTTTGTTGTGGCGCACTTTTCAAAAATAAAACTTAAAATAGGAAAACAATAAACAACAAATAATATGGTATACTCCATCAACAACTGCTAAATTCTATTCATACCCTTTTGCTACTCTAGCGCCATTCTGGAGGAATTTAGAACTATTATTTACTGCTTACAGATTGACATCTTTTTATCTGTTACCCCATATTTATTTCCTCCTTACCTCTATCGGTTACCGATGGAGGCAGATATGTGCTCTGGTTTCCTAGTGAGCGCTGTATGACGATAATGTTAAATAAATTAGCGGTGCCGATATTTGCATGACGGTTGACGGGCGACAAACTGTTTACCGCCTTTCTTCTTTAGGCGCGTTTTGCTGAGCAGTAAACGTTAGTGAATCGTTACACTCGGGTAGGTGACGCTAAATCAGGTTTACTCGAATCCAGTCATGTCGTCATTAGACACTTTTTGTTTTCATTTCACTTCTATCCTAAGGTCATAAGAACACACCGATTTTTTTTAGTCGATATAGCGGTAGACTATTTATTGCATTTCAACTGCCAAATGTGTGCCAACTGGAACTGTAAGAATGAAGTAAATGGATGTAAGGCAATGGAACTTTTACACGTGTATTTTACACAGTGGCCGTCTTTTTTGTTCGCCATAATCCGTCAAGCTCAATAATTTAATAGAATAATTATCCTGTGTTTTTAACAACTATAGACTACTGTTTAGACTTTTAGTTATATTTCTTTCTACATTATTTCTATGACTTTTAATATTATATAGTGTTCTGTGTTAATAATAACCTAAAAAGATAAGTTTTTGATAAGTTTAATTAAGTTCGTTCGTTCGTCGTGATTACATTCTCTTTGTTGTTGATTAAATATCTTTTCTTTTATTAACATACATGCGTCAAGTATACGTATTAACGCACCATTTATTGATTGAGAATTTAAACATATATGCCTATAAGTAATGTCTGAACTCGATGCTATTACCTTTTCAAAATGTTTTGAAGCATATGTGACCGCATCTTCATTTTGGAAATCTGTTGATATATTACTCACTAAACCTCATGTTGTAAATAAAAGATTGTGGGGGAGTAAAATAATATTTAGGGACTATTTTATTCATACCACCAAAAATTGGGACCCGCCAGCCATATGTGGTAAACTGGAAGACATAAAAAACACTCAACAATACGTATTGTCCTTTGTATGCAAAGAGTTAGAACTACAATTATGTACTGACGGTGAAATTAAAAATTATTGCAGCACCGAAATTGTACTAATGGAGCTTTTACCAAAAAATTACTGTGACAGTCACGCTTTCCAACTTTCAGTGTTAAGAAGAGATAGAAATCTTATTAAGTTTTATGATATAACTCCTATTAAATATGCTCAAAAATTATGCCCTGATTATTCATATACATTGCAATTGAATAGCAATAGTATAGAATTACAGGCAAATTGTGGTTAGTAACTTTCAGTTATAATATTTTGTGGGAAATTTTTCCAATCCCGTTAATGATTTTTAGGGTATTTTAGAATTAAATTAATTAGTAATGTATGTTAGTTTTATAAAATATAGTTTTTTATGGCCAGGAAATTCATGCACAATTAATTTTATAAAGATTTTAAAACATTTGCTCTCATAGAGGAATCGGCCAGGAGAGGTTTTAGGTTATTATAAAAAAAACCCACGGAGGCTGAGGCGGGAGCTTCGCTCCCGTCTTAACCTCCTAACCTAACCGTTCCAAGTCGAATTTGCTCTCATAGAGGAATCGGCCAGGAGAGGTTTTAGATTATTATAAAAAAGAAAAATGGAGATTAAAGCGCCTAAGACTAACACTATTTATTACTCTACGTCTGTTATATTGTAAATATTATTTTACAATATAAATAATGTCAAGTTTAGTTTTAAAATCCTTATAAAATTAATTATGAATGAATGTCCTCACCATAAAAACTAAATTTTTAAAAAACTAACATCAATTGCTAAGTATTCTTACTACCAAACACTTTAAAGGCCTTCTATACTACTTGTATGTACATGTTAATTTACAATATAAACAATTTAGGTTATGTTGTAAAAATTTTATAAAATTAATTGTGCATGAATTTCCTGACCATAAAAACTATATTATTATAAAATTAACATACATTACTAACTAATTTAATTCTAAAATACCCTAAAAATCATTAACGGGATTGGGAAGCGAACCCTATTTTGTCATTGGTTAAAAACATGGTATTTTTTTTAATATTAAGTTTGACAGACAGGCTGATGATCAAAAATTACCAATTGTAAAGTTGCATACAATTCTAAAGGTCTTAACATCCTCAATTTTATGGTTGAAAAAGATTGTCTTTTTTTTTTAAATTGCCTGAAAGAAAATAGTGTTTGAATTTTAAAGTTATTTAAAATATACCCTTATTACAGAAAATGAAGAAGCATGTCAATGGTTAATTAATTCAGTGGTGACACAATTTGTTAAATGGGCACAAGAATTTGTGAACAAGCCAAAGAACCAACAGTCACTCTGCACAGATTCTTTAACTCTGGTCTCCAGTGAGAAATATTATGAAAAATACAATAAATTGAAACTCAAATATGGCAAAGAATTGGTTAAGGTATAAAGATGAGATATGTTTATTACTCTTGATGTTATTACGATGCCTATTTTCTTATGTTAAAGTGATTAGTTAGGCTGACAGTTCACTTGAAGGTAGGTGGCTACCATCGCCTATAACACAAATAATGCCACAGATGCTGTAAGTGCATTGCCAACCATAGTAGGATTAAGAATAAGGGATAGGGCAATAGGCTCTGACATCCCTTACTCACTCTTGCTGTTATTTCACAGTGGTCTTCTATAAGGGGGTGCCCAAATGACTGCAATATGCTGTGTGCCCTGCCCCTACTATGTATGTATTTTTATGTAAAGGTAGTTTGATGGTAAGTGACTATAATACATGCAATGCTTGGGAGATACAAACTGATCTTAAATGGGTAATGCTGCTGATCTCTGTTGTTTCTGTCTTCGATGAACTGCCTAGTTTATCACTGTGTGTCCATCCACTACTCTATTTTGGTCAAATGTGAAATACTCGATAATCTCAACTATTTAATATTTTCAGATCTGGCCAGAATGCACAGACCCTTCTAAATTTGTATATGAAGATGTTGCAATCGCCACATACTTGTTATTGATATGGGAAACGGAAAGGGAAACTCTTGGTTTGAAAAAGTTTCAATTCTTTGTGGACCTTGGTTGTGGTAATGGTTTATTAGTATACATATTAACTAAAGAAGGTTATCATGGAGTTGGAATTGATGTTCGTAAAAGACAAATTTGGGACACATATCCAGATGAAATTAAACTTTTGGTGAGTAACAAACATCCTCCTATGTGACTTAAAATGACTCATTTATGACTTAAAATAATCGAGGAGTTTTATATAAAAAATATTTTATAACCCTAGAAGTTACTTTTAATTTTCCCAATTTCTTTACAGGAGAAAACAATAGTACCATCTGACAGTAATCTATTTCCCGAAACTCAATGGATCATTGGTAATCACTCTGATGAGCTCACTCCGTGGATTCCAATTATTGCTGCCCGAAGTTCATATGTTTGCAATTTCTTCCTACTACCATGTTGTGCATACAACTTTAATGGTACAAAATATCAAAGACAAAACTCTTCCAAAAGTCAATATATCGAGTACTTAGAATACATAAAATCGTTGTGCGAAGAGTGTGGTTTTTGTGTCGCTGTAGATAGATTAAAAATACCAAGTACCAAAAGGATATGTCTAGTTTCACAAAATAGGGTTTATACTGGATTGGAATATAATGATTATTGTAAAAAGATACAAATTTTATTAGACAATGAAACTAGTTCAATGGATAATTCAAGAAATAGTGAATGGATTAGTGACTTTAAACCAAGAGAACTAACAGAAAGGGTAAGAAATTGCACCCAAATTGATAAACATTTAGTAAATTCCATAGTTGACACTATAGCAAAACACCTAATCAAAGAGTGCAATATACATTCTACCTGGTATATTGGCGACAGTGTACCTATACATGACGTAATACAGCTTATTTCTGCGAACGACTTGAAGGCTTTAAAATCTGAATGTGGAGGAATTCAAACTCTTTTGAAGAACCATCATCATATTTTTCTCGTGAAAGGAGGAAAGGTGCAATTGAGGTATCCAAAAACTATTGAAGAAGTTAACAAGGAAATAAGTAAGAGAAAGGAAAAGAATAAAAAAAGTTCAAAGTTGCAACAAAAGCCCTGTTGGTTTCATCAAAATCACCCACAGGGTTGTCCGTTAGAAGATATTGTTTGTAGTTATTCTCACACCAACCAGTGTTGAAATTAAACAAAATTATTTTATAAACATTTTTTATTTATAAAAAGTATCAGTCAATTTAAGTTCCCAAAATCAGTAAATATAACAAAATCAGTAATATTTTTTATGAATATTAGTATTGAGATAGAAATGTACAAAATATTCATAAAAAAATGCAATTGATAAAATCCCAATAAACTTATTAACTCAATCAAAAACCATAAATAATTTTTGAATATAAACTAATCTACACATGCTGTCATGTTTTATCCCATTTTTTTTAAATTACAGTGATTGCTTTATTATGAGTATGTAAATATTATTGCTCTATTTCAAAATATTTGTTCAATTCATTTAAATTTCTTTCATCAACAAATTTAGCAATTTCATGTTCACCTATAAAGGAACATACCATTCTTAATGTAGTCCAAATAGTTGATGAACTTGTATCTGCAGTTGATGAGTCTGGGTACATACTTTTAGCCTTACACTGTTGATTTAAGGCCACAAGGAAATGTTCTGCTGCCTGTTTATAAGCACCTAAATTCATGCAAGTAATGCCAACATTATATCGAGCTCTAACAAAGCCAGGCTCTAAATTTAAGGCCTCATGATAAGCATCGACTGCCTCTTCAGACCTCTCACTGTTTGCTAATGTTGCTCCTAATCTATTCCACAATTTAGAGTCATCACTTGCTACCATTAAAGCAGTTTTAAAACAATCTACAGCTTTATCATATTCCTGACTAATGTTGAACACTACACCTAAAGCATTTTGAACATCAGAATCTATTTGTGAAGGATTAAGCTGTGCTGCTTTTAGATACAGTGACTTCACATAATTCTGCAATTCCTTATTATCTAACAATTTAGGATCGACATCTCGTGGTAATAAATCACTATATTTTGGGCTCGCTCGAAGCCAATCAAGTAATGATAAAAATGCAAACTTTGGCATATTTTCATTAGTGTATGCTGCAGCCAATGTAATGTATGCTTCTAACTGTTTTGGATCTATTTGTAAGGACTTTTTTAAAGCTGTAATAGCTAAAGGGTCATTTTCGTTTTCAGCCTGTGTTGTACCAAGAAGAAACCAAGCTTCTGCAGAATTAGGCTGCTGTTGAGAAGCAGCTTCAAAGCACAGAACAGCTCCTGGGATATCACCCATTTTCAATTTCTCCTTCCCAATTTCAAGAGCAGTTTTATTTTCCAACATAACATTGCCTTCGGTAAATGTATATTCTTCGGGTATTCCATATACACTCTCAGATTCCCAGTGATTAGTTACATTACTCAATTTGTCCCATTCATCTTTATATTTTTCAGCCATTTCATCCAATAATTCATCTTTACTCCTTTGTAAACTTTCAGTATCTCCTAGATTTAATTCACCTGAACTGATCTTCTTCATAAATGACATAAATTGATTATATGCAAGTTCATCATCATCTTTAACCCCCTCGACATATTCTTGGGCTTTGGCTCTTACATCTGCTTCCGAGGTAGTTACTTCAGACTCGTCGACAAATTGTATTTGCACATTAGATGGATTTGGCATTTGTAAAAGTTGTGATGGCATTTGGAAGGGCCTTTGTATGAACGGTGGAGGCATAAAAGAAGAAGATGCTCCAGATGACATAGGTACAGCATAACTGGTAATGGGTTTCATTACTTGTGATTGATATGTTTGCTTACTTGTAGTTTGAATTTCTGTAACATTGTTAAGTAATTCATTCATGTTGAACGTTTGCGGCATCTGAGAGTTCTGACCCATAAATTCATTGACAAATTTATCCGCCGATGATAAGTGATGGTTGAAAGCAGCATCTCGACTTACAATATTAGAAAGTTGAACAAGCGAATTATTTCCACCACAATCACCACCGATTAGTTTGTTAAGGGACATAGTTATAAATATTATACTTTCCCGTTCACTATTGCTATTCACTCGCTGTATAACAATAACAATTCAATCCACTGACGGAAATTTTGTACGTAGGAAGTTCAAAGGTTAAACTGCTTAATTCTAGAAAAACAATAGAACATCCGCTGCTATACTATATGCCTGATAACAATAACACTATATTCAAAACTAGAAATTACAATGCGATTACATAATTAATTAGCTTAAATGTTACAATAACAATATAGAAATAGTGAATTCATTATTTCATTCTAATCAGGGACACAGTGACAAATCGATCGATCAGGGATACTGGATCACAGAACACTATTATTACTCCTAGCTGGATAGTAGGATTAGTGGCTCTAGCATGAGTTTACGATACTACCACAAACTAAATAGTAGATACTAAGATACTACACTCGCAAGCGAGAGCGTAAAACATTTATATGGAAAATTGATAATTTGACATTGACAGTTCACGATTTCCCATACAAAAGTTTTACGACTTACGTTCTCGCTAGCGAGTGTAGTATTGGTGTAGTATCGTAAACTCATAATAGAGCCTTAGGAATTAGGATTAGATGACATTGACAAATGACATTCTCGGCTCGGTTCAATAGTCTGTAACATAGCATTGAATAAATAGGTCTGTAATACCTAATATTGCGCTTACCACAGATCGAGACAAAATCCTATAATATAAAAATGAATGGATATGCAATATATTTACACACAATACGTATATAATTATACCAGCTTTTGCCCGCTTTGTTCGCCATGAAAAATTAAAAATATAACTTCTATGAGCAATAATTTATTCAACGTTTAGTTATAGTTTAACCAGGCCTGAATTTTTATTTTTATCTATATATATAAAAATGAATTCCAATTTCCCTTGGTCACCGCATCACGCGTGAATGGGTAGACCAATTTTTGTTAACTATTAGAATTGTGTGTAGTCTGTGGCACTGGATACAATAATTGTCTGTGTGCACTCTGTTATGCTAAGAGGAATAGGAAGTCGTACGTTACGTGTTGTACAAGTTTGGTGAAATACAAAGAGAAGAAAAGGTTGCTGTGTAATATAACTAAAATGTACAAGTAGAAGTCCAATAAAGAATATAAAACCACAAGATACGCATTATTACTGCCCAATCAATAATTTTAATTCGGTTTTCACTAATGGAAAGAGGGATAAACGGGGAATGTTCTTATATATAAAAATTGCATCCTGGGCGAAGCTGGGGCCGGGTCGCTAGTGTATAATAAAATTGTAAACGAGCCGTGTCTATACATTAAATATTTTTTCA
This sequence comes from Bembecia ichneumoniformis, assembly GCA_910589475.2. NCBI lineage: Eukaryota > Metazoa > Arthropoda > Insecta > Lepidoptera > Sesiidae > Bembecia > Bembecia ichneumoniformis. The sequence goes on along the minus strand of OU342524.1, from coordinate 16,176,312 downwards.
AAAAAAAAAAAAACAATTTGTACACGTTGCACTTATGTTACCGTGGTCAAAGAAATAAGTTTTAGAAATTTTGTCCGTTTGTCTGTGCGTTTGTGCACGCTAATCTCAGAAACTACTTAACTGATTTCAATACGGTTTCCACTAATGTATTGTAGCAAGCTTCCCGTAACATTTAGTGTTTGTTTCATTCTAAACGGTTTACAAAAAAAAAATTATGCGCTATACCGAATACTACGCGTACGAATTTGCGGGCTCATCTAGTTAAAAATAATTATGGTAAAGTTACTTGCGGCAAGATTAGTTGACTTTATTCTTACAATGATATTTATACTTCTTATTAAGTTATTTATGTTAAGTAGGGAAATTTCATTTATAAAAGTCGATCACACTGCTTGATAGTTAGTGTAAGGATGTCACGATCACAGATATCGATAGATTCTTTTTTTCATTCCTTATTGTTAAGTACTTTGTTATTCTAATATATTTATTTTGTTGATTTCCTAAAGAAACAATACTACAGTTATAAATCATAATACTTGGACTCCTAAACGTACTAGCACAATTTGTTCACGGAACTTTGAAGTTACCTGTTTTATAATACTATCGAAGAACAAAAGGAGATCAAAACCGAGTGTAGTACCAGTAGTACCAACTTTTAAATTATCTCAGCTATTTTTATTATTCATTAGTTTTATGAAGTTTTGCCCTTTGTAATAAAAAAAACAAAAAGTTCGATGACTTTCTACCTGAATGCTTTCCCAATGTAAGTAATCACTGTACCATTGTTTTGTTAAATACCATTGTTATCATAACGATGTCAGTGATTCTAAGAAATACTGCATCGAAACTAACCGGAAATGACAACAATCAAGAGGTCAAACGAACTTCAAAATAAACATTAAGGCGACGCCAGCCACTAATGATAAAAAATCCACTTATTTGTAACAGTTTTCCTTTTAAGTTATCATAATAATTATAATTTAAAAAATACTCAAATCATCTGCAGGATATGTGAAAGGGGATCATCATAATTATTTTTTAAATTATATTTAATTATAATTATATAAAAATTACTAAGTTGGGGTCTAATATCGATTAGGCAAAACAATGCGATTTGCCTAATGATCAATATTTTAAATAGCTTTAATATCTGAAGTCTCATCAAAAGAAAAATTTGAATTATACTTTATGTAATTTTTAAATTAGGAGATTTTCAAGTACGGCGGCTAGCGACTCCCCCTCAGCAGTCTCGTCAATGCAGGACGAGTTTTGCGGCTGGAGTCGCCTTAAGAACATAAGGCAATAACTCACTTCATCACACTAAACAGAAATATTTTTATTTTATTTAATTTAAAGTACAAAATTGTAGTAGGTGTACTCACAATGTCAAATAATATATCTTAACAAAAATATTAAAAATTTCAAATCATCTTATTATAATTCTATAAATTAGTCAACATTTAATTTTCAGTAATCCATGTACCCATATAATGCCTAAAATCACAATCCACCAACCTTTGGGCTACGCAAAATATTTTATATGGGAGTTGTACAAGAGCTTTCGGATATGCGCTATATACGAGTGACATGGAATTATAACTTGTAGACGTAATTTTTGGCATATAAACAACTTTAGTCGTTTGTTATAATTATTCTCATTTTTGAACACAATTCAATACTCAATAGTTTTACTTATTAAATACCTACCTACTTAATATTGGGAGTGGTTATTTTGATAATGATTTTATTATTCACAATATTGAACTTGCCAAAACGGTAACAGAAAAGTATACTAATATCAGGATAAGTTATTTGTCCAAGAAAGCTGACCCCCTTATAATGTATTAGGCATTTATACACAAAATTAATACATTTTAGAAATCAATGAATTTTAATATACCTACTCATGCGTTTCTGAGATAAGTAATTTTTCCATAAGTTTAACATTGTAAAAATATCATTGGGATTTTTATTTATATTAGGTATTAATATTTCTCCTACATCGTTTAACAAAAAATATAATTGTCCATAAATATTTCTTTGAAAATCTACCTATATCGTTAATTCATGGATAATTAAATATCTTAATTCATCGATAATTAAATATTGATATTTTCAAGTACTAGGTACTAGCTTGATACTTAGTTTTTGTAGTGATAGATGTTTTTGTGTCTGTGTGCGTGTAGTTTAAGCTAGTGCTTGTTAATATTGCATAGAAATATAACTAAAGCATAGAACCCTGACTAAAATAAAAATCAATATTTATAGTGTGTTGCTCCTTACGCTTTTGCATTGTGACCATCAGTCAAAAAGAGATAAACATACAAACATTGTTCTTATTTTTGATCGGCGTATCGAGGTCAAACGCCAAAATTGGTCCCTTTACGTACTTGGTCCCGTTTTATGATACCCATTTAAAGAGGCTAGCTAACCGTTAACAAATGATTTGCATAAAGTGTCAACTCAACTTATCTGTATTTTTGCTTTGTACGTATGTTCTGTGACATCAGTGACAACGTTTTTGTTTATTTTTTGGTTTCTGTATCAAAATATAATAAATCTAGCATCAAATCAATTATAACACTATTTTATTAGATATCCGTGAATTCTGTGATTATAACAATGTCTTGTTCAGTGTCACGATGTAAATCTAATGCGTCCAGAAAACATAATGAGGATATGTTTATAAGTTACCATCGGTAAGTGATTTTGTTTGTTTGCATTATCAAAGTCATACAGTAAATATACTGAGAGCTTGTTTGTATAATAAGGACCACTAATAAATTATGTTTCTTGAATATACGTAATATTTTAAGAAAAAGATAAAAGCAGCATAGGTTATGGCAGTGTTGTGCCGACGATATCGTCTTATCTACATTTGTATATATGGATAATTTGTATAGGTCACCCTGGTGTCCCTGGTACGGAACAGTCAGATGAACATCTAGTGAAAGTATATTTGTCTCTCTTTAACTTATGGCCTTAATGCAAAGGTGTACGAAGCGACACACTATAAATATTGGTTTTTATTTCAGTCTGGGTTCTATGCTTTAGTTATTTTTCTGAGTTGTATAGTAACGTGACAGAATTCATCAGTGTGAATATTATTTTGTGTACGTCGCCTCGTCCCTCGCCTTTCATAATCCAAATATTACAGACTTTTTTTGTAGAAATTGTGCGCGTAATAACGTCTGCATTTGGATAAATTCTCAGTATTTCAAGCCCATCCTGACAGCTGACTAATCACTATCGGTTCAGCCCATAGACTAAAATACAGCCGCGTCAGCCGCTCACAATAGTCACAATGTCAGTTGTTAATTGTTCGTACGCATAGCGTTCGCGAAGAAATGAGCCAACGCAGTGAAATGTTGGCTCATATATACGTATGAACAAACAAAGACAACAATAGAAAGTGAAATGGACAGAAAATACTGTTATTGCACTATTATTGTGTAATTATTTTAGTGATAATTAATAATGAGTGGAAAAAGGGGTAAAACTTGGAATTGGAATAACTGTAAAATAATATACCTAAACATTATTATTAAAAGGATTTCAACCATGAAACATTTTTGTGTATTTTTATGAACCTATGATAGATCGTAGAAATAACTAATTTATAATTAATATTCAGAACTTTTTTGCTAACGCTACTTGCGTTGCGAACTGTCATTTTAAATGTCAAAAATGGCGGATTGACTCACGTACGAAACGTGTATTTTTTTTTGAAAAAGTTAAGATTCGAAAGAATCCTAAACTTTAATAATGTTGTTTTCTATATAAAATAAAGACTTGGCTTAAAGGTCTAGCTACCAGGCCATAAATCTACAATAATAATAACTGTCATTTTCTATTTACTTTGACATGGTTCTATCCCATTCTCATCACAGAGTATCTTTTTATATAGGAGGAATTCTCATTGCGTGCGGATTATACATATTAGCATTTGGTACTTCTTTTTGTCTTTCTATTTTGAATTCTGACTTTCTGAGCCTATTTTCGGGTCTGAAAATATTAAAGTAATACCTGTTTTTTATAATTATTGTTTATTCGAAATGTCTTATTTTTATTAACAAATAGTGCCTCTACTTACATAATTTTTAAGGTTATGTACTAAAGATTAGTTAAATTCTTGTAAGGATTATTGCTTGATTTATTTTTATTATTTTTAAAAGAAGGTATAAATTAGCTTTGGTGGAATGTTAAATTCGAACGAAACTAAGGCTCAGTCGAATGAAGCAGATAATAACACTGAACAAGATCACGAAACACCATCGGAAATATATGTCGAAGATAAGTGGCTGGTTTGTAATTTAATTGTGATTTCCTTCTGTGTAGTATAATAGTGTAAGTAAAAAAATTGTGTAGCGAATATTTTTCGGACGTACTTAATTGTAGGTACATCATACCTACCTATACCTTCAAGGATTGGTAATCAATTATTTCGCGGTAATCAATTCTTCTTTAACACTGTGACACTGCGGTAAGGGAAGGCAGAGCCCATTTCCCTTTGCCTTCCCAATCCCTTATTCTTAATCCTACTATGTTCGGCTGCATCCATGGCGATGCTTGTGTTATAGACGACGGTAGCCACCTACCATCAAGTGGAGCGTCAGCCTGTCTGACCTTAACATAATATTTTTTTTGTTAACGTGTTCAATCATATTTTTAGGTGAATTATAGTAATTTTTTTTTTCATTGTAGATAAGAGATTGTGATTTGTACTATGAAGAATATAAAGAGTGCACTGGCTTTAGAGGAAGATTTCATCAGTATTTTATATTTGGTGAGACATTAGATTGCAATCAATGGAGAAAGGACTATGATAACTGTTGCAAATGGAGGGACAAAAAAGATTTAAAAGCTGCTGTAAGTATTTTTACACATTGGATAAACTCATACCAATGTTGTCTTAGTATGATAATATGTCTAAAAACTTATGAGTTTATGAACTTATATTATTTTAGTTGGATGGGTGTAATAACTAACCAACTAATTTTATTTACAGTTTATTTACACTATATTACAGAATAAATATTTACAATATTGCACTGCACAATATACACAAGTATTAAACACTGCACAAGTTTTCACACAACGTTCCACTACACTATTTTATGTACACCGTATTTTACACTTCTTCTCGCCAAAGCCCAATCCGTTCTTCCTCTATTTTTCTCTTGCCTTTCTTTAGCGCATGTCCGTTTTTCTGTTTGCGCATGGTGTGGCCGCTCTCATTGGACGGCTTTTCTCTTGAAGGAGCGCGCGTCTTAATCTGCGCATACCCGTTACCTGGCAACATAAGTTGTTAGTCCGTTTCCATTGGACGATAACTATGTCCGCGCGTTTCCATTGTATGTGGTAACGGGTACCGCTACATCACTCCCCTCCAGAGACCGTCCCTACGGGCGATAGTAGTCTGGCGGGCGGACGAGACGACCGCTTCTTGATGTGACCACTGCTTGCTCTTCGCTGCCCTTTTGAGGCGTGTCATCAGAGAGTAAGTAGGCAGGTCTGAGTCTGTCTATTGATACGCTCACCGGTTTACCTTTTACTGCTATCTTAAAAACTTTGTCGGTTCGCCATAACACTGGATGTGGCCCCGTGTACGCAGGCTGAAATGCGCTCTTGACTGCGTCTTCTCGCAGGAATACGTGGCTTGCTCTCTCCAGCTCTTTAAATATAAATGTAGGCTTCCGGCCGTGTCTTGAAGTAGGCGTTGGTTGTAACTCCTTCATATATTTAGATAGACGCGCTGTAAAGTCGGTGATGTCGGTGGTTGTGGGCGTAGTGGTACTAAAGAATTCGCCTGGCAATCGAAGACTTTCACCGTAAACAAGTTCTGCCGATGTAGCTCCGATGTCCTCTTTATAGGCGCTTCGAATGCCCAGTAACACTAACGGTAGCGTCTCAATCCAGTCTTTGTTGCTGTGACAGGTTATCGCCGCTTTGAATTGTCGATGGAATCTTTCCACGAGTCCGTTGCAAGCAGGATGGTAAGCTGTCGTTGTCTTGTGCTCGAAACCCGCGATGATCGACAGATGCTTGAATAAAGCTGACTCGAACTGGCGTCCACGATCAGTGACAATGGTTGATGGGCAACCAAATCGTGCAATCCAACCACTTAGCAACGCCTTTGCGACTGTCTCGGCTGTTATGTCCTGGATTGGTACGACTTCAGGCCAACGAGTGAAACGATCTATTGCTGTCAGGCAGTAACGAAAGCCTTGGGAAGGTGGTAATGGCCCAATGAGATCGATGTGCACATGTCTGAATCTGGCTTGCGGTAATTGAAATGTACCTAACGGTGCAGACACATGACGAGTTACTTTCGACCTTTGACATGCTATGCAAGCTTGGGTCCATTCTTTGCAATCCTTGCGCATACCAGGCCATACAAAACGCTGAGCCACTAATTTTAAAGTTGCTTTAGCGCCAGGGTGACTTAGTGAGTGAATTGCGTTGAAAACTTGCCTTCTCAAATGTTTTACTACGTATGGTCGTGGTGCTGTTGTACTGACGTCGCAATACAACTTTTGATGGCTGCCAGGGATGTTGATTTGCTTCAAAATAAGTGATGTTTCGCCTGTAAGAAGTTGTTGCAGTTCAGGGTCGTGTGACTGAGATTTCGCTAGGATATCGATGTCTAATGGCTTTTCGAGTTCTTCGATGCGAGATAATGTGTCAGCCACGATGTTATCTTTTCCTGATATATGACGTATATCTGTTGTGAACTGTGAGATGAAGTCGAGGTTTCTGAACTGTCTAGGTGAACAATTTTCTTTTCTTGAAGTAAATGCGTAGGAAAGTGGTTTGTGATCGGTATAAACTGTGAAATGTCTAGCTTCCACCATATGTCTGAAATATTTTATCGCTTCATAGATAGCTAGGAGTTCTCTGTCATATGGTGAGTACTTCTTCTGTGCTGGACTAAGCTTGCGAGAGAAGAAAGCTAGTGGTTGCCATGCGTTGCTCTTCCATTGCTGTAGAACAGCGCCTATAGCGTTGTCAGAAGCGTCGCACACGACTCCTAGTTTTGCATTGCAATCTGGATGGGCTAACATTGCTGCTTGAGATAAGCTTTTTTTGCAGTTCTCGAAAGCTTTTAGGCTGATGTCATCCCAGTTGACAGGGTGTGATCCTTTGATAGATCCGGTTAACAAGTTGTTTAGAGGAGCTTGAATATTGGCAGCACCGGGAATGAATCTCCGGTAAAAGTTGAGCATGCCTAAGAATCTTCTCAACTCTTTGACAGTTTTAGGGATCGGAAAGGAATCAATGGCCGTAACCTTGGATTGTACAGGTTTGGTTCCATCTTTTGAAATATGATAACCCAGAAACTCTATCTCAGATACACCAAATTCACATTTTGCTACATTGATGATAATGCCGTACTTTTTGAGTCTGGTGAAAAGTTGACTTAAGTGGTTTTCGTGAGACGTTTCGTCAGGGGAATAGACCAGGAAATCGTCGATGTAAGGATAAACGAAATTTAGTCCACGCGTCACTTCGTCAACAAAACGTTGAAATGTCTGACCTGCATTACGTAGGCCGAATGTCATGTACGGAAATTCAAAAAGACCGAATGGAGTAGTGATCGCAGTCTTGGGAATGTCCTCTGGACTGACAGGAATTTGGTTATATGCTTTTACGAGATCAATTTTGGAGAATATTTTGCAACCAGAAATATTGTGAGCGAAATCATGAATGTGACGAACGGGATATTTGTCTGGGATAGTTCGGGCATTTAGCATGCGATAATCACCGCATGGACGCCATCCGTTGTCTTTCTTGGCAGCAAGGTGAAGAGGGGATGCCCAAGGGCTATCTGATGGACGAGTTGTTCCACATCTCATCATCGACTCGAACTCTTGACGGGCTATCTGTAGTTTGTCTGGAGCTAAACGTCGAGGAGAACAGGCAATAGGTGGGCCGGGAGTAGTGCGTATGTGGTGTACAGTATTATGTTTCGGTACGCTATGAGTCCCAGACGGCCTTGTAATTTCTGGAAAACGACGTAATATGTCCAGATATCTTGAAGATCCAGTGAGAGTTTTCACAGATGCAATTGTGTTCTTCATTATATCGGGAGTTGCGCGTGTCGTTAAAGATGTGCTGTTATCCACCAGTCTTTTATTCCGACAGTCTACTGCCAAGTTGTAGAAAGATAAGAAATCGGCGCCTATGATAGCTTTGGGGACATCCGCCACGATGAAACGCCATGAAAAATCTCTTCTTAAATTTAAGTTCAAATTCAAGTGGATGTACCCGTAAGTGTGTATCGGTGTACCGTTAGCGGCGTACAGTTGATACGTTGACAGATGGCGGCGTTGTTTTAAAGCTGTGTATGGGAAGACACAAAGCTCGCTTCCGGTATCTACGAGAAATTGCATCTTCGTTTTAACGTCGGAGACGAATAGGCGACCAGCGACCTGTGGGCTGTCAGCGGTCGCTATTACCGACGGCCCGGAGAGTTTTCCGACTTAAAGTTGCATGGCTGGGAGCATTTCTTTGCTCTGTCGCCGAATTTGTAGTGGTACCAGCATGTCGGGAATCGTCGGGCTGCGGTAGAAGACTGCGTTGAGGCTGATCGGCTTCGTTGTCGTTGCGAGCGGTGACTAAGCCTTGTTGTAAGGTTGCGCAGGCCTTTTCTTATTTCTGCAATTTCTGAAGCTAAGGCGTCGTAAGAAGTAGCGTGTGGTGTCGACTGAGATGGTGTAGAAACGACCGTAACATGTGGCGTCGTAGATGCAATCTCCATTACTCTATCTGCTAAGTCAGCGAGTATCTCCCATGGTGCGTTTGATTGTCCGGCTATCACTGTCTGAATATTTTGCGGCAAACGGCTAGTCCACAAAGTAAGCAGAATGTCTTCTGGAAATTTGTCGCCGGCTAGACCCCTGAGGTGTCGTAGAAATTGCGACGGTTTCCTGTCACCCAACTCTTCGTGCATCACTAACTGTTTGAATTTTTGCTGCTTTGAAGCGGACAATCGTTTGATCAACTCTGACTTTAGTTTTTCATATTTACCTACGCTTGGTGGCGATACGATGACGTCTTTGACCTCGATCGAGAATCGTTGATCTAGCTGCCCAATGACGTAATAAAATTTTGTGGTATCGGAGGTGATGTTTGAAATCGCGAATTGTCCCTCTATTTGAGCAAACCAAATCTCTGGCTCGTCCGGCCAGAATGGAGGTACTCGTACGCCGACTTTGAAAACCTCTGGTTGTGCGCTATCCTGTGCTGTATTTTGTTCTGCAGTGCTGGCTCCCTGTTGCTCCATGTTGATGCGTACTCGGTTGAGGGGTCACCAGTTTAGTTGGATGGGTGTAATAACTAACCAACTAATTTTATTTACAGTTTATTTACACTATATTACAGAATAAATATTTACAATATTGCACTGCACAATATACACAAGTATTAAACACTGCACAAGTTTTCACACAACGTTCCACTACACTATTTTATGTACACCGTATTTTACACTTCTTCTCGCCAAAGCCCAATCCGTTCTTCCTCTATTTTTCTCTTGCCTTTCTTTAGCGCATGTCCGTTTTTCTGTTTGCGCATGGTGTGGCCGCTCTCATTGGACGGCTTTTCTCTTGAAGGAGCGCGCGTCTTAATCTGCGCATACCCGTTACCTGGCAACATAAGTTGTTAGTCCGTTTCCATTGGACGATAACTATGTCCGCGCGTTTCCATTGTATGTGGTAACGGGTACCGCTACATTATCTACCATAGTCAACATTGAAAAGCATTCTCATATAAATCACCAGGGACATTGTTTCAACAGTATTTAAATTATTTGTGCCAGAAAAAGTTACACGATAGTACCAGCTGCTCCCTGCGATTACTCCCGCTATTTTAACTTCAAACAAATTGTTTTAAAAAATTCGTCTTATCCTCGTAAAGCCTTTCGACTGGTGGACAACCCAGTCACCGGGCACAACACATAGTAACACCCGTCTGCACTATTCTTTTTGCTTAGCATTAATTCTTTCTGACTTTTCTTTATTTGCTTAAGGTCCTCTTGAGGTTATAGCGTGATGTTAAATAGCCTATGAACCTTCAAGAATTTCATAAAGAATTTTTGAAAAGTTCTAAAGAATAACATGTTCAAACAAAAAAGAAAAATTTTAATTTTTTTTATAGATTTTGCTATTCAGTTACTGTTATGAAATGCATATTGAAACATATTTTTGTTCTTGATTGAACTCAATTTAATTTTTCTTTGTAAAAACCAATAAGAAAACAACTCAAAATTTTAGAAAAATGCTTTGTATAAAGGGCAGCACTTTATTCAAAAACTTTTAATAATAGCTTCATAATTGTTTATAAAAAGGACTCAACAACATTAATGTTTTAGGAATCATTAATTAATAGTGAAAAGGAAAGACGAATGCAACGTTTACAAGGACATTATAGAAATGACACATGGAAGCAGAGGACATCACCACCCGAAGATTGGGATAAGCCATTGCCAGAGTGGATGGTAAAACGAGATAAAGACACATACCTTGCAGTGAAAGCACAAGAGTTAAGAGAAGGGACAGTGTCAGAAAAAGATAGCTTTTGTTGTATTATGTGATAGTGGTGTATGTTATCTGTTATATAAGTAGTCAAATTAATTTATTGAAAAAGTTTTGTTATTTTATTTTATACATTTTTATTTATTAAAAAAAAAACTTCCTAAGAAGGGGAGGCAGACTCCCAATTACTGTTATCCAATTTTATTGATTGTGTATATTTTGTTAATATTCCTAGTCAATTATTTCTTTTTCTGAATTTCTACAATATTTTGAAATGGTTTATAAAAATGAAGGCTACAGTCAGTGATGCTTTTCCTTAATAAAAAATATACCTTGGCATTAAAAATAAACTAAGTGCATCTTTTAATTTTAAAAGATTGGCTGGTAAGGCTGGCTGTTACAGGTTTCACTCGCCTCAGCTTCTTAGGGTCATAGCGCGATGATAAATAGTCTATTTGGGCAATGCAGACAATTTATAACCAGTCTCAAGCCAATTGAAATGAGAAGCAGTCAAGAAGAGTAATGTGTTATGTCTTGAACTCAAGGGTCCTGATTTAGATTCTTGTACTGGGGTTCATTACCAGTCTATTAATAGGGGCCAAACTGTGATTGTGAATTTTTACGGTTATGTAAGAGCCATACTGCTTATAAAAGGAAATTACTTATTTCCACATACAGTCTTGTTTCTACCTCTAGGTCTGCTCTAGATAGATAGTGAAATTATGGGATTTTTGATTAGGAAAATGCGACTTGTAGTTTTGACAGTCCTTACACTGCATAAAGTGACTGATACAAATGTAAATTTGAGGATGTAAGGTCAGGGCTACATGGTGGCAGCATTATACTTGCCAGATAAGATCCTCTAATTTTTACTGAGTGACTAATCATAGTAGTTATGATGAACGCAGGGTTTCTTTTAAATCTCTTAATATGACGATATCACTCCATTCTCCATGGCGTTTAGTTTATCTGTATGTTTTTTCTATAATCTGTTGTAGGTGTGAGTGAGAGGTGAAAATCTGAACTCAACTTGACCAAGGGTACATTATTTTTATTTGTACCAAGCATACATTACAAACTTATATTTAAGATCTAAACTTGACATATTACAACATCAGCATCATTATCTCTCCCAAAGCTCCCTACTACCACGGTCCTCTGCCCTTCGTATCTAGTCGCAGCATCCAGGTATATATATTATACATACATACCTAAAAAAATTAATCTTAAAATGTACCTAGTTGTAATCAGTAAACTTATAGTGGAAACTTATAAGATATTAATTAATTTTAAATTATATATTATATAATGTGCGGGACAAACATATATGTTATAAAATAAATATTAAAGTATTTACTTAGATACCTATAGATTAACGCCATATAGGTAGATTAGAACGGCTTCGCGACGAACGCTATTTTTGTCAAAATTTTAAATTTCAAAAAAGTGTATGTGTCAGCACTGACGCCTTACTGGAGTTTACTCCTTTTGACGTATAAAATGTTCCTCGTGTCAATAGATAAGTGGATACCTATAATTACTTTATATTATTTAGTTACATTCTGCTTATTCAGATGATACTTTATACGTTTTATAAGTTGAAATAGTTCATTTTTTCGACGACAGATGTCGCTGCGCCGGCAGGTTATAACGCGCTATTGTTTCGTATGTGTTTCGTTCCTCAACGCGGCCTGTACTTTTCATACAAGATTTCGACGTTTACTTTTATAAGCCCAGAAAAACCCTTGTTATATATACTACAATCAAAGACATTTAATATATATATACTACCTATAGACAGGACGCGCAGTACAAACCCCTCTAACAACAAGATATTGTCAATTGACAATAACTCTTGCAGCAGTGTACTTTATAGTGCTAGTGGCGACGGACGTCTGTTACACGTTTGAATATTTTTTGTATATCGCGTATGTAAGTATTCAATACTTTTAGGGAGTTAACAAACAGTTCATTATTAATGATACAGCTACTTAACGCTAGATGTCATGATTGGAAACAACAACAATAATTTGTACGGCGTGTCCGGTCTATAGTATATATATTAAATGTCTTTGACTACAATAGAATTAGGGAACATAAATACATGCGTCAGCTGTCGCACAAATGTCAAAGTGACTGATAATGTAACGCTTTTTAGTTAACGTTTGTATTAATTTTACTCCTTATAAAATTTTCATATCATATGAAAATCGATTCTTAGGGAGTAAAATTCAAAAAATTAATATAAAAGTGAATATTGTTAGTTATCCTTAAAAGATAGATATTTTTTAATAAAAATATAGATTGTTCAGGATTTGTTTGCATATATATCTCTAAGGCAGACATTTTTTAATACCTACATTGTTTAATTTATATTTAACAAAGGGTTTAGGAGTCTACGCGAAAAACGGCTATTTCAAACCAATATTTTACCGATTTCTTTAATTAAGACCGTGATAACTATAAAGGCAAATATAAATAGTAAATACACATAGACATCCCCCACAGAAAAGCGGGGAGAGAACTGTTGTATTTCGCTAAGTGAGTAAGGGATGCCAGAGCACGTTTCCTTATCTCCTTTATCCTGTCAACATCTATGGCGTTACATGTGTTAATTAGCGACACCAGCGAAAGTCGATGAGGGATGCCAGAGCCCTTTTGCCTACTCTTTCAAAAACCTTATCCTTAATTCTACTTGACCATAGTAGGATACTTAGCTACCTACTTATTTAAAAATTCTTTAAAAACATATTTTATCTTGTATTTCCAAGGTGTTGCAATATCTTTTTATTGAGTAGACAAGTTGGTAGGTAGTTACATTTTGACAGATATTAGGTAGGTCGGTAAATTTATGAACAAAAACTGTATGAAATCCCTCGATTGAATTATATAATTAACCAACCAATTACCTACACCGCAAAACACAATAGATAGATAAAAGTTGACCCAGCAACTGACTTATCGCATAGATAACGCGTTCCTCGCTCATAATTGCTCGTAAACAACTCGATGCTCTTACTTGGTAAATAGTTACTTATTTAGATATAAACTCCGAGGGGTGTCGGAACATAAAGCCCGATGAGTCTCACGTTGTGTCGCACTGTGTTCAGTTTGCGTATTGCTAGAGTAACAATGTCTCGCAACGCTTCTTCTGCTTACCTTATAGACGACCCTAAATATTCCTTCCTAAAGGAGTTGGGATTGGAAAAGAAAAATATCGGAGTTTTTCATGGCCGTTGGGAAGCTAATGGGCAGGTAACTACAATTTGTTAGCCTTAGTGTAAATCGACATTTGTAGACCTATAGGTATTACCTTCAAGTAATAGCTTAGTTTATTTTTTTGACAATGTTTTCATTTAATACCTACCTACCTATCACATACGTAAGTTCCTATCTCAAGGATCCGTAAGTTGAAGTGGCAGTGAGTAGGACAAGTAGTACTACGGAGTGACGACGGCCGCTGAGGCGAGAAGGTCTCGAGAGGAGGCCTTGGTCCACCAACAAATTGGACAGACCATATAATAAGGCCCACGGGTCGGCGGAGACCGGTCTTATAGGAAAACTATAGGGAGGCCTATGTCTAGCAGTGGACATTCCTACGGAGATGAGAATTCGTCATGTTTTCGTGTTTTGGAAAGTAAATAATAATAATATACTAACATAAACATAATTAAACCACAGACTATTCAATCGTTCAGTCCGGCCAGTGGAAAAGTTATAGCAGAGGTGCAAACAGCCAGTTCTTCCGATTACGAAGCATGCGCTGTGTCCGCGGAAAAGGCGTGGCACGAATGGGCCGAGTTGCCCATACCTGCAAGAGGAGAGATCGTCAGACAAATAGGAGATGCGCTGAGAGATAAACTTCAGCCTCTAGGACAGCTAGTCTCCTTGGAAATGGGTAATAGCATAGTCATTTTGACTTATTTAAACACGTGGATATGATATCAACTTACTGACTAAACTAATAAACTACAAAATAACTGCTTTTAATAGAAAGTGTCGCGCGACTGTTATCGGTATTTCGATTCCCTGATAATAATTACAAGTAATAAGTATCGTAGGTTAGGTAGACCACGTGATAACGTGAGTTTCGCACCGTTCTTGCATAATTAGATAATTGCCTGGCTACATAATTTTCATAGAAGGACTTTCAAGCATTTTTTTTGTCAAGAATTACCCGCATATACCTAAGTTATTTCACACTTTTTTATAGTTATTTACCTACTCAGTTTTAAGGCATTTATAAGTATTATTTTTAATACGTCAAATACCGATTTCCTTATATTGGACAAGTAACAATTAAACAATAATAATGAATTAAGTATATTCAATTAACTGTAAACTTAATACTTAGTTTCCTATGACGAAGTTTCAACAATTGTGTAGGTTTTATAAGTAAAAAAATTCAATGGAAAGATTCCTGCTTCCCAATTCACTGACGTAAAATTTCTGAATTTATCAGGTAAAATCCTTCCCGAGGCGATCGGTGAAGTGGTGGAGTACATACATGTATGCGACTTGGCTCTTGGCTTATCGCGTACCCTGCCTAGCACCATATTCCCGTCGGAGAGACCCGGACATGTCCTCATCGAGAAGTGGAATCCACTGGGACTCATCGGCATCATCACTGCCTTTAATTTCCCTGTAGCTGTATTTGGATGGAACAGTGCT
This sequence comes from Bembecia ichneumoniformis, assembly GCA_910589475.2. Taxonomy (NCBI): domain Eukaryota; kingdom Metazoa; phylum Arthropoda; class Insecta; order Lepidoptera; family Sesiidae; genus Bembecia; species Bembecia ichneumoniformis. Next base: position 16,161,106 of record OU342524.1, on the reverse strand, counting down.
ATTGCTATGGTAAGGCAAATTTTATATTATAAGTACCTACTTTTTTTATCTATATCTAACACTTTTCATAATATTATAGATATTTTGCCCAAAAAGTCCAAGCGGTTTTTGCCAAAAACGCACCAATAAACAAAAAAAAAATCTAGAGAAACGAAAAATATAACACCTACTGAGAAACGCCTGACATCTTTAGCGCCGTGATGACAGTGGCGCCGATTTTTTATTTTATTTTTTGGACCTAATAGTTTTCCAGGATAAAAAGTATCCTATATGTTAATTCAGGTAATAAACTATCTGTATGCAAAATTTCATCCAAATCCGTTCAGTCGTTTTTGCGTGATTAAGTAACAAACTTCCAAACTTTCCCATTTATAACATTAGTAGAATTGTCTTGCTCTATCTACGATTAATTTAAAAATAATAGTTACATATTATTTTTATAACAATAGCTATATATCATTAATTGCAATTATTACTTAGGTACATACATAGGACGAGCTGTTAATTCACCCTCTTGCTGCCGGCAGTCGGGCTGCCCAGTTGACTGTACAGTGTATCCTGCCACTACAACTTGATTATTAAAAAAAAAATGATGTGGTTCTGTTTGTTAGGTGTGCGGTGACGTAAGCGTTTGGAAACCATCGGACACGACGCCCCTTACAGCTGTGGCGGTTACGAAGATTGTAGAAGAGGTGCTCCGCAAGAACAACGTCCCTGGCGCCATTGCCTCACTGTGTGTCGGCGGGAAGGATATCGGCCAACGGTTGGTGAAGGACCAAAGGGTTCAGTTGGTCTCGTTCACGGGAAGTACGGCAGTTGGACAAGAGGTGGGTGTTGATCTTGCATTTTTAAATTGCAATACCACTTTTATTTATACACATCTGACATTGTGAAGCATATTAAACACTGTAATTATCATCTATATGCTGATGATCTGCAGTTGTACGTTCCTTGTGACACGAGTAATTTGGATTGTGCTCTTAAGGATCTCAATTCGGACCTGATCAATGTCGCCAACTGGTCTACAAATAACTGTTTGGTTCTGAATCCCTCAAAGTCTAAGTTCTTAATTATGGGCTGCACTAAACGTATTCAATCATTGATTAGACTTAACCCTTCTGTTTGCGTCATGGGGATCGGGTGCGCAATCTTGGACTAGTGGATGGTGAACTGCATTTTGAAAGCCACATTGCGTATGTCACTTGAGCGTGTTTTTACAGATTAAAAGTATTATAGACAATTCGTAAGTTCATCTCGGTGGAAACACGTAGGTATTTAGCTCTGTGAAACCCTTGTTCTCTCTAAATTAAATTACTGTATTACAGTATACTTAACTGTTTATGGTCCCTGTATTTTGAAAAGATCGAAGCGCTTGATTCAGAGGATTCAAAATGCTTGCGCCCGGTTCTGTTTTTCTTAACGACGCTAATATTCTGAGAATGGATGCTCGTATGCGTCTGCATTATTCTGCACTTGTCTTATAGGAACCAAGCAAATTATTATCAAATTGAGGTTTCCATTAGGTAAATCATCACTAATATGAATGTTAATTCTTAACTAAAAGACTACCCTATTTCAATAAAATTGTTACAATATTTTTTCAAATTAACACAATTTGCTTTTAATCGTAACAAAATTAATAAGCACATGCAACATAAAATATTCACAGTTACAATTTTAAAATGTGTCTAGGTGGGCGTGGAAGTGCAGAAGAGATTCGGCCGCCATCTGTTGGAGTTGGGCGGAAACAATGCCATCATAGTGAATAGCGACGCGAATATCGAGCTGCTGCTGAACGCAGCGCTGTTCGCGTGCGCTGGAACCGCTGGCCAGCGTTGCACCACCACTCGTAGACTGTTCATTCATACCAAGGTATTGGATTCATAGCAAATATTTAACAGAAAAAATACACCAAAATCTCAGACTCTCCAGTAGTTATTATTTTCTATTAAATTAATTGCTGTTAAAAATCAATAATTTTATTAACCTATTTAAAACCTTTGGCTTCTTAAGTCAACAACCGCTTCTTAGGCCGCGTTTACGTCATGTCGCAGAGACACAAAGCCGGACATTTACGTGGTATACATATATCTGCGACTTTGCGGGTTAATATCGCTCGATCATTTGCCTCGTCCACACTAGCCAGTAGTGATTAGTAGATATTTCGCCCAAAAAGGTACACTCGCGGATCACATAGCGACACGCTCCTCACTATGCAAAGTTTGTCGGGCGACTGTCGACGGACACGATAGTCGCGTATGTTGCACTCGTAGAGCATCCGCTAACGACATATCACGCGACACGTTGATATCGCAAGCAACGTCGGCAACATGAAGAGTGTTATTGTGTTCATATTTTATTGTACTGTAATTAACATTGATAAATAAAGTTAAAGCCTCACAATGGTATATTTGGTCGCTATGGTTGATCTGGCTATTTACAAAAAAATATCAAACGAAGATCCTCGAGTATAAGTATAAAAATAAAGACTCAGATTATAAGTAAGGTCACGTTATTTTTTGCGAGCTTTAACGCTTCTGGCAGAAATTACCGTAGACGGGAATTAAGTGTCTGACAGTATAAAACACCTTCATTGTCAAAGACCTTCATTGTCATTTACCATTTTGTTGTCCGACCATGGAAAGTGTAAAGCTTTCCATACATATCCGACGGCGTGGGAGGGTTACAGGACCCTCCACCCAATCTCATATGTGCTAAAGCCTTTAATGTCTTTGAGCAAAGCTAATTCTCCTAGTGAAAGAGATATTGCTTAGACCAGCTATAAACTTCGTTGCATTAAACATTACAACTTATAACTCATTAGGTGTACGATGAGGTAGTGACTCGCTTGAAGAAAGCCTTCGCTGGGGTCTTAAAACGTATCGGAGACCCGCTAGAGAAGGAGTCGCTCATCGGGCCCCTGCACACTCCGGCTGCCGTCAAGGCCTACCTCGACACGGTAGCTGAAGTGCGCAAACAGGGCGGCGTCGTCGAGTTTGGAGGAAAGGTAGACAAATTTTACATTTATCAGGTGTGCTGAATTGAGGATCCAGTTATCAAAACGTTTGACTAATATAATGCAAGACTGTTCGTAGAACTGTAAGAAAGATACTCTTTGATTCACAAATTATGTAAAGTAATAAAAAAAATATAATTCCGACATTTCCAAAAAAGATAATCTCAAATTGTACATGTTGCCATTGCTAACATTCTGTACAATTGTGCGAGTACTCATACTAAATCCGCCGACTGAACGGGACTATCACAAAAAAATCCGTGTTTTTAGATCTGATAACGGCCTTCATTTCATACAAATATCTATACTTATATCCAAAACAAACAACCTTGGGGGTTCTAATTATGCCAATCGACATTTACTTACAATTTGCTTTCTAAATGGTCGCTTCACCTAACTAACGAATCACTAATGCCATCTAGTGATCTCTAATTACATTAATGTTAAATGTAGTTATTATCAATACAATATCACAATATTCGTGGCTATAATAGCGTTCTACTCATTGTTTCATATAAATTAATTTACTTTGTCATTAATAAAAAGTTACATTCGCGCATTTCTAGCTAAATGATAAAAATTCAATGAATGGATTTGCGCCAGTTTATTCAAGCAATAGGGTATCCATATATATGTAGATATAGAGATACTCAAAGTTAAATTTAATTAATAGTAAATAGGTAGATTTATAGCCTTACGTCTAAATGACAAAACTATTGCAACAGATTCTAATATAATAAAGGACAAAACAGACTCGATGTCAACGACAGTGAAATAACAGCACGTGTGTTTTTTTATGGCGTGTTAAAAGAGATGCTGAATGTAGTGATGATGATTCTAAATAGAATAATGACGTGAATTCGTTTGTAAGGTTATCGACCGCGAGGGCTACTTCGTGGAACCGACCATAGTGACCGGATTGGCCCACGATTCGCCACTCGTCAAGTCGGAGTGCTTCGCGCCCATCGTGTACTGCATCCCAATACCCGATCTGGACACTGCCATCAAGTACAATAACGAGGTCGACCAAGGACTCTCTTCTAGTCTCTTCACAGAGAACATGGCAGATATCTTCAAGGTAAGTAATCAAACTATGTATTAATTTTGCCAAACGTTCACTCCAAAACATGGAAGATTGTGTTAGCTCACAAAATAATTCTAATATGTCTTTGAGGGGCTCTTACATTTTGCATAGACCACTAAGCCAGAATATAATGATTTTGATTGAAAATTATAATGTTTATTTTTGAACTTTACATATTTTTAGAGGTTGATGTTTGGGAGAACATTCTAGTATAGAATAAAATGTTCTCTCATTAATATGAAAAATGGCGAAACTAAATTTATATAAATATAAAAATAATGAAATATTTTAAATTACCATAGTATAAGGCATGTCATCTTTATTTAGATTCTTTGCAGGCACCTCTATCTCTTTCACCATAAATTATGGTACGATCTGAAATTTATGTTTACTTACAATTTTTAAATTGGTTAAGTTTCCTAATAGTTATGAAATAATAACACACGGATGCCGGTACCGCCAACTTGCGGCTTCTACGAGTCGTAGTTATTACCTGAGTAGATAGCTATTTTTCTGCCAATGCGCTTAAAATAAATCGCAGGAATACCAAGTTAGGAAATTATCATCTTGATTTAGATGGCAATCATTTGAATGGGATTTTATAATCGCTATATTGTTTTTGGCAAAGTTTACGAGCAACATGTATTTATTCATACTTTTTTTTTAAGTTGCTAAATCACTTTTTTTTTCAGGGGTTTCAATAATAAATTAAGAAACTTTAAGGCGTGCTTCCATTGCGTTGACAAGAAACCTTTTTATAAGTTGGGAACCACGTTCCATCAGCCTTGCGCAAACCACTCTATGCGAAATGAGTCCTTTAACTTTTACCCTTGCACCTTGTTCCTTGTTTGTAGGCAACGGTGGCAACTTATCGTAAAATGGACAGTCAACTGCCTTTTTTGTCATAAAAAAAGTGACATAACGATAACGATAACGAAGTTCGCAAGAATAAAATGTATGGGATGTATCACGTGATTTAGCGACGGCTTATGTCAATCCCATACATCTTATTGCTTTCGAACTTCGTTATCGTTATGTTACTTTGACTAAGGCCCCAGGGCCGGCTTTACCTATAGTGCAGGGTGTGCCGTGCACACGGGCGCAGGGTCTTAGGGGGCGCCGAGCAAGCTCCAAAGAGCTTGTGTCGTTCGCGGTAACGACGCTCTCAAAGACTGCTGTCCCCATGTTGTGACCAACGCCGCGCGTGGTAGCAAAGCAAGGCGCGCCATGAGCGGCCAACAGTTTAAAGACATATAAAAGCAAAAATAAGACATATTAAACGAATTTCAACATACTGAAGGAGAGGGCGCCAGGGTATTGATTGCACACGGGCGCTACATGAGCTATTAGAGTCGCCTCTGATCACGACGACACTAAAATCTGAATTCGAAATAAGACGAAAATGATTGTTACAGTGGATCGGACCCCATGGGTCAGACTGCGGTATAGTGAACGTGAACATCCCGACGAATGGTGCGGAGGTAGGGGGCGCCTTTGGCGGAAACAAGTGGACGGGCGGCGGCCGTGAGTGCGGTTCCGACTCCTGGAAGCAGTACATGCGACGCGCTACCGTCACCATCAATCACTCGGGCGCCATCACACTTGCGCAGAACATTCGCTTTGGCGACTAATAGCATTCCCTAAATGTGTAAAAATACTACTGTAGGTTAACGAGTTAAAGCGGGTAGTTGTCAAAATCAAAATAAAATATTTTTAATAACAATAAAAAATAAGCTCTTTACAGCAAAGTAATAAATAATTCACGTGATGTTCCTTAGTTGTAAAAAAGATATTTTCAGAATGATGTATTTAAGGATACATTTTTATTGCAGAGTAACCATGTTTCATATTTTTAAAATCTTATAAATTTCTTCATACCCATGTGAAATCTTTGCAAAGAAATTTGAATTAATATTCTGACACACCTCCGAAAATTGATTTTATTTTTTGGTTTAGTCTACCTATATTTTCGACTTTTTTAAATGTAACTAAAGGGCCTACTCAGGATGCAATTCCATATCCAATCTGTCGTTTCAATTTGTTGGAGTCAAAATTGACCATACTTTACTCACAAATCAATCCTGCTCACAATTTTTTTGATACTGTTAGCAACAGTACAAGCACGCGTTGAAAGTACTATGGTTCTTTCAAAGTATCAAAAAGCGGAAAGCGCTTTCATTATTGCATCAATAATAAAACGAAAAAAATAATAATAAAAATATATAGTTTAAAAAATGACTATTGTTACAGAAAAAACTTACTTAATGGCTATTCATTTATTTTATTTTTTAATATTGAAATAATACGTCTAACGACGAAATGATGTAGCGTAGTGGTTATTATTGCTAGTGCCTATAAACGTACGTCAAGCAACGAATCCGACGCATAAATAGGAGTGAGGCATATATCGTCACAGTTAAAAAGAACAGATATTTTAAAAGAAAAGGTTGGAATTGTGACGTCTTAGCCGATTGAACTGTTCCTGTTCACCTGTTCATTATCTGTGGTTCTATCTATCTATACTAAAGATTATCTCAATTAAAAAAATTCTGAACAGTTCTGAAACACCAAATTGGATCAATCGCTCTATCCACGATTCAATGAGCATTCAATCTGTTTTTCCAAGTCAATTGCTAGGACGGACACAATGACATTCAACATGTTGAAAGTAGGCGTCAATTTGCCTACTCACATCGCAATTTATCAAATCAACTCAAATTGAATTGACAGATTGGATATGAAATTTCATCTTGAGTAGGCGCCCTTTTTGATAACAATTGTTTTGCTAACTATAAACAATAGTTCTTGAAAACATACTTAAGATTAAATTAATTAAATTTCACAGAAGGTTCACTGGTATGACAAACTCCCTTTATATATATATATAAACTAACTGTCTATTGCATTTATAAAATAATATAAATAAATGTAATTCACATGCGCTAAAGATGTAAACATCAATTTCTCTGTCATCATTAATATGTATATATTCATAAAATTATAATATGTAAGGCTTATTATTTTCTTCTGTAAATCTATTCTCGTTTTCCCATACACTTAACCCATAGACTTCTTAAAAAAAAGCAGATGCAGTTACATGCATTCTCGTATACACATGAAGATACAGAGATAGGAGACATAGATGACAAAATTGATTATATATCGGAATTAATTTATCATCCTTATGTGTTACATTTATGATATTAGTTAAAATAAAGGTCACAACTGTCACAAGCTAAATTTACTTAATACAATCTGTGTGCATAACTACCACAAACAGCCTAATATTTTGTTATCTATGTTTCATAATTCCCACCAATTTTGTACAAATTAATAAATACCATTAATATTATATTAATGAACAGCAAAAGGACAGGTACCATATTTTATGGACATATTTTGATGTGAGTGTCGCTCGCGAACTCTACGTTTGGAAGACTGACTTGGTAATGAAATAAAAATATTTTTTTCTCTTTAACTTTTGTGTTTTATTTCAATCATCTATACAAATATATACATTTATATAAAAGTGTAACTTCATTACTTATTTTGCGGTCAGCAACATTCTGTACTTACATAAATAAAAACCAAATTAATTAAATTTAACAACTCATTCTTTTTGCCATTTCAATCATATTACTTTAAAATAGGTCTGTGAGTTTAGTTACTTTTCTTAGCACTAAGTAAAAGGCAATTTGTAAAGAGCTACAAAAACACCCTCTGGTAGATTGTGAAATAACCTCGATGATATTTAAAATAAGCACAATTATTATATATCTAAAAATGATTAAAGACCTTCAATATTTATTATCTATCTCATAGGTAACCTACGTTAGGTACCTAATAAAATAGAAATAACAAGCAGAATGTAGTTAAAATAAAAAGAAAATCAAAATCTGGGGAAAATTCAAAACCTAGTTAATTTGTTTATTAAATTTCATGAAATATTTTCACGTTATGATTACTAATGAATAACTACATTGTTTTTTAGATACTAACATAACATTTAAAGACATTTCAAAATTAAATTATAAACGCATAAATATCATTTAAAGAATTGTGTTTATATATAAATTTATAGTATATTAAATAAAATGTTCGAATCGAATATTGATTTTATCTGCTTCAAGAAAATTCAAAATTATAGCAGATGTTTTCTATACAGTTGTAACTTATAACTAACTAACTGTAACTTATAACTAACTTATAACAATAAAAATTTTTACCTAAAAGTACCTAAAATTATTTTAGAGTTATGCTTTTTTTAAGCAATATTTCATTTTATAAATATATATTTATCCTTATGCGTTTGAACATTTTGCTATGATTATTAAATAAAATCTCACAGAAATGATCAAGAATGATGTAATCTCCATAGATCCACAGCAATGTCTCGTGAGTGTTGTCTATGAAATTTATAAGTGGCTGGTAAGTCATATCGAAGTTCGGCAACCACCTTTCCTTTTACTCCCCACTCTTTCACTCTCTTCTGTATATGAGATCTGAAAAATTGGAATTTATTTATTTGCTTAGTTGCTTTAGTTAGCGACATTCTTTTACTATTTTAATGTATAAGAGCAGATATTTTGACGAGCCTGTTGGATGAGTGGTTAGGGTGCTTGCCTTAAAACTCTGTTCCAGGGTTCCCGGGTTCGATTCCCAGCAGGCTCAACTTGGGAAATGAAGTTTTCAAATGTGGCTCTGAACGGAATCTGGAAAGTAGTGGCAGGGCACAATGCATTTCGCAGTCCGTCCAGCGGCAGTCACCATCCTCTTACCCCCTTACAGAGGACCAGCATGAAATAACACCACAAAAACAATGTTTCTTAATATGCGATTCAATACTACTTATATCATAAGAAAAAATTCAAACAAAAAAATTTGAAGTACAATCACAACATATACATAAAATGTATATGTTAATTGATAGGACACTCCACTCACTAAACATAAATATGAAAATCAATATTGTTAAAAAAATTTCTTGTATAACTTTTTATTTACATACTGTGGTTAAATGAACTTTATGCATTATAAAAGAGCTATAACAGTTTGTACATAATTTTTACCTTGTAGAAGACTTGTGTAAAGAGTAAACGCTGTCACAGCTAAAATCTAGGCCCTTTTTTAGAAACTTCATGTCTATACCAGCATTATTTTTTGTGCCAAAAGGTGGATTCATCAACACAGTATCAAAGTAATTTTCCAATCTGTAAGGATCAAATTAAATGTAAATAACAGTTCAAATTAAATGGCTTTTCCTGAAACTTTATTTTTCTTTGTTAATAAATTTTTCAATTGTTACAATAAAAAATAGATGAAAAATATACCTGCAAAACTTTGTATCGAGGAAATCACATTGTATAGCATCAACATTTGTAATCTCAAATTCATTGATATTATCATAAAGTATGTGTAATACGTCACTGTCAATATCCACCGCTGTAACTTGGCCTGCTCCCAGCAGAACTGCACCAATACTTAAAACACCAGGACCACAGCCTGCATCCAGCACTAACTTGCTTTCAAGTGCTTCAAATTGTGTCTATAATTACAAACATTATTTTTCAAATTATTTGAAATTGAATTTTCAAAGTTGGCTAGTGGCAGGGAAAACTGCATTTAGGCAACCCGTTTGGCGGCAGTAATCACCTTACAGAATACCACCATGAAATAACAGCATGTGTGCTGCTGAGATGTGAGAGCCCAGAGCCCATTTCCCTATCCCCCTTCCCAATCTCTTGTCCTTAATTTTACTATGGTCGACTGCATACTTGCAGCACCTATAATGTTGCTTTTGTTACAGTGAACAAGTAGACCGTCAGCCTGTCTGTTGACCTTAACATAAAAAAGAAACTTTTATAGGCCAACAACAGAACTAAATGTTCAAGTAAATAACAGAAGAATATTCAATTGAGTCTTAATAAAAAGGAGCTTTTCAAACATCTGTAGGAGCCTTAAGGGACTACATTTCAGCTCCACTACTGTTGATAATTTAATTACACTTATACAGTTACGCTTCTATCAGCCGCATATGGCCTGAACTGCATATATCCTCACATATTAGGCTGCACATACACCTCTGGGTGACTGAGAATCTACACAAGTTGCAACTTGTCAATGCAAAGTTAAGAACTGTTGCATACAGCGCTGAATGCAGCGGAACAGTAGAACAGAAGGTCCTCAGTTTTGCCTATTTGGTGCAAAGGCCAAATAGTCTTGGAAAGCTGAAAGTGTTGTTTTCTATGGATAAAAGCTGAATAAATGTAGTCCTTAAGTCATAACCATAAGTACCTGTATGGTGTGAAGGACAACAGCAGCAATATGTGCAGGTGTTTCATACTGTTCCAATTGAATTTTAGGTGTAGAGAAAGTATTCAAATTTTGCAAGTGGCTTTCTAATGTTTTTAATTTCATAACAGCTGCCATTTCTATTTATTGTCAAATCTAGGCAGTACTGGTAATATCTGGTTACCAAAGGAGGAGTCCTGGGATACGAAAAAGCCACAGGATGTCGCGTTAGCGTGTTGCAATGCAGCCCTGTGACTTGTATTTACTATGTTCGCTTCGGGTAATTGTGGAAATCCCTAAAACGAAGAATATACATTATAAAATCTATATTTATTTTTGTGTATGTAAAAGTAATAAAAAAAGATTATTTCATAAATAATTAAAAACTTACAGCAGTGGCAGATACAGGTGGAATGGAGCACATAGGTAGTTGACTAACAGGACTCGATTGTGCGAGTGATGTAGCAGTTAGCGGAGGTACCGAACCTTGCTTCAATAGCATTTGTTTTTTCAATTGGAGTTCTTCTAATATTTTTCTATTAGTCAGTTCTATAAAGAAAAACATTTATTTTATAAACACAGTCAGTTGAAAATGGACCTAATGGTTTGAAATTAACCTCTTTGTGCATTAGGTTGAGGAAACGCCATTTAAAAAGAAATCCTTTACGAATAACATATAACAAAGTTTCTTATTTTGAGAGCAAATAGACGACCTGTAATTCTAATATAATAAAATAAAATATATTGGAAATGAAATCACAAAAATGTAGAAATAAACATGTCAATGTGTTTGTTAGTTTGTTTCATACTCTTTGGTTTGTTTAGTTGTCACGTTGTCAGTGTCACCAGCGTGACCACTTTTTCGTCAGATAATCTACCAAAATCACTGCTAAAATCTACTAAGATCAATTTAAAATTCTATCAATGATATTTAAACTTGTTATAGGAGCGGAGTGCACAGATTGTGTGGAAGATGTGAAATCAAGTAATTTTATTATTCACATTAAAACAAAAAATATATGATATAATTTTTCTATATATTGTACATTTCTTAATCAATTGACAATGACGACTACTACTTTCTTTTTTAATATTTTAAATTTAGATTTTCCAATGAGGTACATATTATAGCAAGGAGTTATTTACTCCAACATTTAAGTCGTTCTAGATAAAATAGTTTATAAGGAGCACACATGTAAAATTAAAATGTCTTTGTTTTTATATTCTAATATCAATATTTATCATCCACTTTTTTAAAATTGCTATATAGTTTTGTATCACTTTTCATAACTTGTACCTATCATGAATGATTCGGGTTTAAAATGAGTATAGTTTTCTGCTTCTTTTTACACCCTCCTTGAAGTGTAAAATTGACCGCACGTTTTGATTATAGAATCTATTGCGATCGTCCGTTTCGATTCTGTTAATCGCCGAGAAAATCCGTTCGCATTTTGCGTTCGACACTGGAAGACAAAGCATCTGCATCGCTTTCGCTTGCTTTTCATAATTTGTAACACTCGCAATTATCAAACAAACGACTAACTTCTGTTAATGAAATAAAACAAACTTTACCAATAACAGTCAACAACTTACATGAGTATACCTAAGTATAAAATGTTTTAAGTGCCATAACTAATTTGATAATACAACCTTAGTTATTAATCAATAAAGTTCATTTTCCAAAACCTTAATAGAAGTATGGGGAATCCCCTTACATCAAAGCTTCTAATCGTTTTGTTTTGGCCTGGATTCATACATTTTTCACCAAATTTTCGTAAACACCGAATTTCTACTAGAATCTACTATACAATTTTACACTACTAAAACTTTGCTCCCTTGCCCTTAAATCTACTAAAAAAGTAGAAATCTACTAAAAATGGTCACGCTGAGTGTCACTGTCAGTCGCTCATAGACTATTTAACCATAGATAAAACAATAATATTATATCCATAGAAAAATAACTAAAGCATAGAAACCCTACTAAAATAGCGACAAAGTTACATCAGTTCATACTGTATTCTCTTATGGCAATGAAAAGGTGTTAGAAAGAGATGCATATGCAGCAGTATATTCGTAATGTAGAAGGTTGTCACTAGTTTTCATAATGCTAGTGATGTAACTGTGTCGATTGATAAAAGGCTTACAACGAAGCGCTTTAACATAGAGTTTTTTTTTATTCTGAGATAAACTGGCGCTTAGCAGGAAGGAATATTGGGAGACGTTTCAAAATCAAATCATTTTATATGAACACACTTGGTAATTTATAAAAGGCATATTTTTGACGTGTTTTCGTTTTGCAAGGGGTTATTTTGTGAACAGGAGTGCATAATGCTAATAAAATCAATAAATTTTTGCTGACTAAATTCGTAAATCTTTGAATAAATATAAAAAAAAAATTGACTTTACCTACCACCTAAGTGTGTTATAGCTTTGACGAAAGAAAAACGGATATAAATAATCGTGTTACCCTTGATAGTTTGATTTCAGAACGAGTAACTAGTCTTGTTTTCTGTTTACCGATATACATACAATTCGACATATTACATGAATCTCAAAGTTCACTGTAGACATAGACATAGACATTACTCAATGCGCGCCACCACATTCGGTGCTCTGCGTTTCATAATTCTAATTTGTTGGTGTGCATACATGTCTAGTCCAGTCATAAGTTCTGTTACAAATGAAAATGGATTTATTTTTATGTGAAGTAAGGTAATCTTAAAAATTATTTAAAAATATAATATTTATTGAAGTCTCAGCAAAAGTATAAAAAATAATTCTATTCAAAATGGCCATCTTTAGCTTTAATACAGGCCTTTAATTTGTTTGACCACGAATTTATGGATTTACGCACTTTTCCATGGGAAATTTAGCCACTGCCTACTCCAGAGATTTCTTAAGGAGATTGTAGGGTTCATCATCATTCGCTTTTCCCATTCATTATAAAACTTTTTGTTTCCTTTTTATAATGTACGTAACCTTTTTATCTACTTATATTACATATACATACACTGGCCGGCGGGATTTCAAATGAAAATAAGAACAACAGAATCGAAGTAAAGAGAAGAGGGAGATTGACAGGGTTTTTTCACGGGAGAGAGCATTCTAGAGAGAGAGCCTTAAAGAGAAGATGTACGGAATATATATACAATAAAAGAGATTCAGATTTTTAAAAAAGGAATAAGAAAGGCGATCGAGCTGACGATTTTTAATTTTATCTCATCCATACTGAACGAATCCAACTCTTACTTTTATTAAGTCGACGAGATCCGCTTATATCTTTACCTGTGCTCCTGTCGAAAAAGAGAATAAAGCTACAAAACGACGTGATCAACGGAAGATCAAGGAGTGCAACTTCTGTACGCCAGTCATATTATTTATTCTGTGCTACTACCATCTAAATGGTGTTAAGAAAGGTTATGATTGATCACTTTAAATCAAAGACTCAACTTAGATTTGCAAATTAATACTACATGCAAATTGGTTATTTGACATTTTTTATTGATATTATCGATATTTTGTGGACGATAATATCGAAATATCGATATTAAGCTATTGATGTCAATATCGATTCCGATATTTCATCAATATCGCTCATCCCTACTGACGGGAGCAGTGAGACATAAGAAAAAGTATCAGTCATTATAATGTAACCAAGTTATGTAGTGACGTAACGACACCAGCAACTGAACAACGACAAAATATTTAATTTGGTTGTATTAAAATACATCCAATTACATCCGTTTGACATTTGTCTAGTGACAACCTTCTACATTACGAATATACTACTGCATATGTATCTCTTTCTAACACATTTTCAATGCCATAAGTGAATACAGTATGAACTGATGTAACTTTGTCGCTATTTTAGTATGGTTTCTATGCTTTAGTTATTTTTCTATGATTATATCGATCGCTCTCTCCGGCCGCAAATGTACCAGTTTTTGTTATATTTTACGAAATTGGGATGGCACGCCATACACACCAGTGGCTCTAGCATGAGTTTACGATACTACACTCGCTAGCGAGAGCGTTAAACATTTATATGGAAACTTGATAATTTGACATTGACAGTTCACGATTTTCCATTTTCCATACTAAATTTTTACGTTCTCGCTAGCGAGTGTAGAATTAGTGTAGTATCGTTAACTCATACTAGAGCCTCTGTAAGGGATTTGCAACGCAGCTAAATGTCCGTGTAGTACCTTGTATGAGTTGTATGCTATTTTATAATTTCACTTTTCATCACCTGTCGCCATTGTTTTTAAAGGTGACCGGTGAGAGTTATGGCTACGTCTGTGGATAGAGAAACTGTTTAAGTTTTTTAGATTCCTAAAGACAAAGAAAAGTAAATAACAAATTATTACGTATATTTCGGAACAGATAACTAGATTAATTACTATGTATTTCGCATGTCTGTATCTTAACAATAATACTTACTTATTAAACTAATTTATTATTATCTAAACTAATATGTATTGCAATTTACGACGTCGCATGTCGCCTGTCGATGTAGGTACCATTCATAACTTGCCGTTTCCAACCGCTCGCTCCGAATATTACAACATTAAGGACAGTCTAGTATAATAAAGATACCTACACATTTTCTACATTCACATTAATATTATCGCTTTGTTGCTGTGACAACCCGACGCGCTCTATATTGGACGTGTCAGGCGTCCAATATAGAGCCTATATTGGGTTTTGCGGGGAGAGACGTGCTCTAGGTAATTATTTTGTCGGCTTTTGCACGACATCAAAAGAAATTCCAAGAGATTCCTTCTAGATAATATTAGTATTCTATGTTTTAACCTCATTGCTCCTTGTAAGTATGAAGTGTTCTATTATTCCATTATAACTTGGAAATAAATATAATGTGACAGAATGAACTACGAACAAGCACTAAAGCAAGAATGAACCATAGATCCGTCACTCAGAAGTAATAGTGGCATACAGAAGAACGGGACACAATTTCATCAGTAGTGAGAGTGAGGCAGATAAAGTGTATTTTTTCCCTTTCTGCGTATCACATTTTTATTCGTTGGGTTCCAAACTTTGGTACGCAACAAACAATAGCTGTTCTGAAACTGCGAAAACGAAGTTCATTTCATAATTAAGAAAATTTGTTACTTAAACCCATTATAGAAGTTATTAAACTCCACTTTTAAAATTATGATACATTGTTGTTGATTGTACAAATCGGCCAAAACGAAAAAATTAAAACATAGCTTTTCATCAGTCAGTTGCTTTTCGTCGCAATTATAACGTGTTACTTTCTATGTAATAATGTAAGTTCGGGTTACTAGTTACCTTGATATTTTTAAAAACTGGCAAACCCGCACTTTATTAAAATGTTATCCTTCATCACCAATTTATTAAAGCATTCAAGAGACTCTGCTTACTGCGGGAAAAATTGGTAACCAAAAACCTAGCCAATAGTGAACTGATCATCGCCACGGCTTCGTGATGAAAACGCCCGGCCCCACATACTAAACAGACGTTGACGAAATTTACATACTTCGTAATATTTTTATAAATAATATTATATAATCAATGAATTTGTCTCTTCTTTCTTTTATAAATATTGTTGTGGTAATTTTCTGTACTATTGTTATATTTAGACTTAAGCTTCATTGTCCATTGAATAGTTACTTTTTATTAAACGATGTAAACTCTAGATGGTAGGACTTGTCTATGGTCTAAAATTATTTGTTATCTGTACCCGATAATCACAGAATATCTGGACGTATGTCGAATACCCTTAATAATAATAGTCTGTCACATGTAAAAGGAGTTTCGATAATTTACGGTTTTCACTGTTATGTTGGTAAACATCTTCCCTTTGCATAGGTGGCAACTAGGGATGCCAACCCTCCCGGAATTCTCCCGTAAAAAGGCAATAAGTTTTTAAAATCTCCCGGCTCCAGGAACGCAGCTAAATTCTCCCGGATATTTTCATTGCTTCAGTCTACCACGCGCAACGCGGGTCACGCAGGCGACGACGGATAGACCCATGGGGCGATGTGGCTGTGGCGTGCGGGGAGGTGGGGTTGTTACAAAAAAAAAGCTTGTTACATTCACTCTATCGATCCCTATCGCAAACGCCGCCGCTGAACGTGTTTTCAGCGCATTAAACGAACTGTGGTCGAAAAGTTGTAATCGGCTGAATGAAAGTCACGTGAAATCCGAAATATGATTTTATTATTTTTAATCAAAAGGCACTACAAGCTGTTCGCAGTTTAAATTTTTTTTTATTTTCATTGATTTTTTATTTCACCGGATTTCTGATCCACACAGTTGGCAACCCTAGTGGCAACCCGACTCCGGACTAATTTAAATTGCAGAAAAATAAAAAACTCACAAGGAAGTTTATATAAAAGCATTTATTTTAAAACAATGTAGGTAATAATATACTTTCTGATTCTTGGCAAAACAGTCTCACATTAGCAAGTCAACATTTGGCCTCTTTATGATTAACATAAGACTAATATGCGCTGCCATAACTCACAAATCAACAAAACGTTAGACAAAAATGGTATTAACCAAAAATAGGACAAACATAAAATTATCTCGTACATCAACATCGCAGTTTAGCATTGCATCCAATTGAGCAATATTTATATAATATAATTTGTATATTACTTTTGTAAATTAATCTAAATAAAAGTGAACAATAACAATACTAGAATTGACTCATTATCAGCAATATTATTTATAAAACAAATCATCTACAAAGAATGTATATTTGTTCATTTTATTCACATGCATATACAGACAGTCCACAATGAGTTGGTGGCTTCATTTATATCTGATAAAATTTATTAATAAATGCACAACAAAAATAGACTTTTAAGTTGCCTTTGTCTTTTTGTATACAAAAATATTATAACAATTTAGAAATAATAACAGATTTCCCTATAAACAATTTGGAATAATATTGCACAAGCTCAAAGCTAAAAGTATATTATGTGCATTTTATATACATATAAATACTTAGGTACTATAAATGTAACAACAAACCAACACGACTTGACTCTTCATATCCTACAATTAATATTTATGACTGAAATCATGACACATTCAAATCCGGGGCGACATTTCAACAATAACACAAAATTACGGCTTTATTAAACTATTTCTTTATAGCAGCGATAACTTATTACATGAAAAAATCAGAAATATACATATAAGGGTCGAATTATATGCACCGCTTCGCAGTGACATCGTATGAAACGGGTCGGTTCGTACGCGCTGCCTGGCCGCTCTTGCATGTTGAAACGTGTTCAATTGTAATTTTGTATCGATGCCTTTGAGCGAACGAGTCGCTCTTTCGTAAAAAAAAAAAAAATTTTACAGTAGACGACACGGAATTATTTATTCAAAATAGAGGAAAAACTAACTCATCAAATGAGTTGACAAATAAACGGATAGTAATATGAGAAAAAACTGTATTTTTTGAGAATGGTTGTGAAACATAGTTGAAAATGGACCTTTTGTATTATTTGGAAAACAATCTGTTGGTGGGATGTGTCTACCATAGGACATATTGTATTCTTTTTGACTCCCTTCTTTTTCATTAATCTATACTAATATTATAAAGAAAAGATTTGTATGTATGAAGGTATGTTTGTAATGAATAAACTCAGGCTACTGGACCGCTTTTAAAAATTCGTTCACCTATAAGCTACATTATCAGCGAGTAATATTTTACAAAGAGACGCGGACGAAGTCGCGTGCAACAGCTAGTATTAAGGGATTCACTGAGGCAAATGACATTTACTATAGAACTCGCTGGCAGCGGATCCAATTCAACAGGCCTAGAAATGGTGTTTTTTTGTTTTTATCATTAGAACATTACACAAATTTTTATTTTTTATTAATACAATTTTTTAATCTGATATTAACTTATTAATAGGTACAGGATTCATATGCGTGCAATAAGCCGTTTTCGAGAGAATTTTCAATAAAGGTCAAATTCTTCTTGTGTTCTAACTTTTTTTGTGGAGTTTCTATTACTTTAACGAAAATTCTAATTAATACAATTTGTTCTTCACATGTTTAAGTATAATATATATTTTTTTCAAAGCAATTGTCTTGTCTATTTCTTGTAACATCTTCATTAAACAATGGATATTTTTAGTATTTAGCGTTTGTCTCCCCCTTAAATAAAAAGCAAACGCAAATACATCTTCTATACTTCTCATATTCAAAATCGTCACGTACGCGTCCTTTTTCGCCTCAACTAATGTGCAGAGATCGGAATTTGCGACTAAGCCGCTTCATATAAATCAAGAAGCAGAGTGGCTGCCTATTCTGAAATCAGTGAGCCTGCCGCTTAGTTGCACGGATGCACATAATTCGACACTAAAAATTATTTTTATTTATAATTAAACAAATAATGAAAAATCCCTTCATTCTTTATTTAAAACGAGTTAAAAGGTATAGTGTGTTTAAAATTAATGTCGCCCGTAAAATGCAGCAAATCTCAACGACCTCCTATAGTACGGTCATTCTATGAATGCGTTTTTGACATTTCTTTATGTCCATTACATAAAGTTCATTTCCGAATAAACGATACAGAAAATGTATGGAATTGACACCTGTCAGAACAGCACTCTTATAATGGCCGGAGTATAACACAATGTAGTCGGCTCAAACTGAAATAGCTTACATAAAAGTATTCAAACAAAACAGGTTTTTAACAATCTATCTACCCATTAAATGGAGGCAAGGGGTATCTGCAAATATCACTTCAATTTAATATTGTAGCATAAAAATAATAAGTAATTATAACATTATCAATATTCATTATTCACAAGATTATAGACGGGTATAATTTTTAAACAATATATATAAGTATATATAAACGACTACATTGCGAATCCATCTACAATGCACCAAGTGTTGATTTGTTAAAACTTACTTTCACAGCACAGGAACAAACACATTCTGGCTAAATAAAATCTGAAAATCGATAACAACATTGATTTAGACTAGTACATAATTTTGGCACAACGCTGCGCGAAAAGAGCACAGTGGCATCGATGTTGTTCTACATTATATGATACTTTAATATGTACGCTATAAAATAATAGTCATGAAAACTTGTAGATCTATATAACATAAAAATATTTTTATTGATGATTAAATAATCAGTTTAAAAGTAAACTGTCTATTGACAATCAAGTATGAAGTTTCGTGTTAGATTAATAGAAGACAAAGAACAACATAACCGAAAAATTGTACTATATGCGAATAGAAATGGAATTGTTGCTATATTAAAAAAAAAGATAAGAAATGAGGATGATGTAAGAAAAGGAATAAAAGCTTTTTGGAATACTTTATGCAATCTAAAATATTTTAAGAGATTTAATACTATATTGATCTACAAATCACATGTATAGTTTACATTTGAGACACTTCAAGTGAGGGTATTCAAACTGTGAAACAAGGGATTCATAATTATTTTCATAAAGCAAAGCATACTCAAGCATTTTCTCTTTTAAATTTGTGCCCAATGTGTCATGTCATATTCGATGTATAATCACCTTATCTTATGAAACCCGAATATCATTCAAGAAACAATTACAAAACGGTATGTATGGACAGCTGCCATTTATAATAATAAAATGCAAAAGAAATGTGTATATATTTAAAATTTTGTAAAAAATTAAATAATAATAAAAACTTATTTGAGTACATAAATTCTCTTGTTCCATTGCTCGTACAATGATTTTGGTAACAGTGTGTAAAAATAACGATTTATATTTAAAAAAAAGGCAAGACGAACGAATAGATGGAAAGAGTATAGGAGATGAACTATAGTGTTTATCGGGCGTGATGTCATAAACTATCCCATCTCCTATAGTCAGACCGAATAGTAAACGAGTTTCAACACAACACTTACACGTTAGTAAGCTACAATAAGTATAATAGTACAAATAGTACAATGTCCCGTGTAATTCTATATATACAGTGATATAAAATATATTATGCTTTCATCGCCCTCCCCAATCAAAAAACTCACAAAATTTTCGATGTAACAATTTACATTAAATTATTTTTACACCCTGCCCCAATGAGTATTATATCTCAACAACTCTCTTAAATCCAAACAACAATACACGCCTAACACTTCCCTGTAAAAATATTATATCATTATATTATATAGTCTCGTAAAAGAAAACGTTTTGAAACCTCAAAGGTTATTAAAACTACATGAGAAATTACACAAGAGCATTAGGATACGATATATTGCTACGAGTTAACTTATTCATTTGGCACTAAATTAACATATTGCATCACGAGCGTACCTCACAAACGTATCATTCTCGAGAAAATTCAATTTCACATCACCTAAAATTACAATTAACACTTTTATTCATAAACATCACCTAACGATATAGAAATTTGGGCCAAAATTCAACTTCTAAGTGAATGTGTGTGTTTGTTAAAAGAGACCACGAAAGAAATGCATTCGGTATTATTGAGCAACACGAAGGCGTCACGCGACGCCACCTTCGACATTCACAAAAAAACGATTCACGGCAAGTTATAGTTTGGCAAAATTGAGCATTTACGACTCTCCGTTGGCATCGTAATACGTCACAATAGTCGGTAAATATTCCCCACCCTACGTAGCGTTGCGTCACTACAATACCCTAACTCTGGTAACTGAAACTTGTACACAGATACACTGATCGCTTTGCAGGCAGGAGACACGCGACTTTACAAAATGATATGACATATTTCTCTGAGGGTTTTCGTTCAAAAGAACATTATACATTACAACGACCGTGGACTTTTCAAGATATACTTTTAGTTTATTCACTACCTACTCTTTATATAACTTGGTTAAAATAGTATTTAAAAATTAAAAATTCGCTCGTTTTTTTTTTATAAAACAGTAATTATTGCTTCTCTGATATGATACACATCTCGTGTTAGTGAGCGCTAGTCGCCCGTCGTCCACTCAATTGACGCCGCCAATTTAGCGTTGCGTCACTTAGTTAATTCTTAAATGTATTTAAAAATATGACTGCTTTATATCCATCGCGATCACAGCTCTCCGAAGACTTATATCCCAACCACACACTCCAAAATAAATTCTTTATCATTTACACCTATAAAACGAAATGACTAATATATCATCTAACTATGTTAGTTCTAAAAGTTATGCCATTTTTTCTTTTTTCAATATATTTTCTTTGCAATTGCAACGGTCCCTCGTACAGCAATTAAATGCCTCATACAAAATTTTTTTAACGTAACAATGAGAAAAATGACTGGACGTAATTAAATAAAGGAAGCGGACACGACTGACGCGGGTGAGTAAATAATAAATTTAAAAAGAAAGCGCGGCAGTGTTCGCGAGAATCCGGTGCATAGAACCTAACTACAAAAATGTCTTAGGAACCTGATAAATTATTGCTAGAGCTTTCCCCCTCCCCCCTCCCCGCCCACAACACTGCGCCCCGGCGCCGCCGCGGACACATAACGACAGATAAAATCTTATCAGTAGCCAATAGAAAAATATCACCTAAATAAATATGAATATTTTACAGGTGCAGGCATCCACGCTGCGGTTAGAATTCCTCATTTTTTTTGGTAAAAAACAACAAGATTATGAAATTGATATGCAACGGGTGTCCCGCGGGGGATCAGTGCGGCACCTCGCCTCCGCCTCCGCCTTCTCCGCCTCCACCCCCGCCGCCCCCTCCGCCTGGACCCTTCGACGCCTCGCTGGAAATAACATTGCATCCATTGCTAGGTACTCCTTTGCTTTCTAAAAATAGCAGCTTTTCAAATATACCAAGGGTCGACGCTAATTGGAGGACAGCACGGCAGTGTTTAATTTTTTTCATAGTATTAACAATTGTACGGTAATAAATCGGCGTGCTGCGGCATTCCGCCTAGCATAATACAAAAAAATTTGAATTATATTAAAAGCCATTAAGGTACAAAATAATATGAAATAAAATCAAATAAAAAATACTTTGGCGTGCCGTCCTCCAATGTGCGCCGGGCTGTGTCTTAACAACTGGTGTCACTGGGTGGCCTTCAATGATTGCGAAGCTTCTATTTTAAAAGCCTTTTGAACGGTTCTTCATTTATAGCGATACTAGCTGGTGCCCGCGATTTCGTCCGCGTTGAAATATATAAAAATAACGCCTTGTAAAATAGATGAGCAATGATTTATTCAATTTTATTGGTTTAATAGTTTTGCCAGGCGCTCCATTTTTATTTATTTATATGTGATCTCTGGGCGAGATCTAAATAGCATTCAGACAGCTTAGGAACGGTAAAGCCATCGGTGCTAATGGAATCGCGACAGAACTTCCGAAGGCGTGAAACTGTGGTCCTGACGGAACTTCAGAACTTTAGAAGCTCTTCAACTCTGTTATACATAGCGAAATCACACTGGAGTCATGGAGTGAGTGTATAGTCGTTCTTTTTTTTTAAAAAGGAGACAAACACTCCTCAATTTCACGAGTTTAATCAGCCTCTGTACGAAGCCTTTTTGAACTAAGAGGAAGCCTTTGACCTCAATACAGACGTGGGCCGTTTTGGAATCTTTGCAACGGTACCAAACAGATAGTCGTTATGTGGCAGTCTTGAGGTATCTGTAGAAAACCGCAACGATGAACGTGAAGTACAGGGCCAGTAGACGAAACCGATCCAACTGCGAAGAGGAATACGACAAGGGGAACTGTTTAACAACGCGTTTGAATGTTTATTCAAGACGCTGGACTGGGAAACGCAAGGAATTAAATCTCAGAAACTGCTTAACCCAATTTAATTGCGGTTTACACTGATGTATTGTAGCAGGCTTCCCCTAACATTTAGTGTTTTATTATTAGCGGAGACAGCTTGTATACAATAAACGATGTGTTTATCAAGAAGTTAAACTTCTATCTAAACTGAGTAACTAGTGTTAAGCCTCAAAATACTTAGGTGTATTAACCTAAAAAATTAGAAGCTTGCCGGTTAGATAGATAAG
Source organism: Bembecia ichneumoniformis (assembly GCA_910589475.2). NCBI lineage: Eukaryota > Metazoa > Arthropoda > Insecta > Lepidoptera > Sesiidae > Bembecia > Bembecia ichneumoniformis. The sequence continues at coordinate 16,137,715 of OU342524.1, read as the reverse complement.
TACTTACAAATTGGAATAGGTAGACCTAGAACTGCCCGACGGCGCAGACGCGTCCGCGTCGCAAGGCGGTGGCCGCCCAGCAGCCCCCAGCATGTAGTTGCCAGACTCACTGAAACAATTGGACAGCCTACTTCAAATTGTATTACTGCCTCTAGTGTACACATCTGTGGCCCATGCAAATGTACATAATACACAGCCGGGGAGTTAGGGAGTAACTACATTTATTCAGCTCAATTAGCTTTTGTCCAAGAAAACATCAGATTTGTATGGAGATGCACACGCGTCCGTTCAGCTTTCCGAGTCAGCTTTCACCACAAAGAGGCGAAACTGAGGACAATTAGGTTAATCATTCGCATGCAAACGACAGTGAACAACGCTGTACGCGGACCGTTCTCAACTCTTCGTTCGACAAGTTGCATAGATTGTCAGTCATTCAACGTTGTACGCGGCTAATAGTAACAGAACTGTATAAGTGTAGCCAAAATCGTCCAGCGAAACGCAAATGGAGCTTAATAAGGTGTAGTTACTCCATGAGACATAATTAACACTTGATCTAACTGCGAAAGAATACATCGAAGGAGACCTGAGTGGTTGACAAGTCTAGCAATCTACAGCGTCAACAAAATTAAAAACAAATTAAAAACCCCAAGGGTTGGAGTGAAGAGCGTAACTGTCAAAAAATGCGTATGGGCCAGTTAGCCTCAATACGTTCGGGCTTATTAAGTTAATGCTGAAGGTTGAGTTAATGGTGTGCACAAAGTCCACCCACACTCACATTCGTCACAAATAATGTTTACTAGTTACTTAACTTAACTTAACTTATTTAACTGATACGGCGTAGCTACTGATGAGCTATGGAAAATTGTACAGTGAGTCTGCAGATACAGATAATGTTTTTGTTTTGTCCAAGAGCATTACAAAATAGATATTACGACCTTTATTTATAAACAGTGACATTTGAGTAAACACATGCATAAATCGGTATGTTTTACTCGATGAAATCATTAAAGACATTTTTGTATCACAATTTTCATAAAAAATCTAATAATCAATGCGGAAAGAAAGCCATGGAAGTCGAGACGGTCAAGTGAACCTTTAATGCCAATAGGCATTGGTGTGGAGGTGTAAATTTCCTATAATTTATGTCAGTGTACGAGCCTGCAAAGTCTACTCCAACATGCCTATTGATTCTGCTGTTATCTCAGCAGCGTACGATAAAAATCTTTGAATGAGAATGTAGGGTATGTGGATGGCATTTATGGTTGAAATGTCGCGACAACACTTCCTCTACGCAAAGACGCAGGTATTAATTTCTCATTATTATGTAAGTTTTCATGAGACATATGGTTAGAGACATATGGTGTCTCTAACTATGGGCTTCATAAGCTCAACGTCGCTCAACGAGCTATGGAGAGGGTTATAGCAAATTTTCTCTAGTTTAATTTATTAAATAACTGTTTTTAAAGTAAAATGAGTAGGAAGGAGATATTGTCAAAAACTGTTTTTGGGCGCCATTTTTTTAAAATGGCAGCGCGTGTATGTAATTAAAAACTAAGCGAGATCTATAGCAAGTACGAAGGAAGGTTATCCCACAAGGCGCATTGATTGGTCAATACTGAGACGAGGCGGAGTTAGAAACGAACAGTGTAAAGAACGCCTTAAATAACCTCCATTATTATGTATTTAAATACACGATGTTTTTCAAATAAGAAAGATATTATGACAATATTTATCCAAACATTCCATAAGTGCTCACTCGCCGATCAATCCCGAGCCACATGATTCATCTGATATCTATTAATTATGTGTATAACATTATGGACTCCGAGACCGGCGCGTGTCGTGTCCACTGTTTAATTATGGTGATAAGTATGGGACATGGTGGCCGAGATAACCCCGTATATCAACAATGTTTATTCATTAGTCACTTGATAAAAATTTATGCTTTCAATTTATGGTAAAAAAACTGGTCTATCATTCGCAATAAAATTGAGAGGAACACGTTGTCACAGTTAGGATAAGCCTAGATACGAGTACATTTTGTCGATAAGTGTTCGTCTCGTTGGTGTTTTTTTTTTTCAAAATTTTGAATTATTAATGGTGTCTTAATATGTTTCGAAATTTGAAGATAACGTTTAGAATGATCAAATATATATTATCATTTTAATATAACTTAGATTAACTCGGGGATATCTCAGGAATAATCGACGTTACTGCTAACATAACGGCATCAGGTCAAAATCTGGAAAGAGTTCGGAATTACAAATACTTAGGTACCTGGCAAAACAAAAAGTGGAACAGCGAGTTGGAGATAAGTCCAGAATAGAAGTTGCTCACAGTGCTTTCAAAGCAATAGAAAAAATTCTCTGTAGCCGTAAAATCACTCGTTTACTCGAGTGTGTAATATCCCATTACACACTCGTTTACTCATTGTTATATCTGGCCTATTGTGTTGTATGGATGTGAGGCCTGGATCGTTAAAGAGAACCTCAAAAGACGAATAGAGGCATTAGAAATATGGACGTATAGGCGCATACTGCCCATTAGCTGGACTCAAAATGTAACCAACGCAAAACGCAATCATGGTGAAAAAGCGAAAAGTTTCCTACCTGGAGTACCTAAAGAAAACTTGGGCGAAGGAAGTAATCGTGGCTTAAGAATATCAGGCAGTGGAGCGGGATAGCTAATGTAGTAGAGTTGTTCCGACGAACAAAATACAAGGAGGACTGTTCCAGGCTGATCGCCAACTTCACTAGTTGGAGTGGCACCGCAAGAAGAAGATTAAGTTTGCACTGTCTTCTAGGATTTCCTTCTAGAGGCACTATTGCCAAACTGCAAAAATTTCAGATTGGTTTTGATATTCAGATCACAACTACTATTATAGCAAGTCATGACAAGTTTTGTGTTTTTCCTAATTTCTTTTTATTATATTTTTTGTACTAAAATGCAAATTTATGAACCCCTTTGTATCAATTTTTACCTTCCACTAACTGTTGTATGGAGCTCTGCACGATTTGTCAATTGAATAACTTGAAATCTTGAAGTAGAATTTTAAACAACGACAAACATATTTCAGATAACGAAAAATAAAATGTCTTCAATGGTATTATAAGTATACTATTAATATTATACTATTATTATTAATATTATTATTATTATTATATCATACTATTAATAAGTAAAAACATTTAGAAGGCAAATACTTCAAAAGTAACCTTGTTTCATGCATTAATTATTAGAACACATTACTGAATAGAAAGAACCATTTCTCGAAAGTTATATTTCTTAAAAAAAAAGTTAAAACAGTAAGACCAAACTTGTATTTGTCTATTTGTGCCAATATTTTTTCGTTTTCGAAAGTTGTCATTGTCACCTTGAGGGCAATAAAGTCGCGCTCCGCCTCTAGTCTGTTTCTCCACTAACTTCTTCTAAACCACCCAACAAATTCTGATACGGTTTTCACTAATGGAGAGAGAGAGCGATAATGTTTGTGTACATAACTATTAGCAATGTTATAATTTTTTCCCTCCCTGAGCTAGGGATTGTAAAGTATTCATATTTTATTTTCATAGTTCAGCTGTGTATCGTCGATATGTTTTCTGACATTATCTAAATTACAAGGAGCCTAGTTCAAACAGAACACTATCCACACGGATAAGAATAGCAGCGCTTTATTTTTTTTTTATAAGGTCAGGAGCGAAAGGACACAAATCGTTCCCCCATCGTTACACCCGTACGGCGATAAGCACAGAAATTTCAGAATTGAGTGTATTTAATAATTTACCCTATTTTAATAGAGACCGCGCCTTCGTCCGCGATGAAAAATGAAAAGGCATCACCAAGGCGACAGTGGTGCCCAATTTTTAATGTTTGCTACTTTTAACCCAAAAATGGCTGAACGGATTTGGATGAAATTTGGCACATGGATAGTTTATTACCTGGATTAACATATAGGAAAAGTTGATTGTCTAGAAATATAAAAAAGTTGGGTGTTTTAGGGAGTTTTATATTTTTAGACATAACATTTTTCCACGATAAAGTATCGTATTTGTTAATATGTTAAATTAATTTATGAAATTACTAGCTGTGCCCGCGACTTCGTACGCACTGTAGTTCGTTTTTTGAAAATCTCACAAGATTTTTTCAGGATAAAAAGTGTCCTATATGTTAATCCAGGTAATAAAGTATCTGTGCGGCAAGTTTCATCCATATCCGTTAAGCTGTTTTTGCGTGAAAGAGTAACAAACATCACAAACTTTTGCATTTATCTGGCATCGCCTACTGGCGCATTGAATCAAAACTCTACAATTAAAAATATGTATGGGATTATTCGTTGGGCGATATTACCTCGCGGTCCTCATTCTGAGAGCGGCGCAGTTCTCCTTGCACTTATAGGCGAGCACCTGCTTGATCCGGCTGACCTCGACGTCGGGGAAGTGACGGCTGACGTACGAGATGAGAGCGTGCACGCGGCGCCGGTCAAGCGGGGGCTTCGTGGGCCGCGCCTCTTGTCCGGCGCGCGACCACCGCTGACCCGTCACCGAGCACGTCGCCAGCTCTATGGGCGTGAACAGCGCCGCTGCCAGCCCCCGCGTCACCTTACGGTAGTCGCCCCATTTCACACCGCGCAACAGCTCCTCGCGAATCTCCACGCCTTCCCCCAATTTTATCTGCAACGACGTTACATCCCACTAAAGATCAACGTGCTATATTATTCATTACTCTCTACAACTTTTATATAATTGTCCAGTACTGTTATTGAGTATGAATGAGTATACGATTCTCTGTGTACTCATTTGAGATTCTTTATTGAGACGTAATGAAACCGAACCGTTTTTGAAGAGATTGATAACTGGTACTGAAAAGTGGATCACGTACGACAAGAACGTGTGAAAAAGGTCGTCGTCAAAGGTGGGTCAGGATTCACAGACTGCCAAAACCTGGGTTAACTCGCAATAAAGTAATTGATGCTGTGTGCTACTGCCAACAACTGAAGAGATTAAAGCAAAAAATTGAGAGAAAGCGGTCGGAATTGATCAACAGAAAGGGTGTTGGTCTTTCATCACGACAACGCTAGACCACACACATCTTTAGCCACTCAGCAAAAATTAAGAGAGTTTGGCTGGCAGGTGTTAATGTATCCTACCATATAGCCCTGACCATGCACCTTCAGATTTCCACCTGTTTCAGTCTCTTCAGAATTCTTTAGGCAGTGTCAGGTTAACATCAAGATGGGACTGCCAAAACTACTTGTCGCACTTTTTTGATCAGAAGTCCCGAAATTTCTACAGCAACGGGATCATGTTCATCGAACGAAATGGCACATAAATATACTTTAATTAAATGTAAATAAACTTTAAAAAAAATGTCTGGAGTTTTCATATAAAAGTTTGGTTCTTGTAGTGATTGCCTCCTTTTTTTAATTAAAAAAATATTTGAACTTATTTTTCAATCTCATTTTATAAGAAATGTATAGAAGTAGTTTTTTTGCATTTTTGACGTTTCTAGTACTCTAACCTTAGGTGGTCCAGTAAGGTCAAATAATCCTTATAAGTAACAGAATGAATTGGCGCTATAAAAACAAAACGTGAAAATTGTCCTTTTTCTCGCTGACTGTACTTTCCAAAATATTTGAATGCTGATGGGAATAACTATTAAATTATGGATAGTCTCTTAAGGGTGTTGTTCTAGCTATAATGGTTTAGGTAGCTGCTCTTACTGACCCGTCTCAAATTACTACTATGTATACAGTACCTACTTAGAACAAAAAGAAAAGAAAAAAAAAACAAATTAAACATTTTTTTGTCTGTTCCGGAACCGCGCGTGCACCACGCACGCGCCGCAGTGAAGTGCGGCCGGGTTCAGCTTGTAAATAAATAAATACGTATATTTACTATTTACGATAACAGCCCCGACGACTCGATGTAACCTCCTATTTCTTATTTATGGTTTAGATAGCACAAGTGGTACAATGCAATGTTGAAAATTGTACAAATTCAAGCCGTCAACATGTTTAAAGCCTTAAGAAGCTTTTTAGCCGGACCTTGTTATAACATTTTAGAAATATAATTTCTTAACATTGCATTATCTTTTTTATTTATATTGTACAATTTGTTGGTGAGGCCCAAAATAGGGTCACATCAATTTAATATCTCACATGGTTAGGAAATTCTTGGTCGTTTTATATAAAACAATGACTAAGCTCAGACCGAACACAATTTTTACCAAAATGAGCGCAACCTAATATCTTATGAAATTAGGTGCAAAATTGTACAAATTAAAACTTTAAGTTAATTAATAAGCTTAAAAACAAATCATTGATATATGCATATGAGATATGCATGGATTGGAACTCCCTGCCGGCGTCTGTATTTCCGAGCTCATATAACCCAAATCTTTTCAAGGTTCGAGTGAATAGGCTTCTGGGTGAGCTCGCTCCATCGTCGGCCTCATCCTTCCTACATGAATAGGTGCTGGTCAAGAGCAAACCCATCTTTAATTAAAAAAAAAAAAATGAGCTCCCAAAACAAGCAAGTTGCTTGTTTCTTCGGAATTATGTATCATGTGGCGACTGTGCCATTTGAGAATCGTAGGACGGTCAATTCTGAATGGTACACGACCATTTGTTATTCAGAAATCTTCGGAGAAATCCGAAAAATTCGAAACGGGTGCGAATCATTCTTCACACACATTGGATCAAATAAACGAATTTTTGTACGGCCAAAACATCGAATTGAAGCTATAAGGTGGGTGACTCCTTATACTTGGCACCTAATGACTTCTTTCTGTTTCCAAGCATCAAGAACAAAATGCGTGGGTAACGTTTTTCGTCAGCGGAAGAAGCTGTTGAACGTTCAAAAACCATGTTTTACAGATACCTCAAAAGTGCTTCGAAAGTTGGTTCCAACGCATGCAAAAGTGTATGACCATTATGGAGAGTATTTTGAAAAACAATAAGAACAATATTGAAAAACAATAACATGGAGATACTCGTATTTATAACTATGCGACACTATGTCAAGTCACACCCACACCATAAAGATAGAAACCAAAGTAATAATGACTAGTTATCTAACAGTGCGTACGAATTTATGAGTTATCGTCGTTTCGTGAATTTTAAATATGTACGCATAGGAGTTATCTAGAGGTGCTGAGTTATCAAGAGGTGAATTCAAAATGTCGTCATTCCACTTCATGGGGGCATCCAGCTTGGAGTGTACCATCAATGACAATAATGTCGCTAGTTTCATTATAATTCTCGATGTATATTTTACATTATTATTTGCAGCCAGTAGATAATATAGTACAATGGCAGACACAAATTCTCTATTTAACCACATCCTTCATATTCCTTGAAAGTTAAACTTTTTAGTGTAGTTCTTAGATTTTCAGTAATTCTTAGAGTATCATATTCTTCAATGAGTAACATGATTGGCGATTTCTGGATTGGTTTGGTTTATCTTTAAAAAAATAGAAACCCAAGTATCAATGAATGTAGAACTTAATTATCGAGTAGGAGTCATCAAATCTATTATTATTTTATGAAGTGCTATCGATCTTCCTTAAAACCGTAATAATACACTTTCAATATAATGTATTTTTTGGAATGTACTGCAAAAACTGAGACAGAGTTAAAGGTATCTTATGTTTTGAGGAGTAAAAAAAACCGTAATACACTTTCAATGTAATGGATTTTTTGGAATGTTCTGCAAAAAATCGAGAAAGAATTAAAGAAGAACTAAGAAAGAACTAAATCAAATAAACGCCAGTAAGAAAACCAAGTGTACGCGTGTAATCTGTTACACGCGTACACTTGGTTTCAATCACAAATAACAACAAATATAACATCAGCAGAAAACATAAGCAAATGTCAAAATGTACATATTTTTCGTCGGTTTTTCGCTTACAAATATTCCTATTAAGCTATTGTTATGTAAAGATAACCCCAGTGATAATTTCAATGGAGAATGATAAATATTTAAACAAAAAAACACTAGGCTAGATAATGGTCATGAGGCGCTGTAACCGAGTTACTTGAAGATTTGTGCTATCTAACTTATCTGATTACATTAAAATACGTATGTTATGGTGGAACGTTGTTGCACTTAACATTTCATTTGTTTTAGACACATGCCACGCGATAAGGTTAATATAAGAAGCGAATATTATAAAGAAAACTTTAATCAGAAATCTCGAATATTACATGAAGGGTAAACGTAGCTACGCTACTTAATTACAAAGCTTCAATAGTTACCTCTACAGGCTAGTGATTTTTACGCGTCACTAACTAATATTAGTGATATCGATAGCTTTACGGAGGACATCAATCAAAACCAAGACCATGATTTTTTAAAATTACACTTCAGATATTTTGGTAATAAAAGTCTTTCTTAATTTCAGTAATATCTTGTTAATATTTCAGATTTGGAGATAACATTCAAAAATTAACACATTAAGCGCAAAGCATAATTCGATACGTTGTTCGAGTCAGTGCGCAGTTCAAACAGATTTTTTAATACTTTCAAACTTAAATATCTATGAAACCCCTTTACCAAATTATACGATACTTTCCCAGTAAATTCTATAATTTTTTCTTACCTAATGGTAAGACAGTTAAAACGAAAGTAAAAATATACTGATGCCTTGATCTCCACATAAAACTGATTTATGTCCCTTATATACACACGAAAAAAATCCTCCTATTTAAACAAGATTGTAAAGGTTTAAGAAAAATTAAACTTCATTAGATTATATCGGACCATTAATACATTTTGCAGTCCTAAATTGCATGACAGTAATCATCGCCTTGGAGAAGGCCACCGTGATTTTTTTTATGTTAAGATCGGCAGACAGGCTAACGGTCCACTTAATGGTAGGTGGCTACCGTCGCCTATAACACAAGCAGCGCCATAGGTGCTGCAAATACGCTGCTGACTACAGTAGGATTAAGGATAAGGAGAATAGATTAAGGATTGGATAGGAAAATGGAATGGAATATAACATCACGTGTGTTGTTTTATTTTGATATTTTAGTATGAAATGTTAGAGCCCATTTCGTTATTACTTCCTAACGTTAGCTTTAATCCTACTAAGGTCGACTTGCAGCAACTATGGCGTTGCTTGTATTAATAGGAGACACAAGGCACCTACTATCATTGGACCGTCACAGCATGTCTGCCGACCCTTACACCATAAACAACGGTCTTGTGACCGTTGTTTATGGTGTAATGGTGTTTATGGTGTAAGGGTGTAAAAATAGCTGAATAATTATATTCAGCTAATTATATGTGTGAGTTTTTCAGATAACGACAATTAATACTTTTTTCATATACATACATATTATCTAAACAAATTTACTTTCATTTTTGTGAGCTACATCGAAATAGAGCTGACATGAAAAAAAGCCCATTGTTTAGAATCTAAACAATTGTTGTTATGAATCTCAGGGAAGAAATCGAACCTTTAATCAAATGTCTACCCTGAGGCTGCGATTACGAAACCAGCGAGGCGGGCGACAGCGATCAAAAAGCTTGGTGGTTTCAAACACGGCGGAGCGGGGCGGCGGAAGACACGACGAGTGTGCCGCGAACCCGCCCCTCCGCTCCGCTCGTTTCATAACCATCAATATGAAAAACATTAATCAAAGAAAATACAACTTTACAACTACGAAATATTAAAAAAAAAGATTGTAACAACAGAAATAAGAGTAAACACAATTTTAAAATAAGCAGAAAGCTAACGCCAGCCATACAAGATCAGGCCTATCGTGCAACTGGCATGATAGGTCACTTGTCTAGGACAAAATAACACCCATACGCCAACAAATTGACTTGATCTAGTTAATCGTATTATGGCGATTGGACGATAGGGTTTATCGTGTATGGTTGGCGTAAGTAGTCAAATTATAGTTGTAAAATTCTCTAACAGCTTTTCTATTAATATCAAAGATAACACGATAATAATAATAATCCCTCCCGGGCCAGATGCAGAGAGCGGTGCTGCTCGATACGGCCAGTATAGTGCGTCGGTTTCTGTCCTTGTCGCCCTGAACCCCGACCGACTGTGCTTCTGTCGGGGGTACACCGTCTCCCCTTCATTTTGGCTTTTCGAGGGGGAGACGAGTTAAAATGAACAATAATAATATTAATAATAGAAAAAATAAAGATAATGACACAATGGTGAAGTACGGGAACAGAATGGGAAAAATATTTACCAAGCGTGGTGTGGCAGTAGGACGTTCGTTCTCCCGCTTGAGCACGAAGGGTAGCGCGCGGCGGTGTTGTTCTAGCCAGACCGCGTCTGGCACAGGTCGGCCGCGACGCCCGTCCCAACGCCCGACTGCATCATACAATTCTTATGCCACCAACCAAAAAAGCAATTGTCTTTGACACTTCTGCCGTACAAAAGTTTTTATCATATATGAGCATATGAGTAGTCACAATATAATATATAAAGCAGTCCAACTATCCAAATAATAATGCTTTATCATCTGCAGAGGACACTGTGACAATATTATCAAAAATTCTAAATAGTTAATTTTCAATTATTTATGTACAGATATAATGTATTAATCAATAAAGTCAGACACAAAATGAAAGAAATAGCTGTCGATAGAAGGGAGAATGGAAATTCATCTTTATCCCCCTAATAGTATTTTATTTATTAAACGCTTTGTATGCTTAGATACTCGTAAGTCATTTTATACTAAGTAGGCTTCAAATTGAAACAACAATGTGCACTTATTTATGGGTAAGTCTAAATGTGTTCAATTATTTGGATAACTTGACTGCTCCTATACATTTATCTGATGGTGACTGTACCAGTGTATGGAGCTAAAGTATAATTGAAGGGCCAGTACTGTTCTCAAACAAACTTCATTGTGCTATTCTCTGGCTAGATATAAGAGTTGATTTACCACACACCACGTTAAAAATTGAACAACTTAAATCCCTCCATGTGGTTTTACTAAAAAATCGATAACCGATATTAAGTTTAGACAAAATATTAAGTAACTTTTAAGTTTAAAAGCAAATTTATATATTTATTTCTTCGACAAGTGGAAATATTACAACGGAAAATTACTATGTGTGTAAGAAGAATGTAATTGTAACGTAATTATGGCGATTGAGTTTCACATTAAGGACACTAGTCTCGTACAAGCTTTATGGAACAAAATATCAAGAAATAAGCGTTGCTTCAATTAAACTGTTTGTGATTTAACACGTCAAACAAGTTCGATAATAATAAGCACAAGCTACAACTTTCCATGATATGCAGCATAAGACAGCATTTAACAAAATATTGCATTATTTTAAGAATTTTAAGAATGCAATATTATTTTAATGCAATATTTTAAGAATAATGTCTTGGAAAAATAGCTATTGGCAATAAATAATGAATAATTAAATAGTGGACGTGCTGTTAAATCAATAACAATTACAAAATAATACGCGATTTATGAGATTAGCTCGAACAAAGTTGACATTGGGTGTGACAAAATTGAGACGAAGCGGAGGCAAGCGGATTGGAGCGGAGGGCTTTATTTGCAATCAAGTTCTTCGGGATGAGAGAAACGAAGTGTCTACAGCAGTACCAATAGGTTTCTTTTCTCTTAAGTAGCTCTAATCCCTTTAGCGAAACTGATAAAAGGGTTTGTGATCCTAAAGGAAAGTCATACTCGAGGTGCGATGTGGAGCGGAGTCATTTGTATTCGAGTTCTAACTGCAGTATAAAATACAATATGTATACAGTATAAAACTGCAGTATGATAGTTAAAAGATTCATTAATAGTATAAAAAATGTTCGTGTTTATAAAACACGAATTAAACACACGTGCTATTTTTTGCCCGCTCTGCGCTTATCCCCCTCAATGAAATGTCAGCCTTAGGGAGACCGCATATTGGCTGCTATCGCTCGAGCAACTGAGTTGCTTTGCCGGATTTGTATTGATATCGCACATTTGCTTCTATCGCGCGGGCAATGCGTTTCCGTTTCGTCTAGGTCCGGCGTCCATATTGTTGCTTGCGAAAACTTTGCAAATGCACACACGCTTGTGAGATCGTTCTTGTCGCTTCAGCAACTGATTTTATAAGGGAAACTGATCGCTCTAGCGACAGAATAGTCGCTCATGCAACAGTTCTATCGTGTACGACAGGACAGTGCGCGGATGGTCGCTTCAACAACTATCGTTTAAGCGATAGTAGCCAATGTGCGGCCTCGCTTAAACTTCATTGAAGCGGTGCGGAGCGGAACGAAGCGAAGCAGAGAACAGTAATCTCACCAGACTTCAATCACACACGGTCTACCTATACTACAAGGAGAGAATTCGACACAGAATCTTCGCATAATAATCTTGCATTAATCAAATAAGGTTACAAATTAAACAAAGAATTCGGATATAGAATTCGGGACACAAACAAGTGTGTCTCATCTCCGCATTCCAAGTATACGCTTTTCCTTAGAATTACAATGTCGATTTTATCCATAGAAGGTGGAAACATCTTCTAATGACAATCAACATTATCACGCATACCGTGATAAATTTACAATATTTAAGGCTCAGCTTATACAAAGAGCATGTAAATTAGACTAGATTGAATATATTGTAAAAAATAATTACGACTATTTGACGTTACGTCTTCGAATTACCTAATGACATTAAAACATTTAAAAAGTACTGACCTGTACAGTTGGAGATAAATATCAGCAAGGATAAGGGATAAATTCAGCCTTAGTTCTCAATTGATATGACAATGTTTGAACGTAGTGTTTTAGTAGGTGCCAAAAAATTGCTGAAGTTTTTTGAAATAATTTATTTTCCGATGTTTAGTAAAAAATTACATGAATTTATGTACATATATTAAAATTATTTTTAAATTGTAAAAAAAATGCAGTCAGCGAAAATGTTGATGACATTTTACTTACATTAAGAGATAATATTATATTACAATAAATAACGTGATAAAATAAAAAAATATATATATTGAAATATTTAAAAAAATTGATATTAAAGCCACAACGAAGTACAATGAGACATGGGATGGGAGAATTGTGATGTTTTTTTTTTGTATATAAATAAGTAGAATAAAGGCAAGGATCAAAAAAATCTCAAGACCCATTTGAACGGTATGTTAATGTATTTATAAAGGTTTTTTAATCCACATTAAACGCATATCTCTCTTATATTGGGACTTATGATTTGATGAAATGCTTAAACCATCGCATCTATTGGCAGAGTATATTCGAAGTGACTTACGTGCGTCAATATTTTTTTAAATCTATTATCGTTAAGACGATGATAAAAATACACATAAAAGATTATAGTACATATTGAACAACTATTATAAAGACATTTCGCTTACTAACACGTTTCACGTAGAAAAAAAAATAACAATATGAACATTTTTATTTATGCATCAACTTTCGACTGCTGACTACGAATTATCTTATATGCAAAAATATGCTAAAAAAACACAGTACGAATGAATTATAAGCTATAAATTCAACAGGTTTGTATAACAGATATAAATTAATTTATTATTTATTGCAAGGCGAAAGCTTATTAGTGTATAGAAAATGTATAGAAAGTGTAGCAGCATTCAGGCGCGCAATGTCTACTTCTTAGTATATAGGCTATTTCTCATTATAAAATCGAGAGACTATTTGGCAGAATTATTATCTAGGTACTTCTTTTTGTGTTACATATAAATATTATGATTAGATTAAGCCTGCATTTTGGATAAACCCGATGACTTATTTAAGGATACCGTTTTCAATGATTTTGATAAGCATAGATTATGATGGTATATTTTATTGTATCTACTAAAGTATCCACTGGCTTTTGATTGCGACTTCGTTCGCGCGTCTTTTTAAATTATATCCCGTCGTTCAAGCTAGAATCAACATTTACAAAATTTCATTGAAATCGCTAGGCCGGTTTTGTGTACCTATGTTCTTGAACGAACATAGATACACCTGATTTTTACATCTATACTAATATAATAATGTTGTCCGTAATGACATATGGCACTTAAACGTGGTCTCTAACTATGGGCCTCGTAAGAATGCTCAACGTCGTTCAACGAGCCACAGAGGCCTGTGCTCGGGGTAACACTGCGAGATCGATTCAGGAATAAGGAGATCCGTAGACGAACGAAAGTTACCGACATAACCCGGCGGATCAGTACGGAAAGCCGAAGGCCGCTGGGGCCGGATAGTTCTCTAGTGGAGGCCACGGACCGGCAAACGCAGCGTAGGACGTCCACCCACAAGGACAGACGACCTGGTAAGGGCCGCGGAGCGACGGTAGATCCAGGCTGCTTCTGACCGATCCTTTTAGGAAATTAGAGGGATAGAACTGTTGCATAAGCGACTATTCTGTTTTCTGTCGTCCAGCAGTGGACGTCCTACGGCTGAGATGATGACTAATATAATAATGCAGAAAAATTTGATTGTTTATTTAAACCGCTACAAACTCCTGGAACTAGTCGTATTTAAAAAAAATTGCGTTTGATAACCCAAATCTTGTGAAAGGCTATTTTTTTGAACGTTATCTCTATTTACAAAATCTTGAATATTCACAGGAAATTACTAAAATTAAGAAAGCCTTTTATTATCAAAATGTGCAAAAGGTAAGTTAAAAGAATATGGCTTGGTTTTGAACGATGTTCTTTCTTTTTTATATCATCATGAACACATTGCACATTATGCACACAGTTTATAATTGTTGCAGTTCACTTACTTAGTACATTAATATCTAATAATGTGTTCCTTTGCCAATAACCGATTAAAGGGTTTTTTGTAAATGTCTATGCTTTGTTCCAGCTTCAAAGATAGGATATAACTGTATATATAATTGTATAGACACGTGGAAGAAGTCGCGAGAAAATCTTGTTGTTTCTATAAAGCACAACAATAATACGCACTATTAAGCTTATTACCTTTTGAGAAATATGTATTGTAAATACTCTACGAAATAGTCACTTGCATTCTAATAAGATTTGGACTACTATATAAAAGAAGTCCCCTAGACGGGGAACTGTCATCGTGCGACGGAATGTTATCAACGTCTTGGCTTTAACTCCCCCAAATTCTACTTAAAATAGTTCTAATTATTAGTAAATTAATTTTGTGTAGGTAATTCTATTAAATTTAGTTCCGCTGTTTGCCGTGGGACTTCTTTCATGAAACGAACTCTGACAGTAGACTCGAGCGCCTAAATTGCATGACAAGTGTTGCAGGAAGATTGGAAATTTTGTCCCAAATCCAAAAGGGTACCCCACACTTAACAATGTAGAGTTACGTTGTTACGAGTTGCTTCCAAAATACTGTAAACTTAAACTTAATTTTTCAATAAACAAGAATACAATTTTATACGAAATTGAGACCAATTCAAGAAAAATGTTTTATTATGTTATGAAACGTAAGAAGTCTTTTTATTCAAAAATTATATTTTTTTAAATACCTACTTACATATTTTGTAAGAAATTGAACCCTAATTTAAAAATGAACAAAACGAATAAAAATACATTAAACTTTTTTTATGTCTGCAAGCAAGTTGATTTAAGGGTACTACCGGTCGCGTATAATACATACAAGCCACGCCAAAGGGATTGGTATGTGTGTTGGAAAATTTGAATATGATAAATAAAGGATAACTGACGAAGTGAGGATAGATTATAATGGGATGTGGCATCCCTTACTAACTCATGCACCGAAACTCAACAGCAAAATGCAGTTATTCATCATCATCAACAGCCTATTACGCCCATTCGCCCTTGTTGAGAGGGTCTCAACAAGGGCGTATGTGGTCCACCACGCAGGCCCAGTGCAGGTTGGTGGACTTCACAATGCGCCTTAGAATTTCTTCTTTAGCTTATGCAGGTTTCCTCGGGATGTTTTCCTTCGCCGTTTGAGAGCAGTCAGTAAATGCACTTAAATTGTAGACGCATTGGTACATGGCATGACCGGGGATCGAACTCGGACCTTTCGACATGATAGGCCGCGTCTGCCCACTGCGCCACCGACACTCTCGGTAACTTAATGCAGTCAATAGATTATTGTAATTAAGTTTTTTTTTGTCGCCCTAGTCTGATTTTTTCAACTAAGAATATGAAACGCGATGTGCGCTGCCACTACTACAATAAGGCAAATCTAAAAAGCGGGACATGTATTACATTCTGTTAGCTTTACTTTACGTCTGCGTCATCGAAAATGTCTGCTATTCGCTAAGTGTGGGAGTACCCTTATACTATGAATTTATGAAAATAAATAGGTATTATGCTTGAAGCCATATTTTTAAGTGGTTGAACAACTAGAACGATTAATGTTTGTTTTTTTTTTTAAAAGTACATTCATAAACACCTTTACGATAATGATAAAATTTCTTAAACCGTAAATTTCTATTCAAATGCAAGAGTGAAGATATTTACTTTTTTTACACAATTACAATATCAAGTTTTACAAATAATTATTATTGTAAGCATTTTTTATTTTTAAATAATTTAGAAAATATTTCAGTATTCACGAATACCTCAATTACTGTCGCTAATTATTAGCCTAATAATTTTGATTATTGCATCGTCATCTAAGCTATATACTAGGTTTTTTTAAAAACTCGAATCATATCTTACAAAATAATATTTCAAATAAATGCAAAGAGAAAATTTAGAGATCATGAACGCCTGAGATCATACATTATTATGACAAGTTTTACACAATAATTAAAGATTTTTTTTTTAAGTAATGTTTAACTAATATTGTAATTCACAACCCTAATAGATCATACTTTATGTATGTCCCTTCAGAAAACTTTAACTTTCCTTATAAAATGACTAGACACATTTATTTCCACATGGCAATCTCTCTTATACACAAAAAAATGAAATAAATTCATTGAAAAATTTATTGGAAAAGAAATATAAAATACTAAAAAATATAATTGAATTATTTTATATTAAAAATGAATTTTTTAACATACTAAGTGCTTCCGTGTGCACTGGAACTTTTGGGAGCTATGGCAAGCGATCTTGTTTAATATTTATATAAGTATGTATGTATATTAATATTATTATAATTAATTTTATACGACTAACGTTACGACGTATATTTACTTTTCCTTATATGAATTTGAAGACAAATATTTATTACTATTTTTTCATCTGAGTTTTGTACAAGCTAGTTACCGGGAGCCGTTCAATCACTCAACAATTAACATCGTGTAGAGATAAAAACTATTGTGTATAAAAATATCACTATTGCTGCTCGTTACCGAGTTCGGCGGGCACGTTCGGCCACTTTCGGGCACGTCCGCGATGTAGACAAATAAAATACGGATACGGCCAGCGCCCCCGGACGCCTCGCATGTACCAAAAATTATATTACAATATCAAAATACACGTCACTATATAGTCGGGAGGCGAAGGGGGGCGCGGGACTGTGTGGATAACTTGTATAAACGTCTGAATGTATGAATGTGTATATGTAACCTGTAAATAACCTATGTACGCGAGTACAGCACCGGTCGCAACAAATGCTTCAACAACAATCAGTCTATTGTCAGAAAGGAAGGTACTCATTTGTGTTCTGCGCTACGAGGCCACTGGGATGAGAGCTCATCTGGCACTCGGCGGAACACATCTGGCACTCTGCGTATTATCGAAAGGCACACAATTAAGCGGAGAGGTGTGACGTGATGGCCCCCGGCGAAACTCCGATCACAGACTAGATAACTATTGACAGTCTTCGTTTCGTAAGCCACGTGAGAGCGGTAAGAGAGCGCGCGGGCTACTGGTGGAAGGGGTGGGCGGGGTGCGCCGGGCGCAGCGCCGCAAGGGGTGGGGGTTTGAGGTCGCGCGGCGCCGCAAGCGGTTGAGGCTTGAGGTGGGCCGCGTGCTGAGCCAACGTGTGCCGACGCAGGTAGAGCGGAGTCTTGAAGCAGCGCCCGCAGGTGGCGCATGCGACCGGCTGCGCCTCGTGGATCAGCCGCACGTGCTGTCGCAAGTTGGACGCGTTGCTGTACCGGCGGCCGCACTGCACGCACCGCACCCCGGCGCCGGGCCCGCCCGCGCCCACAGCCGCCGGCCCGCTCGCTGCCAACAACACCGCACTTCGCACTGCCGGCCCGGCCCACGCGCCGGCCGCTGGGCCGGCCCGGCAGTGCCGTCCGCGACACGACACCCGCGCGCCTAGCCACCGCACTAGTTACGAGACACCGCGCGCTCTCTACCACTCAATATCAATACGCGTTAAGGTACGCCGGGGGCGCGGCTGTCCGAGTCGACGTGTGCGTGTGATACAGATCGGGGCACTCAATAACTAATATTTACCTTCGGCATTCTCGTCCCGGAGGTCCGCGTTCATGCCGCCCATGAGATCCAGGTTACCTGCGCGGGAGAATTGTCGTTACCTTCAAAAACCAACACGAGTCACCATCGGCGTAAAATCGGCATAAGGTGAGACACTCACCTTGTAAAGCGGCGAACGGGTTCGCAAGTGCATTGTTCTCATTGTAGTACATATTCGGAAAACCGGATCGCTCGTCATCACTAGCCTCCTGTTCCATGACTTCCATTTTTGGTTCTAAGAGATCAGACGCGTTGAAGTCTTGACACTTGTCCGCTCTCTCCGCATCCCCCGGATCCATATCTATTTCTTCGCTCTTCACTTCCGGAGCTTCGAGATCAGTTTTCACCCTTATAGAAGGATAGGTGCACGCTTCTATATAGTCATCGCTATTAGGCCTCGTTTGACTAGACATTTGAAAAGGAGTTTCCTCATTGAGATTATTTCTGGCAACGTCGGGAGAATTTCTTGTAGAACGGCGACTAGAGCTCTTATCTTGCTCTTCCGGAAGGGTTGATTCAACATTTTGGCTTGCGGCTTTGGAGGAGGTAGAATGAGATGGTTTAGCACTGAGCAAATTACGTAGTTGTGAAGGAGGAGATTTTCGATTTACTTTCTGAAAAAAAAAAAAAATTATTAAGGACTCTAGCAGGACTCCATATATGTATTATGCATTTAATTAATAATTTTTAATGAACCTTACTTTATCGTTGTGTTGTGAGCAGTCGGTGAGACCGCGTATCTGAAGAGCGTCCGCAGTACGCAGAAAGTCAGTGAGTTGTGCCTGAGCAATGTTCACCTGTCCTGCATACATGAACTGAAGAAGAGCGCGTACATGTGCAACCTCACAGTCGCGCATGAATATTATGGGGTGAGGGCATGGATTATTCTGCAACAAATTGACATTTTCAGAATGCAAAACAAATTATTTCATTTGCTATTATGAATATTATAAAAAAAATTTATTTGTATTAGCTCTATAATAAAAACAATAATAGAAGCCAAATAATATATAGAAATGAGAATGTGTAAATGCTTTTTAATTATGTACTAAAAAATACTTTTTTCTAATAGTAACCTCTACATAAATAATAATAACTATTATTATTATTAAAACAAAAAATAAAATTGTGTGATAAAAAGAAAAACTGTTTATAACAGGTTTTTTATAAACATAGAAGGAATAATTCTTCAAAACAATGGGGATATGTTAATTAACTGTTGCCCTAATGTTATTAAGTTAATTACCTCATTAGTTGGTCTGCGACTACAAGAAAACGTAACTAATTTCTTATGGTTAAGTGATAATTGATTTATTTACTATAAAATTGTAATGTATGGCAAATGTTTGAACGAAATAAATTTAGATAAATAAGTAATAATAAAGTGAGTCCTTGAAATTTTAAAGCGCTTGTTAAGCCACTTTGGAAGATATTTAGCCACTACATATCTATCTATATTTATAAAACTATGCTTTAAATTAGGTGGTTGGCTTTGGGGTCATCAAAGTTAACTATGTGTTTAGTGTGAATTACATCTCATTACTCATTAAATGAAAATTAAGTGTGCTTTTTATTTAAAGTTACATTTAAATAAATAGAATCAGATACTTGTATAAACAAAAAAAATATTTAAAATCATATTAATCCTCTATTGCATCCAATTAGGATAATAAACTGTAATTTAAGCATATGAAAGTAGAAACAATGAAAAGAGTGGTTTGAAATTCAAATTAAGATTTCCATACTTAAATAAGTCACGTATGGTTTAATTCATTACCATTACATACCATACATACATGAAATGAAAATATACTGACACAAATTTAATTGAGAATTAGTAATTTAATTTATTTGATATTTTATTGTTAGTTACGAAAAAAACTAGATATACGGAAATATAAGTAACTGCGCTCAAAACAAAACGATGTTTTAGTAATATTTTATCATTTATTTATAACCCATAAAAATATTTACACAAGTTCTTTAGTGGAAATTCGTAGTGAGCGCAAGCTAAAGAAATCACGAGTACTTAACCGGAACGCAAGACATGGCATTTGTAAGTAGATCAAGTGTTTTATACATAACAACTTTCACTAGAGTCATTGTAATGGTGACACATCAAAGTGTGGGGAGTAAAAGATGCACTTACTTTAAATAACTCCTTGAAATAAGGGCTGCAGGCAGAAAGAACCACTTTGTGAGCCTCCAGCCTGTGACCCTCGCATGCCAGGGTGACATCGACGAAGTCCTCATCATCGCGCAGTGCCTCGAATTGAGAAGTTATATTCGCTTGAAAATTGTTCCATCTCAAACAAAATTGCTGGTCGCCACCCAGTTCTGTACCTTCCATTACTTATAGACATAACTCGATATCCCTGCTCATTTAATTGTTTGATAAGAATAGATAAATATTGAAAATAAATATATCACAGTAACTTGCTAATTCAGTCGCCGTCTGGCCGAAAATTTTTATGAAAGAAAACAATCAATAAAATCTCGTACCAATCTAAGAAAAATAAAACTTTTTAATTTGTCATTTACTGATGGACACATTCACTTTAACGTTTCGTTTCACGTTCCGGTTTATACCGGTTTTATATTTTGTTATTGAATTTATCAAAGATTTCAATTATGTATGTGTCCTGAAATTATAAAAATTAATATACTATTTGTTTGATACGACAATTTAATATATTTTTTTAATGCTATCGATTAAATTGAAACGTGTCGTGAATAATCAAAGTCGGGTTATTTTAATATTTCATAAGACGAAATAGCATATTAAGGCACTTGTTTACTCTATAGGATTAGTTTAGGTTGAATATCTTTAACATACTTGAACGTAGCCCAAGGTCGCATTTGATGAAACGGAACGCAATGAATCCTAAGGGTCATTGAACTGTGAACCTAATCTCTTGTCCTGCCTGCCCCTCTGCCTGGTAATGGCAAAGTGGAAAAATAAAAACAACAAAAGGCAGGCCTGCTGGACTACAAAGGACCTTTTTGAAACTGATAAAAGAAAAATTATAAATAGATACAATTCAAACTTTTATTAAACTTAAATAATACAATAAAAAATTAGAGTGCTTGTTCTCCTTCAATCATTTCTTTTAAATTCAACAATTCAAACTGACCCATGCCTTTAGTTTCTGTTCTAATTATTTCATCCAAAACTCTAAAATTGCCGGGGTCAATTAGGCAAATTATGTTGGCTGTGCCGGAATCCCAATTTTCTTCTTCCACACTCATAGCAAGTTTTACAACTTTATCTTTTGTTTTCTTTGCCTCTTTTCCGGTTAAAATAATTCTGACTCTCATCTGTGCTCTTTCTAAAGGTATTTCTTTCTTTAGTATTTGTATAACATCAAGTGCCTGCTGTTTAGCACTTTTATTTACATTTACTGAGAAGTGTATATCTTTTAAAGCCTTTTCAATAATTGATACAGGATATGGTCGTTTAGTTTCTGGATTTACACACTTGTCAGCAACAGTTGTGGCGATATCTTTAAAAAGCGAATCTATTTGAGAATGCCTCTCTTTATCTGAAACTTGTAGTTCACCCTTCTCCAGTATTTCTTTACATATTTCTGTTTGATCCTCTTTGCCAAAAATCTTGACTAAATCTTCTTTTTTGGCGACTTGTCCTTTTGATACATTTGTAAATACGGTGTGAGTTTGTAAGACTTCATCAATATCTTTTTCCCTGTAAACATAAAATAATGTACTTAACAGATCTTTCTAGAAAAATGTATTTAATTCCATGTAGAACCTACAGTTTACTCCTCCAAGATAAAACTTTGTTTCGGTAACATGCTATTTCAAAACGTTTACCACCTTTCTTTAAACGTACTATTGCAACATTAGTAAGACGAATTTGATTAGTTGGTGTAAATATTTTTGACATTGTGATATTATCTCTTTTTCTAGCATTAGCTCTTCAATTTTTTAAATTTAATTTGATATCTATTCCTGTTCTTTCCTTTGTAAGGTGCTAGGTAAGTAAGGTATGTATTAAGTGGTATTAATCACTCACTACGTTTCAAATTTTCAATTTATATAAGCGAGTGACAAGCGTAAAAGCGCACGCACCACGCACAGACAATTGAATTATTAATTGACTACAGATTACAGACCACTGACCATGGCTACACAACAGAATTATTTTTTACATTTGACGGATGATGGAATTGATGGATTGGGTTATGTCACGTTATGTATTCTGTGGTTGCTTCTTCCTTGTAAGTATATAGTGTTCTGTGCTAGTTCTCACGCAGAATAACATAAATACAACATCTTTGGAGAACACCAATGTTTTTCTTTTCACCATATCTATAAAATAGCTAACTGGAGAAAAAAATATCGTTTTTATCTTCAAAAATGACTGAGATATTAAATGTTAAAGAACGGCTTCCGCGGCAAAATCCGACATGCGACCGCGCTTAAACGTATGACGTCACTCCCTGACTCTACATAGCATACTTTCATACCTTAGCTCGTTGCGGTCGCAGTCTCGTTATAATTTTTTTTTTTTAATATTGGAATTTTTTTTATTTTTTATATTGGAACATTTCACTAGAAATGTTAAAAAATATTGTATTGTGCCTATGTGTACCAACTCCAGTGTAAACACCCCGAAAATTGTTTTTTTTTTTCTGTACTAGGCGGTAATATTCGGAAAAAGTGGTTAAAAGTTATGAAAAGAGCAGATCCTCTTAAAGCCTCTAGTTACGTGATCATTTCGACGTACATCCAAAAGTGTTTCTTTTAAGAAACTTTAAGACACCTAACTTTAAGACACCTAACTTAAAACTGTAGTTGAATGTGCAATGTCCTGTCAATGTCCTCGCGAGTGGCGAGGGCAGGGCGCGCGCGCCTCGACCTAGGGTTGAGTTGGTCTTGGAGATGACTTTTTCTTTTAAAAAAGAAACCCATTTATATTAAATCTTATCATAAACGACTTAAAATACTATATTTTTTTTAGAACTTCTCGACAATGTAAACAAACACTAGTCTTTATTTCTCCTTGCACTATCACCACTAGACGATAAATTTTATATATGTGTATGTATATATGTGTGCGCGCGCGTGTGTGTGTGTGTGTGTGCGCGTGTGCGTGTGTATATATACAATAAATTTTATAAAAAAAAATACATAGAAGATGCGCAATACTTTAAATACTTAATACATCCTTTACGTTGATCACACCCAAACTAAATAACATCACTCAGTTTATTTGCTATAAAGGATGAAATGAACTTTTTGTTTTGTACCTAATAAAAAAGACTATATTTAAAAATGAAATTAAGAAAATGTTTGTCCCCCTGCCATTTGACACTCGACAAAAAACAGTTGTCTTTTAACAAAACTTCATTGAAATACTAACATAAGTACATGAGAAGTTACTCATTTACTTACTTATTCAGTTTTATTTCTCGCATTTCAGCGGCTAATCACCATTCTCAGACAAATATCGCGCAACCATAAAAATGTCGACTTTTGGTAGGTTATCCGACTGTCCTTTTACAAAACCCTCTTCCATCACTATGTTTATTTAATAACAATAATATTTAAAGTAATCGCTAACACAAACACTTAAAATAATAACTACAAACCACAACAATAAAATTTTATGAAAATAAACACCCCGCATTACTTGCAATCGGACCAGGATTGTGGGGGTATGACGTCATCGCAGTGGTGCGCGAATGAACACAAATTTTAAAAAGCGGTAAAATTTTACAACGTTATAACTTTGGAAATCTAAACTATTATTATTTGCACGAGCACGCGCATCAAATTCAGTAACTTTTATAGTAATATTTGGATCTGTTGGTGTTCTCCAGTCTATTAGGACATTAGGACATTCTTCAATTCTATTTAGGACATTAGAGTAAAAGATTAATGTCTATCCATGATTTTGATTTACTCATTATTTTAACTAAATGTCCGGGTCCTCCTCTAGGATACAGGGATCATAAGGCTCAGGCAGGAATAGCTAAAAACATAAAATAATACTAGATGCTTATCGTACATGACATGTTCGTATATTCCGATAAGAATCGAAGTTACAATCTAAATATATTCGATTAGACAGACACAATCGGATTTTACTGGAAACGTCACGGAACTATCTCGACACGTCTTCACTTCGAACGCTCCACTTAGATTCTCATCTTATACATGGTCCTTTTCCTATTGTCGTTCGTGTTCATTGCGAACACCATCGACCATCGAAAATGCGAATGTGTTCGTTCGTTTACACTTTACACGTTTAACGTAATAACAATAAGTGGTTACGTTCCTACCAATAAGATACAAAACACGAAACTTACAAGTTAACAACTTACAAATTAAGTTAAGTTACAATTTACCTGTTTAAAAAAGATAGTAGAACAAATTAGGTACTCATATTTCCTTATTATTAGGTACTAAATAAATGGAAAAAAGAGAAGTTTTATCTCTTCTCTTGCTGTACAACTTTTACAACAATTAATTTAAAACGATACAACTTTTACAACAACAACAGTTCCGCAGAAATATATGCGCACGAACGCGCTACGCCACTGTCGGCATTAGATTTATGGAATAATTTATTTTCATAGGATAGTGGGGTGCTTTACGGTGTGCATTTACTTCAGAGATAATTTTGATAATTTATCAATTGAAGTTATTTGCTTAAAATGTTCTTATAACTTTAAATAATACGAGTACTTATGTCTTCATATTGTGTGTGTTTTGTACTAAAGTTAAGATAATTTAATTTAAGTAGGTATTCAAGACTGCTCAGAATTTAATTTAATCTTATTCTCTAGTATTTAAGAGATAATTATGTTTTGAAATAAGTTGTAACAAGTAGATTATTTTTCATTATCTAGTATTTGGCCCCTGGGAGAGTGTTGTAGATTTATCTGTGCCATTTTCTGTGGAAACAATTTGTATTCTGTGGCAATATATGAAAAAAAAAAATACTATATAACGATGTACTTAGTGTTAGATTAGAAAATAAAGAAAAACAAGTTATTCAAGAAATAAAGGCGTTTATTATAAAAAATAAGACTACTGTATCAATAACACATAGTATCTTCGATTTAGGTTTAGAACTTGAATGAAACTGAAAAGAATTTTGACTCTATGAGGTCGAGCGAAACTACAAAATAACTGAAAAAAAATATTGAAAAGAATATTAAATATAGTCTCGAGCGGTAAACTCTGGAACGAGACTGCTTGGCGCAGCAAATTATTCTGTGACAAACGCTTGAAATGCGGCAAACGCCGGAGGGGCATCATCCGCCATAGATGATAGTGATTATATACTCTTTCATAGTGATGCCCATACACATACTTATCTATGGTGATGCCTCTCGGGCATCATCAGCATCAGCCATTCGCGTAAAATTTTCGTTTTTTTTGTTGTTTCGGTATTGTTCGGACTTCGGACCACGGAGACTTCAGTCCACGGCCAACACTGGATCTAAAAGGCTGTTTCTATATTTTAAAAGTGATTTTCTGTGTGTTTTCCTGAAATGGACCGTAATTCATTTATTTAAACACAGTTTGTGTAGCATTTCTTATTTTAGATTAATTGGGTATTTGTTTTATCAGATAATCATAACGCGCTGATATCCCTCGATATCGGTGGTTATATCTTCACAGTAAGAAAAAACTTTTGGGGAAACCCTCCAGAACCATGAACTTAAAAAAAACAACGGACAGAAAAAAACAATTTCCACTGTACAAAGTGTAATGGCGGCGCGTTTTTATCAGGGTTGCCAGATGCCAGACTTTTTTTCTCGTACCAGGGTTAAAACGAGAAAAAAAATATCTCGTAATTTCAGTACATAATCTCGTAAAAGTATAAATTTGAAAAAAAAATCACATAAAATCCATAATTTGGAATATTTACTGTTATTATATCGTATAAATTTGAATTTCGTACAAGTACAAATTTAAAAAAAAATTACATAAAAGCCATGATTTAGACTATTTACTGAGGACTATTTACTTGAGGATGTCAAATGAACAATTAGGTAATTCATATTCTAATGATTTTATTTACATACCTCCTAAAAAAAATTATGCAATTAAAAAATGATATTGTAGATAATATTGTCTTCTTTTTTAAATTATATCTAATGTAAACGTCAATTACCATTCAAAAATTAGAGTAAAATGTCGAAACGCTTTTGAACTTGAAAAACTTCAACTAGTAATGTGTCAAGGTCGATCGTTTGTGGCGTGGACATATTTATTTTATTGATATATTATTAGCTAGTATGCATGGCTAAGCCAGTGAACGTATGGCAACCCTGGTTTTTATGGGTGCGTGTTTTCAGGGTTGCTAGCCGAAGAAACTAACCCTAAATTTTGATACATAATAATATTTAGTGAACTATTAATTTTTTGTAATATTGCCTCTTGCTTTCATGTGTTCTTTGAATCCATAGAAAAATAACTAAAGCATAGAAACCCTACTAAAATAGCGACAAAGTTACATCAGTTCATACTGTATTCTTTTATGGCAATGAAAAGGTGTTAGAAAGAGATGCATATGCAGCAGTATATTCGTAATGTAGAAGCTTAGTGTAGAAGGTTGTCACTAGTTTTCATAATGCTAGTGATGTAACTGTGTCGATTGATAAAAGGCTTACAACGAAGCGCTTTAACATAGTTTTTTTTTATTCTGAGATAAACTGGCGCTTAGCAGGAAGGAATATTGGGAGACGTTTCAAAATCAAATCATTTTATATGAACACACTTGGTAATTTATAAAAGGCATATTTTTGACGTGTTTTCGTTTGCAAGGGGTTATTTTGTGAACAGGAGTGCATAATGCTAATAAAATCAATAAATTTTTGCTGACTAAATTCGTAAATCTTTGAATAAATATAAAAAAAAATTGACTTTACCTACCACCTAAGTGTGTAATAGCTTTGACGAAAGAAAAACGGATATAAATAATCGTGTTACCCTTACTCTTGATAGTTTGATTTCAAAACGAGTAACTAGTCTTGTTTTCTGTTTACCGATATACATACAATTCGACATATTACATGAATCTCAAAGTTCACTGTAGACATAGACATAGACCTTACTCAATGCGCGCCACCACATTCGGTGCTCTGCGTTTCATAATTCTAATTTTTTGGTGTGCATACATGTCTAGTCCAGTCATAAGTTCTGTTACAAATGAAAATGGGTTTATTTTTATGAGAAGTAAGGTAATCTTAATAAAATTATTTAAAAATATAATATTTATTGAAGTCTCAGAAAAAGTATAAAAAATAATTCTATTTAAAATGGCCATCTTTAGCTTTAATACAGGCCTTTAATTTGTTTGACCACGAATTTATGGATTTACGCACTTTTCCATGGGAAATTTAGCCACTGCCTACTCCAGAGGTTTCTTAAGGAGATTGTAGGGTTCATCATCATTCGCTTTTCCCATTCATTATAAAACTTTTTGTTTCCTTTTTATAATGTACGTAACCTTTTTATCTACTTATATTACATATACACTGGCCGGCGGGATTTCAAATGAAAATAAGAACAACAGAATCGAAGTAATGAGAAAAGGGAGATTGACAGGGTTTTTTCACGGGAGAGAGCATTCTAGAGAGAGAGCCTTAAAGAGAAGATGTACGGAATATATATACAATAAAAGAGATTCAGATTTTTAAAAAAGGAATGAGAAAGGCGGTCGAGCTGACGATTTTTAATTTTATCTCATCCATACTGAACGAATCCAACTCTTACTTTTATTAAGTCGACGAGATCCGCTTATACCCTATCTTTACCTGTGTTCCTGTCGAAAAAGAGAATAAAGCTACAAAACGACGTGATCAACGGAAGATCAAGGAGTGCAACTTCTGTACGCCAGTACTATTATTTATTCTGTGCTACTACCATCTAAATGGTGTTAAGAAAGGTTATGATTGATCACTTTAAATCAAAGACTCAACTTAGATTTGCAAATTAATACTACATGCAAATTGTTTATTTGACATTTTTTATTGATATTATCGATATTTTGTGGACGATAATATCGAAATATCGATATTAAGCTATCGATGTCAATATCGATTCCGATATTTCATCAATATCGCTCTTCCCTACTGACGGAAGCAGTGAGACATAACAAAAAGTACAGTCATTATAATGCGACCAAGTTATGTAGTAACGTAACGACACCAGCAACGGTGGTCCCCTCAAAACGCTGAATAAGACGGAGTTGTCTGTGCAGCGCTTGTTGAATATCGTACATAGACATCAAGTCGTCCCGTGTACAGCGGTTCTAATACGTAGTCGGCTTATTCTGTGGTTGTTTTGAAAAAGAGGGAGATCATATTGGCCCAGAAGCACCCCGAATTTTTTAAATGTTTTTATATGTAACTTTTTTGTATAGCACATTTTTTTTATTTTAACATTATGCGATTTTAGGTAAATATTTTTTTTACCAGATACTATTTTTTTGTTTCTATTTCCCTTTTTTTTATTATTGTCCGCCTGTCCGCACCTCACGCGGAATAAGGCGTAACGTAAATTAGACTTATTTTGTGTTCTAGTACTTTAATCAGCATATAATAACTATGTTGCTTGTCGTGGTTGGTTTGGTTACCACTATTTCACAGAGCAAACAAATTTCAAACACATCTTGTGAAGGGAAACTTAAGCCACCTCTAGTTACAATCGCATCGCAAGTAGTACAAAGTTAGTTGTACAAAGTTTTGTTGAGTTCCAATCCATTTGTCTTCTACCCTCTATAATGATCTGAATCCAAAAAAATATGAACGGACTTTCTTCAATAGGAATGAGCCATAATAATAAACGCCTATACCAAAGGCTCTAGTATGAGTTTACGATACTACACCAATACTACACTCGCTAGCGAGAACGTAAAACTTTTGTGTGGGAAATCGTGAACTGTCAATGTCAAATTATCAATTTTCCATATAAATGTTTTACGCTCTCGCTAGCGAGTGTAGTATCGTAAACTCATGCTAGAGCCACTGGTGTCATTTTAGTGTAATTATTTATTATAAAAGTAACCTTGTAAAAAAGGTTTAAAACCACTAAAATCTTAGAAAAATCCATAATAAGGTAATAATTCACAAACGAAGACTATAGACATGATTTCTGGGAAAAATAATAGTAATTTTACTTAGTTTTAACCTTCCAAGAGACAATTTCACAAAGATTCAGCGAATCTAAATATGATGCCCCTGGGGGGGGCATCATCCGCCATACGCAAAAACATCTTTATGATGCTCTGAGGCATCATCCGCCATGAATCGGTTAAGTATTATTAGGATTCAAGTAATGGTGTAGTCTGCGGGCAAGCTATAAGTATCTGTGTTTTTGATAGTTTATTCTACTAGGCAACATTGTTTTTGTCAAGTTTTTGTCGCATGTTTTTTCGCCAACGGAAATTGCCTCAATCGGCCTAAATCGTAGATAGAGTATGAATATTCTGTGTCTATGCCTAAATGGCCTTATGAAAAGAGAAGATACACTCATTCTAGAGAGTATATGTGTTCTGTGCACTCATCACTCATACATACCATAAACATAACCATACACTCACTCACAATCTGTCTGTCAGAATCAACACGACGTGTATTTCTATGAAAACTTAAGAAACGTCTTTATAGTATTTTGTATATTTTGTTGATTTATATGTGATTCATCTTAAACATGGCTAAGTTGGTTGATATTTATAATAGCGAAAAGGATCCCGTGATAAAACGACGACAGTTGCCGTTAACTATTTACGAAAATCTGGCTGTAAGTATTTGCAGTTTGACAAAATTTCTACCGACAAAATTATATATCTTGTGTAATGGTTAAAATAAAAGGTTCCATTCCATTCCAAATTGAATAGATATTTTCTGACAATAGTTACGAATAAATGTGTCCAAATATTATTTTATGCACTGATTAAATAAGTGACCATTGATTTCGTCTATGACGTTTTAATAATTGACCTTATTAGATTTATTCCTTTGTTGTTCTACTACTTAACCTTTATTTTTAGATGATAATGGATTTGAACACAATCGGACTGATTTGTGACAACCCCCAAGTGAAAGGCCGTGAATATGAAGATTTCGTGCGTAAATATAAAACACTCACAATAGACGAACTGAGATGTGCTCTTAAAGTAGGCGCCAATGATATATTTAACGTATTAAATCAAAGCATTCCTTGTGTTGGCTGTCGAAGAAGGTATTTGTTAATTTTATCTTTTACATGCATACATGTGTTATACATATATTTACTACATGCACTACTACATACAGAAATGAATTGGAACTGAGTGTTCTAGGATTATACATCCACAGAACGGTGATGACTTGCACACAAACATACTTTCCGCTCAACTTAATATTAGCAATATTTAAAGCAGCGGACATTTAAAATTCCACTACCACATATTAATACTTCTTTTGGTAGGCGTTCTGTTAAGTTCTCACATATATATATATATATATTTACAACAAAACAAACCAGCATTGTGATATAAAAGACGAAAATACCAAGAGCATCAAACTTCGAACAAGGTATGACAAACATACCATACCTTGTTTGAAATTGGCTTTTTGTTGTAAATACATATATATATTTACAACAAAACAAACCAGCATTGTGATATAAAAGACGTTAATACCAAGAGCATCAAACTTCGAACAAGGTATGACAAACATACCATACCTTGTTTGAAATTGGCTTCTCGGACTTCATTATGACAATATTGAACTTTTACTGAAAGGCATCCAATAGGTCACAACACTAATTTACTATCTGAAGCAGGACACACACACACACATCTCTTTTTCTTTTTAATGACTTTATTGTTTCATTTTTAAGTTGTATCTCTTGTTAAATTTTGGCCTTTACGATTCAAGCTATGCTTAGTGTAAAGGTCACCGAATAACTATATCTGTAATAACTATATATCCATTATGGCATAGCATACTCTCACAGTGTTTAGATTAACTTATTTTTATAAATGAGTGTCACCTATAACAACCAATGCAACAGGTGCAGCAAGCCTGCTGCCGACCATAGTAGCATTAAGGAAAAGGGATTAGGAAGGTGATAGGAAAATGAGTTCTAGCATCCCTTACTAACTTACCGAAATACAACACACATTGCTATTGTTTCATAGTGGTCTTCTGTAAAAAAGTGGTTACTGCTGCTAGATACCCAAAATGACTGCGAAACACAGTGTGCCCTACCACTGCTAGTTTATCTGTGTTCAAACTCAATTATGAATAAAAAAAATGTAGCTTATCAATATTTTCACAATTGACATAAATACCTTCATTGCTAATATCACATAAACACAGACAACAGAGTTTTCTCTGCTGCTTGAACTTTATTCATATTTTTCTTTTACAGTGTTGAACGTCTGTTCTACCAGTTATGTAAATCTGGACACCCTACTTTAGATCCATTGGTTTTAACATCTGATGAAATAATGACAATAAGAGAGGAAAAAATTGTACATCCACAATCACTGGGCACTTTGTTAAATGGACACAGGTAAGCATAAAAAAAAGTTTATTATTATTGACATTAACCCTAAATTAAAATGCAAGTTTTTTTTTTGGAATTTTGTTGCCCTGCCACTGGAACTCTTATTATAACAACTTCCATACAAATTTTCTTTTCAGTTTTTTTTTATTGAAACCCACCAATAGACTACCACCAAAGTTTATTTGTCTACATTGGGGGAGATATCAATGAGAACAAATGGATGAAATTAACCATTTGTTCCCATTGATACAATGACTTCTCTCAAAATGAGCCGCTCATAGCAAGGATATCAAAGAAAAACATTGAGATAAATGAAAACATATATTTTAATACAAATATTTTGTAACAGACTATAATAGTAAACTGTGTTACTCTTTTGTGGCTTATATGACTACTGTCAATCATATTATAATAAATGTTTTCAAATTTGAGACACAAAATCCAGGCTGCTTCCTTCCCACTGGTCCTATCAGAAAAATGGGGAAGGCTTATGTTCAGCAGTGGAAATCATCTGGCTGAGATAATGATGAATATGATAAAATTTGTGTATATCTGTGAATAATCAGTAATCTACACAATTGTAGCAATTACAGCTATGTTTTAAATGCTTTTCTAGTACGGGCATTGAATGTTTACTAAGTCAACCACGACTGAAAAAGTCTCAGCGGTGTGCACTACATTCACTGGAAGCAGGCAGTGCACGAGGTTGGGGTGGCACAACAGCGTGTGGGTGGGGATGGGCCACATGGGGCTGGGGTGGGAGGGCGGCGTGGCGAACGGCATGGGACGCCATGAGGACACCAGCAAGGGAGCATGTTTGTCTTGTCCACTTCAACACTCTCCATGATACACTCCACAACTATCTTAGGAAACATCGATTTTGTGCAGACTGTAAAACTAAGGTAAGTGGTTTGATAATATATCTTAATTACTACCTGTGCCTCAATAATAGGCTAACAAGGTCACTTTTTTGGAAATCACCTTCTTCATAGTGATTAGTTAAGTAATGTTTGAGTTTAGTGATTACAAACATCAATTTTGTATGTTCAGATAAATGACATAAAACCCCCCAATAGACTTCAGCAAAGTTAATAGTATCAGTGAAGTCTAATCACACAGTGTAGTCCTATACAGTCACTGTTTGTATAGGACTACACTGTGTGATTCACATAGGTCACTGTGTGATTCAGGAACTAATGGTTCCTAATGTAAATCTGGACAGCTAATATGGATAGGCTTGCATATTCAATGGGATTTTGTTTACACTTGTTAAACAAAGGTAAAAATGCAGTATTTATGCAACATACAGAAAAATATGCATCTGTAGTCCAGGCGCGAACTCTGAGGAATTACGAGTTGGGCAATGTTGAGCTTCCTTAGGAGGTCCATAGTTAGAGACCATGTTTCAATGCCATATGTCATCGGAAACACACATTGGTTGTAAATTTTTGTATTAAGGCACTGAGGAATTTTGGATGAGATTATGTCTTGGAGCTTCCCAAACGCTGCCCATCCGAGCTGAATTTAACCATTGATTTCTTTATCGAAGTTGGCTCTACGTAATCATTAACTTTTAGTCACCTCTAACCTTTCACTGAAAAATCTATTAATTAAGTTATGGAACAAGATTGGAGTGGTTATGATGACCATGTATTAGAAGAACACTTCTGGCAAAGGAATGATTTAATGGAAATTAAATCCTTTATTATTATTATTAAAACACATGAGAATTGTGAGAATTGTGAGCACCTCAAACTATTACAGTACTGATTCTTCTGATTTTTTTAAATGTTAATTGTGTCAATTAAAATGTGTGATGTTTTCTGGTGATTGCGCTCCCAGATTTTGTTGTTAATCATTGTTTTCACAGTCTCGTACATTTTCTCCAGCTTATTGTATGTTTCTTCATGAGCATTCGCCTCGGTAAGTATGTTGTCAAGCTTCCAGTACAGCCTATCAATGTTTTCCCATCTTTGCGTTAAGGATTTCAGTTTATCTTCCAGCTGCCACTTCTCTGAAAGTTGACTTATATCCATGTTACGCACCGTTCTCTTGTTCATTGACCATAGAGACCGTTTTCTCGTCATATTGTGCTATATGCAGAGGCTCATTTACAATCACTGACCAGCACCAGTCTACAAACTACTCGCTCTGGAAAGTGTGCAGAGGTAATAACAAACCTATAAATCCAAAACCACCAATTCGAACATCTAGGAATGAGTGGGCTCGAACACCTCAAGAAAAGGCAAACGAATTTTCGAAACACCTTGTAAAAATATTCGCCCCTAACGAAGCTCAACCGGACTCTGATAACACAGAAATAGACACCATACTGCAACAAGACTTTCAACTTGACTACCCTCTAAAAACAGTCACGCCTCAAGAAGTAAAGAGAACTATTAACAATATGGAGAATAAAAAAGCCCCAGGCTACGACCTGATTGACAAAATAGTCCTCATGAACCTACCAAAAAAGGCTATAGTGCACTAACTTCTCTGTTTAATCGCATCATCACTGTGGGGTACTATCCACTTTTGTGGAAAGTCTCAGAAGTTATTATGATCAACAAACCGGGAAAGCCACCACATGAGATAGAATCCTACAGACCCATCAGTTTGCTGCCAGTCCTGTCGAAGCTCTTTGAAAAAATCCTCCTGCGGCGGCTGCTTTATGCTGTCACTGCATGTTCTATAATACCCGATCATCAATTTGGATTTAGACCAAAGCATGCTTCGATAGAGCAGATACACAGAATATGCAAAGTTATCAGAAATGCATTAGAGGAAAAGAAATATTGTGCAGCCGAAAGAAATATTGTGCAGCCGCTTTTATTGATATACAGCAGGCATTCGATAGAGTCTGGCATAAAGGACTTCTATTTAAAATTAAGAAATACTTACCTCACACATTCTACTCTATACTGGAATCCTACCTAAAAGATCGTATTTTCCGGGTAAGGGAGGATGGTGCCACATCAAGATTCCATGACATCCTGGCTGGTGTTCCCCAGGGATCTGTACTTGGACCAGTACTGTACACTATATTTACAGCAGATCTACCACAGACCTCTGGAACAACAGTGGCTACCTATGCAGACGACACCGCGATTTTAGCACCAAGCAGATGCCCAAAATATGCCTCGAAACTCCTACAACACAGCCTTGATGAATTTAAAAAATGGCTCGAGAAATGGCGAATACGTGCTAGTGCTTCGAAGTCGGTCCAGATTACTTTTGCACTAAGACATGACACCTGTCCATCTGTAAAACTGGGAGAAAACCAGCTTCCATGCAATGACTCTGTAAAGTATCTGGGGATGTACCTGGATAGGCGACTCACATGGAGAAAACATGTTGTCACAAAAAGGAATGAGATTAATATGAGATACAAGGAATTGTACTGGATATTGGGCAGAAACTCTAAACTATCCATCGACAACAAGATATTAATTTACAAGACTGTTCTACAACCTATTTGGACATATGGCATTCAGCTTTGGGGTTCTGCCTGTGACTCAAACATCTCTATAATCCAGAGGGTACAGAACAATATCCTGAAACAGATATCCAACGCGCCGTGGTTTATAAAGAACTCGGAAGTGCATGAATACCTTGGTATGCCAACAGTGAAGGAAGAGATAAGGGCCAGCTCTGAAAAATATAAATGCAGATTGGAAAGACACCCGAACAAGCTGGCTTGTCAGTTAACAATAAAAGACTGCATAAACAGACTCAAAAGGCGTAAAATCCTACAACTAGATGGACTGTGATAGGCATCCTGATACATAGAGTGGTGTGCCTGATGGGGCACATCTCTACCTGCCACAAATCTTTCAACACATTTGCTCATGGTCGATAGACTGATTGCAAAATATAAAACTTAAAAAAAAAAAAAAAAAAAAAAAATATTGTGCTATATCCACCGAAAATTCTTCGTTGGCTTCCCGGATATTTTCCATTTCTTCGTCCTCAGATTCCATTCTTGTTACCTGTTCTCTTAACTTCATTTCTTCTTGTTTGATTTTTTCCTGCAGCTCTTGTTTTGAAAGTAAAATCATCACCTTTGTTTCTTTGTATGTTTTCTGTAGTTTATCGAATACATGTAGTGGAGCGCCCAGGGGTTTTGACCTCGGAAAATGGTTACAGTGAATGAATTTTTTTGGTTGAGGTGGCATTTTATTTTTTATACTATAACTTGCAAAGTTTACCAAAAAATTTTTTGTGCTTTTAATTTTTTCATTATTTAATTGAAAAAAGATAAAAAATTAATATTCCAGCATATAATTTAACTTCAAATAGCATTTTTTTATGTATACGTCGAAGTCTTTTGGAGATACCTGTGTTTATGAAGGGTCGCAGAGACCTTGAGTCGTGAACGGGAAGGAGAGAGGGAAGGTTGAAGGGACGGCAGCGGCAGTTGCAACGTGCAACTAAACGGACATTTTCTGGATAGCTTAGTTATAAATGACATGTGTCCTGTATATGTTGTTTATTTAAAAGTGAAAATTGTGTGATTTTACGACAATTTACTATAATGTTGCTAACGGGAAGTTTTATTGGAGACGATTTTTTGGTGTTGAACTTTTGTTCAAGATTTGTTATTTCTTCGTGTTGTAATAAGATAATTTGATTTACAAGAATCAGCAAAAATATTTAAAAATGTCAATGAAGACTCCAATAATATATTTCAAGCAGGTGTAGCATGTATTTTGGCTTTGTATGGAGCTCCGGCAAAAATTAAAGACTTAAATACATTGAGATACAATTTTTTCATTAAAGCTACAACTGTTATGTCATTACCACTACAACTGATGTTGTCATTACCACTACAACTGATGCCGCATGCCTGAAAAGAGTGTACCTGCAAACCCAGATATGGTTAGGAAACGACGTAATTATTGGAGATTGGGGGTGGAAGTATCTCAATAACATGTTTATCCCAGTAACGATGAACCAATTACCAGCACCGGATAATCTACTGCAAAAGGGTGTGGAGCTGCTTGTGGTTGTAGGAAGAGGAAGAGTGGTTTATATTGTAGTGTAGCATGTTTACAGTGCAACGGAAATAGTTGCCCTAATACTTTACCTACCATTAAAATAACTGAAGTGGAAGAGAATATTTGATGCAGATCAATAATGTAAAATGCCTACATAAACCAAAATTTTATTTTAAATGTTACTTTTTTTTCGATTTTCCTTGAATTACTCCATTTTCCCACTTATTATGCTTATAGAAAAATATACATTAACTTAATTTTGATATGAAAACCATTTTACAGCCTAATATGCCTCCATACTATTTGAATTATTAAATTATCCAATTTTTTTTTTAATTCAAAAGCACAAATTTTCAATAGGTAAACTTTTTTATTTATGTTATTAGCTAAACATTCCATTTTTTATTTTATTTTTTCATCCACTGTAACGGAAGTCCCGGGGTTTGTATGATTTTGACGCTCCAGGCGCTCCACTAATGGTCTTCGTAGTAACTACCTGTCTTTTCCGTCTTCAGAAGTGAAAGACGAGTGTCGTTGAACTCGAAATTAGACCAGAAGCTATCGAGTTTCTTCAAGCGTTCGTTATGGTACTCCAGGGATTGTTTCCTCTGTGCACCATCTTTCTTAAAGTTTGTTTGTACGGCCTTGATGCTGTCCACCAATTCCGGTTGTTGTTGCAGAAGATCGATCTCCGAAGTGGTAGACATCTTAAGTTGTTGTTAAATTTTCTGTTACTCACTTGTTTGTTGTTCGTTATTTTGTTATTTCGCCACTCGACGAAATTCTAGAAAATGTTATGTTTCTTCGATGGCACAGATTTCCCTCACACCACGGCACTGGTTTTGTTAGTTCTCTAGTGCATTATAGGCCCTACCGCGCTATTTGCACCTTCTCAATCTAGTTAGTGAGACCCGCTTCTGGGAGGCCAACTAAGATCGATTTGCTAACACAGCAGAGTTTCTAAACACTAAAGTCAAATTTGAAGGACCAACACATATTGGTAAGGAGCAAGCCCTTAACACTACAAGTATGTTGATGGTCTTACATGTGGATTAAGAGATATAATATTTAAAACTCTGCGTTTATTATAACTGCACAATGAAATAATGTTAAGTTTGCAACTGAGTTTGGTTTGTACCAATTTAGGTATGTTTCGCAAAAGGTCGGCGTTCGATAAGTAGGTTGTTAACTAGGCATTTTTAAGTAATACAAAATAATGTACGTTTGAACCGTACAGTGTTCCTTTTTATATTGTATTTAAATATCTGATCATTATAATTGTGTTTTTTTTCTTTTTCTCATTGCTGAAGGCATTACATTAAATAAATAATAAAAAAACTTATGGAATAATTTCATGTTTCATGCCTGCTCCTAGCTCTTTATATATTCCTAAAAATTCCCGGGAGCTCGTAGCTAGTATATGATTACATTAACACCAAAGATTTGTTTTGTCTAAAATAAATAGCATGTGGCGCCACTTTTTTTTATAAGAAGCAGCAGTGACTATAGAGTACTATGTAAATTTTAATTATAAAATTTTAGTTTATACTGTTTAAAATATGTTATACTTCAAAACAATTGGATGATGTCCTTTCAGAGACAAATTAAACGACTCAATTAACCTTAACTTAAACTTACTTCAACAGATATCAAATTATTCTGTAATTGATGTTTCTTAAATTGAAAAAAAAAAAAAGATAATATTATAGTAAAAATGAATTGTATCATTTTAGTTAATAAAATGTCTGTCTGTTCGACCATCCCCCCCCCCCACTCCCCTTATCTCCGAAACTACTGAACCTAAAATATTGAAAAAAAATACAGAAATTAGTTTTCTACTCATACATTATAGGACAACCTATAAAAAGTCCATGATATTAAAATAACATGGTAAATCACTCAATATTGTGCGTAGATTTAAAAAACATGATAGGTAACATCGTACGGAATCCTCTTCATGCGAGTTCAACTCACACTTGTCCCGTTTTTTTTTAATAAATACTCTTTTTTTTCTATATTCAGGTCGTTTTGTTGATAGTTATTAATATCTAAAAAATTGAACATAATCTGTAAAAGTCAACTTCAAATTCATCTTCAAACTTTTTCCACTGCATTGCAAGGAGTTAAATAGTTAAATACCATTTACATTACATAATAAATAACAGCAATTACTAGCAATTTTATTTTATATTAATATATTTAATATTTTTAGGTATTACGTGCATATCAGCTTTTGGTTGAAGAAAAAGAGCCACAGAAAGAGAAGGGCTATGTTGCAGCCTTATATAGTGGAATAAAAAAGTGCCCTTTGGACAAACACCTACACTTGCAAGCGAAGACTGATTATATCACTCATCTAATAACGAGAGCCGAGCCAGAACTACTTGGAAACCATCGTGAAAGACACGCTAAAACACTGGAAATTGCTCAGGAAGAAGTTAGTATACTCATTTATTTTAAACATGCAATCAGTTTATGATACTCATATAAAGTGAAATTAGATGACTATGATTACAAGTTGTCTTAGATTATAGACTTAGCTAGAGCGTTACACGCCGGCTTAACCTGGGTGCAATTGAGGGAGAGTTATTATGGACAAAATATAGCCAATCTCCATTTGGAATAATGTACCTTTCAAATGGATTCCTTAAAGTTCAAGTTCAGCAGAATACTTTCCACAAATGAACATACTTACAAAACCTTGGTGATAACATTGGTGGTGATTGTGTAGGTGATAACATGATCATTATTAGCATTCTCATAGTTTTTTTAGTTCTTATTTTAAACTAGGTGAGTCGATAGTGGTTGCCCTGTCAATTTCATGTAAAAATATCCAAATTTCCAACTTTTCCCTTGGATATCCCAAAAATTTTGTTTCATGTAAACCTTGTCCTTACAATTACTAACATGACAAAAATAAAATCAGCAAAATTGGTTGTGTCATTCTCAAGTGATTATTCGTCATACATTTTAATTTATATTAAACATTTCAATTTAATTAATTTATCTTTTTTTTCTTGTTTAAATTGTCTATTTGATTTTTCCTTTTAACAAAATCTGCTTTCATACGCAAAATATAGAACGTAATTATATTAAAGTTATAATTGGTTTAGTTTGACATATTATGAAAAAATACACAGAAAAGTAACCAAATTAAACTTAATTCGCTCGTACCACTCTCGTTATCAAAACAATTTTGAATTGTAACTTTTATTACGCAGGTGTTAATATGTCTTGGCATATGCGTGTATGAACGTCTCCAACGTATCTCTTTACGACTTCGCGAAGAGGAGGGCACATGTCAGATACTCGCTGCCGTCGCCGTAGAAGCCTTGTATCGTAAATTCGAGACAGCCGTCGAGATCAAGAGTGGAGTGTCCAAGTTGCAGCTGCTCTACAATGAAATCACCCAGGAGGAACACACCAGACAGCAGAGGAAGGAACAGAAGAAACTCAAAAGGCGCAAGAAGAAGGAACGTCAAGCCATAGAGAATAAATGCAAAGTGAGTAATAAGTTTGATCTCTGTGTTGCCATAATCATCATTTATGGTCTCGATCTCTGTTGTATTCATTACGTTAGCAAGAGAAATTATGAGGCCTTTGAAATCCTGATGTTTGTTCTCAAACAGATAGAATGGGTAACATTTTCGTGTGACTGATATTCATGGAATTTTATTATAAGGTACACTTGTCACTTGAAGGCTTTATTGTTAATATTTTTTAAAACAGATATGCAATAATGTTTCTTATATCTTTCATCCCACACTGAATGCAAAAATGGTCCAAGTGTGCCTGAACAAAGAGCTCACTTTGTTGCAGAAGTATGGTGCCCGTTAAATTAAATTATTTGTGTATTTGCAATTATCTCTCTGGCCATTTTTTAAAATATTATATTTAATTTTGGGTTAAGAAGAAACGTGGTGGTCGAAATATTCTAGACTAGTCAAATTCAAGGTTTTGTATTGCTCAGTTTTCTCCTCCAAATCTGAACCGATTTAAACAATTTTTCAACTGTATGAAAAGCAAATATTCTGTGTTTGTATATGTTGCTTTTCAAATAATATATTATTGTTTAATTTCATACTGAATCTCTTTTGAAGCTGCTCGAAACTTATCAAAAAAAGAAGAAACATCAAAAAAAAAAAAACAAAACAGAGAAACATATTTTTTGTTTTAATATTGGTTATACCTATATTATATTAAAAAAGTGAGCTTGTTGTAGACATACAGTTTGTTGGCGATGGTAGGCTAACTGCCATCAAGTAGGCTGTTCAACCTGCTTTGTACAAATATAAAAAATATATAGTTTACTTTTTGTGCAGTAAAGATGCTATTTTATTTTTTACATCTATTTTCTTGTTCCAAGGAGGTTGACTCGGAGGAGCCGGAAGAAAAATGGTGCGAGGATTGTATGCTAGAAGAGCGCGATATTCCTACGGACCTGATTTCGCCAAGAGACTACAGTCGGTGTTGTGCAACATCTATAGGGGACGGATGCGATTCATGTCACGACGATCCAGCGAAACACTCTCCAAAGAAAACAGGAAAGAAACGAGTGAAAAATGGCAAACTCTCTCCCAACGAGATATCGCAAGACTGCGGCTACTCATCGGGTAACAATGGAGGTTGCTATGAAACATTGTCTGGGTCATCTTCTCTCATGAGTTCCCCGGAAGGTTCCGAGGTGGCGTGTTCAGAAGGATTCTGTAACCACGAGAGAGGCGACTGTTTAGACATACCTAAAATGGGAAAAACAACGTGTAATGGCTTCACACTTTCCTTGCAAGAAATGTTATTGGTGAGTTTGTTATAAAAACTTGTCATTTTTGAAGTGAAACTTCTTTGAGACTAAAATTTTGTGTGACGCTTCAATGTAACGATCACATGACGCTTCTTGTAAACTTTCTGCAAAAGTAAATACTATTAATCATTTTAAATTTTTATTTTAGTTCTCTCTCTCTCTAATATAATATTCCCGCTTACTATATATTTCATGCCAAAGAAGTTTCACTTCTCACACACTCAATAAAAATTCATTTCTCTCTGAGTTCGTCTGAAAATTGATTTATTTAATCTTTCACATATAGCAAAAATTTTCAGATATAATTGAGCATCAAAGTTAACTACTACATTAGGTCTTTAATTTTTTTTTAAGGTGAAGTGTGTATGTCGGCAGGTAGGTTGACGGTTCACTTGATGATAAGATCCGTTGCCTAATAACAAAAGTAATGCCATAGGTGCTGCATATGTACTGCCGACTTTAGTAGGATCCCTTAGCATCCCTTGCTCTATCCCCGAAACATAACACTAAATGTGTTGTTATTTAACGGCGGCCTTCTGTAAGAGGGTGATGCAGACTGCTCCATTTATGATTGCATAATTTATGATTGCAAGTGTGCCTTACATAAAAATAAAAACATTATGTGATCTGATCGTACATTGTTCTGCATATTCAATTC
Source organism: Bembecia ichneumoniformis (assembly GCA_910589475.2). NCBI lineage: Eukaryota > Metazoa > Arthropoda > Insecta > Lepidoptera > Sesiidae > Bembecia > Bembecia ichneumoniformis. The sequence goes on along the minus strand of OU342524.1, from coordinate 16,095,379 downwards.
TATTCAAACGAAACCTATTGAAACATATTTATATATTGTGTAAAAAGTGGTGTCATTATTTTACATATTTGTTACGCAGGACACATGCTCATCAGACGAAGAACAGGACACCAGTTATATTCCTATAGAAGAGATTTTGGAATTTAAATCGCGTAGAAATATAACTGAGAAGAGGCAAGAGTTAAGGCAAAATTTGCGTCAGAAGTTTGCTCAGTTGTGTGTTAACACTCCACGAGCACACTTCACAGGGAAGCAAGAGAAAAAATCGCCGTAAAAACTGCCATAAGTAAATTCATTTGACTATCCAGTGCATCGAAACAATTTAAGCAATCCTTGTACCATTCGAGTAATATGACTGTTCTGGATTTTGTAGCTAATCTTTACCCATTCTTTGCCTCCGAAATAGATATTTAAGTCTGAACGCATTGATATTTGAAGCTGAAACGGTATATATTTATAATTTTGTAGTTACAAATTTTTTGACATAATACTGACTGGAAAACTTTTTCATTTGACCATAGAGAAGTATACTCGGATAAATAAAACAACAGAATAAATCTTAGTCATTATATACATGCACAAAATAAATAATGACATATTATGTTACATTATAACAAAATATATACACGAAGAACAGAATGAGATAAGGAATTATAAGGAAAAAATTTAGGTCGGTTATGCATACCTATGGTTGTCACTTCTTGTAGGTGTAAAATCTCGTAGAAAAAAAAACTCGATTTTTTCATGACTTTTATTCTGCGGTCAATCCATTTAAAATTGATAAGTCTTTGCTTTAGGCTTGACATGTTATTAATTTAAACAATTTTCTTTCCATTGTCCCTGTATCGAATATTGTACTCATAAAAATTTGGTAAAAAAGCTAGGGTGGCTTTTGATACAGGAGCAAACAAAACAAATTAAACCAATTTTTTTTTCAACAAATCCTCAATTTAAATTTCATTTAAGAAAAATTCAACTCTTATTTAATTCAACAGTTCTAAGCAGCATCCTCAAAAGACACTCCTAAATATTTTTAATTGAAAGTGTGTTCAATTTACTGTACTTTAAATTTTCGGTAGCATGTCATCTTCCAGTTATCTAAACTTATCTCAAAGAAAATGTCCGTATATAACATTTACTCATACGTTAATTTGTTTAAATGATCTTGAATTAGTTCAAAAAATTTCTTACTGTTGAATATTGGCCCCAATTAGAAATCAAACACTACCTACCACTGACAATAATCACCTGATTGGAACATGGCGCAAAATCTCGCGATACATATTCAATATTTACAGATACATATTCAATACTTCCGCGATTTGTGATGACGTGGAACCCAAGGTTTGGCTAGTAATTATTATTTACTGTAATCTGAAACATGAATTGGCAATCAAATTCATTGATTCCCCCCACTCTGGTAAAAACAGGGTTTGCAAACTTTTAATAGGAATTATTTTTTATTAACCATCACTTTTAAATTTGCTTCAATACTTATTTCATAATAAAAAGAACTAACAATTGTTTCATATAAGGAAAAAATAATTTATGTGTGTTTAATCGTATATATTTTTGTTAATTTTAATGTTCGGTAGACTTAATAAATTTTTAGAAAAATAACTTTATTACATATACACATGTTTTACATATATATCGTATTACCTATCTATCCATACCAATACATTGAATTAATGTACTGTATTGCCAAACTATTTAAGAGGAATTATACTAGACTCGTATTACATGTCTGCGGTTGACATATAATACGAGTATATGATTTAAAAAATGTGAAAAATAGGTTAGATATTGGTAATCAAACACATACATTTTTCTTCAAGAGATCAGTAACATTCTAGCACAGTGAAGCTTAATTTTCTTAAAATATAATTGTCCACTTTTGACAGTTATAAAAGTTCAGGAATTTATAACAATGCATTTTTATTATTTGTAACGATAGTAAAAAATGCATTGTTCAAAAATTAAGATAGCACTGAATGGGTAAAGAAAGTTTTCTGCCTTATGGGATTTTATTTATGAAATTTTAGATATTTTTATTTGTTTATATACTATAATCATATTCAATAATAAAAGTGATTATAATAATTTGTGCACTATATATTGGCGTCAGTTGCTATGTTTTTCAGTTGTTAAATAATAAAAAACATCCGTAATAAACTGAGCATGAAATGTGCAAAGTTGATTCCAATGTTTTTATAGGTGTTAATTATTAAACTGGGTAAAGTCCAGCATTTAAAAGTTATTTACTGTATAAAACGTTAGAATGCTTAGTGATCTTAAAATATATTGTAGCACTTTTGATCAAATTGTTTTATTTTTTTTTACTTTCAACGCTTTATGTGACTCCATTGTAATGTGGTACATAATAATGCCGGATATATAAATAAGAAAATGTTGATTTTTGGCAGTTTGGCCACTGTTATAGAAGTCAAAGAATTTGTAACTCGAGTTTTAAAAATACAATATATTAATTAAACAATAATGATTGATTTTATTTACATATTTCAGCCAAACAAAGGGTTGCATTTGTACCACCAAAGCCAAAGGAATTTTTTAAAGCTACCCTCCGTTCTGCTTCCCATTTTTTGGATATTTTTGCAACATAATTCAAATGGTCTACTGGTTCTTCTAAATTAAGTGTAGGTGGTATTTCTCCGTGGTAACAGGCCAGTACAGTGAAAACTGTTTCTAAATTTCCTGCAGCACCCAATAAATGTCCATGGGCACCTTTTGTTGATGAGACTGCCACTTCAGAGCTGCGTTCTTTGAACAGTGTTGCTATAGCTTTAGATTCAATGCCATCACCCACAGGTGTTGATGTTGCATGAGCATTTATATAACCAATTTGCTCTTTGTCTATGTCACTATCTTTCAAAGCCCTTTTCATTGACAGTATAGCCCCGCTACCATCTTCCCTTGGAGTAGTTATATGTGATGCATCTCCGGAGAGTCCATATCCTAAGATTTCTGCGTACATTTTTGCATTTCTTCTGAGAGCATGTTCAAGTTCTTCTAAAACGAGAACAGCTGCTCCTTCGCCCATTACAAAGCCATCCCTTTTCTTGTCAAAAGGTCTAGAAGCTTTTTCGGGTTCATTGTTGAAATTTGTAGCCAGCGCTTTTAGTCTACAAAAACCTGCTATAGCGAGAGGACTGATACAAGACTCTGCTCCTCCACACACCATAACATCTGCATCACCATTTCTAATAAATCTTAACGCATCTCCAATTGAATGAGCACCTGTAGCACAAGCTGTAGAGACAGCATGGTTTGGCCCGCGGAATCCATACTTAATGCTAACGTGTCCTGCTGCCATGTTAGGTAATATTCTAGGCACAAAAAAGGGACTAACTTTATTGTAGCCAGTTTTGAGAGCGTCGTTTGTGTCGCATACGTCTTGTAAATCAATCATTCCCATTCCTAAAGCAACTCCAGTAACCTCTTTGTCCATGTCAGTTTGAGGCATCCAGTTTGCATCAGATAATGCTTCCGATGCAGCTAAAAGTGCTAAGCATGTTGCGGGCGCCATAGATTTCAAGTTAGACTTGGACAAAACTTTTGACACTGAGTCATCCTTTTGCACAGGTACAACTCCAGCTACCCTACAGGGTAATTTGGAATATTCTTCTCCTTGCAGAGGAACAATACCACAATGGCCTTTTAATAATTTTTGCCATACTAACTCGGTCCCTGTACCTAGAGGACATACAACACCCAACCCGGTAATGACAACCCTCCGTCTCTGAAGATATCGAGAATATTTTCTTAAGTGTCGGAAATAAATTTTCGAAACCATTTTTATTCATACATTGAATTTAGTTGTTCATATTTTTAAAAATATGTTAGCTCGTAATGGTTTTATTTTCGACACTTGCTTTGGATTGTTACTCGATTACTTTGTTTTTATGTATTTAAATTTATATTAAAGTGTAAGTCTAAGTAATGTGTGTGTAATAAAATAAATTATATTTCTCAATCTCATGTTCTGTCATCTGTGGCTGTGGAATTGTGGAAAAGTGGCAATTGAAACAGTCCATAAAAATGTTTTTGACATTTCCTTGATAGTTTGTCATTAACGGCGATGCATCGGCGATGACATTCCATCCATAGGACAATATAATTTATACTTTTGTTTATGCTGGAACTATACTCCGGCCATTATAAGAGTGCTGTTCTAACAGGTGTCAATTCCATACATTTTCTGTATCGTTCATTCGGAAATGAAGTTTATGCAATGGACATAAAGAAATGTCAAAAACGCATTCATAGAATGACCGTACTATAGTCCTTTTCATACCATCCAGGGACGAAATGTAGCTACAGGCGCGGCAATAAAACGTGTGAGTAAAGGGGAGTATAAGCGCCATTAGGCCTATGGGAACATGTAGTGATATGTACAAACAGCAACACACTTAACTGTACACAATTTTATATTTTATCAGTCATATCGCAGGAAAGAGACTCGCTTTTGACGTTTACAATTATGAACCCTAGCCAGTGGCTGAGTAAAATATCTCAATTTCGTCGGATAATTATCAAATCGGGTAGAGTCGTTTGTTTTCGTTTACCTTAATGCGATGACATTTAGATATCTTATTTCTTACTATACAATTATATTAATAAATAATTTGTTAGGCTCAACATACACAAGCAGAGTCCTAACATTTAAAAATACACACACACACATAGCGAAAATACACACAATCTCATACTTGAAAATAATCTCTAATCGAAAATGAAAATAATAATACTCGTATAAGCATGCGGGACATGCGGAACACATTTAACGTTTTGCGAGACGGTCATCACAACTCGCATCACGAGATGGTCCTGCAGAATGCGGTTCAAGCATTTTATCGACTGCCTATCCATAACCACATTTAAATAAAACAATTATTTGTTATTGTTATTTTATTTACATTTTTCATTCTGTGCAATTACTTTAAATTGCTAAGTCATCACATATGTATAAACTTAAACACAAAAATCACTTTAGTTTCGTAAAACATTCGTATCATCTGAAAATCGTCATTATTGAGCAGACCGAAGCGTAGCTCGATTCCTCCCGACTCGTATAAATAATATAGTGTTATTTGACCAACAAAATGACCCACAGGTAATTATGGTCGGAAATGATTGTACAGGCGGCAAAACGAGATTATATGTATACAGCACGGCACACATTTTCCCGAATAGCTGTAACCCAATCAGTGCCACTCTATAAGTCCGACTCAACAGGCACTAGTCTTCCACGGGTGAAAATAATTGTTTTTCACTTCGCGCCACGCTCGGCAGCTCCGAGGGTTAAGCGACTCAAACAAATTTTTTTTTTGAAGCGGTAGCTCCGAGCGTTTGTTTTTTGAATGAATATCGAGGCATTAATTATAGCTATGCAAGATTGTCCTGCGTCATAAATGAGTGCACATTAATAACACGGTTTATATAATTATGGTACTAGTTGAACTAGGTCCGCTTCGCTGAGGCGCGGCGGGCGCATGGTATTGGACACTGCTTATATTACCTATATATTTTTATCTAAATAAAAGTAGCCTAAGTTATTACACCTTATAAAATCAGCTATCTGCCAGAGAAAGTCTGGCAGCTATATGCCATTTAAGAAGGATCAGTTAACAACGAATAAATTAGCAAGTTGAAGTGGCGATGAGCCGGTTACATTTATCGCAGAGCGTATATCGTATACATTTATCGCGTTCTCGAATGGACGCCACGTATTGGAGGGTACAGAGTGGAACGCTCTGCGGCCACCTGGAAGCCTGTGAAGCCCTTCATACGACCTGAAGGGCTTCACGGGAGACTGCTGGATGCGAAGGACAAAAGACTGTAATGTAAGGTACGTGGTGGTGAGCCTTGGGAGAGGCCTACATCCAGCAGTGGAGAAACACAGACTGATGATAACAACGAATAAAAATATTTATTAATAATACAAATATCATACTTAATAGGATTTTAACGCAGCGAGATAAGTTATTTATAAAATGGATATTTTATCAAGGTTAGATACAGAATACAGTAATACTTTGACATATTAACAAAATCTTGGTTGGCATTCAATCACTTATGTTGTCTTTTTTATTGAACTGCTTTAAATCCACTGTTCTTACGTATCTGGTCTTGGGTCGGTTTAAGTATGAAACCGCAATTTCATACTTAAACGGCATTGTTCATATATTGAATTTAAATTATTTAATTATCAGAAATTTAATATTAATAAATTGTTTACGTAGAATAGTTTTTTGATTCAATTTATCTATAAAATTATTGGGCTCATATAATTTTCGATAGTCTCTTTTTTCTGTGTTTATTTATACGAGTATATAATCATCTGTGGTGTGGGCAGGCCTCCGTCACTCGCCCGATAAGCACCTACAGCGCGAGGTACCTTGAAGGTACAAATCAGTCGAGGCCGCCCCGCGCTTGTTTGTACACGCGTACGTCGATCATTTATTGCTCCAACAGCACTGTACCACAAAATAGATACTAGTACTACTGTACTATAAACGCTACTGTTCTTTATAACGAGGAATCGTAATAATTGCTGCGTGGACGGCTGTCGCAATAAACAGAAGGATTTAAAGTTTTCTTTTTTTTCGCTCGCTCGGTAATTCGCTCAAATTTCTTCTTCATTCTTTTTTTAGCAAATTATAAAATAACAAAAAATTGTTAAATAAATTTAACAATAATAAATAAATATCTATATTGGATAATTGGGCGCGAAATATTATTGGCTAAATTATATTTTATTTCTACCCTCTAATTACCTCTTAAGGCATAATATAATTCGCATTAATACGTTTTAGCGAAATAAATCGTAATTGAAGAAACTTAAAACTCTTCTAGCAGATATAAAAGCTTCAAATTTAGAACACAATTAGTGTTTAGTGTATAAATCAAGGAAAAACTAAAATATTTTGCATTTTCGGTCCAGTTTTCTAGATACACCAGCTGCATAAATAAGTTTGTAATCCCATATAAATATATAGGATTACAAAGTTATTTATGCAGTTGATGTATGTAGCAAACTGGGCCGAAATTGTATGTATAAATATATAGAATTAAAGAAGTAGAAGGTACCAGAAAGGAAAAAAGTAGAACTATCTACAAAAACAAATGAGATGCCATCATACGAACCTTTTTAAAAAAGATATTAAGATGCATGTTAACCAAATAAATAATTATACCTAATGAACCTTTTTTTATGTGTCGGATGTTACAAATAGAAATGCACGTGCGCGAACAAAAGAAGGTAAACATTCTTTATATTAGTCGACAAAAGATTTTATTTGATATTTTTGGAGCAAGTTCTAGACAATTTAATCAAACAACAGTATGTAGCTGTTGTTCTTAGCAGTCTGGAAAGATAAAAGAAAAAGTAAAATGTACTACGAAAAAGTTACTTTTATTTAAATTTTAGGTACTTATATTTCCCCGTTTTTAGTATGTGTGTATATGTGTTAATTATGTTTTCCAAGAATGTTTTATTTTTATAATTCATTATTATAAAAAATAAATTAATTAAATACAATAAATACTTACTTATTAAAATTATGTTGTTATTTATTTTACTTTGCTTGTACAACCCTGACGCTTGAGCTGTGATGTAGGTAAATTCTGAACACAAAGAAATTGCGCTCTTGTGAGCGTAGTAGTAAGGTGCGATTTCGAATGCACCAGGTGCGTTGGAAATTTTGTAGGCTATTAAAATGGCGGCTTTCTCCGAGATCAAAGGAGTGCAACTTCTGTACGTCTAGTACTAGTATATATTCTGTGGTGTGGGTGTGTTGATTGACCATGATTGACAGCTAATTGTTAATTTCAACTTGATAAATGCCACTGTCGAATTGTTGGTTGTCACTCTCACAAAATTATTCTTATGAACTTATGATGTTCTTATCTTACTTATTTATGGTACTTACTACTTACTTTTACAGACTTTTACTTTGTTGTTGGTGAATGGTGTACTTTATTTGGTCACTGTGTATTTGGTACCTTAATATTTATTTTGTTAAACGCTTTCAATTTGTTGAACAAAATTTGTTAATTTTAAGTCTGTTTAAAAGTGTTAATTGTACTTAAAATATATTTAGAATATAAAGAAATATCTACATAATATTAATTTTCATCTAATCTTCAAACTGAAATAATTTGTGAAAAAAATTGCATTCAATTAAATATATTTGGCTTTAAATACTCCCAGTTAAAATTACTTACAATGATTTTAGAATATGTTCGTGGTCATTGTGTTACTGTTGTTTTTACATTAGCAGTGATTTTATTAAGTATTTATTTCGAAAAACAATTGCACTTTTATTACAATAGATATGTATATAATACTGAAACTGACAAGGAAAAAGTTGGAAGCGGTGTTATTACTCAAAACCAATTATCTGAATACAACGGAGTACTCAAAAATAAGCTGTATTTAGCTATCCTAGGAGTTGTGTATGATGTAACCTCCGGGACAAAACATTATAAGAAGGATGCTCCTTATCATTATTTTATAGGTAATGTTTCTTTGACTAAACTACAGTTTTCCCACTAAGAATGTAATCGCTATAGTTACGTCATTATTAAGGTAATATTTGTAGTGACCTCAAATAAATTGGTTTAAATTTTTTTAGGAAAGGATGCATCTCGAGCTTTCATTACTGGAAACTTCAACGATGAGTCTGTCAATAAAGACCATATCTTAGATTTAACGTGTGAGAACTTATTTGCATTGTTGAATTGGAACAACACATTAAAAGAAAAGTATAAATATGTAGGTAAGACAACTATAATAATACCTATGTAAACAATAGTAAAAATAATATGTATTTTTTGCAAGGCACAATGGCAGGCAGGGTGATGGTCCAACACAAGCAACATTAGAGGTTGCGAGCAGTGCTTGATTTATGAGTCCTGAGAGCCTTAAGCTTACGGATAAGGGCCCCCCTCTCTTCTAGGCCTGTTCTGCCGGTGCCTAAGACCAGGTTATCCAAATCTGTTCAGCAGAAGTAAAAAGGAAACAGATATAGATAGACATCCATAGCCTAGGTAAACATGGGCAGAGGTTGAGAAGAGAGCTTAAGTAATTTAAAATCTTCGATTCATATTCGGTCAACGAAAGAGCAAGAAGGAAGAGCGCATAATTGCTTTAAATCACGTTAGTATTTATGTGTGTATTTTCAAATTACCAAATTTTATTCTGTAAAAAGTGATGCTTGCGAAACCACCCCAGAGCCCTCTCGGAACTTGCCCCCAAGGCTCAAGCCTGAATAGCTTGTGGGTAAATCAGGCCCTGGTTGCAAGTAAGATACAACTGCTCTGATGTGATTCCTTAATTCCACATGGTGACATGACCAGCACATATCCATTTTTTCATTGTTCTCATCTGTAATGGATGCTTAGTGCTTAATGTTGAATGAAATACTTTAATGAATTGTCAATAAGGCAAAATATTTTACTAAATTACTTAGGCACATGAAAAGTATAAATTCAAATCAATGTTACGAGAAAGTGCTGAAGGCATGATACACTTGATGGGAGTTGCTATGATGCTTATAAACGCAACAAACATGAGGGATACAAGGGCATTACTGAATCTGATAAAATATTAATTTTATGTTTTATTATCAAATTAAATACTCCTTGTAGGTACTACGCTTTAATGTTACATTTTTAATTAAAATATAGAATTCAAAAATGTAAAATAATTATATAAACTCTAGGGCCATAAGAATGTACAAAAATGTAATAACTTTCTCTTTGGTTTAGTTGGTAATTTGTTTATTTTCTGTTTATCCTAAAACTAAGTGGTTAGTATTGTTGATGTCAAAAGCAATCAATTGTTTATTTCATAAAATATCCCAATTAGTAAAAAAGGCAATGAGCCCGTTGGATGAGTGGTTAGGGTGCTTGCCTTAACACTCTGTTCTAGGGTTCCCAGCAGGGTCAACTTTGAAAATGGCTCTGGAAAGAAGTCGCAGGGCATAGTGCGTTTTTATACACATGACAGCCCATCTGGCGGCAGTGATCACCCCCTTACATTAGACCACCGTGAAATAACTGCACATGTGCTGTTTTTCAGTGAGTGAGTAAGGGATGCCAGAGCCTACTGTAATCGGTAGCGCACTTGCAGCACCTGTGGCGTTGCTTGTGTTATAGGCGACGGTAGTCAGCCTGTTTGCCGATCTTAACATAAAAAAAGGCTAACATTTAACAGTGGACACTTTTGTGCTGAGGATCCTTTATTATTAATGGCAGGTGTCTTGAGTGGACGATATTACGATGAGAAAGGAGATGAAACAATATACAGTAAGCAGTTGAAGGAACAATTGAACCAATGTGCAGTTGATAAAGAAAAAATTAAGCAGATTGAAAAAGAGTATCCTCCTTGCAATATAGAATGGAGTGCTGATACAGGAAGTAGAGTTTGGTGTTCCAAGACAAGGTAGTGTGTTGTTTCCTTAAAGTTCTCTACTGACATTCCCTATTGCATAATGTAATGACTCTTGATGCATAATGCATATGCATTAGCCACCATTCAAAATTCTTATTTTGCTGATTGGATGGATGTGACTATTGGCTACCAAATCAATGAGTAGAACAGGATTAAACTGACTGGCTGCTATCACACCAACCTCTGACCAATGCTTGCTACAAGGTCATAGCAATCATAATTATAGTAAGAAACTAAGCTATTAGCAGAGCATAGCAAAACAGCAACAGTAATTGAAGTTAAGGTCATATAACCAACAATACAGTAGGTTATAGACCTGTTTATATGACCTGTCCACTCTTATTATTTGACTTTAGGGAGCCCACTTTACAGAAGACCAACACAGTAAGCATGTGTTCTGTTGTATGTCGATACATAAGTAACAGCTGCTAAGAGACCTACACCTCATTCTGTGTGATCCGCAACATTTCTTGATTGCCCTCGCATTGCATAAATTGTGATAAATCTAGTGAGTCTTTACAAACACATTTGCATTAAAAATACCCAGCTTAGGTTAGGTTCCACTTGGAGCACAGGTGTCTCTGCAATGTGGGATGCCAGCTCACTAGATGGTAACATTATTTATTATAATCCATACATGAAATTAAAAGAATTTATAATTGTAAGCCTAATTGGAATCTTATAATTATGATGTTTTCTGTTTTAGCAACTCAGTATACTAGTCATTTGATAAAGTTTCTTCTTTCAGTGGAGGTGTACCTAGAAATTGGATGGGTGTGCCAAGACAAATGTATACACCGGGTGACAAGAACCCTCAGTGTGTTTGTCTCAACCCTACCAAGGATAACTCTGCACTTCTTGTTAAAGAATACAACGGGTGTCAACCGACCGACACATTGTGTACTATAGACAGTTCTAATTAATTTTAAATAAGATATAAATAATATAATTTGAGATTTTTTAAATTGTCCTGCAGAACATATAGTTAAGTTATTTAATGCTCCATTCATTTTACATAGAAAAGTAAGAATTAACTTTAAATTATGACAAAATGCATTTACCAATTCTACTGTGATACAAAAGATCTTGTGTTGTAAATTTATGTATTATCTATATTTTTAAATAAAAGCAATTTAAATATAATACGATGTTTTATTATACAAACTTATAGGATTATTGCTGTTAACAATAAATTAGCTCTCAAATGCTTTATTTTGTGATCATAGCTTTCAGAAGGGAAAAATAACCTTATGAACTTATGATATTTGTTCCTTGAGGTGCAAAGTAACTCACTGTATTATGTTGATTGTTACTGGTCTATTCCATTCAATAATGAGCTATGAAAATTATTTGGGGAATCTTTCCAATCCCGTTAATGATTTTTAGGGTATTTACAATATAAACAAATTTAGGTTATGTTTTAAAATCTTTATAAAATTAATTGTGCATGAATTTCCTGGCCATAAAAACTATATTTTTATAAAATTAACATACATTACTAATTAATTTAATTCTAAAATACCCTAAAAGTCATTAACGGGATTGGAAAGCCAACCCAATTATTTTATGGAGTCATTTCACCTTACCATTAAGTACAATCTATATTTATTTCCCCCAATTGACTAATTTTACACATGAAAAAAAATCTATTGATACAATAATATTCATTACATAATGAAAGATAGACTAATTTATTACACCCACTTATAGGTATCAAGTGAAAGTTGTCACTTTCAATTAAAGAGGAGAGGAAAGGATAGCCAAAGTGGGTGAAATATTATCCATTTTACGTTTATGCAGTAGCAGGAATAGCTGGTCACACTATATTAAGTAGTCGATATAACAGGGAGCAAACCATTTGGCAGCAGTTACAGAAAAGCACCACGGTTAAGTACATAATATGTAGTTTAATGTGAGATTATTAATCGGTGTAGAGAAACCACCAAAGCCTATTTCTCTATCCTCATTTTCTCCCATAATATATTTCCTGCCTAGGTTTTGAAATCATATGCTTCTTGGAGTGAGCTGAAAAATCACCCTGACCAGATACAGGTCTTTAGGTGTCTCTTATTTAATGACAGCTAAGAAAACTTTAAATTAAAATAAGTTTAAAATTGAATAATTTTTATGATGAGAATTAGAAAAAAACTCAAAAGGGAACTAGTATTGGTCTGCTTTTTTCTACTTTAATAAAATAAAAAAACACACCTTTAGATATAAGTCTGATTGTAATAACACCATGAAAATGGTGGATCAAACACAGAGGTCTTTTCCTTTCACCATAACAATGTGGAAGATTGGAATTCTTCGATAGTACTAACAGTGGAATGGTACAAGCTTCTTCAAAATCTACTTCTTACATGTCACCCTTTACAGTTTTACAAAATATTTTTTTCTTTTTTGTAAGCATGCGTTTAAGTTTTAAAACTACACTTCTTCCCAATAGAACGATCAGTACTCATACTATAGATAGAGATAACTAATAACACACTAAATTTTATAATACCACAGGTAAAAAAGCTCAAAGCAGTACACATCAAATTTTTGAATTTTTAGTTTGAGTGTTATCATTTAGTTCACTGTCTTCAATCATTTTAAGAAAAACCTCCATTGGAGTTTTCTTTCTATTTAAAAATGACCTATTTCCGAGCAGTTTTTTAATCTTTGACCTCCTTTTCTTTATTTTCTCTTTAGTGCAGTTATTGCCCAAATTGAATGTTAAGAATCTTTTAATTTTTTTAGCACCCATAAGTGTTTCGGTGTTACTCTTATCAGTCATGGGTTCTTCATAAATTGTTTCTAATGTTTGTGAATTCTTTTTTATCTTTTTATCGAGATAAAATGCTTCAATTTCTTTTGGATTTGCATTTTCAGATAGGCTGTGTTTTTTTGGTTTCATACAAATTCTACGATTAGAAGACTTTGTGCTCTCTGGCGTTATTGACTTTCTTTTTCTAAGTACTCTTGGCTCACTTGTAGATTGTTCTTGGGACAGTTTAGGCATTTCTGTATCTACGTCCATGATATCTAAACCTGCCATAATTGTTTGCAGTTCGGCATCTGTCCTGTAATTACATTATTTGAATAACTTTAATGTCCTTTGCATTTTTATATAGGTATCTCATTCAATACCTGCGAAAATAAAATAATTCTATAGAAACTCACCTAATCCGTTCCATTTGTAGAATTCCAAAGCTAATATTTTTATTACATCTATTTGAAACTTAGTTCAACTGCAAGTTATAGTAACTTCTGTTAAAAAAGTATTTAAAAGAAAAAAAACATAAATACACTCGTATTTACGATAGGGCAGCTTATATCAAATGCAATGTGTAATAAGTATTTTGTTCTCAAACTTCCTTTCTGGAAAAATAAAACCCCCTAAGATCGAATCACGTTATCTGTAGGTTCTCTCAACATAATTAATTACATTGAAAATTTTTAGATTAGAGAAACTACAATTACTGGTAACCGTTTCAATCAATCAAATAAAATTCAAACAAAAAAAATCGAAGCAACCAACCATATAACCATATTAACCATAACAGGCAAGTCGATAATGCGCTCTGTCTAGTGTCAGCTGTCTGTCAGTGTTAATTTGTCATCTTAATAAGTCTGGATGGTCTGTGGTCAGATGTGACAATAACATTTGACGTTTAGTTATGTGTTTTCCAGCCTCCTTATAAGTATATAGTTTTCTGTGTTCCCAACTCGACTGAGCGTGTGATTCCGACGGGATTACACAATGAATTGATGCCTTGCATAAACTAAAAAAAAAAAAATGTTTTCAAATATAGAGAATGCATATTATACCTAATAAATGTTATTAAGTACTAATTTAAGTTGTGTTCTTTGAACTAAAATAATCTATCTCTATATATAAAAATGAAACTCTATTTCCCTTGGTCACGGCAACACGTGTGAACGGGTAGACCGATTTTAAGTTTCCACTAATAAAGGAAAGAGGGATAATCCATAATAAAGGAAAGAGGGATAAACGGGGAATGTTCATATATATATAAAAATTGCATATAAACATTAAAACATACTAGGCGGGTCGCTAGTAAACATTAAAACTATGGTAGAAGATACATTTCGTTTCAAATAAGTTACAATGGTTACAAGTATACAAGATGTCATTTTAATTCCCTCGAATTCTTTAGGTATAGGAAAAACAAAACCACTTGGCTACAGCCATAGATCTAGATCTATGGCTACAGCCTTAATACTTTGAAGACGGTTCTGGTCAAATTAAGGTAAACGAAATATCAAATAAAGCGATGCGCGCGTTGTGTGAGCGAAAATAAAACACGCGTTGTTTTATAACGATTTATTGTACAAAACAATAATACATTAAAATGTACAGGTATGTTTAAATTTTTGGACTCGTTACGTCCCAAACACTGGACAATTATTTTTATCCTTCCCTTACAGACACCATATTGCTCGTCGAGGCGTCAGCACTAATAGACGAACATAAACTTAGATATAGATAAGCAAACTAGATTAAAGAGAATAAAAATATAACAATAAATAATTAATAAGAGTGCTGTCAACTTAAGTACACATTGTCTATCGCACTGTTTATGTCGACGGGCACCATGTAGTCTTTAATAATAGAACAACGTAAATTAACAAATCAATTAAACCTCCTAAGCATATTGTATAGTATATACACATTATGAACAATAATATCCTCTCTGATGAACTAGCGCAGGTGAGCGGGTGGTGGGGCGGCCGCCATCTTGTGTCGCGACCACCGCTATTGCGTCTCTCGCGACCTAACCCGCGCCAACAAAACGATCCAAAATTCATTCTCTTTCACTCGCACATTATTCCTATCAACCACACACGCCGGTACAGTACGCAATAAAGTTGCAACTGTTGACGCGCTCCAATTTTATTCCTTTTAATTTTGAGTTATTTATTGGTCAAAACACCTGTTTTTATTTCAATATACTCGCTTACATTTTACTTACAATCAACAAAATAAACAAAAACTGAAATTAGTTATATCAAATACAATAATTTACGAAAATTTCACCGATTTTTTTGGAACTCTTTATGTTGACGCTCTAACCCGTATTCAAGTAAAAGCGCCATTTTTGTGTCTCCTCTTTATAGACGCAGGTCATGGGTCACACATGGTAATATCGAGAGACGCGTGCGGTGGAAGCGACACAGAGAAGCGGGGCGAGCGACTATATTGGCTCGGTGGCGTTTACCACTTGTCAACGACCACCTCGTTCGCTGCAAAACAACGTGAGTGTTAGTAGTGTGTGCGCTCGACCGGAGGCTGCCGTCCGCACTTACTTGATTTTATTTATTACTTTTATTTATGCAGAGATCACAACCGTGTCGAATTTACTTTAAAAATATTGTGTAGTTTTCACTGCGGGATCACAACAAACAATGAGTGTTCATGGAATATGTGCGTGCAGTGCCGCTGCGACGGGTCCCGGCGTTTACAGCTTCCACGTAGGCTTGGCTGGGGGCAGACAACACCACGTTAGTGCATGCAGGAGGGAAGGGCTGGGCGGATAGGACACTCGAGTCCAAACAGTTTTGCATTTCATTATCATTTACTGAGGTTGTCTCTATTAAAAAAAAAAAAAAAAGAAAAAAACTACGCCTCACGATCCATGTCAATAAAATTTTAATAAATTATTGTCAAAATGTATTACAAGATAATTCTACACCTACATAATATATTTATGGAATAGATACTATGTTATGCAATTATATTATCTATACTAACATTATAAAGAGGTAAAGTTTGTATGTAGGAGGTAAACTTCAAAATTACTCATCTGATTAAAAAAAAATCTTTCACCAATGGAATTTCAGGATGGACTTGAGGGCCCCAGCTAGTGTTACATACATTTATGTAATCAATCTTATACTTTGTTCTATCGTAGAAATGTCTATGGTCTAACTAACCCATCTACTTATGACGGAAATACTATTTATTTTCTCGTGATTAGAGGAATTTGATTTGAAATTTATTTAGTCAAAACAATGAATTTCTTCAGTCAAAGTTTCTGGCTTCCTACATTAAGATTTAATCGCAACTAGTAGCTAAATCGGAGACAACCTCAATTAAATAAACATTTTAGTGTTACCAAATAAAAAAATGTACTTACATTATTTTCAAAAAAATTTCCCAGTCATAAGAATTTCATTGAATAGAAAGCTTACCGATTAATTTTCGCGAAGCCAATTAACACGTTAAAGCTTGCAAAACTCCAAGAATTTTTAATGTTAGCAGGAAATGAAAGACACTTGATAATGACAGGTTCTCATTTGTAATTGTTTACTACTTATTTGGGACACTATAAGGAATCTACATAGTGCTATGTGGGGGGGTTAAAGTTGACGGAAAAAACAACATGTATTCTCGACAATTTTAATTAATGAAAAGTATATAAAGGACTGTACATTTAATTAAGTAAAACTTAACAACTTGTGAGGGAGAAGGTATTTTGTTTCGACAATGGTCTTGAGCATGCCCTCTTTGTGTAGTGTAAAATTTTATAAGAAAAATTATGTGGTCTCTGTTCATATTTTTATTGAGATATTAAAAAAAAAATCAAGATCACGTAAAAGTTCATAAATTAAATATAATATGTAGTCTGTTAGATTGTCAATCCAAAAAACTTCATTCAAGTGTGACATGCAAGCACAATGCACTCGTGGTGGGGTTACAATGTTGAAGACTTTCAAACTTATATTTATGTATGTACGTACGACACTGTACACAATACACAAAAGTTTCAACTAACTTTTTTATCTAAAATATTTATAATATTATTCCGTATTAGTAAAAAAAGGACCATAACTTAACAGATGTGTCACGAGAAAGAAAAATTCTTTGGAACTTTCGGGATATAATTTATGTAATCTACTGGGATACATTATATTAATTAGGTAATGGAAAAAACAAGTGTCCCCGAATAGAAGAATTTTCTACGTGACTCATCCACACAAAATGCAATAGCAACTAAATTCATTGTATAAATAAAAACATTAATTTATTTTCATTTAACACTAAGTTCCGATTTGAACAATTATTAATTCATCTAATTATTTAAAAATGTTCGTACATACATTAACTATAATATTGCTTATGTCAAAATATTTGCAACAATTCATTCTACATTTACAAGATGTACATTACAATTATTTTAAGACAACTCTGTTAAAGAAGAGAACGATTCTCTCCATCTTTTAATTCAGAGATTTTATGAACAAGTTAAAATTTAAATATTTTCTTCTGCTAAACAATGAGACATCTCAATTAATATGCTACTATAAAATTTGACCAACGCGCTAAACGCGCGAAATAATGTAGAATGACGAATTACAAATACATATAGTATTACAGGATGTTAATTCGATGCGAGAAAACAAATCAATTAGTATATTAGGTTAGAAATCAGGCAGTCGGTCGCTGGAGGCTCACTGCATACAAGAAGGAGGTTAAAAGAGCTAGAGTGCGAAACAGAAATGCATCAGGAATGTTAAGAAGCGACCACAGGCGAGAGAAAAGAGAAGATACTCTTCAAGTAACAATTTGCCGAGCAAAAAAACTATACGTAAACCGCGTCCCTAGCAAATACACTTAAACAATAAATTAGACTAAACTAACAATGCACATACTATAAATCAATTTATAGTCAATAGTAAGTAAGTTCGATAAAGGTGTACTCTTGTCGTCCACACTGAGACTCCGCCGAGCTGTGCGCGAGATACCGGACAGTATTATTCGATTTCCAATGTTGGGAGCATCAAACTTTACACTATATAATAATCGTAACTTATCGTAGACAACTACGTATATATATATATAAAAACCAATTTGAACGAATCAATGCAGATCTTCACAGCCACTTGACTTGGGTAGTGGTCGGTTCGAGCTCCGCGTCAATAAAGTCTCGCTCTCGTCAACGGTCGCGCGTGACGTCACACAGGTTCAGGGTTCACACGGTTAGATGTAGGGAATGCAATACCGCGCTACAGGCACATGGAATCGGAATTCCTGTGTTCTTACGTGTTGAGATGAATTCGGTTGTGATGCAAATTTGAGATATTCAACGCAATAGTTTTGTCTATTATTTACGAATTTAGACAAAAATTATATTGATTGAAAAATACCTTTTTTAATATGCAATGATTTCATATGCTCTTCTTTGCATATAAAAAGGATCGTTTAATTAATCTATTTTTGTAAATGCCAACAAATAGTATGAGAAATCCTTGTCGACAAGTAAGAACACAGTCTGTAGTCAATGATTGGCACGGGTATCTGGTATGTCGGGATTGCATTCTCCAGTTAGAGACGACTGCGGTGAGCACTGCTCAGCGTAGTTGGTTCCGCAGTGCGCGATTCGGGTATTAAGAGGTGAGTTGGGAGGCCGCTCTATAAGGGCCCGTATAGGATGAGGCCAAAGAAGACCGCCCACGCTAGCACGAGCCAGTGCAAGTCGCGCAGCCAGTGGGCGAGGTGCGTGCGGTGCTCACCGTCCGAGATCTTGCGCGCGACGAACTTGAGCACCTCGTCCAGTAGCACCACCGGCACTGAGAACTTCATCACTGTCATCCACTCGTCCACCGACAGCGGCGTCACTTGGAACACGGCCTGGTCAACACATTACATCAATCATTGTCAGTGGAGAGACAAATTCGATGAAAATTAGTTTCATGGCATATTATGCTTTAAATCTACGAATTAAGGCAAGATCTGATTGGCCGCCGCAACCTGGCCGCCTATTGCGCATGTACACTAAAGGTACTTAGCATTAAACATTTTCAACATTTTATTGTATGCGAAATTAAAACAATTTCGTATGCTCAAAAATAATGAAATATCAATATTAATTAGCAAAAGTAATTAAATATCAATACAAAAAGGAAGACTGAAATATAATCACAAAAATGTAGAAACAACAATAAATCGTGACCCACCGAGAGGACCTCGACGTAGAGAATGACGAAGTGCAGTGTGAAGGAGAGAGCCATGGAGCCCACGAGCCACAAGTTGGACCAGGGGGGCATAGACACCAGCGACTGGTTCTCGGACAGACTGTTCATCGCATTCAACATCTCAATGGTGACCAGCACCGACAGCGCCATTGTCATGGGGTGCGGGTCCGTGAAAATCTTGCAGTCGATGCCCTGAAACACACACCACACACTCATAATTTTATGTATTCAAATAGGATCTTTGCAGATTTTACAATTAATACGTTATTTGCCTTTATGTTATTATTACTTTCACCTACCTGTTTCAACCTAATTATTATGAATAGTTTCAGATAGTTTATCTTCATTATATTTAATAGCCAACAGATGCCCTTTGTTGGATGTAGGCCTCCTCCCCCATATATCATCAAACATACAACCATAGCCCGCAGTCAATGTTATTTCAATACTTACTACACTGTTGATGTAAGTTTGCCACTACAGGGGGCCTAGCCAAGATGCAAACTGTTGCAAACGCTTCCTTTGCGTACTTACAAAACGAAAGAAATAAAGCCCGGTGATTGGTTGTTGAAGTTACAACTATTACAACAACCAATCACCGGGCTTTATTTCTTTCGTTTCGTAAGTACGCAAAGGAAGTGTTTGCGTCTTGGCTAGGCCCCCTGGTTGGCAATCAAGAATCTTCTTCTCCAGACATACTACTGCCAAATTTTATTATGTCTAATAAAATTTATCAGTAGTTTTTTTATCTCTTTAAGAGTTTAAACAAAGTCATGGAATATTTGGAATGTCTGTCAACACTTGATATTGCAACCTAACTAAACTGATGTTCACCAGAAAAATGCATTGTTGGAAGGAATGTGGATTTGGGTCATACCTTGAAATCATCTCCGCCGCTAAGGCACTGCAGATGGTGAGTGAGCTGCCAGTAGCTCATCTGAGGTCCGTATGGGGAGTACATGAACCACCAAGAGGCGGCACCAACTGTCGCCGCGCCTACATACCCTCCGATAGCCATGTACCTATAAACAACAGTTACCAACTTTGTACAATATACTATACAGCAAGTATGACTTACAAAACATGTGGCTATTGTCGTCATGACACATGCCCAGCATTTTATTTAGTTTTTAAAGAGTATTCATGGAAAGGATATTATTGTCTAGCTAGGGGCTCTGCTGGATATGGTTAATCGGACCCTGGTGGTAGATATTGTATCTGACTGAGATATTATCAGACTATAATTCGATAATAAATTTTAATAAGCAATTTAAGTGATTTAGAAATAGTAGAAGTTCTTCTTAGAACTTAGAACACTTTAGAATTAATCTAATCTTGTTAATTTAATCAATGGGGATTTCCAATGCATTGATCAAGATGATCATATATGTATTTTCAATCCCTAGTAACAAAATGATCAGTCATAAATTTTGAAATTCTGTGATATTCTGGTAACACAGTACATGATTACTTGTACAAAGGAAATAAGTAAATCGTACAAGTGTAGTTAGTAAGAATAAATTGTATAACCAAGAAGATATACCTGAAGAACAGCCATCCAGAGATGAGACCTTCGTCTGCCTTACGCGGGGGCTTGGTCATGATGTCGAGATCTGGCGGGTTGAAGCCGAGAGCTGTGGCCGGAAGACCGTCCGTAACCAGGTTGACCCACAGCAGTTGCACAGGGATCAAGGCCTCTGGCAGGCCAAGGGCGGCCGTCAGGAAGATGGATACCACCTCACCAATGTTAGATGAGATCAGGTAGCGGATGAATTGCTTCATGTTGTTGTAGATGGCACGACCTTTAATGACATTGCACTCCCAACTTTTACAAAGGTTGAACAGATTGCATTTGGTGCCTATTTTAGGGAGTGGCAACAATACAATGATAAACCTTTTTAAGATGATCTATACCATCTAGTTTGCATTGTTCTCATGCAAACTATTAGATATAGAAAGAAATATTTAAATCAGCCACCACTCTATTAAAACTCTACAAACATACAATTTCTACAAATCTTAGAAGTCACTATAGTATTTTCACTGTATGATGATATGCGTGACAGTTCTGACTTTTTCATGTCACGCATACTGTTTTCAGCTAAAAAAAACCGGAACAAAAAAAAAATACAATTAAACAAACACATGTACGAAAAAAAAATATCTATTCGAAAAACACAAAAGGAATTATCACTTTTATTATTAATTTATTATTATAATAGGTAAATGTAATAAAAAACATATATTTAAGTGTCAAACGGGTGGAACGGAACTTGTGTCAATAGGGATTGACACTAGGGATATTCACTTATATTCGATATATCGAAAGTACTCTATGTTTGCCATAGGATATTCGAAGATTTAACAAATATTTTTTCTATTCTATATATTTATAAAAACATCGTATTTTGATAATAAAACTAAAGCTGACTAATAATAACAATAAAACAAAAGTAAATTTTGTTCTGAGTCTGATACGAGTTGTCAAGTTTCGAGTTCTGACAGCATCGACGTAATATCCAAGTAGACCGCTCATACCTATTTATTCACAATGCAAACTTTTCTGGCAACTAACTGGGGTGCGCGGGCGCGGGGTACTGAACGCCAATTGGTCCGATCAAGGTCACGACGAAATTGTATTGGTCGTTACTGCCCATATCTATAGGTCGAACATTGCCGGGCGTGGAATTATATAATATCTATTTCTCTAATGTGTTGTCTGAATGCGTTCGCCCTGTACTAGAAGTCTAGTTAGATATTACGTCGATGTCTGACAGTAAAGTAATGAATATATAAACTAATATTTTAAGCAGACTACATTGTATTCCATAATTTATTTAACGTAACCTTTATTCCTAATTACTAGAATTTATTTCTAAATCTGAAAATCTAAAACCGGTAGTTCGATTCCATTTGCTTTGACAACTGATTCGATATTTTCAAACAATCGATTAAATGTCGTTAGTTTGAATCACTAAAATTGTCAGTTACGAACTGTCACGCATATCATCATACAATGAAAATACTATACAATCATTTTTCTAAAAATCCGTAATCAATGGCGCTAAACAAAATACAAAATTTTACAGTAAAAGTAACCCATAGAAGTTAAGTATTAGGTTGGGGAAAAAGTCTTTTCGCATATAGTATGTATAAACTTATAATAAAATCTCTTTGGCTGTACTATTTGTATCTGGTTGGTTTTGATGACATTAAAATGGTTACATTTCAAAAAAAGAAACAAATTAGTAAAGTGTTGCTTCCAGTTATTTTTCCTTTGTTTTTCTTTCTGTCCAAAATGAGTGAATCTAATAAAGAAATTCGATACATTTTAAAATTTTATTACAAAAAGGAAAAAAGCAACGCAAGCCGCGAAAAAAATTTGTGACGTTTATGGAACTAATGCGGTCTCAAATGTTTTCGATTTTTAATATAAAATACGAAGATCCTCAACCTATTATGATAATATTTGTAAAGCGATCAAAACAATACATAACTTATGCAACTAATCCCAAACGGGAAAATATTTTTTAGCGCTAGCATGTGTTACGTATCTCTTGGTATCATTGATAAAATGAAAAGTCCACTGATGTGTTAGACATCAGTTATTTAACACGTTAGTTGTATGTATGTGGTAGGTGATATGATACACTACTACATTATTATTCCTGACAGCATGTTCTTAAAAAAATAGTAGCTACTTTAATAAATAAATTTATCATAGTTAAAATGACCCTTTGTATTGGAGACTGTTATTTAAAAAAAAACTGTATTCTGCGTCACAACATCTTCGATGCCAATTGCCCATTTAGTTTTTAAGGCGTATTCCTGGGAAGGATATTATCATATTGTATTTAAAGGGATAATGAAATCTAGTCACAAAAAATTAGAATTCGCCATTAAGCTATAAGCGTATCTTTGTGTGCCTGTTGGAAGAGAATTTATCTAGTAGACAGAGCCAGATTATTAGGCATTGTAGGCCACGCGCCCAAAGAAAAAAGTCGTTCATTAACATGACAGTTATTGTCGCAAGTATTCTTTATCAACAGGTTAGGCAATGTCTAAAACACCAACCATTTGTACGGGGGATCACTGAACCAGGATGAATTTAGCATTACATGCAAAAATGTGAAAAGATTAGAAGTTTTGAAACACACCTTCTTCAACAGCTGCGACAATAGAAGAGAAGTTATCGTCAGCCAGCACCATCTCAGCGGCGGATTTGGCGACGGCGGTTCCAGAGCCCATGGCAATACCGATCTCGGCCTTTTTCAGAGCTGGCGCGTCGTTTACACCATCACCAGTCTGAAATTATACAATTATGTCAATTCTTTGATCATTGTCAAAGCTGGATTGTCAGGAGATAGAAGAAACATATAAAATTCGTGTTGTTACATATTTGAAGTAAAAAAATGAAGAAAACTTTCTTCCTGGTCGAAAAATTCTATAGACAACATCAATATAACCCATAATTGGACATTACTGATGGTTTAAAAATATTCAGCCTTTTTGGTTAAGTGAACTGGAACTTGAGACCAGTTAATGTCATTGCCAGTTGGGAA
The DNA here is from genome assembly GCA_910589475.2 of Bembecia ichneumoniformis. Classification (NCBI taxonomy): domain Eukaryota; kingdom Metazoa; phylum Arthropoda; class Insecta; order Lepidoptera; family Sesiidae; genus Bembecia; species Bembecia ichneumoniformis. The sequence goes on along the minus strand of OU342524.1, from coordinate 16,071,358 downwards.
AACTGAGGTCTACACTCTCACTGATGACTGGGTATCCTGCAGGACTTACTGTCATATTGAACTTCGGACGTTAAGCGGCCTCTACATCACAAGTCGAAGTTCCTCGCCGAAGTACTCGTTGAAGTTACCGAGCACGAAGTGCATCGCTACATTACTCGCTCAACTACGGGAGGCACTCAATAGTTCATGTTAGGCAAGATGGATAACGTGCTACGGTTTGATATGTACTCTTACTGCATACATATCATAAAAAAATTCAAAGAATAATAGGGTTTGTTCCTGTGACCAAATCATAGCCGTAAAGTCAGTAGTGTAGTAGACGCTTATAATCTCGAAGGATTTTTGTCCGCGGAAAATGTCTAAGATTTGAGCGGATCACGGCTATTCTTTTGCGTGCAAACTTGAGTGGTCATAAAGTTGAGATTGATGTTTCCTTGAGAGGCAAACAATTTAATTTTTTTTGGATATTTGGTAAAATCTGCAAAATAAGGGAGGCCTTGCTTTTTTATAAAATCCAGAACCTAAAGTTTATTCCAAATATAGAAATGTTGAAGTTTAATCTGTTATTACCTCAAGGTTTATAATTAAAGTGAGTACTCACCATAGCGGAGATCTCGTTCATGCTCTGCAAGTATTCAACAATCTTGGACTTGTGAGCGGGCTCCACGCGAGAGAACAGACGCGCCTTGGCGCAGGCCGCACGTTGCTCCGACACGGGCAGGTCATCGAATTCGCGACCGGAGTAAGACTTGCCGGTGGTATCCTCGTCTTCACCGAACACGCCGATGCGTCTAAGGAATAAGGTTCATATATTTGTCACGTATAATCCTCGTTTATTCATTTGTGTGTACTCCAGCAAGCTTTTTGTTCAGTCTTCATCAGACACTTTGATAAAAGTTCATTGGCCATGATTATTATTTTTTTCAATTTAATAACGCATGACTCACAGTTATCAACGGCTTTATGCTCGGAAAACATTTTCCTGGATTCCATATTCAAGGAAAAGTTATATAAGCCAAGTGATTTTATTACTCCAATCTATTATAAATAAAAGCACATATAGTACGGTCATTCTATGAATGCGTTTTTGACATTTCTTTATGTCCATTGCATAAAGTTCATTTCCGAATAAACGATACAGAAAATGTATGGAATTGACACCTGTCAGAACAACACTCTTATAATGGCCGGAGTATAGACAATCGTTTTCATATTTTTGGTGATGACGAGTATGTAATATCGACTTGATAATGGTGAATACAAGCGTATTTTCTTAGCAATAATGTAAACATCAAATGTGAATAGAAAGGGTTAGTACCTGCAGATAGCCTCAGCGGTGGATTTGTTGTCACCAGTAATGACGATGACACGGATACCAGCAGCGCGGCAGCGTACGATTGAGTCGAATACTTCTTTGCGGGGAGGATCCAACATGCCAACCACTCCGACGAAGGTGAGGTTGACTTCGTAAGTGTAGAATTTGGTAGAGTCGCCGAGGTCCATTTCTTCGGGTTTGAGAGGGTTGTCAGCGGTCGCCAGGGCCAAGCAACGGAGGGTGTCGCGGCCGGTACCATACTGTCTCGTCAGATCTAAGATGCGGTTCTTCACAGTAGAGTTCAAAGCGACCTTGTTAGTGCCGACACGAGCGTGACTGCAGCGTTCCAACACTCCTTCGGGGGCGCCCTTGACGAATAGTTTGGGTCCGTTGCCGAGGCGAGAGGGTTTAAGGGGTGTGCAGTAGGTGGACATAGACTTCCTGTCGCGAGAGAATTCAAGAGTGAATTCCTTCTTCCATTTAGTTTCGATTTCCTGGCGGACGACGATAGCGCTGGAGCGGCGGTCGAGTCCGGTCTTCGAAACGGTGAAAGGATTCATTTTCTCCGCGAGTACGATCAAAGCGGTTTCGGTGGCTTCGCCGACTTTCTCGAAGGCCTGTTTGAATTCGTTGAAATCGATTGCAGAGTCATTGCACATGACGCAGATAGTGCCGAGTTCTTGCAGGGCGTCAAATTCGGAAGCCTTAACCTTCTGTCCCTTCAAGTAAACATCGCCGATAGGTTCGTATGTGGAGCCAGTGATTTCAAACTCGAGGAAGTTGCTGTCACCTCCTTCAATCTTCTCGAAGATGAACATGCGGGAGACCGACATTTGATTGGTGGTCAAGGTACCGGTCTTGTCTGAGCAGATGACAGATGTGCAACCCAAGGTTTCTACGGAGGGTAGAGATCTTACGATAGCGTTTTTCTTAGCCATACGCCTGGTGCCGAGAGCGAGACAAGTGGTGATAACAGCCGGCAGACCTTCGGGAATGGCGGCGACAGCCAACGCGACGGCAATCTTGAAATAGTAGACGGCGCCCTTAATCCAGCTGCCGCCGTGGGCGGGGTCGTTGAAGTGACCGATATTGATGGCCCAGACGGCAACACAAATAACAGAGATAACTTTCGACAGTTGCTCTCCGAACTCGTCGAGTTTTTGTTGCAGCGGTGTCTTGATCTCCTCAGTCTCGGACATTTCAGTTCGGATCTTACCAATGGCAGTATTGAGGCCGGTGCCGATGACAATACCGCGAGCCTTGCCAGCGGCGACATTGGTGCCGGAGAACAGGATGTTCTTCTTGTCCTGGTTGACGGCGCGAGGGTCGGGAATGGCATCTGTATGTTTGATCACAGAGACAGACTCACCGGTCAGGATAGACTGATCGATACGAATGGTGGTCGAGTAGATTTTGATCAGGCGAATGTCAGCGGGGATCTTGTCACCGACGGACACCTCAACGACATCGCCGGGTACAATTTCTTTCGCTCTAATTTTCTGTACACCTGATTTGTCGCCTCTGATCACTTTACCCATTTCGGGTTCATATTCTTTTAAAGCTTCGATGGCAGATTCGGCGTTTCTTTCCTGCCATACTCCTACTACAGCGTTAGCGATAAGAATTAATAAAATAACAAAGGGTTCTACGAAGGCGGAGAAGGCGTCTTCATGTTCTTCAAATAAAGCTAAAACCTGGAATTTGAGTAAGCCGTTTAATAACTTTTTAACGAGCACCAATAAATAGAAATTACACTTGTTAAATTTACCAAACACTTACGAAAGAAATAATAGCGGCTAACAGCAAAATCTTGACTAAGAGGTCATCGAATTGCTCCAAGACTAACTGCCATATACTTTTGCCTAAAATAAGAAATAATTTAAATAATCAGAAATTGTATTTTTCAATGAAATATTGATTTATGTATATCAAATGAATGCTAAACGACTCGGCGTGATCTTTTAAAAACGTTATTACGTGTTTGTTGGGTTTATACAAAACATATTTTCGTAATGTCATTCTGTGTTTTTAGTTTCGAGCATAATGTCAGCATTTTATTTGCTTATCAACTAAATGGTAAATGATTAATGAGATTCCAAGGCTCAACACAAAGTGTCTGTTTTACCCTTGACATATAAAGTTTGTTTTGTTTCGATAAATATTTTAAGTTTTGATTCCTTAAATAGTAATCCAACTATTGTGCGATAATTGCTCACCTTCTTCCGTGGGCAGTTCTGAAAAGAGAAGAGTTCAAATTAGAGAATTGAATAAAACATCAAAGGAGTAAATTTAACAGACGATAAAACCAGTCAGAGCAGGTATGCGATCTATCCCGACAGTTACGATCGAACATAAATATGTATGTACAAAGGCAATTGGTACAAGGTGGTCTCAAAAGTGGCACATTGGTGTGCATTGCTTGTGACGTCGGCAAATCTACCGGTGCCGCCTTTGTGTCCCATACGGAACAACCTCGTCATTTCGCTCTTTACGTGGTTCTTTATCAGCACATACAAACAGGTTTACGGTTTGAGAAACTGCGTAGTTTCTATAATACTGCCGCTCGCAAACAAAACAAATATCTGTTCTGGTTATGCTAAGTAGATGCTGTGATTGCCCACATAGATTAGATCCTTTCGAAATAGTAATAAAATATAATAATCATGAAAACTGGTAACATTGATAAAAAATCTTGTGAATTTTAATGTGCGCATTTAATATGTGGATTTTTAGTGATAAAACCATTCCGCGTAGATAAGACGCTAATGACAATTGGTTACATTTACGTTTGCATAGAAGTCATACGTTAAGTGTATTGACCTATCACATTGTAGGGCCACGTCTGCTCGTAGCGCGATCTTCCACATTTATTGCTTCACGTGTCTACGTAGGAATGACGTAATTAACGTCATTTATGATCTGAGACTAATTGATGGCTATATTTACTTTGTTTATAGGTTGTTGTTCTAAGACTTGTATTCAGGGCCGCGCCGGTGTGCGAACCTTATGAAGCGCAACTTTTTTGTCGTCGTGTTTCGCCATGAAAAATACTTAAATTTATTTTAAATTTTTTTAATTTTAAAAGAAACGTGTTTTCTAGTTTTATATAATTTTAGTAAATAGGAAAAAAAACGGTTCGTCTTGCCTTGGAAATTTCTGCAAAAATGAAACGCGGTAAAATAATTATTTATGTTTGTAGTATTATTCATCACGTTCTTCTTCTCGTTTGCTTTTCCTTATAAGATTCTGGTCTTATAATCTTATAACGACTCTTACCGATTGCCAATAAAGAATGAAAGAATTTTTTGATTAATCAGATGGCATAATAAGCAATATCATTTACAATAATAAAAAAATCGGGGTACCTTGCCCTTTTAATTAGAAATTAATAATTATAATTTTGAGATTTATGAAAAAGTGTGTGTTGGAAGATGAAGATTCCAAACTTTTATATTTTTAGTGAAGTTTGACACAAAAAATATATGTATAGAATTAAAACAAAACCGTTTGCAGAATTTATTTTTCCAATAAAAATATAATGTTGCCGAATATTTGAAGTAAATATTTGCAGTTTAATTATAAATATAATAATTATACATGATGGTTTTCTTTGCTAATATGAATTTAACTCCTTAAAACAGTGTTTAAGATTACATTTACAGTATTAATAGCATATTGTAAAAGAACTAAAAATTACTAGCCTGGTTATTGGTAAAGTATGCAGGCCTGACCAAGAAATCGTTGACGAGTAAGTCAAGTTGATTCCTGAACGCACCTTCCACTCGACGATAAGCAAAAGCCGCGGGTATTTTGATCATAATCAGAGCTCATAAAATCAATGTAAACTTAAAACTACACACGTAAATATTGTCTTTGAGAAGTTATACTTATCGATACTTGATATAGTTTCATTCAATCATTCAAATAGTTTAAAATTGGCGCTAGCATTTCATCCGGCGGCGCCCCTATTGCCTTGGCGCCTGTGTGCGGTCCTGCTTGGAACCAATCAACAGGCTGTGACTTCCCAAGATACTTACACAATGTAAGTACATATTTGTAAATATGTTTTTACAAATAAGACTATATGTACAAATTATATTATCAAGTCTTGCCAATCTTCGAATCCTTAGAGGGCTAACAGTTAAACCACTACTAGAGCAAAGATTGCGTCAATAACGAACGGAACGTTATACGTGCCAATAATTATAAAACCACGGTCGGTTTGTGGGTTGGGCTGATTATAGACGGATTGTGTTCTACAGTTAGAGGAGTTTTTTGTTTTTGTTTTAGTGTCTCTACTACTGAGTACTGGCAACGTGCGGTAAGTCAATCGTTTGTGCCGACTCTATTTGCGTACGCCGCGTCCAGCTGCCAGTTACTTCGAGACTAATGTAAGCAATTAGTCAACGCGTCGATAACGCCCTGTCAGCATCTGTGTACACTCGCGAATGATCAATAAAACTAACAATGGTTCGTAAACTCGTTCCGCACGAGGTTGTCACTTCATAGATAGACATGCTGCCCGTGGTCAACGTGCGTGCTTGACGTACTAATATTAAGCCGATAACACATTAAACGGATGAGCGCCTCGGACATTATGCACTGTAACACGCTTGTCTGGGAAAGAGATACGATCGAGTAGATAACAATATTGACGTAGATAACGAAAGGGAATGTGATATCGACTGTATGTAAACTGCAAAGCAATTAAACAGGTAGTGTTTAGGACCTTGACTTTTAATTGGTTCAGTCGGATGGACTTGAAACGGACTCGTTTAGATCTGAATTGACCAATGAAACACTGTTAATATTCTTTAATCGAATATTAAGTTAAAACATACGTAGCGACAACCGTACAGTCTTCAAAAGTGAAAGTGTATTTAGTACGTTATCGACGTAAAAAAAGTAATGACAGTAGTCAGTTGGTGAAAGGTTTAACAAGGAACAGTGTCACTTCTATACTTTTTTATCTCTTTTTAATGTGAAAGCATGACGGATAGGCAGACATTACACTATATAAATCATTGGGTTGTTTATCACGCAAAAAGGTGATGGAGGAAATACACTTAAGGATATACAAGAAGATTGATAGGTATACAAGTTGAACATAGATAGATATAACATAGGCTCCCCCCGAATCCGAGGAGTAGCAGGTGCACTACACAAACTACTTCCCAATCTCGGGGGACCACAGGAGGAAGTTCGCCACCTCTATATGGGTGTCGCGCGATCCATGGCCCTCTACGGGGCTCCAGTCTGGTCAAAAGACCTGGCGAGCTCACCCCGCTGCAGAGCCCTTCTGAACAGTCTGCAGCGGTTGATGGCCTTACGGATCGCACGAGGATACCGAACGATATCCTTTGAGGCGGCGACAGTTCTGGCACGCTCCCCTCCGTTTGACATCCTGGCCGAAATGAACGCAGCGGTCTACGACCAGCTGCGGGATGACGGCCGCATAGAGGAGGGGGAGCGGAACACGTCAGAATCGGCGCCCAGAACGTTACGGAGGAACGCCCACCGAAAGGCTTCGGAGGCCTGGCGCGCGAGGCTGGTGGAGCCTCGTAGTGCGCGCCAGCGCGCCGTCGGAGCGGTTCTGCCGAACTTTGAGGCCTGGACAAGGAGGAAGACCGGACGGGTCACCTATTGATTGACTCAGATACTCACCGGGCACGGCTGCTTCGGTGACTATCTGAATCGTATCGGAAGGGAGGAGACGGCTCAGTGCCAACATTGCACGTCCGACCGGGACTCTGCACAGCACACACTGGAGGACTGCCCTGCATGGGTGTCCGAGTGCCGAGTCCTGGTCGATAAAATCGGAAGAGATCTGTCCCCGCCAGCATTATTAGTAGCGGCAATGTTGGCGAGTGAGGAACGCTGGAAGGCTGCGTCTGTGAGGAAGTAATGCTCCAGAAGGAGGCCGCAGAGCGGGTTCTAGAGAGGGCCGATCCCGTTCGGAGGAGGCGACGTCGGGGTGCCAACCAAAGTAGGTAACTCAGACGCCGCCTACGGGCTACTGGCGGCACATCATGGGGAAGATGTGCCGTCAAAATACGTGGCCCGGGATCGGACAACACGCAATGCGGTCGGAAGTGTTGCCGAGAGTTGGGGGAGCCGCTGGTGATAGCGTCTTTCCGCTACCCGAGGGGAAGCAAACAATGCATCCCCGGTAGGCGTCCCACCGTAACTAACGGGGGGCACAGCGGAGGGGGGCCCTGGTGCGCTATTGCGATCCCAGGACCCTCCCTTGACCGCTGAGGAAGACCGCCGCGGGGTTTTAGTGGGTATACCTCTGTCATCAAGAGGGAAGGGAGTCCCACATAACCGCACCGTCTCCCCGAACGGTGTGTGTATGCGTAACGCTTTTTTCCACGCGTCAAAAAAAAAACATAGGCTCTGGCATAACTTACTCAATTGCCGAGACTCAAAAGCACACATGCTGTTATTTCACAGTTGTCTTCTGTAAAGAGTATGGATAGTGCCGTCAAACGGATTGCCTAGTTTATAGAATATAATAAAGGCCTAGTTTATAGAATATAATAAAGGATATTTAGTATTGGTATAAATAATCAAACTACTTGGTATCGGGTAGCTGACGCCGTATTAAAAACGTGTAAAAGCTGGGAAAACCCGATTCCCGCATCTATATTTTTCCCAAATATTAGTGAAATTAATTCAAATTTATCGTATATTTGGGAACTCCTCACAAATCGGTAGTTCTGATTTGTGTAATAACCTATTACTAGAATAACTATAGGATAAAACGATATCTAACTTGGGTGGTTGGAATAAAACAAAGAGGGGTCCGCCTAGATATAAGACCGTTTGAGATTCTTGGAAACATTCCACAAAAGACGAGTGAATTATGTGGTCACACGGTATCGTAGTAATAATATTTTCCGAATAAATGATATATAGAGAGAGTGTAGTGAAATGAATTTGTAAATCATGCGTCAGAAACTCGCTAACGTAGTTGGGTCGAAAATAACCGGCAACTAGTGCGTGTATAATATTTCAACCTAGGCACTGGATGGATACATACCTCCAGACGCTTGACGATCGTATCGTCAAGACGGACCATGCGGCGCCATAGAGATCACATACAATACCGATCTATTTCTTTTTCTATAGCCTCTCAAACCTCTTAATTAAAACTACATATTAGAAAAACGCCAATGTAATCCGTATTCTTAGTGCGAGATTAAGCTATTAATGGATCTAATGTTTGCGTTGTATTAAAATCGAGTAAACAGAGTCGCTTTATCAGAAACAATATATTTGAATTGGGCAAGTGTATGGTTTAGTTAGCTGCGGCTAATGTTTGTTGGTCGTACAAACCATGCGCACGCGAGTAGATGTGTAGGCAGAGAATATGCAGTACGGAAATACCGACAGAGTACATTTGATAGATAATGAAACACGTTAGGAAATAATAAAATTCAATACAGACTGAGTAGTTTACGTCGATTAATATGTTCCGCATGCCCCGTGTGTTTGTGGTCCAATTTATATTATGCAAAATTGAGACTTAATGGAAATCTGATGGAGCGGTCCCTCTACCGCTTAGGTTCGTTGCGGCACTATGTTCTGGAAATTAATTTAGAAACGTGATTTAAGGTGCACAGTTGCATACATTTTTTAATGTTAAAATCGACAGACAGGCTGACGGTCCACTTGGTGGTAGGTGGCTACCGTCGCCTATAACAGGATTAAGGATAAGGGATTAGATAGGAAAATGGACTCTTACTCATTCACAACAGCACAACAAGCACACGTGCTGTTATTTCACGGTGGTCTGCTGTTAGAGGGTGGTGATGCCGCCAGACGGGCTGCCCAAATGATTGCGGAACGCAGTGTGCCCTGCCACTACTTTCCAGATCCAGACCAGAGCCAAATTTGAAAAGTTCATTTTTCAAAGTTGACCCTGCCGGGAAACGAACCCGGGAACCCTAGAAAGCGTTAAGGCGCTTACTTTTACAAATCCTAATATCTAAAACGATTTAAAACTAATTCCCCCCTTAATATACGAACAAGTCTTTGTTTCATAAGATGAACGTTAATATTATTAAAGTTACTGTCAATATTATTGCATGAACTTCCGGATAGATCAAAGCAGCAACATCTGAATTTATAGAATGTAACAAAAATAGCTCTACGTTGTTATAGATTTACCAGTCGTCGTTCTTAATGAATTTATTTATTGGGTTGAAATTAAGTATATTCATTATATCATTAACGTTATCACGTTAATTATATTCACTGAGTGTTAAATCCATATTTGGATACTAATCAATGCGAAAGTTTGCATGTTACGTATTCGTGCATAAACCGCTGAACCAAAATAACAAGTATGAGTTTTTTTTAGTTTGTAATCACAGTAAAACGATTAATTATGAGTTTGGTTCTTGGGTAGGAGTAATAAAAATAAATGTTAAGGTTATTTGAAATTATTTTTTCTTTGAATATTTGGGCCCTGGCAGAATATCAGTGTTGTAGTCTGCACCACAACTGTATATTGAGCCAGGTTCCTTTTCCTCTCCGTTACTTGTTTATATATTTATTTGTTTGTAATTATTGCTTTTTCATATATTGTTTGTCTTAGAGGAATAAAAGATGCTTTCTTTCTTTCTTTCAAATTAAATTAAATTTTGACGAGCCCATTGGATGAGTGGTTAGGGTGCTTGCCATAACGCTCTGTTCTAGGGTTCCCGGGTTCGATTCCCGGCAGGGTCAATTTTGAAAAATCAACTTTTCAAATTTGTCTCTGGTCTAAATCTGGAAAGTAGTGGCAGGGCACACTGTGTTTCGCAGTCATTTGGGCAGTCTGTCTGGTGGCAGTAACCACCCCCTTACAGACGAACATCGTGAAATAATAGCACGTGTGCTTGTTGTTTTTCGGTGAGTGAAGTAAGGGATGCCAGAGCCCATTTCCCTATCCCTTATTCTTAACCCTATTGTAGTCGGCAGCGCACTTGCAGCAGCTTTAGCGATGCTTGTGTTATAGGCGACGGTAGCCACCTACCATCAAGTGGACCGTCAGCCTGTCTGCCGATCTTAAAAAAAATATATCTTAATGTGGGTTAAAAAACTTACGGATTTTGTAGACGGATGAAGATAATGTTGAAAATAGAAAATAAAGGTCGAAAATATACCTAGTTTGTATGTAGGTGGTAATCTATGATAGAAACTACTCATCCAATGTTAAAAATTCTTTATCCAATATTTAGAAATTACCTTCAGAGCGGACATACCTATATGACTTTTAATTTTCGCGCGGGTAAAGCACGTTTTATAATGAAATATTTTTCCAGAATAGATCATTTATCGGAGAAGCGAGGTACACGCAAATCTAAATAAAATTCCTTCAGTATAAACCCATTCTATGATCTGAAAACACATGGCTTAATATATCGGTAGCACTTTGACAATATTACTCCATTGATGTTTACAATTTTATTACACATATCCGGCAAAAAGTTGTTTTACAAACTGGAGTTCATTGCTTCTTTGAATCTCTTTTATCCCCGAATTACTCCGTTATATTTTTATAGTCTTTTCGACTATATAACAAACGCGGTTGAATAATATTTTACACATCAAGATTATATAATTCACAACAGCTATTTTTAATTTAGATCACAAGTTGTTATCGTGTCTGATGATTTAACTAGCGCAGAAACGGGAATGCGAATAGTCTTTAAAAATATATTTTTCAAGTTGTTATTAGTTTGATTGAAGTTTACCGTAATAGTGACGGACTGACGCAAAGTTTACGTGATGTTCTCACGTGTAAAGGAAAACAATCGTCAGTCAAACAGTACGAGGTCACGGTAATGTTTATTGTCTAAGGATGATTTATTCCAATGATCGATTTCAATTATTTTATTATTTTTTACTTGTGCAATCGAACATTTTACCTGCTTGTGTAATAATATTAAAAAGACATTCAATCAAACAACAAATTAACGGACAGACGGACACACGAGTGATCCTATAAGGGTTCCGTTTTTTTATCCGGACGTACGGAACCCTAAAAAACTAAATAATTAAGACTAATTATTTTAGTCCGGACTAATCCTTGAATCTCCTGATCCGTTTTTTATGTATCTTTCAATGTTAGGCGTCTATATCTATATGAAGGGCTAATCGGGTGAGAAATTTACACAAGACCACTCATATTGAGAATACTTAAGCTATTGTAGATAATATTTCTTTTAAATGAAAATATAGTTTTAATCGTTACAGGTACGTCCTCCCAAGTTAATCATAGTGAAAAGAAAAAAATAATACGTGTCCCATAGGTACTATATTTATCTATTGAGATGAATGGGGGACGGGGGTGACCGTCGTCCTTCTAATACAAAGTGTCGCCATTGTCACGCCTGATGGCGCGTTCGATAGGCGCTGGGTGTTCTGCCATACGCACCACTGGCAACGTGTGCCCACAGACTATAAATAAATGTGACGCACGCGGCCACCCGTCGGCAGCCGCGCCGCAAAGACCGTCTCTACATCGACTCAGGCCATCTCCACTCGTTTACAATCTAGGCTAAGTGATATACTCTCATTACAATATCTGCACAGTTCAATACTAATTTAACTAAACATATACTATATTTAACTAAACATGTGTTTGTAGCTACTCTCACGTACACTTTGGATGTCGATCCAATAGGAAAAAATAATATTTATCTTTCCCCTAAATTAGGTATTTAACGAAAAAAAAACGACAAAAGAAAATTTAACGAAAAAAAAAATTAATCCCATTTTTTAAAATATCTACTAGAGATAATTTAGGTTTAGGCAGCGTGCTGGTTTAGGTTTAGAAACGAAATTCAAAACATTGACTCTTTTCTATGTTTAAAATTAATTAAAAAGGAGAAAATATATCACTACTTTTTTCTTTGAAATAATCTTTTTCTTTTCAAAAATCTATGGTAATTTCAAGTATGTATAGGAATATGTATTTTTTTATTCGAAGGTCGTCAGTTAGGCTGACGGTCCACTTGATTGTAGTGTAGAATTGAATTGACTTTAGTAGAATTGAAGATAAGGCATTAAGAATCCCTTACTCAGTCACAGAAACACAATAGCAGATATTCCGTTATTACACCGCCAGACGCGTTGCCAAAATGACTGAGAATCGCAGTGTTGACAGTACTTGCAAGCTCCTATACATGTTTTAATGTTTATTAAAACTTACAGCTGTTTTTCATAAGTGGGCAGGACTAGGGATATAGAATCTACATGGCCAATAAGATTTTTTGGCCATTCCAATATTATACAACAATAAACTTCAATATTTGAATTGTATAAATTATTCAGAAAAAAAAGTTCCTAAATGACAGTGAAAAACATATTAAATTCCATTGCGATGTTAGAACTAACTGGACAAACAAATGCGACGCATAAAACGACTTTGTTATTGTAACATATATTTAGAGATTGTGTAGATGTGCAGATAGTTATGCATCACGTACCTATGGTACCTACATTCCTTATCATCGAATGAGCGGATGAATAACTGCTGACTCGTAGTTTTAACAGAACAAGTCGTAGTGGATGTGGGCTCGCGCGCCATTGGGACGCGCGCGACGAAGCACAGAATATAATAATAGTACAAGTATGAACGAAGGGAACAAAGTCTACTAGCCTCGATCGTTTAGGAGTTGTTAGTTGTAGTTAGTACTAGGGTTTTGACGAGCCCATTGGATGAGTGGTTAGGGTGCTTGCCTTAACGCTCTGTTCTAGGGTTCCCGGGTTCGATTCCCGGCAGGGTCAACTTTGAAAAATGAACTTTTCAAATTTGTCTCTGGTCTGGATCTGGAAAGTACTGGAAATACTGCGTTTCGCAGTTATTTGGGCAGCCCGTCTGGCGGCAGTAACCACCCCCTTACAGAAGACCACCGTGAGTGAAGTAAGGGATGCCAGAGCCCTATCCCTTATCCTTAATCCTATTGTAGTCGGCAGCGCACTTGCAGTAGCTTTGGCGTTTCTCGTGTTATAGGCGATGGTAGTCACCTACCATCAAGTAGACCGTCAGCCTGTCTGCCGATCTTAACATTAAAAAAAAAGGCCCAAAATTGAAAGTTTTCTAATAAAAATGAATTGTTATTAAAAACATCCCTGAGCGCCTCGCGACTTGATTAGATATAGGATGTTACTTTTTTGTCATTGGAAAAATACCTATGTCATTTGAACAATTTTTATTTAACATTCTTAACGCGATTAATATATTATTTGCAATGACCGATAACACTTTAAAGACAAACGTACAAACACTTGTTATCAATTTAAGAAAAAGCGCGTTTAAACAAACGTCGGCAGAGTACACTAGAACATACGAATCCTTACAATGTACTTAATATGTGGTTACAATATTTTTCAAATATAGCCCAACAAAACCTGTTAAATTTTATTGCATATTTTCAGAAAATATTTATAGTTGAAATATATCTACATATATTATGTATTATGGAATAATACAATAATTTATTAATTGTATCTTGCATGGAATACTGTCAGAATAATACTAAATGATAAAAACAATCATAGTTCAGAGGTTTGTATATTTAATCAAGAAAAGATTTGTTGTACAAATCTTACCCTGAAAGTTAAATCTTAATAAAAAAATTTCAAAATTAAAAAACTAATGGCCTAGAGAAAACTTCAATATAAATTGATGAAATATGTGGGTTTAACGGAAACATTTTGACTTTAATTAATAATTTTTCAAAATAATATTGCTGTGAAGAATTTTTTATTATGAGTTTATGGTTAATCATTGCATTTTTAGTATAATTATACTAATGTAATTGTAACAATTAATTGATCCGAAAAAATATAATGCGAAGTTTTAGTACTAATTTGTGTTATTATAAATGATTACTATATATATAGCTGTGTCAAAGCACACATTTGATCATATGTCAATGTATGTATGAACAATTGTCAAAATTATTTGTCATATTTTGGTATTGGAATTATACAAAGCAATAAAAAAAATTATAGCACCACAAACAACAAAAATATTGAATGCTTATTATAAATGACAATAAAGTTTTATTGGCTAATTATATTAAAGTTTTTTATAAATGCAAACATTAATTAAATATTCCAGTGAGTAGAAGTACACCTAGTCATCACAATGACTTTGATATCATGCCACTTTGATATTTAAAATAATAATAAAAAAACAAATTAATCTTTTTTACTATATGCTGAATATGTACATGGGAATACAAAGGAGCTGCTGTTAAACTGATTTGATATGTTGTGCTAATAAGAACTAAGTAGATATTAAAATATTCAAAATGAAACATCAATGTATAGTTTTAATTGTGTGCGTTTTTATCTTGATGACTCAAAAATGCATGTGGAGGCTCTTTACAAACTCAAGTATATTAAATAAAATTTTCCGCCACTTTACGGTAAAATAAGAAACTCATACTAATAAATTTTGAGAGAAAGATTTGGAACCAAGTAGGTAATGTATACATATAGGTTTTTTAGAGGGTTTAATGCTTAAATTGATAACGAACCAAATGGAAAAAATTTGGTTCTATTATTAACTCAATTTCTAGAGTATTTTTCAATTTCATTAGGTTTTTTGTAATAAAAATGCAGAAAAATTGAGGATAATGATCAACAGGTATTAAAATCGTGTTACTGTTAGATTTGTGTCATAAGATGACACAAATATGGTGTTCATTTGTGTTGTCTTCTTAATAACATATAGAATGTTAGGTATATTTCTATACTATATTTAAACTTCACTCTTCTCTCCCTCCAAAAGCCATAATAAAAGGGAGACAGTGTTACTCGCTGACAGATGCACAGTTGGTCAGTGTTCAGGGTGACACAAGACAATGAACCGACATAATAATATGATCTTGGTTGTATCATGCATGGATGATTATTCTTACTCACATAAAGAATTATTTCTATATAATGGCAACACACATAAAGATGCAATGCAACACTATATTTTTAATTTTAAGTTCAGTTTCTGCAGTCAGAAAGATGTGATTGCACCACAGACTATTTATTATTCATGTTATAAATGTTTGATTGATAAAATCACTTGGGATTGAGAAGAAACTATTGAAGATTGATTGAGACACACATTTGTAACTCAAAAGAGTATCTATCTTGTTTTGGTATAGGTTTATCTTCCTTATAGTCAGCATTTCAAGTTTGTGGTATTTGTAATTACATGTACAATAGCTGATCCTACATTGTTCTGTCAAAAGCTATTGGACTGTGGCAGCTGATGTGTAATTGTCAGCAATGAATATTGGGTGGGAAAAAGTAAAATTTCTCTCTTCATAAGAACTTTCCCTGGACAAACATTTGAAAAAATTATAAAATAACCGAATTGGTCTAGCCATTCTTGAGTTTGGTGATTGGCAATATCTTTAGAGATTAATTTTTACTTATATTAAATGATGACGATTGTGACTAAAATCTGATCTTGTTTCATCTTTTTACCAATTCCGCTATATTTCTGGCAAAAAAAGTTCACTATAAATACTAAGAGAAATTAATAATTTTCATTGTTTATTCAGTCTTGGGACTGTTCTTTTATCGACATAATTTCATCTATTTTTAAGTTGGCCTGTCAACACAGGTTATTCACAACCACTTCCATCCAGTTGGCAAGCCTTCAAGAAACAGTAACCAATGGGCTAACATTATAATTATTTATGTGAATTGCTTAATACTACCAAGTATAAATTGTGTCACCTTTTAGCATTTCCAGCATACATTTCTATTCTAAACAGTTCAAATAGAATGAATTAACAAGAGTATTTAAAACTTGAATATATTCATTTATAATTGACATCTAAATTTAGTAAAGCAAGTTCGGAGCTTGTAACATTTATTTATATTTGTTTTTTATTTATTATACTTTATTTTTATTTATTTCTGTCATACTATACATAAATTTCATTCAAATTGTCAAATTTTCATTGAAATTTTCAGTAGTACATGAAATTCAGCTTAGTGTCAAAATCTATAAAAATACATAAATTGTATGTTATGTCAAATAAAGTAGGTATAAAATTAACTGTTATTGCCACGGTTAGTGTTGAATACACAATCATTTTAACATGACATTATTTGAAATTATGTTTACATATTAGAATTAAGGTTCTATCTAGTAGTCTGGTAGTGAAAGTCTTTCTTGAATGTTATAGTAAACCTTTTCTGACTGTTTTTCGTCTATTTATAAGGATGTATATGTAAAACTTACCATTTGGGCCATATTTTTCTTGATTTCTTTTGATTTGATCTGGACTAAGGCCCTTGTCCGGGTCTGTGCCAAAATATCCTAAGACTTCATCCACGGATTTCGTGTGAGCGTCCTCCATGGTGGAATTTCTACGTTGCCGTCAGTTCTAAAAGGCATAAAGAAAATAAGGTTACAAATGACGAGTCATCAAGTATGCTTTGAGGTTATATTAACATATAAATGAACAAATCCATACAACGATAGGTATTTATTATTCTTTATTCTATTTGTAAATTGAATCAATGACCACATTCATTACACGTTTTTTTTTTGGTGAAAAACTTAGAAACAATAAAAAATGAGTGACATTGCTCGTTACAATAATTGTTGTTATCTTTTGTCGTATTGAAACACCGAATCGTGCCATTAAAAATTTTGTATTACCGCAGTAATTTGTTGAAAATTGGATGAAATTTAACGAGCAACTAGCTATTTCCTGAATCGCAAGCACTCTAGTTCAATCAACCATTGCACCACTCACCAATATTTTAATACATCAGAAAAGTTTTGAGAAGTGCTTCACTTATAAGAAAAAATGTCTCTTATTATATTTATGTAGTACAAACTAATTTTCACTAAACTAATACTTTTTTCTCGTAAATATCATAAACCACGCGAACACGTATCTAAACTAGTCGTCATTTTTTCTAAAACTGACGTGTGTGTTGTGTAACGACGTGAACAATGGTAACACAGAGTCAAAGCAAAAGCAGCGCCATCTTCCACAATTATTATTAACTATTATTATTACAACGAGATTTCATCTAAAATAGTTTTATGTAATGCCTAATAAATAATGTAAGTTGTTATTTATTTAGACCTAAAATGATTATTCGAGTAATAGGACAAAAAAAATATCTTAGAATTTTGGTCAGAGTTTATTTTCTATTTAACAGTAAATGTGGAGCAACGCCATAGGCTGAATTTGTACCACGTGACGTTAAGCTATTTCGGTGGTCTATGCGCCTACAAACGCGGTATTTTTAAAATTTAGAAATGTATGGCGTTTGGTATATAAAGTTCTTTCGCGTTATGTAACACTGTTTTATCACTGATTTACCAACACTGAAGTATTGTGAAAAACTTAACACTTCACACTTGAGATTTCTACACTCACGGTTATTTTGTATTTTTGATATTTGGAACTTACTGAGGTATAATTTTTTTTTTCGACAGCTTCGGGAAGGAAAGAAGAAATAAAAGTGGCGCGGGAGATGTTTTCCCGCCGCGCCCCGAGTTGCGACTCCCGGGCAGAGAGCGACGATTTTAGAGCGGCGCGGGCGCAGCCGAGGGACAACGTCGGAGATTTCTTTAATTATTTTGGCAACAGTACTCGGTGGTAGAGCCGAGTCGCTTTCCAGGGTTGCTGTCGCGCGCCGGCCGTCGCGGCCGTCCCATCATGATCTTTTTATAGCGAACGCAGCGCAGCCCGGATCGAGATGTTCATTACATTTCACATTTTTTTCTTTTTCATTAAACTCACTACCCAGGTTCGCAAATAACCTATTCGAATTAGAGTTTATTTTACCGAAATGCGAGAACTGGATCACGCTAATATCATATTATAATTAAACGAGCTAACCCGACAGTCGTTGCCCTATTAATTTCATACAGAAGCACCATCCAAGTTTCCAACTTATCCCGTGAATTTTCCAAAAAAAAAAAAAAGTCGTCGAACAAAAAAAAGTGTGCATGTCAGCTCCGACGCACTAATGGAGTTTACTACTTTAACCCTTTACTGCATGATATATTAAATAAGTGAAAAAAAAATTTTTTTTTTTAAATTTATGGTTTTATTTAAGCTTCAAAATTAATTATAGATATTTTTTTCTCCAAAAAGTACTTCCATTTAATTTTTTTTATCAGAAACCATATATGGGTTCGTATGCATCAAACCTTTAAACCCCTTGGACATATATGGTTTCGTATGCATACTACGCAAATATGATAAGTGATATCAAAACCTTATTTTAACTGACGAAATATAAGTAGAAAAAGAATGTTATACAAAATTATTGATGAAACTTAATTAAACAATTTCTCTTATCATTATAACATAAATATACCTTACATTTGGGACACTTAGTATAGGTTTTCATTCAACAAACTTGACAAATTTGTCGATTTTTCTGCCATTCTGGAAAGTGCCCAATATTGTCAGTCCTTACAGAGTTCAGGGGTAGGTCCTGATGCTTTTCTGGAGCTTTTCTAATTTTCTTCCTATTGATGGACAAATTGATGGACAAATTGATGGACTTCCATGGTGGCTCGTAGATGGTGAACCAGTCACTGAATTGGCCAATGGACGACCCCGTTTACGAGGAAGAGCCTTTCCTGCTTTGCACAAGTGTTCCGAAATGTTTGAAGACAAATAGAGATAAATACGAGACTTCATTTATTCTTCGCCACAAAATCCAAGTCTTGATGCCGGTAGTTTCACCAATGACATAAAAATTACTATACCAATAAATTGTTCCATCTCTTCTTTCGAGATATGGGCTGGCTTGTTGACGTTATGTTGAATAGCTTTCAAATTGGATTGTTCTACTATCATTGTTATCAACTCGTCAGTAAATAGATACAAGAAGTAATCGGCTGGCGAATCTAGCTCTTTTATATCATCAGGAAGTTCAACATCTCCAGTGAAAATGTAACGATCCACGTTATAAGGAGGCAAATGTTCAGATGACCAGTTCATTCTAACGGTAGGTTCTTTACGACGATTGCTTTTCTTCATCTTTGATGAGGGTAAATTTGCTAAAGGAACGTCGTCGTCGTCTGAAAATTCATCGTCCGTCTCAGGTACAATAACAGGGCGTCTAAATGGTATGGAGGATGTAGGCATATCGGTGTCGGAATCGGAAGCCAAATCATCATCGCTAAGGCCATGCTCAGGGATTGCGTTAGTATGCCTATTATGTCCATAAAAGCGGCTAGGATCCATTCTACCACCAAGAAAGATAAAGATAGCTTAGCATAAAGAAAACGTAAAGAAAATTGAAACGAAACCATATCCTCGTGCTTAATTAATAATCATGTTTGAGTGCATACGAACCCAGATATGGTTCCGAAACAATTGGTGTTGAAAATGGATGAAATCGAATAAAAAGTGAATATCTATTACAGTGCATTCAAGCTAGAAGTTATGACACACAACAAAACATTTTTTTTCGCTCGAAAAACTCACCTTTTCATTTTTATTTCTTTTTTCAAAGTTGAGAGTCGAACGCGTATGTAAACATTCACTGACAATGTCTGGAAAAGTGAGGTTATAGCCAAGTGGCATATTTTGCATTGCAAGTGGCATTACGTTTTGTTATTGCTAATGATATGAAAAACCAACCCCATTAGGATTTATACGCCAGTTTTTTTATTTTTTTAGAATAAATAATCTGTAAACATTTCAAACCATATATGGTTTCCTATGCGGTAAAGGGTTAAATGAATAACATTTTCCTGCGTCAATAGATAACTGGATACCTAATTGCATTATATTATTTAGTTACATTCTGCATACTCAGATGTCACGTGTTCCAACAAAAGATATGTTAATTATGTTCGATATACACAGATGCATTACCTTTTATAAGTTCAAATAGTTCGTTTTTTTGACGACCTATGTCACTGCGTCGGCAGGTTATCATGCGCTATTGTTTTGTTCCTCACCGCGGACTACACTTTTCATACAAGATTTCGAGTTTGTTTGTTTGTCACACTACAATTGAATTAGGGAACATAAATACATGCGTCAGCAGTTGCACAGATATCAAAGTGACAGATAACGAACGCTTCTTAGTTAACGATTGTATTAATCTTAATCCTCATAAAATTTCTATTACCGGGCCTATTAAAATCGATTCTTATGAAGCAAATTCTAAAAAGAAAAAAAAAATCGGATAATCGGTCGTACCGTTCTCAAATGACGCTCCATCATAATATGTGACAATTGATTTTCGTAACTATTCGGGGCTCGGGGCGAAGACAAATTCAACATATCAAAGATCATAAAAATCGGTCTAGCCTTTCTCGAGTTATAAATGGTGAAAGTAACAAGACTTTCTTTTTTATTTTATTTATATATACATAGATGGTAACACAGAGTGAAAGCAGCGCCCTCTCTCTCAAATATTATTAATATTGGTAATAATATAATGAGCAGTGGGATGCCCAAAAAGTCCGGGCAGTTAACGCTTTGTTCTTTCAGTATATCACATAATTTCAAAATAATGTTACCAGTGCGCATTTTAGAAAAGCAGATTTTTTTTATGAAATTTTCATAAAGATGCAAAATTAGTAACTCAATTCTCGGTTTATTTCAAGAAGAGTAAAAAGGCAGCGTAGTCTTGCAGAACAATAAGTAAACGTGTATGGTGATGACGATTTAAGATCGTGTAACTTTGACAATATTGTCAAACAACACTAGAGTTATATTTTATAAGCAAAGTGTATGAATCTTTCAAATTTATATTGAAATCTCTTTTGAAGGAAAATTCTACAATTGATTAGAATTGGCTGATTTTTTAAAATAGTTTCCTTCAATGCAATTGTTATTATAGTTTGTGCATTACTAATATAATAACATTGTTACTAACATTGTAAAAATAATATATCTCTTACATTGGGATCATTTTGTACTGAATTTGCAAAAAGTGCGGTTTTTGAAAATTGAAAATTCTGATACAAGGAAGATGATTTAATTTCTTTAAAACTTCTTTAAACTTGTATAAATAATAAAATCTAAGATTAGATAACAATAAAATCTACAATGTAATAGATTTTGTACGAACAATTAAATAAGTATACTTAAATTTTTCGTAGAAGAACCCAAAGTATTATGACAGTAATTGCATCAAAGAACTATTATTTTTCTCTAATATATTATACTTGACAGCTTCGATTTGCTAAAAAATACTCGTAATAGATCCGTTTTGAAAGCTGTAATTAATTAATTATGAAAAATCAAAACTAAATATAATAATCGGTTCAAAACAACTCAAACTTTGTGAGTAAAGTTCCAACAAGGTTTTTAATGGCGATATCTCGTTAATGTTTTGACTTTATAGCAATACCTGTATTATTATGCAAAAATACTGTAAGTGCTTTCTATACGAAGAATTTTTTTTTGCAGTATAACTTCACCTATTATTTTACGCACTATTCACTATAATCATGAATTTTCTTCACCGGATGCGGGGAATCTCCACATGAAATGATTTAGTACCTACGTTTTAAGGACTCTCATTTGATAACCATAGTGGTGCTCTTAAATTTTTTTTCTATGTGATGGTGGGCAGGCAGGTGGATTGTCTAACTGAAGGAAAGGTGTTGTGTGCCGACTTTGATAGGTCAAATGATAAGGGTTAAGACGTGATGGCATCCCTTACTCAATAAACGAAATTCCACAACACCCAACGCTGCATTTTCTCGTTAGTCTTAACAGGGGGGTGGTTACTGCTGACTTATAAAGTAGCTGTTACGGCTAAGATTATAATAATTATTCTCTATTAGACCCAAGGCAGATAAAGAAGGTACATTAGACTCAATTGTAGCTGGTAGTACATTGGGCTTCTATTATGGGAATATAAAATATAGATATTAAACATATATTTTATATTAGACTTGAAATGAAACTACACATTGTAGATAAGGTGTTTTTAAAAAAGAAATGGATTAAGAAGAATAGATGAAAAATAAAAAGATTGATACTTATTCAAATTGAAAAAATAAAAATGAAAATAGCCACCAGCAAATTCTTTAAATGTTAACAAAGTACCCTTGAGTCGATAGGCTAGTCTGACACTTGACCTCAATAGTTCGTCGAGGCCAATAAGTCAATGGTTAAATACATCTCTGTTATAACTACTCTAGCTTCATTAATTATGAAAAAGAAGTTTTTTTAATCTTTCTAATTATTTTAATAATATCCATTTAAAAAGAATGTTGGAGTAAAAGATGACATTATAATAATTTTGATTATTTCGATAATAAGTAAAAGAAATATTATTAATAAAAGTAATTAATAATAGTAATTAAATTATAAACATAAGTAAGTAATATTAATAACAATTTATATAATTTGTATTGTGTATTTTAAGAATACTTTTTATATTAATAATGGTATTTGACACTTTTCGATCAAGTCATGGATAATTAAATTTTTAATATGATGGGCGGTAGACGGATTGACGGTCCACTTGTTGGTAACAGGGTAACCATCGATAAACACAAGTACCAACGATGAATTCATGTAAGAAGCCGGAAGTATACCTACCTACAACATCTAAATCTAAAAATCCTCAACACGCTCTGGTTCATTGAATGCATCGTCTTGTAACCAAATGACTGTTTTAAAATATTTGTCACCCGGCGATCACAGCCTTGTGTTTAAAGCACTTGGTGTATATTTAGAGAGTGAAAATAGAAAATCGGAGGAAAATATTTGAATGCCAATGTTAACAGTTATTTTTGCTGGTTCGAATTAAAATGTTCTAAAGAAAAATCTTTACGATACTCGTAAAATGTATGGATCTTTTAGATCTTTTATTAAATTTATGTTAAATTTGTTTAAAATATTGTTCTGTTGTATTTATCTTCCAATATCAATAAATATAGGCTATTAAAATAAAATCACCCAGTTATGTAATACCACAGTTTTACAATACCTAATCTGTGGTAATACTGAGCAAAAATTCTACGATTCAAGTCATAATAAAATTTTCTTCAATATATTTCTAATATAAAATTTTCGTGTGTTGTTGTAACAAAACTCCTCCGAAACGACTGGACCGATTTTTATGATTTTTTTTGGTATATTTGGTAGGTATAGGTCGTAAACAAAGATATTCAACTGTATATATATAATCTATATATTTAATCTTTTCTGTCGTAAAGTATTTTTCCCCCTCCTACCCCCACCCCCCTCCTAGTGTTGTGGAAACAAGGGTGCTGGAAGTTGGTTCCACACGCTAGCATTTATTATGGTTTGAAAATAAAATTTGACCCGATAGGTGGCGCCACAATCGGGTTACGGAATTTTTTTTGGGTTCTGGCAGGACAACGTTTGCTGGTTCAGCTAGTATTTTTATATATTTATTCATTATTCAAAATTCACAACTCGTAATTGTTGTGTTTATAGATAAAAAATCATAACTTACAGTAAATTACTGATTTTACATTTATTGTACAATAGAGGAACAAAGAAATAGTTATATCTTCCGACATTGTTAAACAAATAATTTTAACTAACGATTCAATGATAGCCCACTTATTATTACGCACTTACGTATATTAGGATCATAGAACAGAAAAAAATAGGTATTGTTTTAAGGTCAAAACATTAGTGAGATGTCGCCATTAAAAACCTTGTTCGAACTATCCTCACAAAGTTAGAGTTGTTTTTGATTTACCGTTAATGGCTACTTGTCGCAACCATGTCTACATATAACCATTTAGGTAGAGATTTTTTGTTCAAAAATAGCAAAGATATAGAAAGCCTCGTTAGAATATTAACTTATTAATATTAATAGAATCAAACTTTTCAAAATATAATATATTATGCTCTGTATTTTTATCTGAGTTTTAATTTTACACTAACAAGTCAAATTAGGCGACGAAAGTAACACTTTTCTACTAAATCATCGCCTTAAGTACTGTTTCACTGTTTCGATTATCTGATAAAGTCCATTTTTTTTTATCAGAATTGCATGTAAATGTTCTATAAAAAAAAAGAGTAACTCAAATGAATTTAGTATCCGTTAAGACGACGTAAATACGAAGAGTGCGAGGTGTGTACAGAAGGAGTGTATAATAAAAAAGCGAGCTTTTAACATTCCTAGATAATGTAGTACGTACCTACGTGCTCTGGCGTACGCGGCGATATGCACCTACAGTTATCTAACCTTATGTAAACCGATTCATCATGTACTAATAAACGGGTGAAGGTAATAATTGAAATAGAATTATAGTAGTTGAATTTCGTAACATAATTTGGCAGGTTAGATCAAGGGCTCTTGGCCGGACAACAAGGGACTTCAGCGCGTGTCCGACATACTTTGGAAACCTGCGAACCAATTATTGACACGATTTATTGGAACATACATATATTAAACCTTTGGAGGCGAGATAACTTTTATGCATTGATAAACTCATTGCTTTTTTTAAATGCGATTAATAACGATTACTTACGGTTTTTTAAATGTGACTTATGACTTAGTGACTTTATGGGAAAAAATATTTCTTTGTAAACGGAGACGTACTCTGAATCTCCAATAAAAATAAATGAAAAACTGCAATGTATGAGTCAAAAATTATTTAGTTTCTAAATAAAAAGTTTGAGTTGCTTTTTATATAAACACATACGCTGTTAATACGTAGATCTGTTTGTTTGTTTGACCATCAAATAATTATTGACATTTGTTGTAAGGACAGAAATTGTTCAATCAATTTTAACGAGACCCGTAGATATTTTATAATAGATATTATAAAATATTTTATAAAATATACATTTTATAAAATAAATTCGTAGTCCACTCTTCTCTCTTTCTTCGCTAACTTCTTCTAAAGCATCCAACGGATTTTAATAGAGTTTTCACTAATAGAATGAGAGATGACTGAGGAACGTATGTAAATATAATATGAAGAAAAATGCATTGGGGACCGTTCGCTGGTCTAATAATAAAAAGGGGAATATAGAACAGAAATTTCAAAATAGCTTTCCTTAAGACTTAAAACGTAGTGTGTATGCCTTTTATCCAGAAAAATACACTGATTCCGACGGGACGTGGATAAAGTTGCGGGCGAAAGCTAGTATATAACTTTGAGGCCATTGCTACTTGTCAAAGATAACATCCATGAGTTTCCTTTATAAACTCAAAAGTAAACGCAAATTATCAAATTTAGTTTAGCGCCATCTATCATTAATTATTTAAACAAAACGGTTTCCGCTTTGAGTTTGAAGCAAATAATTGGTGATTAATCTATTGTATAGTTGAGTTTGTAAAATAATAATATAAAAAAAAAATTAAAATTTGCACATTTCTCGAGATTAAATCCAATGAAGTTTGTATGGTAACGGTTCTAATGTTACTCGGCAAGAGCAAAACATAAATCTTGGTAATTATTGAGGTAAAAACGAGATATTAATCCTTGCGTTGGTGTCTTAATTGTAGATCCACGGATTCCATCATAGTTGTTTTGCGGTTTTCATAATGTAATACGCGGAGTATTTTTATAGCTACACATAAATTCAAGGTATTATTACCTACATACCGTGGTTACTATTTTCAGTTCATTTTTTCTGCCAAAAAACTTCTACATACATATGTACATACATATATCTATGGAGCGAATATGAGTTTATAAAGAAATGAAGTTATTATCAGGCCCCTCTATTCCACTGGGCACTCTGTGCCAGGGCAAGTGCCCAGGGCCCCATCATTGATGTGGCCTCCTAATTCCTGTCAGATCATCATTCGATAACCAATATTGCCGATAAGTATTGTTTTGAAAACCATAAGTGGAGTAGTGATGGAGATGGAGAAAATTCATTTTGCCTATTTTAATAAAATAACCATCCATCATAGTCATAGGGCCCCAATTATTTTAAAGTGTCCGGGGCTATCAATAGGTTAAAGGCGGCCCTGGTTATTATAGGCAAAATCGTCCGTCTTGAATTACAAAAATTGGTTATTGTATTTAGTGACGATGACGTATTTAAGTAGACTAAATGAACTCTGCCTTTTATAAAAGGAAAGAATTCAATATCTGTTTTTTATTGAAGTCTTCATGAATAAAATTTTGATCTATCTTGATTATCTTGATCTAAATCTTGATCTTGGAACTATGATGAATAAAATAAATTTGGCAGTGCTAACAGGACATGAATAAAAGCTATCTGTGAGACCCTGACGATTGTGTAAGTCTGACCTCGACCTTTGTTTTTCAATAATAAATTCCTGAAAAATTATCTCAAAATATCGATAACACGTTTACACATATTTAGTAATTTATTATTTACGCAATTTTGCTTATTCATAACAATCATTGTTATGATATAACGAATAAAATACAATTGTCTAGTGTTGCCGTCACTAAAAAAACTGCTGTATAGATTACTTTTTTAAGTAATCTGTACAAACGAGTGATTTCGTTATAAGAATTTGACACTATGTTTTTATTTTAAGTCAATATTTATTTTAAGACACTATAAAATCCAAATTAAATGCGTGCGTATGTAATTGTAATCACAATTTACTGTTGGCAACACTGGGTTACGCAATCGAAATCGAACGGTTTCATTTGTTTTCGTCTCTCCGCACAGTGTGAGCACAAAATATCCATTCACAAAACGTTTTCCAGGATCACAATCCACAAGTGTGGCAACACAGAACAGTCACATTTTTCACGTTTCACAGTCCTCAAGTTGGTAACACTGGTCACAGATTCAAAATCAACTTACCGTTTCACTTAACACTTGGTCCCAATTTGCGGTTTGTGTACATACATCAAATTATAAAGAAAGAATTTTATCTTTCTTTTATTGTTTGTAGGTACTATCGTGTGTGGTTTGTGCGCCCCATGAGGATAGCGTCGGGAGTGCGGCGCGCCGGGCGCGGTGCGAGATGGCCGCCCTCTTTTATAAGCTTTGTGGTGGGCAGGCGGGCCGGGTGCCAGATACGACATCGCTACTAACACAAGTACGCACGTAATACACTCGACAAACACACCTCCGACTCTATTCCGAAGGCGTAAGGCTCGTTATTGCTTAAACGGGCTTCAAGTATGCACATCCCAGACACAGCCACTGACAACTCTTGACATTACCTTTAATTTACAAATTATTATTACGTGCACGCAATATGTATAACATTTACTGTCAAATCAGTGGACGCCTGTAACTTGTGATATATTTAAAATCTGGAAATTGTTGTTTTGTAAATGTCACAATTGCAATTTCCTTCTTTCTATCAAATTGTTAAAGCCGTTTGTTCATTGTCATTTGAATTTAGGAATATTTTGTTGAATTAAAAGATTCAGATATATTTAAAAATCTTCTCTGTGAATGAGCAACATGACAGGTGACAATAATACAAGAAAATACTGTTATTTTATTTTAAAACTTTTATGTAATTATTTTAGTAAAAATAACAATGATTTTTATTCATTGATTCCTCACACAGAGGTCAATATACTACGTGGATATATTACATAATAACTATGTACACAAATAATTACTAATTTTACACGCTTTTGCGCTACGGGCAAACGTAGCAAGGGCAGGCGTAGCACTAGCTACGAGGCATCCTACGAGGCATCGTGGTCGCGTATGTTTGCTACGAGCGCATAAGAGTAAATTTTTTTTAGACTACTTAGCTGTGCTCGCGGCTTCACCCGCGTGAAATTCAGATTGTTTCTAGGTATCAGTAAAAATGTTACCTACCTCGCAGTCGTAACGTACGCGTCTTGACTTTGCAGTTGCACTGCCTCTGTGGTTCGCCCTTTATATACATTTTGTATTATCTCTTTAACCATACTTTACGTCCAAAACATATGCAGTAAGAATAAAAAATCACGTGTATTAAATACTTAGGACGATAAACTTGCTGATTTTGATAAGGATTCATGATTTTGTTGATGACCAATAAACCTCACATAACCATTTTAATATTTTTGTAAATACGAAAAGTAGTTTTGTGGCTTAAATATAAAAGTTAGACATATGCTGTCGCTGACTTTTTTGTCGACCGTTTTTTCGTCGACTTACTTTGCACATTTGATTAGCACGAAAAAGCATTTTAAGGGATAATATATAGCCTATATTCATCCTGAAATTCTATTCTAAGTATTGGTGAAAGATGTTTTAAAATCGGATGAGTAGTTTCGAAGGTACATACATACACACATACAAACATACAAATTTCAAAGAGGTGAAATTTATCTATACTAATTTATATTTACTAATGTAATAGTATAGATAAACGTAGGTAACTGATAACTGTCAAAAACTTTGAATCTGTTTTGTTACTGTTCTGATCTGTTAGTTTCTTTTACAAAATCAATATAATCCTGTATTTTAAAAAAAATCTGTGTACAGGTTGATAAAAAAATACACAATAGGAAAGTGGTAATTTAGAATTTAAATAAGTAATTACAAGAGTTAAGTAATTACAATTTAAATAAGTAATATAATAAATTGCTGTACAAAACGTGTTTACAATTACATAATAATAAAATTTTTGGTAATTTCATTTCAATCAGATCACAATGATCGATTTTATAAAAATAATATTTCACGAAATTATCATTTTTGATGTGTGTAAATGTTTTTTTCATAGAAAATTAGTAAGAAATGTTTTGTTTACCCGATTGCACCACGGCTTTTCCCTATTTTTTGACTAAAAGAAATAAGACGGCATTCATGCTACAGCCGCCTTATACTTCGTAGGTACTTGGCCCTGTACGCCTCTTTACTGTTTATAAATATTTTAATATTTCGCGACCATAGATAAAGATCATTTTGAAGAAATTGAAGTGCATTCCTAGATATGTGTGACAAAAATGCCTAGAAGATTCGAGAAATGCTCGTTGGCAAGACCAAAGTCGAGAATAAATTTGAAGGACTTGTATAAATGTTGAGAAATATATCAATATTTCTTTAAATAAATATACGAAATTTCTGAACATTCTTTGATCACATACTTGTAGTATAGAAACAGATTTTTTATCAGTTATAGCACTAAGAGAATTTTCCATATTATTAGCAACATGGTGCAATGACTCCATTAACCCCAATGGCCCACACAAAATCCGTTTAGTACGTAATATATATAAATTCACTTTTAACAATTCGTCGTCTGAAAAATTGCAAAGAATGCGTGTTACCGTTTAAAAACTGGGAGACAAGATTCATTTTTAAAACAGTAAATTATTGAACATACATTTTTTATGATTCCGTATGTCCGAATAAAAAAACGGAACCCTTATTGTCCGACCATTCTCCCCCCCCCCATCTCCGATACTACTGAACCTAAAATTTTTAAAAGAATACAGAAATTAGTTTTCTACTTATAGATTATAGGAGAACCTATAAGAAGTCCATAATATTAAATTAACATGGTAAATCACTCAATATTGTGCGGATAGGTAACATCGTACGGAACCCTCTTCACGCGAGTTCAACTCGCACTTGTCCCGAATTTTTTTAAATACTTCCAGTCACTAAGAGTTTAAAACAGTGCCGTTAAATGTTTATTTTCTACTAGCGATCCGCCTCTGGCTTCCTACGGGTGCATTTCGCCTGCAAACTACATAAATAAATCTTCCTCGTTTATCGCTCTTTCTAAATATTAGTGAAAAACATATAAAAACCGTTGGGTGATTTAAAAGAAGTTAGAAGGGAAACAGACATAAACGGACTTTATTTTATAATATATATATATATTGTGTTAAGGTCGTCAGATAGGCTGACGGTCTACTTAACGGTGGGTGGCTACCGTCGCCTATAACGCAAAACCCCCACCATAGTAGATTGATGTTTTATTTTCCATCGTGCAGTATATTGACATTGATATCAACATTGATATTGAGTCAGCAGTTTGTGCTCTCGCTCACTTGCGAATCCAAAGCCATCCGTGCATCATGGACTTCTACTCTGAACGAAATTCATTATCATATTTTATGGAAAAACGTGGACTGAAGTTCGAACCCAGGCCAGAGTGGACTAAAAATAAAAGTCTACTTATGGTTCATGTCACTAAAACAAATTTTTTGCTATTTTATAACATTGTACGTGTTCATTATCAAATGAAGAAACATTTCAATATAAACACCACATGTAACTGTGGTTATCTACATAAAGTAAAAACGATAAAATACTTAAGGATTCTCCTGGACGAAAGACTGACTTGGTTGGTATCCTCATATCAAGCAACTCACTGAAAGAACTAGAAGATTAATATACGTGGTTAAAAAGTTACATTCCGTTGATGACGACAAATTACTTAGAACAGCTCACTTTGCCTTGGCAGAGTCTGTCCCGACTTATTGTAATATGGAAAGGGGTGTGTTGCGAACTCCTTTATATTTTTTAAATTTATATTTTTTAAAGGAATTGGTTGCGTTTTTGTTTAAAAAAAAAGAAATAAAATTTGTAATGTCATTAGTCATGATATATTTTTTGTAAATTCAACATGTAACATATTTTAATTAAAAGTAGAATAAATTCATTTTTGTTATACAGTCCATTGTCTCATTGTCATCAGGGTGGAACATTTAAAAGTCTAAAAATTAGAAAGAGCACAACTAACTTTATTAAAAGTAATGAACTAAACCCGTTTAGGTATCCCACATCGGAACTGTACTCTGAATGTAATTTTCTAACGGTAAGGCAGCTTTTTATATACCTAATATTTAAAAAAAACCTGATACCAACCCTTATCTAACTTAATAGTTTCATAGCCAAGGTTCATTATGTAAATTCCTCTAATTATGCGAATTGGAACTTTCGTTTAGAAATTACAAATGCCGCGGTGCGAGTGAACAGCCCTACGCTTAGGTATTTTTTGCTTGCTATATAATAATAATTCTTTAGAAAATTATACATTTATTCTTATCACAACACGAAATCCACGCGGATGAAGTCGCGAGCATCGGCTATTTCTAATAATATTATAAATGAGAAAGTTTATATGTTTATTGTTCGATAACGGAAACGGCTGAACGGAAACGGCTGAACGGATTTGGATGAAATTTGGCACACAGATAGTTTATTAACTGGATTAACACAGAATAACTGTTTTAGTCAATATAATTAAGAAATAAGGAATCAACGACTCAACATGATTATTATAGGGCGTGAACCCACCGCCTCGCGGTCTGTGTTCTGACCGTTGCGGACTGATTGCTTTTGTGTGTGTAGGATTATAGCCACCACATATACTACAACGCAGAACGCAAAACTCGACCGCAGAACACGGACCGAGGGGTGGTGTTCTTACAACAATATTCGCAAGTTCTCTGTTCATACGTCAGTTAATACCAAGACTTTTCTGGATATATAAAATTCAGATATCCAGAGACAAGCTACTGTTACAGGTACAATTGATTGTGTTGCTTCTTTTTCTTCATGCTCATGAAGATTAATGAACGGATCGTGTTTTTATCTTCTTACAAGGCCATAACGTGGCCATCGCAGTAACACTAAGACAGTTCCTGTTACTGTGTGAATTATGTTATTTACCACTCAATCAAATTGCACGCCAAAACATGTAGGTATAGTTTGGCAGCAGTATCAGACAATAGATCTGAATGCTGGCCCCTTGGCACGGCTACATCGACTTGTTCAACGCGCATTGCGCTATAGTCTGTCTTCAGATCAGACATTTACATTAACCGTGTGCCCTTATATGTTCATCGGGTATATCGACATTTTGTTCGTCAATAAAAAAAAACAAGTCATGATTAATTGTTTTATTTCGTGAGAGTTTTGAGATACCGTGCTTTAGATCTTTTAGTCAGCTCAGCACACATAGTTTTTCTCAAAACATACCTAATAAGTGTTTCTCTTAGTGGTTAAGCTTCGGTAGAAGTCAAGACCAAGAAGAATATATCAAGAATATACATATATATGTCGCAGTCATCTGGTTAAATCTGATATTTGATTGAATGACTGGCGCGTTCATTGAATGACGACATTTAATTGAATGACTAGGCCGAACGTTGATTGAACAAGCGTTACTAAACGTCCAACTAGTTAGCGGATTGTAACATAGCCCTTTGAACATAGCGGACATGAAATCAGTCAGGTAATTCAAATTTAGTTCATTTTTTTCCCACTGCGGCGCTAGTATACACCAAAACAAATATGGCATCAAACAGCTCGCACAGATAGCACTGTCTTGATAGCGCATATTTTAATAAATTACTTTTGAAATAATATGATAATTTTTTCTAGGTTTTTTACTTTTTTATACTAAGCAAAAATATGAGATTAAGTAAAGCTTTGGAAATCATGCTACAATCTTTTATTATTTTAAACTCAGCAGTTTATAAATCAGTAATTTTTTAATTGTCCCAAAATTCACCCTAATCAAATATTGCAATTTGATTTAACGAAACATTTTATAATTCATTTATTTTTATTTAAAGTAAGGTTAGTTGCGAACTCATGGGCACCTTAACCAAACATTACAAAGTCGGCTATATCCCATTCAACGACTTCGCTAAATGACGTTCAGTCAAGACGTTAAACGTTACATTCAACGACTTGACGAGTTGTCCTTTAGCCATTCAATTAAATGTCGTCATTCAATGAACGTGCTAGTCATTCAATCAAATAGCAGATTCAACCAGATGACTGCGACATATATAAGAGCAGAAAGTATTGCTGTCGCCATGACAATCTCTCGTTCTATAATCATAAACAGGATTATTCTCGCTAATAAACCTGCTATCGTGGTTATCGAATGAATAAATCTCAACACCGGACAATGAATATTCACATGGTTGAAGAGTACCTATGTAAGTACCTAGACTTGAACCGCAAGATGACCGCCATCTGGGGTTGTAGTTTTGGCGAACTCGTTCAACATCTCAAGAGACTCTCGCTAATGACTGGGCCAAGGAACAGAAATAGAAGGCTGTACCTACTTCTTTTTAAATATCAGCCCCACGTTATATTTTAGAGGCTGGTTGATATCCTACCCCAAATTGTACGTCTTGGAATATGTGTCTTGGAAGTTACCAGAAGCTTCCATTGTAAATTATCTTTACGTGTTAAATATATTATTGACTAACTGGTGCCCGCGACTTCGTCTGCGTTGTAAAATGAAAAATGTAACAGCTGAGCATATATCTGACATCCTTATCGCTGTGACGATGTTAGCGCCCAATTTTTTATATTTTTGGACGATGCGTCGGGAACCTAACATTTTTTCGGGATGAAAGTATCCTAATGTTAATCCAGGAAATAATAGTATTAAGGGGAGACTACCGCCCGTTGTGAGGTCCCCGAGATGGCCGATGTACCTCCGCTTTTGGGTACGCCGAGGTTCCGACGTAGTTCTCCCCGCACTGGATAGTCGGGGCGGGTCGCCGAAGTTGTGCAACACCGTTAGGATTAGGATTAGGACACGAGCTGTGTACTTAAACATCCTTGACACGGTACTTATTATCAGGAGGTTCTTCACTTTGCAGCCTTAACCACCTGTAGTTTGGGCCTTGCCCTATATTCAGCAGCAGGCTCGTACTAAGTTTTTAATAAAATTATGCTCGTAGTTAAAACTTAGATAGTGATATACAGGCAAAGTTATGGAGAAATAAAAATTACTCTGTATTTGGTAATATATGAAACTAGCTTTAGGCCACGATTTCGTCGGGATGTCTTCATAAAAATTAGGCTATGTTTTATTTTGATTTTTATTTATAAACTATAATACTGTGAAGTTAAGTTTATCAAAACCCGTTAAGTAGTTTCTGCCTGAAAGATCAAGGGTTACTGTCTCCTATTAAGTGCTAAATGTGACGTGCGACTTCAGCGTAATTTTTCCCTCGACGCGACGTCTCAACGCCAGGCACAACATCTGCGGTCAATACATATATCAGCAACGTCTCGATAACAACAGACAACAGTCGACAAGCAAAGCTTGCCTAGATGTGATTTTGTACCGACGCTAGACGCGAAGATCACACTGCAATGGTTCGTAATGACTAGAGACGCAGCGCAAAGAGTTTGAACGCCACATAAGACGTGCCATATATCATTTTTTATTTATTTTTATTAAATTCTCTTGACTCTGGGTTTTCTCTTGACCAGCATCTATTCATGTAGGAAGGATGAGGCCGACGATGAAGCGAGCTCACCCAGAAGATGCCTATTTACTCGAACCTTGAAAAGATACAATTTTAAGTTCTTCGAAATAATTTTACAACGCAATTTAA
Source organism: Bembecia ichneumoniformis (assembly GCA_910589475.2). Classification (NCBI taxonomy): domain Eukaryota; kingdom Metazoa; phylum Arthropoda; class Insecta; order Lepidoptera; family Sesiidae; genus Bembecia; species Bembecia ichneumoniformis. The sequence goes on along the minus strand of OU342524.1, from coordinate 16,036,814 downwards.
CAGTTTGCTTTATACGAAAAGATGAAACAAAAGCTGAAATTATGTCTATAAGTGAAATGTTGGTTAATTGTATGTAGCTCGGAAATACAGGCGCCGGCAGGGTGTTCCAATCCTTAGCAGTGCGTTAGTAAGATGTTTTAAAGCGCTTGGTCCGAATTAGAAGGATTTCGACAACGGCGTACGAGGTGACGCTGTGAGCGGCCGATAGTGTTTATAGTAGACCACAGCCTAACAAATATCCATACAGCCATTCTTACAAACTTTAGTATTGTAATATAAGTAGGATTATATAATAACAATATACACTGGACAAAAATGTATGACACAAAATTAAAATTAATTTAATAATTATTCTATTGAAACCACAACGAAAAAACTCCAGTTTACACTAAATCCTCAACTAGATTTCGGTAAACACTAATGTCTCATTTACTTAGTTAACCCTAATGGGTTAACCCGAATCCAGTTAAAAAGCTTAAACACTTAGCAAAGGGTTACTAAAAAAAATCATGTGAAAATGATTCACAAACTTCATAATTAATTATGAAGCTATTAGAATTGCGAACCCATTATTCCAGCCACAAACCGTAATGAGTTAACGGTGTGTTTACAGCAATACGTGAGTTAGATACAGCTTTAAATATTATTTAGCTTTTACCATTGTACAAGGGTCGACATGTGATTCCTGGATTGAAGCCAAGTACAGCGGCCCACGCAAATCGCTCGCTCACTATCTGTCCACGGCATATCAGTTTGTATTTTGTTCCTACAAATATTGAGTTTGATTTCGATTGGCACTTGTCAAATCTTCAAATCGATGTCCAAATCTCTGCAGGGTCATCTATCTCAAGCTCGGACGCGTTGTATTTTTATTTTGTCGCGTTAATCACACATTCTAGTCGTGATTTATTTTCTATAATAAATTACTGTGCTGGCTAAAATTGCTCTGAATAATACGTGGATAACATCTCAACGAATATTATTTGGGTCCACACGATTAGGTAAAACAGTTAGGATTGTATGTAATTATGCAAATTATGGAGTCCCAAAAGGATAACATGTTCAGATATTCTTCAAAATTGTACTTACCAATAAAATCACTGAGCAGTAATAAAAATAGATTAAAAAGTTTACTTATGATAGTACCAGTTTTTGCGCGCAAATCTCTATAAATTACTAACTGAAGCCCGCGACTTAATCCGAGTTGATAAACGAAAAATATGATACCTGAGAAAACATATGAGTAATATAACGCCCGACATCTTTGTCGCTGTGACGATGGTGGCACCGATTTGTTTCATGTTTTTAGACGAACCCTCGGGAACCTAGCATTATTGCCAGGATAAAAAGTATCTTATTCTCGGTAATAAGCTATATGTTTGCTAAATATCACCCAAATCCGTTTAGCCGTTTTGGCGTGATTTACATTCAAACATCCAAACATACAAAGTTTCATATAGTATAGTATTAGTTATAGTAAAAGTATATAATAATAGTAGGATAACCTCTGTTATTCTGATGTATGATCTATATTACTGTAAATTAATTTTTGATTGCTTACATAGTACAAATTGAAGTCGCTGCGCGTGTCTAACTCCTCCTAAACCAAGCAACGGATTTCGATGTAGTTTTCACTAATAGAAAGAGCGTTACACGAGGTTTTTATTTAATCTGTAGAGAAAAATTGCGCCAGTACGAAGTAAGTATGCGAAGTATATAATTTGCGGCATATAACTTGTAGAAAAAAAATCCGAAAGCGGGACTAGTATTATTACATACAATTACAGTTCTTTGGGGTGGTCTGCGCATCTATATATGTATATATGTTCTTATTTAAAACCAATGTGACTATTCTTCGAGAGTCATTTTCTGTAAAGTGATCTTAAATATATGCGCGCCGTCAAGCGCATGAGAGGAGATTAAATTTGAAACTTTCGTTTATCCTAATTAAAGCACCAGCTTAATATTTTTTTTAATTCAAAAGAAGGCCGATAGTCCACATGATGGCTACCTTTATCTTTCAGTAATTTTATATAATTTTTTTCCCTGTTTATAATATTTTTAATTTTTTTTATTAAAGATTACCTTTTTGCTCTTGGCCGTGTATCTAGCCGTGTAGGAAAGATGAGGCCGACGATGCAGCGAGCTCATTCAGAAAATGCCTATTCACTTGAATCTTGAAAAGATTTGGGTTGCGTAAGCTCGGAAATACAGACGCGAGCAGGGACTTTTAATCCTTAGCAGTGCGCATTATAAAAGATGTTTTAAATCACTTAGTCCGAATTAGAGGGATTTCGATAAGGTAAGGATTGAAACCAGCCGTAGGTATGACCAGAAGATGTCTCGGAACTTCCTTTAACGCTGCTCATCAGAGCTGGTTTCGAAGATTGATCTCCTTCTCAAAGTTGGCTCTACCTAATTGGAGTGTTTGCTCATTATTTATATTAGTTAACTATAATTTGTTTACTAAGTTTGTATTGCATTAATTATTTATATTGTATTTGAACTGTGCAGGGGTATAGAGGTATCATAGAACGACATAAGTGGTATTAATTTCATTAGTCATGGACATGGACGTGCATGGATGTCATGCTGATGAGAGGCTCATATTATATCTTATCATTCCGTCTCGAATTACAGAAAACAATAGTTTCATAGTTAGTTAAAAAGAAAACGTATATTTTCCGCAGTGAAAAACCATGAAACATTTGAAACGACCTTCATGTCGTTGCCTAGATTATTTATACCACTTTATAATAAGATTTTACAAAAATTATCTCGAGGAAGTATAAATAATTTTAAATGTGTTTGAATATATAACTCACGAAACTTTATACAATCTTATGAAGGTTTACATGATACAATTGATATACAATCTTATGAAGCCTGAAACCGGATGAAGCTACATTGGATTTCCGTAATTGATATTGTAAAATGAAATATTCAGACATGTGGTATCACGCTGGCTGATCGAAACTAATGAAGTGGCCTTTGATGTTTCAATATGATGTGATTGAAACAATAAATCTTGTTTTCATTGCCTCTCGTTTTAAACAAGAGGATTTGATTTTCATTTAAAACACATGAGTTGGAGAAATGGAGCTGGTGTTCTATCTAATGTCGTTAGTATATTAATCGAAATTTGTTGTAGTTGCTAAATATGCTCTGTTTCGTGGCACAATATCTGATAGTAGTAAGCGTTCTCTACGAGAAGACCTCCTTGAAGTAACAACGTTGTGTTTTCACGCCAGAACCCATTTGTCTTTTTCCGAATGAGTCTCTTAACTTTTATCTTATCAGCGTCGGCAGTACACTGACTTGCATTCCTCTTCTAACATTAAGTGAAACATGTTGCTCTTAGCCATAACAAAATCAGCAAAATCTAACACGGATATAATATACTAATAAGAGTACGATCGCATATCCTTAATTTGTTACTTGCTTTTTTATATCCACGTGATACCTTTATTGTTGATAAACGGAACTACTGTGAACCACTGTGAACTACTTGAGAGCTTATACGTATACAATGTTCCACTGTCTAACCAGTCGCTAGTCCTATAAATGTAATAGTAACCACGATGACGGCATAGAGAGTAAATCATAATTCCTTTATAAACAAACTGTGGAAGCCAGTGTGTGTATTTAGTTTTTTCACATTGGAAATAATCGTGAGTTAATTTTTTGCCCTACCGCCCGCACGTTTGTTTATACGGTCCAGTCAAATTGTGTATTTATAGGAGTCTCTGTGATGGCAGTCTGATTACACAAAGAACATTTGATTTTTATTAATAAAAATTGTTGTATCAAAAGATTATTCAATAGACCTTTTTCAAATCCACGAGATATCTATGATAGAAGATCATTATATAGAATAAATAGGTACATACTAGAAACTGCTTTCAATATTTTTGAATTTAAAAGCTTGTTGTTTGAGTTAATAGGCCTATTTACAATATTCAGTTTATACATTCAATATTCATGAATATACATTCAATATTCAGTTTTGCAAATGATTACATATAAACCAAGAAAGTGGCATTACGTTTGTCTATGGAAGATACAGAAAGGAGATTAAACATCCTGACACTGCTACAGACTTAGATTAGCGACTGGCCTCCGGCATCGCATGGATGGATTTTTTCCTTTTTTATTCTACCACAGTCTAACCATACTTACTTCATACAGTCGGGCAACGCTCAATGTTCAAGCCTTTTTTTTTCGAGGAGAAATCCATTTACGGATATCCTACCACTGGCTAGGCGATAGGGGTATGTGGGACTCACCCAGTCCTAAAGGGACTGGCAATACCCACTAAAACTCCCCGGTGACCTCTGGATGCCCTTGTATGAGTTGGACCGGGCTCTGGCGACCAACTACTCCGATCCAACTCTGGGCAATGTTCAAGCCTGCAAACCGAAACGAGTTCGCCGAAAGTTGCTCTACGCAAGTATATTGGTTGCCTGACTGCATGACGTAAGTATGGTTAGACTGTGGACAGGTTGATGGTCTACTTGATGGTAGGTGGATACCGTCGCTTATAACACAGGCAACGCCAACACTACCATAAGTACCAAATACCTTTAGGAGTGGGTGATGCTCTGGCATCCCTTACTCACCGAAAACCAACAGCACACGTGCTGTTATTTCACGCTGGTATTTTGTAACGGGGTGGTTACTGCCGCCAGACGGGCTGCCCAAATGACTGCGAAACGCAATGTGCCCTGCCAGCTCCAGACCAGAGCCAAATTTGAAAAGTTCATTATTCAAAGTTAACCCTGCCGGGAATCGAACCTGGGAACCCTAGAACAGAGCGTTAAGGCAAGCACCCTAACCACTCATTCAACGGACTCGTCAACCATTAGTTTTCATTATAAAAATATGGGTGTTTTAGTAGAAGTTAGCGAAGAAATAGACACAAGCGGACATCGACTTTGTTTTATAACAAGTATAAATAGATATAGAACACATTTAAATACAACTTATGAATATAAGATCATATCAACAAATAGATACATAAGGCATATTTTAATTTCTTTCATTTTACAATTCCAATGAAAAAAATGCTGTATATTACAATATCATGGTGTCACTATTTTGAATATTACAATATTTTGTGTTTAAAATATGCGAAAAAAAAAACAAGAAATAATTGCCAGTTTTTATAAACGAAAATCACTACTCGGATTGAGGAGCAACAATTTATAATAAACAGTAAGTCCGATGTGCGCGGACGAAGGCAAAAGTGAGTGTCTAATGAAAATATTGTTTCTTTGAAAATATTTTAAAACGTATTTTATAATGCGCACTGCTAACCATTAGAACTGCCTGCCGGCGTCTGTATTTCCGAGCACATACAACCCAAATCTCTTTAAAATTCACGTGAATAGGCATCTTCTGAATGTGTTCGCTCCATCGTCGGCCTCGTCTTTGCTGCACAAGACTAGATGCCGGCCAAGAGTAACCCTAAACCCTTCTTTAATAAAAAAATTAAAAAAAAAACATATTCTTCATAATATTTTTGTATTATGAGCCGCAGTCTTTTATAAGGAGAAAAATATGCAGAAATGTGTAGGAGATAACTCCAATTAAAAATCTAAATAAGTAAAATAAGTAAAAATCTTATTACGTTAGTACATAGGCTGCACTGAAAGTTTTAAGAACTGGCCAGAACGTGAATACAAAAATGAAAAATAAAAATAATTTTCGAATTAAGAACTCTTTAGGAAGCTGTCGATGTAATTTCATCATTTTCATTCAGTTGACATTTGTTTTTACAAATTTGTGTTCATTTAAAAAGTGTGTGTCGTGCGAAAAAAAATTGGCTCTATGATTTATTATGACTTTCGTTGCGATTTTAATCAACGACAAAGTCATGATAGACTTCGATTGGCATTTCATGACGAAGCCTCATCCCGTTCCACTGTTTATAACTGGTTCAGTGAGTTTAAGCGTGGTCGTAGCAATTTCACTGATGCTTTCGTAAAGGACGCCCATCTACTGCGACAAATGGAAATAACTTGATTGCTGTACGGCTCATGTTCAAACAGATAAAATAGTGACAAACCAACAGACTCGGTCAAGTTTAGGCATTGGCGTGATTCAAGTGCATAAACTCTTCTCTTACACGAACATCTAGGCGTGAGGAAGCTTTGCAATTAATGGATACTCTGTAATTTGTCAGAAAATAAAAAACCCATCGATTAAATTCACGGCACCACCGTGAAATGATTGAAAAATATAACAGAGGCGTGTCAAATTCTGTATTTGACATCGTCACTGGATGTGAAACCTGGATATATTTTTACGAACCCGACACCAAAAGGCAATCTGCACAATGTGTGTTTCTTTTCGTGGATTTACTAACAAAAGTGAAGAAGGGAAAAAGATGATTGCCTCGTTCTTTGGACGAACGGGACATTTTGCAACTATTGCGTTAGAGGATCAAAGGACTGCGGACTGGTATATCGGTAATTGTTTGCAGTTATCTTGGAAAATGTTCGAAGCGTCCAAGAAGTAGGATCCCTCTTCACCACGGCAACGCTCCAGCCCACTCCGCCAGACGACCATTCGAATATTTGACTATGGAATATGTGGAATTAGTAAGTCGTCCCCCTTATAGTACCAGCTTAACACTATATTATTTCTATTTATTCCCAAAAACAAAAGATAAACTTAAAGGAATTCGCTTTATGAGCCCTGGATATGTAGCGAAAGCGTTCTAAAACGCCATGAAAGAGACCCCTAAAGAACAGTGGACCTATTGCTTCAGGTAGTGGTTCCATCGCATGCGACGTGCTTACAAAGGAATGGAGACTACTTCGAAAAACAATAAGAATGCAAACAGCTTCCTACATTATTTAGTTTTCGAGTTTCTAAAAACTTTAAGTGTTACCCTCGTAGTGAGATTGAATGAATGCGCAAACGTCCGCTGTTTAGTCTACGCATTGCAAAACAATACAAGAGTGTTTAAGGATTCGTAAACGAGATTGACATAAGTTTTGTTTTGCCTTGTCTAAGATTAAGAGGGCAAATCAAACGATCGTAAATTTCAGCTTTGCCGAGAATAGCTCCCGCACTCGGCATCCGACGTATGATGAGTGTTGGCGTTATAATAGAATGGTTTAGAGCCGCGTAAAACAATAATTAATTGTAAAAGAAGAGAGTTGGCAGTTGCCCATCGAAAAATTCCGTGTACAGTCGGTCGACAGATTTGATTTACAAAAAACAATCGGTTTAAAATAATAATTAAACGTCACGTGGTAATTCGAAAATCCTTAAACAGTATCAAATACTATCGACATAGAAGTCGCTGCCCGCGTCTGTTTGTCTGTCTATATGTTCTGTAATGTCTCTTAAACCACGCAACGGATTTTAATGCGGTTATCACTAATGGAAAGAGCGTTAAACGAGGAAGGCGTTATATATGTAAAGAGAGTTATATGTATATAATTCGCACAAAAAAATTGCACACGTGCGAGTTATTCAACCTATATTGATTATAAATGTTTGTCTTTTTTGTTTTTGTTGGGAGGTGAATTTTTAATTTTAGTTCATTCTTGTTAAACCGTACTTTTTTTTTTCATGCCGATCGATTGAGTAGTTAAGGCGTAAAAGCGTAACAAACAATATTCCCCTTCGTATTTATAATATTACTTGTTTTTGCGTACGACTTTGTCCGCGCTTCCTTTGAGGCGACAAAACAATTTTATTGTTCAACCTTTATTGCTCACCAGCTTTTGGTGAGCAATAAAGGAGGGGGGTAAAGGGAGGGAGATAGGGCGAGGCCCCGGGAATCGAACCCGGGGCCCCTGAAACGTTAGGCAAGCACCTTTGCCACTCACCCAACGGGCCGTCTAAAATGATAATGAAGCTTAAATGTATATGTACTCGCTGATAATGTAGCTTTGTATAGGTAATTTTTTTTTTAAAATCGGTCCAGTAGTCTTTGAATTTATTCATTATAAACATACAAAAATACATACATACAAATTAGCATTTTATCGAAACTCGAATTGTGTTAATATGGAATTAATCAGTAGTCGGTTTATCGGATTAAATAATCGGACTGGCGATATTTATACTAACCACTCGAGCTAGGAGCAAAATTAAAATTTCGAAATGGAGAAGTTTTGCTAAGTATATTTTTATGTCGAGTGTATTTCAAAATGTGTTTTATGAGTGTTTGCCACGAATGCAACGAAGTTTCCACGCAAACATAAAAAGCGAATTGTCTTTAATTCTAATTAATTTCTTGACATTAAATGGAACAATATACATTTTAAACTACATTAGTTTCGCAAGGGTTCACGAATGGTATCTTCAACAGAGATAATTTAAGATAATAAATTGGCAATTTTATTAATAATAAACTCTGGTACGTGTTAATTTTGGTTGGACGTTATTTAAAGCCGTGTCCGTAAATAGTTCGAGCTCCGAACTTGGGACAAAACCCGAATGTAGTAAGGTTAATTTTAGTTCTGGCAAACAGTGTTTTCAAGTAGATGGAAGTTGTAACAGATGATGTCACAGTTTTGGACGTGTTTCTCTTTCTCGTGGACGACGAGCAGACACGTTGTCATGCATCTTTCATCTTTTCAATTTTATTTATGAACCTGTCGCGCTCAAAGAAGTAATGAAAAATTATAGGAATCCAAACGTTGTCTCTTTCAATTAACTCTAGATAAAGTTTTTTTATTTTTCAAATATAAAAATTATTACTCTAAAAACCAATATAGAAGAAAAAAGTTTTTTTATTCCATTTTTATTAATTACTCAAAATCCACGCTGGAGTGAAATATTTATATCTAATTTGTGTTCGTTTGTTCAGAACCGTTAATCTTCGAAAGTACTTTATCGGTCACCATGAAATTTTTCATAGACGTTGTAAGGAGTATAAAAAAGGACAGGTTAATTTTCATCCTGAAAAAAAAATTCTGTTCCCGAAGGATCATCTAAAAATAAAAAATTCAACGCATGACATAATATAACTAAGATGTATAAACGCTTAATAAAAAGGGTTGCGGGCTAAGGCTAGTCTATACAATCTATACTTACTAATATTATAAAGAAAAAGATTTTCATTTATGTATGTATGTTTGTAATGAATAAACTCAAAAACTGCTGGACTGATTTTAAAAATTCTTTCACCTATATAAAGCTACATTATCAGCGAGTAACATAGGCTACTCACCCTACTCCTACTTTCCCCCTTTACCTTCCCTCCACACAAATGTATGTTTGCAATGAATAAACTCAAAGACTACCGAACCGATTTTAAAAATTCTTTCACATAAGAAAGCTACATTATCAGCAAGTAATATTTTATAAAGAAACGCGGACGAAGTCGCGTGCAACAGTCGGTAATTTATAATTTGATCAAGGATATTTTAATGTTAGTTTGTACCCGAAGCTAAAATTTTGAAAATTTTCAATTATGTTTCTAATTCTATTTCCAACCCATTTTTTAATTTTTTATTGTTTAGGTTTTTTTTATATAAGGTTATAAACACAACGAATGTCAGGGAAAATTAATTTAAAGAATACTCTGTCATTCCTTGATTACACAGGAACATAATTCCAGTGTTATTTCACGGTGGTTTATGGCGAAATAACACCATTACAGGATAGTCGCAGGCCGGTTTATGACCTTGTTTTTCGCTCAGATAAAATAAGAACTAAAGATAGACCCCTGTGGACGGCAGAAGGCAGAATGAAGCCGGTAAAACTACGTCTCGTCCTGTAATAAACCAGTCTTAAATGGTGTAAAAAAAATCAGGCTTCAAATATAAAAAACAGGATGGAATCACATTTCACACATAAGTGAACTCAGAAAGCAATGTTTTCAATAAAAATTGAGGTTATAGCTTGTAACACAAAACAAATGTTTATCAAACGTTGTTAGCAAAATTCTGTCTAGTTCTTATTTGGTCTAAGGTTTTACCGCCTTTAAATTTTTTGAACACAGTTGTCCTAGACCTCCAACAATTCTCCTACTCGAATATGTGAGGAGTTCAACTCATAAAAATTTAAGGTAGTATTAATTTTGTGCAAGTATTGGCAGTTGGTAGTACCCACAAAAGATATGAATAGATGGGTTACGTTTTGAAATCCCGTATTATGATCAATGCTGTAACAAAATGAAAATAGATCTGAGTTAGAGAAATGCAATACAGTTCCAAATATACGACACGAGTCAATGCTCCTTTAAATGCGGAAGTACATGAAATTAATTTGTATTTTTTTACATATTTTCAGTAGTCAAATAATTCATTTTAGATAGGTAAATGATTGATTTAACTATAATTTCAGGGTTAACATAAATTAAATGTATTTTTTTACAAATAAATGAGATGATGAAACGCAGACTTGTAAAGAGTTCAAAGTTACGACAAGTCATTTATGATTATTGCATTGGGAAGTGACATTTATTACACCAGAAACACGTAAAATGATGTAGGTATACCGATTTTAAAAACACATACATTCTTTAATTGTTTATACACAACTAACGATTCGCCCGGGCTTCGCAACGATTACTTTTTTTTTGCAAATTATTTCTCATTATGGTCCAGGAAAATTTACTGATAAATTAAAATGTGAATCTCTCGGGGGCATTTTTGATATAACTGTCTAGCTAGAAGATATGAAATATCGATGGGTGAAAGAAATGTAGAAGGGATAAAAAATAGGTGTTTTAGGGAATCAAAAAACGTACGTACGTCCGAATCAAAAAACGGAACCCTTATAGGATCACTCGTGTGACGTCTGTCCGACCATTCCCCCCCATCTCCGAAACTACTAAACTTAAAATTTTGAAAAAAATACAGAAATTAGTTTTTTACTTATACATTATAGGACAACCTATAAGAAGTCCATGATATTAAAATAACATGGTAAATCACTCGATATTGTGCGGATAGGTAACATCGTACGGAACCCTCTTCACGCGAACTCGCACTTGTCCCGTTTTTTTTTTTTCAAATCATACGTATATCGTAAGAGCTAGGAAAAAAAGTAATAACAGAATTGATAGGCTTTTGACTCTCTGTGATTTAAAAAGAAAAGAGTATTTCTAACCTCTCTAACTCTGTTAATTATAATTTTAGCAAAAAAAGTTACATTGAACATTTTTATGTAAAACAAAATTCTCTACAAGATTTACCTGATTTTTTTTTTAATTCTTACCATTTTTCTATAATTTGAAAAAAAAAAAGACCTACAACATGGAATCAAACGTTTCTTTCACCCATCGATATTACATATCTTTTTGAAGCTTATCTATATCAAATTTTAATTTATTATTAAAATTTCCTGGGTAATTATCGCTCTTTTTGTTAAAGAAGACTGTGTCAAAATAAGTTGGGTGTTTTAAAAGAAGTTAGAGGAGAAATTGCATCCTGCTTCGCACGGATGCAATTTTTTTCTGCAAATTTACACAAATATTCCTCGTTTATTCTAGTAGTTCATTTTATTAGTGAAAACCTCTACAGAACGTGTCCATACACAAAATATTAGTTAAAAACTTATCAATTCAGTTAATTATTCCGCCGATTACACGAGTAAAAAGATGTATGTACTCCACGATAATTTTAACGTACACTTTGCGTCACAACATAACAGCATGTTTGTGTTTGTAGTTGCTTACTGAAACCAATAAATTTAAATATATATAGAGGTCCCACAACTACAAAGCCTTAAAAATATATAATTAAATAGTTGTCATACTGGGTGTAGGGTAGGTACCCAATTTCGGGTTAGGTAGTATTTGGATCCACAGCTCACTGAAACCGTGGGTCTCCTTGGTAGTTTTTACAAAATCCTCGTCCTCGTACCAGGGTAAATTTAGTGCTTAACAATTGAACATTTTCTTCTTTACAACTACCCCACTCGTTTCGTTTGCCTTGGACCTTTGGATTCATGGTTTTTAATGGATCTTATGTTTTTTTTTAAAGAAAGAAAGAAACAAACATACAAATTTTACTTCTCTATAATATTACTAGCTGCCCGTCCCGGCTTCGCACGGGTGGACATTTATTTTTTAAACATTTTGGGATAAGTAAATGTATATTTATGCAGAAAATAAGCAGTTTTTTATTATCAAATGAATATTAAGTGAGTAGCCTATGTTATTCAAAAAAGTTTTAAAATCGGTCCAGTAGTTTTTGAGTTTATTCATTACAAACATACAAAAATACATACATACATACAAATCTTTTCTCTTTATAATATTATATAGTATAGACTAGTATATATATAATATTATAAATAGTATAGATAGATGTAATATCAACAATTGCACATAAAAAACTATTCAACCGTTACACAGAAGTTCGATCGTTCTTCGGGAGCTGTCAATATGTAATCCCGTTGCGTTGCAACCGCAAATCCCTGGATTCTGTGTGGTGGCGCATCAGCCCGAAATATCCAAATATCATGCACTTCTGATACTATGCTTACCTTGGAAATATAATTAGATAGTAGTACTCGCGTGAAAATGTTGCTCCGCCGTGACTTCATATCGTTTATATGATTTTGATGATCAATCAAATTATGAAAAATGAGACAAAATTAAAATTTACTTTTTAAATATTTAGTTTATACTTTGAAATTTATTTGCTTAAATTCGTCTAGGTTTAGATTCGTTTTAAGAGCTAAAGCTGGCCTGGAAACAAGTTTTTTAGATGAAATAAAATCGTCAGTTGGAATATTTATAATGCGTCATCTTTTATCATCATCTATTCGAAGCCGGGATCAGACATCACATCAGACGGAATAAAAATAATACTTATAAGTAATTTCAGATTACTTGGAACAAATCCTCTTTCTTGTAATTTTAGTATAAGTAATATGACTAAAATTGCGATCTTTAAATTCTCGAACACATTATTATTTTTCTTACTCCATGAATGAATGCTGTAGCTCATATACATATATGTAATCGCTTCTCGTGTAAAAACCTTCTACCATAAGAATGAATAAGAACAAGCTACCACTAGTATTAAAACTACAAAACGATAACACGCTTATTGGAAATTACTAAATAATAAAATTAAACTTTATTGCATAGTTAGGTCATATCCTTTAATCAGTGCCGTCTTAAGTCTATTCGGCGCCGGGGTGCGGGGCTCAGCCTGCGCCCTTAGCCACCCGGACGTCTATGTCAAAGGGCGCAATTATTCGCCTATGACAGACGCACAGGTGCCGCGCCCCGCCTCGCGCCCATATCAAATGAACTTACACTTTATTGACTTAGAGATCATTTTGCTTCAAGTGCGGGCGACCGGGCGGCAATGTGTCAAAGGTACGCTATCTTTGGATTAGAGATTTTGCCGCGCGCGTGTTGCATTTAATAAAATTGTTAAAGCGCCTACACACGGCCCTAAAATCGGTGGCAATGTCGGGAGAGTGGTAGTGCCACTAAGTGTGAAACCGACCGTGCAACAAAGCGCTCGTCTATCAAGATGCCGCCGAAACTCTCAAAACATCAGAGAATAGGCATCACTCTGGCACATTCTACAGTGCAACCAAGTCAAAGACGAAAAAGGAAGAACTGGTTGATGAAACGCCATGAACTTTTTTTTAAATATTATTATTAAAGGTGGCAGACAGGCTGATGGTCCACTTGATGGTAGGTGGCTACCGTCGCCTAGGGACACAAGCAACATCAGGGGGAGTGCATGTGCGCTGCCGTCCTTGCAGGAATTTGTTTACTGCTAGTTTGAAGAAGCCCATATTGTAGCTAGATGGAAACACCTTAGAAGGGAGAGAGACATTTGGAAGCAGCTGAAAACTTTTTAAGAATGGATATAGAATGTGTTGAGGAACTCCTTGAAGAGATCATTGACTTTCGTCCAGGCTTCTCGCTTCTTTTCCTTCGCCATGTCTTCGCACGGAATACAAATTAAAAACACAAAAATACGTCTTGTCGCCGCAGACACACTGCGGTGAAATCGGCACCGATTTCGCTACACACGATGCGACAAGGAGGAAACTGATTACGATTTGCCTACACATGAGGCGATCAATGGAGCGATCTAGGGCGCTCCCCACCACTTCCCCGATATTGCCACCAATTTTAGGGCGGTGTGTAGGCGCTTTAATAAAAGTAAAACAATGATTATTGTTGATGACTATTTTTTTTTATATTTAATTTTGCGCATACGTATTTGTCGTAACAAGTATATGAAACTATGCAATGGCGTTAAGTTCAATGAAATATCTAAATACTCAGCGCTCGGCAGGCGCCCCCGGGCGCTCTGCGCCCGGGTGCACCGCACCCCTTGCACCCCCGGGTAAAGACGGCCCTGCCTTTAATAGTATAATAATATGTATGGCAGGTTTATTATTATCTATGTTGGATAGAGCCTCCGGGATGCTTCGTCTCGCCATCCGCTCATGGAAGCGTAATTACGCAGTGTCCTACATAGGTTTTGACCTACACCACAGTAGCACTATTTAAGATTAAGTTAATAGGGTAATTATAATCGGGACGTTCAAGCAGTAAATTTTACTGTACGTATATTTATATAAAATTATTGCAGATTCAGGTCATTACATAATTTTACTTAATTAAAATCTCAATAAAACCCTCATAATCGTCTAATTTGTGAGTGGCCCATTCTCAATATATAAGCAGTGTCCAGTACCGCGCGCCCGATGCGCATGCCGCCGTATGGGCCGCAGCGAAGCGTGGCCGAGTTCAGCTTTATAAAATAAAAATAAAAAATCAGTGACCGCTTCTATCTATTTCTCAGTTAATTTCTTCTAAACCACCCAACGGATGTTGATACGGTTTTCAATAATGGAAAAAGCGATAAACGAGGAAATTTGTGTATATAATTTGCAGAAAAATGTTGTTGTAATACTTATTATTTTATTCTTTATTTTTTTAATATGTAAACAAAACTACTCTCAAAATATTTGTCATTATAAGAAATAAATAAGAGTTTACAACAAATATTCCATCCGTACGAAGCCGGGGAACGGGTAATAGCTTGTCTAATATATTTCTCGCATAAGACGTCTTTAGTAAATAATGTCACCAATGAAAAGAAAATGATGTAGCTTTATAAATTTGAAAAAATTATACATTTTTTTTTATTACAGATGGGTTTGCTCTTGACCAGCACCTATCCATGTAGGAAGGATGAGGCCGACGGTGGAGCGAGCTCACCCAGAAGATGCCTATTCACTCGAACCTTGAAAAGATACAATTTTAAGTTCTTCGAAATAATTTTACAACGCAATTTAACAGTTTGCTTTATACGAAAAGATGAAACAAAAGCTGAAATTATGTCTATAAGTGAAATGTTGGTTAATTAGGTCGTTTAAATCACCCAGAGTGATTTATGTTATAGCCATTATATTACAAACGAACATTATTCGCCAGTCGCCACTCGTAAACTGGTCACCGATTTTTATGTCGCATTTATAATGGACGACACGACACGAGATCTCGGTTTTTCTACTCAAACTGTATACATTTTAGGATAACTATAACGTCGTTACATAATTCAGAAATTCAAATTTATTGCTTGCTAACATTATAAACGCGGAACTTTGTTGTCTTAACTTGTCCATTTCAAAAGCTGCCCACTTCCTGACTATCGTCCATCTTAATAATTTCCAAAACAGCTTCCTAACTTGTTCAATTTTTATTGTGGGGGATATAAGCTGTTTTGCGTGGGGACTTTGTCCATCTATACTCTATAATAATATTATAAAAAGAAATGATTGGTATGTATGTATGTGTGGGGACACAGACTGAAGCGTCAGCAAATTTCTTCCGCCGGCGCCCGCCGCGAAGCGGTCGCAGGGGTCAGTCGCTCTTGGATCGGAGTTGTTGCCTAGGCAGAACCCGGTCCACCCCGCTCAAAGGGCAAGGAGACACCGGGGAGTTTTAGTGGTGTAGGACCCAGTCCCTTGACTGGGTGAGTCCCACATATCCCTACCGTCTAGCCAGCGGTAGGGAATCCGTAAATGGATTTCTCCTCGAAAAAAAAAAAAAAAAAAAAAAAGGGGTCAGTCGCTCTAAGTCGCTCTCAAAGAAACGTGCATGCAACACGCATTGTTACGATTTGTATTAATATATACGTAAAGTGTAGAGTCAGTGTTTCATTCAGTATCTACCGTTCCCAACAAGCACTCGCCCACACGTGTAGCGCATAGAACCTACATATTATGTATGTATTTTTGTATGTTTCTAATGAATAAACTCAAAAACTACTGGACCTATTTTAAAAATTCTTTCACCTATAGAAAGCTACATTATCAGCGAGTAACATAACATAACTGAATTTGTATAATTGATTTCTATTTAGCCTGATTGACATACCTACATTTATAACTTTTATGCAAAAATTCAAAAATTTTGTTCTCAAATATATGATTTCAGACAAATTCTCTTTGCTGAGGTTCATATCTATTTCGTATTCCAGCCTGAATCTATCCCCGCGCGACCCTGTGGCAGTCCACCAATAGATGCAGAACGGTTTACGCAACCCCTTGCTCGCACAGGCAGTTCGGGCTGGCGGCCTTCTTGAATCTGTGCAGATACTCTGCGAATCCTCCGTGGCCGGTGAACACATGCACCAGTTTTGGTGACAGCTGTAGCTTACGTACCATGCTGTATACAGCCTCAGCGCCCGGTACGAATATTTTTGTGCCTTCACTCAAAATTTTCCGCTACAGGGCGACGGTCTCCCACCTTAGATGCCTCTTGAACGGTAGATGTCCCTTGCCCTTTGAACTTGTAATTTTCTAAATCGTCCTTTTAATCCCTATAACTACAACGAGATATCGTCCAATAACCGTTTCTTTTTATTTCAATTCTTTTTTTCGATTAACATAGCGAGAAATTAGATGGAGGTCGAAGTGGAGACGGAGTGATGACGTATGCTTGTCTAAGAAGAATTTTTTTAGCTGTTTATCGAACAACCATTTCGTCTATAACGCAGTTTGATCGATACAAAATTGATCGCAACTCATATTTGTACCCATGAATGAAAGAACTGCGTTTTGGATGATTCAATGAATTTCCAATACGTAGGTATATCTTATATATATGATTTCAAGGAAGTAATTTATTTGTTTAATAATTATGTGTAAATAATAATAATAATAAAGCATAAATCTAACAAAACAACATCTCGTAGAGTGTAAACGTCCGATGAGCTGAGCGGGCGGCGTGGCGCGGCGGCCTGGCATCGAGCACCAAGGTCCCAGGTGACCGCCACAACTATTAATAACACATGCACTCTCAATGGGGGATTTATTGACTTCATTATTTCTAAAGTACAACACATCAATTTATATCTTTGATAACACAAAGTATACAGCGATTGACAGTTACTGCGTACTAATAAACAGCCATGCACAGTTTCCCGATGTTTGGAAAATTTAGCCAAAACCATACTGTCCTTGAATTTTAGAACTTATTAAATAAGTAATTTGTGTCACTTTCTCGTGAAATTTGTGTCCTAAGCCATGGGAAATGTCGCCAATATCTTAATACCTAATTTCACCAAAATTAAGTTTAATTAGCGCCCCGACTTTAATACAAATTTTTTGGATAATGTATTGGAATTTGAAAATGGGCGGTTTTTGCGTGTGATTTCGGCATACGGCGATTTGAAAACCTGCCACCGTGACCGAATCTATTCGTTTAGGAGTATTTCTATATTTTTGAAATTTCGAAAATTTTGTATGGAGTTTATAAAAAACGACCTGGTAAAAAAGTTTCAGATTTTTCTCACGGAGCTACCCGTAATCAAACCCCTATTGACATTACACCAGTGAGTAGGAAAGGGGTACTTCGACATTTTACTTGTGTTTTATAACGCTTTGTATTAACTGACAACTATCGCATTTACGTGGGAGGGTTTTTTTAATGTTAAGATCGGCAGACAGGCTGACGGTCCACTTGATGGTAGGTGGCTACCGCCGCCTATAACACAAGCAACGCCAAAAGTTGCTACAAGTGCGCTGCCGACTACAGTAGGATTCAGGATAGGATTAGGAGGGAATAGGGAAATGGGCTCTGGCATCCCTCACTCACCGAAACACATCAACACACGTGCTGTTATTTCACGGTGGTCTTCTGTAAGGGGGTGGTTACTGCCGCCAGACGGGCTGCCCAAATGACTGCGAAAAATCGATCCAAAAGTTTTTGACCTGGGAAAGAAAAAAGGTAGTGTAGTACATAATTATTTCTTTTTCAATGTAGTCTCTGTCGACCTCTATACACTTTTCAGATAGCTTGATTAATTTTTCCATCCCTTTATAAAAATATTCAGAAGTTGTGTCTTCAAAATGAGCAAAAAATGCAGCGGCCAATTCATCGTCCCTAGAAAATATTCTACCTCCTTAATTCAGATTTTAGCTTTGAAAATAAATAGTAATAGTCACAGGGGGCTAGGTCAGGACTATAAGATGGGTGACGAATTTCTATGAAGCCACATCTTAAAACAGCAGTCTTCGTTACTGCTGTGCATTGTCATGAAGAAGCCGCACGCCTTTGCTTAGTTTTCCTCCACGTTTTTGCTTGATTGCTTCACGCAATTGCTCGATAAGGTTAGCATAGGTAATAGTTTCCCGTCATCTAAGCATTGCGTTCTTTTATGCCTATGAGCAATATTCCTTGACAATCCTAGAATATCGTAGCCATTATCTTTTTAGTGGATTGACAGCCGCGGTGAATTGTCCTAAGACCCTAATAATCGAAATCTTGATGTAGAATTTTATTCCTTCGAGAAGATTTCCTATATTTAATATTTTTGTCTCATGAAAATTATTTATTAAATGGTGTCCATTAATGTTATGACTAACTATGGAAAGTTCTGGAAAAAGCGTTCGCGCCGGCCGAAAGTCTCGAACGCCCCACCCTATCGATGGTAGCCACGCCCCTTTCTGACTAGTCACACGTCAAAGAAAATTGGTCCTTATGTTTACAACATAGAGTTTACATTTCAACAGAAATAGCATTCCTGAACTTTCAATGACTTGTTAACAATCTTGTTTAGATTTTCTGGAAAACTCGAATTACATCGAGGCATTTGGCGCCAAGTATAAATAAGAGAGCAGGCGGGCAAGATGAGTTAGTGGTGGGACAACCAGCGATACGAAAGCGACACTCTATTCGTGATATACAACTTGTTATACAAAGTATTTCCGATGATATTTTCGTAAAAGCAAAAGAAAAAGTAGAACTCATATATTCAAACAGGTTAATGGGTTTACTATCTGTCTCGATAAAGATTTTCTTTTTCTTTTGTTAACAAAGGGAACGCTACATTTGACAAGAAACAGTTCTTGGGCTCACGTTGATATATCGTTTCGTACTTTGTGTTAAACTGCAATAAAACTTTGCAATAAAAGCGGCCAAGTGCTTTTTATGTTCAAGACAGATAATTTATTATTCTTTTCTAAATGTTGGAAAGAACGTCTTTATTCAAAGATTAATTAGTGCCTTAATGCGAACTTGCCCTTCTGCTAATAAGCCTGAGATGCATAAATATAAATGATAATATAAATGTTTACCTGTTTGTATTTTTAAAAGAGGTATAATATTATATTCAATTATATAACTATTATTAAAAATGGCGGTTTTTATTATAGTCTATTGCCGTAATCTTAAATATAAAATTCCTAATATAAAAATATTAAAACATCACAACCATCATCAGCCTGTGTCTCTCCACTATGGGAATAGGCCTCCCCCAAGGCTCGCCAGTCGTCACCACGCACGGTTCTCTGCCCCTCGAATCCAGTCGCCTCCCGCGAAGCCATTCAAGTGGTCTGTCCACGTGGCCGCAGGGCGTCCCAGGCTGCGCTTTCCAATTCGTGACCTCCATTCGAGAGCTCTTCTACCCCACTACTCTACTCGCTCGGCGACGGACGCAGTTGGACTTTCTGGAGAATCCTGTGGGAGATCGCACCAGAGCACCGGTTATAAGGTACGTGCATTTCCTTCTTCTGTCTATCCTGTCCATCAGACAGTCAACTGTTCGCTTACAGCCGCAACCACATATACATACAGTCCACTAATGGCGTATGTTTATGGCGTGAACTGTCGAAATCCCGCTGCGACGAGATTTAGATCTCGTTAAACCCTTCAGGGTTTTCTCCGCGGCTCCACTTTTAGTTATGTAGATTGGCATATTGCGTCTCCGAGGGACCCTCTTGTCCGGGGTCCATTTGTACACCTGCCGTGGTTGATTGAAATGGCCTTCTAGGGTTAGCTGGTTATAGTTAAGTAGACTTAAGTTATTTTTTTATAAGAATCGGGCGCGTCTCGCGACGATCGGAGAGGGTTCCAAGTTCCAAAGTCCCCTCAGAACTGGAACCACACCCATCCCCAGGGATGGTTTTAGTGTATAAAGATCCCACATGCCCTATGCACATTTGCATCGGTATTTTCTGAATCTACTGAATCTATGAAGATTTCCCCCTTACAAAACATACAAAACACATTTATTTACAGGTCTACAGGTCTACAGAGGTAGGCTAAGGTCTATATGCTTACTAAGATGCCATTAAGCCGCCTCTGCACTCATGTGCACTCATGTGTCGTGTCGATATTTCATACATGTTCCCTAAATCCACTGTTTGTGGTGTTTATTTATTAATTTTTAGGATTTGCAACTTATGTTACATGTTTTCATCATCGTCAGTATCATAAGGATCCTTTGTTGGTCTTCCACACTCTTTCCATGCATCTACTGTTGTCACTTTCTTCAGGTCATCGATGCATGGAGAAGGTGGACACGGAACATTTCGAACCATGGTCTACACTTACAAGTAATGTTGAAGATTAAATACTTCAATATTACTCAAATGAATATTGAAATATTTAATTTAGTGTTAACAGGAAATTAACAGTTAACAGGAAATATTAAGTGTTAACAGGAAAAGTAGTCCAATATAGGTTACCGCCGTGATTCCGTTCCGCTTAAGACGACCCAGCTTTCTACGAGTATATTTTTGTCCTGTAAAAGGCCAAATTCCGAACAAGCTCCCGAACTCTAGAAACTTCTACAGTCAAAGAAATAACAAGTTTAAATAAAATAGAAGCATCTACTGAGCTAACGATTGGTCATTGGTTAGTTCTGAATTAAGAATCCCTGATTCGAATCCTGATAAGTTAACCAATTGATATGAAGTTTTCGAACTGACACATTGTTTTGGGTGTACTGAGTTTCTGCACACGTTCTGAGCGGTTTAAATATTTCAAATCTAGTTCTTAGTATGAAACTACAAGAATTGGTGTTGTTTCTTTGGAAAATACTAAAAGGAAAGCTTAAAGAAAGTCATAAGGGTGCAAGTCCTTAAAAACTGACCAGGACAAGCTATGTCATTTCTCACCCAGCTAACATTTCAAAAATGGAGTCCAAGTCACCGAGACTGTTGTCGGAACGGTCAGAAGAAACGCGTGATTGATGCGACTATCTGCCGACACATTAGTCATTGTCACTTATGTAATGTGTATGACCACATAGATCTCACGGTTTGTTATTATATTTTGAAATATTCACGCTATAGAGTACAGTTTACGTCTTCAAAGAGTTGAAGAGAATTTTCAAAACTATAAATCTCCTTGTACCTACAGTTCTTTGGTCTGGCGGAATAAAATACTAACCAAGTGACATAAGATCGTTGTAAAATAACAGAATGTGTGCTATTTTATTTCATTAGGTGATTAAAGGGGTGTCAGAGGTCCAAACATCGCTTTGTTCCTCATCCATCAACAACAAATTAAAATTAATCCTTTATTTATTTCACTGTTTTGTTAAAGAAAACGATTTCATATAAGTAAAACATAGAAACTACCTCAGTTGTTGAACACTTGGCTGCAGAAATGGCAGACGCTGCCGGTTAGAATCGCAGTTGGCTCTGCACTTTTCATTGTTTTTTTATTTAATATGTAGATTAAACACTATCACATGTTCTAATGGTAAAAAAATATCACTTTTCTAAACGTTTAGCTATGTAAAGTTCTGCGCTACTGAATTAGTGAAGAGAGCTGGTGTGAAGCATCAGTGTGAAGGTGGGTCGGGCGCGGAGAATAGTGTCTCTAGCTATAGGCTTAATTTTACTGGAATTATCTGATATTAAAAATGAAATTAGAATTAAATCTAGATTAATATAAGTTTTAAGCCATTTTATCGGGTGCATTCAGCGTTATTTTGCATCTTGCATTTATAGTTACCTACAGTGATAATAGGTGCGCTATAAACGTCGGGTATACGGTATGGCGGAAGTAATGAAACACTGCCAAATATACGGATTATTATAGTTCGACATTATTGTGTATCAATCGCCACTAATGTGATATTGTGCAATCAATTATATAAATTACACTACATTGTGCAACAAAAATTTTGCAGAAAGAGATTGCGACGAATTATTTTGGCAACCTGTTACAGTGTTTAGGCACAAGTTATAGCTGTGAAAATAAGTATTCTCCTTTTTTTATAGTTAACGAACGTTTTATTTGTCTTAAATAACCTGTGTGTGGGCTCAATGCTTTTTTGTCACCAGTTCTCAGAAATAAATTGACGTTAAATTTTTCATGTTGAACTGGATATGTTCCGCTTGGTGACCGTTTATGCACAATAGGATTTTAATATTTTTATGTAAAGGACGGCAAGCAAATTGACGGCTACCGTTGCCTATCATCACAAGCTGTCAGCCAGGGTTAGATATTGCCGTCAGACGAATTGCCTAATTTATGATTGCGAAATGCAGTGTGCACTGCTGCTACAAATATTAATACGCAAAATTGGATTAAGAAACGACAAAATTATTAGGGGAAGTAAATACAAAACGGCAAACAGTTTTATCCATGCCTTTCACAATTTCATTATTTTTATATCTAGAACCTCAAAATTCCACAAGCTTGTTAATCAGTTATCTATAGAAAAAACATGCAAAATCAACAATTGTATCAGATAATTAAAAATTATTAGTCTTGAACAGAAATCAACAAAAAACCATTTTACCCATACTATACAGATAAAGTGGAATAGTCTTAGTGGACAAAATTATACATCATAAATAAACGCATTCTTTTGGGCTGAAATACAGCTGGTTGCCCTATTACTACAGTAATATACAAAGCAAGAAAAATTGTTATTGAAAAAGTAAGAAACAAGTTGTTAGAAAATTAATATTAGTATATTCTTGTTTAAGTACAATAAAAATTATTTTAATAAAAGCGTAAGCCAGACCATACACCAATATATTTTCCCAGTGGGATTCACATTTGGCTGCAGTCAAGGCGATTGGGAGATCAGCGAGACCATTACTACCATTTTGCTTGTATGGGAAATCATACACGCAGAATTGTAGTAAGTAGGAATGCGCTCAGAAATAGGAAATACCTTCAAGCTAAAAACTTAGCTTACACAATATGCATCTATTAGCTGCGCAATACGCAACTGAAAGTGAAACGCAGTTAGAAATCTCATGTTTAAGAGGGAACGCGGGTGCAGCGGAATTTGAAAAATAGGTATTTGAAGAAACTATTGTCATTGCGTTGCGCCCGAACCAGCAAGCTCTCATGTGTGTGTGAATAGTCACTGTGTTTGTGTTCGTGGCAACTCTAGAGTATCGATAACATTATCGATAAATACCACTTCCTTTGTTATATACGTATTAGTGTGAACCCCCCTGGCCTTCAGCCTTCCCCCGTAGAGTGCGATAGGGACGAATGCAGCTCAGACCGATTATACCTACTAAATTTTTGACTAAATCGAGGTTTCGTATTCCCCTGTTTTCTCCCTAAAAATTGAGCCTAACTAATAATTTCTTTCACAAATATTTTGAAGATGAATGAGGCTATGTCCCTATCAATTTTTTTTATCTTAAAAATCTTTCAAATTTGTTTCATAGTCGACTGATTAGGGTGGTATAAAAGGGCCATTTATTACCATTTCTGAAGAATCATATTTTCTTATGTAATTAGTTGGTGGAAAAAAAGACACGATAGGGACTTAGCATTAGCAGACCTAGATTTTATGACAAAAAATATTGCTCTAGAAGCATTATCCAGGGAGAAAATAGGGGAATACATTTGTATGGAAAAACGCTGCTAGCGTTTCCTTGTTAAGCTTCAATAAATAATACACCCACATAGTTATTTTTAATTATCAACATTAATAGCTTAGTTTAATTTAGATTCTCTAGTTAAATTAATACATTCAATTGCTTTTTGGTTTTCGTACTTTATTTTTTTTATTTTATTACCTATCTCTTGTTTCGATTTTCTGCTACTTAATACGTCTTGAAATATGTGATGGTTTTTAAAATTTTACCTTATCGTTATTTGTAATTTCTTCTTGTATTGCAAATAAAAATAAAATAAATAGTTGCCTTGCCAGAAATCGCATCTGAGATTCTTAATGGGCTCTTAAACTACATTATAACAACATTTAATTACCTACCAAAATGTTTCTACAAGTGTGAACAGTTTGGTTACCAATACTTGCGGTTTGTAGTGTGGATACAATCTAACAGAACACATAGCATTAAAATGTATTAATTATGCCCTCTGAATTTGTCTCTTAATTAATTAAACACATCAAAAAAGTCTAAGCAACACATACTATTTCAAATTATTAATCAATTATTATATCATTTCTTACCAAATAGGTAATACCTATATAAACTTTTTTGATCTAGAGGACATACTGGCTGGTTGTAAAAAAAATTTGAGTATCATTTGTTTTTTTTTTTCACAAATTCAAAAGCGAATGCATTTGTCCAAATTTTATAGCGTTTTCTTTGCTTATAAAAATTTAGTATTCCGTAATGTTTTATGATTTAAACAATTATTTGAAAAAAGTTTTGAACAAATTTGAATTTTGAGACATTTTTTACGTCATGGAGCGACGTCATTTGAACGCAGATGAAATGCAAAGAGCTGTAGGGATGTTGCAAGCGGGAAGAAGTCAATCTCAGGTATCTCAGTATTTTCCGGTGTCAACAGAAGCGTTATTTGCCGTCTTCATCAGCGTTACACTAACACGGGAGATCCTGCTGAGCAGCACCCAGGTCGAGAAAGGTGTACAACCACACGGCAAGATCGATACATACATCTGACTGCAAGACGCCAGCCGATGATAGGTTTAAGGCTACAAAATTAAAGTGGTGTTGTTGTTAGCTGCCAAACTGTGCGAAATCGACTGCATGAGTATGGCCTACGAGCACGACGGCCAATTAGGTGCCCACCGATACGTCACGGGAATCGCGCTCGTCGAAATGAATGGTGTAGGGAACACATTACATGGACCCGGGAACAATGGGATAAAATTTTATTTTGCGATGAGTCTCGATTTGGGTTCAAGCCTGATACTAGAAGGGTAAGAGTGTACCGTCGTCCTGGAAATACTGAGGCGCGTTCAGGAAGTGCATCCATACAACGGCTCAACAGTTATGGTATAGGCGGGTATTATGAAGAACAGACGAACTGAGCTCGTTTTTATAAATGGTAACATGAACGCTGTAAATTACGTTAAGGGTGTTCTAAGGCCTTATGTTCGTCCTTTCGTACAAACGCTTGGCTCCGATTTCACGTTAATGCATGACAATGCCCGTTCGCATACAGCTTTGCACATACGGGAGTATTTGGCAAGGGAAAACATCCTGATATTGCATTGGCCTGCACAATCGCCAGACCCCAACCCCATCGAGCACGCATGGGACATGCTCCAGAGACGTATTTTAAAGGACTTGGATGGAGTGACAACAACCCAACAACTGACGGACTTACTAAAATTTCATTGGGAACAATTGCCGCAGGATAACATTAACGGTCTCATCGATTCTATGAATAATCGGTGCCAGCAAGTTCTCAATAACAGAGGAGGCCACACTTTGTATTAATTTATGCAATTTTAGTTTAAGTTTAGTTGATTAGGCACCTTACTTTGTACTACGTACATACAGTACTTACTCGTAATTATTGATAACTAGCGTTCCGCCCCGGGCTTCGCCCGGGCTGCAATTTTTATATATAAGAACATTCCCCGTTTATCCCATGGAAAGATTCCATTAGTGAAAACCGAATTAAAATCGGTCTACCCGTACAAGCGTGATGGCGTGACCAAGGAAAATGGGGATTCATTTATTTATTTATTTATTTATTTTATTTATTTATTATCTCATACATGATTCAATACACAATGTTTACAATGTCTGTAAACCATTATTGGTTTGTCTAGACATTTACTTCACGCCAATACACATTACACTATAAATCATATATACAAGAATCATATATATATATATATATATAGATTAAGATTATTAAAAAAAAAATAAAAAAAAAACAATTGAGGTTTAATATCAAAAAAGCATTAAAAATTAATATAAATAAGAAAACATTAAGGATTTAATGCGAAAACACATTGTAAAATTGAAATTTGTATGTGTTGCTTAGACTTTTTTGATGTGTTTATTTGGACTTTAGTTTATTGAGGTCCACCCGAGATATGTTCAGGCGTTTCAGCATTTTGATATCTCGACAACATCAAAATCTCGCCTGTTGGCTTTAAGAAAAGATGTAGGTAGCATGCCACACGAACGTGTCAGTTTAAAATACGTTATGACTCTCAAAGATATTTGTACCTGCTTAACAGAGTATAACAAAGGAATGTGCCAAAGGCCATAAGGCCGCTAATAGGCACGCACTTCCCGGTGGCGTGGACAGTGCTCCGCCAGAAATAAAACAATATAAGCTTTCAGGAATAGCGGTGGTCCGAAATAGAGCGAGAGTGCGGATCGTGACGTGTCCTTGACTGGCCACAGCGTCACATCCAGAAATATTATGTCATTAGCGGTACGCGTGTCGCGACGGGAATTCTGAACGCACCCCAATCACTTCGGCCATTGCCAAAGGAAAATTACTTTTTACCTTACCGATGTTCGGTGTTTGCTACTGTAATGTCTAAAAATATGTAGACGTCCGCAACTGTTTAAAATTACTAGCGACTCGGCTTCGGCTTCGCATGGATGCAATTTTTTTTTGCCAATTATTTACAGTAACATTCTCCGTTTAATACTCTTTCTGTGAAAACAATTTCAAAATCCGTTGGGTGGTTTTGAACAAGTTAGTGGAGAAACAGACACAGGCGGACAGCGACTTTATCCCATTTACTTTAAACAAATAAATAAAGTGTCTGTTTTTAATGTTAAAATGGCAGCTTTTTACTAAATCAAAGAATGGTTTCGTTTCTAGAAACTTTCAGTGTTACCCTCGTATATATGGTACTTATAACAAAAGAAAAAAATATATTATAATTTATGTTTATTCTGTGGGTTACCTTTGAAACGACTGAACCGATTTTGATGAGACTTTCGCTGTTCAAATAGCTGTTGTTAAGGAGTATTAGGCTACTTTTATTTTAAACAAATATATAAACAGTGTCCAGTACCGTGCACGCCGCCGCAGCGAAGCGAAGCAAGTTTTTTATATACATATATGTAGACAATAGATATGACGTTTATTTACAACTAACGTGTCTCATTAAATATTCCTACATGTTAAGTGTCGATTTGAATTGATTTATTCAAATTTTCACATATACATGATTACAATATATCTACATTACATTACAATATATCTTCCCGTAACATGGTAGTGTTTGTTTCATTCCAATCGGTTTATAAACAAAAAAGTTACGGTTATAACAATACCACGCGTACGAAGTTGCGGGCGCAGCTAGTATTACATAGGTACGAATTTGTTGTTATAAATAGAGATCACGAATTCACGTCTCTAACACGTGAAAACAGGACAAATATTTAAAAAAGAAATATACAAAGGTGACCTTATATTTCTTGAAAAATTCTTGCCAATTGCCAACCAATTTATCGTTGGCTTCCCACTATGTGGGATTTTATATGCCATTCATATTCTGTTCGAGTTCTTCGGAACTCCATTCCGAAGGCATTTATTTCGAAACGACGATAATTCCAGCCAATCGTATTCCAGCGAAAATTCGAGATTTGAAAAACATTCAAATAAATTGTTCTATATGAGAAATGCCCTGGTATACTAACAAAATATCATTTACTATACAAAATTATAGTTTACATTTATTTATACGTAAAGAAACTTTGTATGTTTCTCTAATTTTAATATTTATTCTTACTATATAAGTTCTATGATGGCATTTAATGGTGGCAGCTAACAAGTTTGAAAAAGCAATTGTTGTCATCATCGACTGTTATGAATTGTTAAAAAAAATCGTTTCTTTGTTTACAGGGTAAATAATTTAATTAAATAGATAGATATTCTTGTATTTCAAATGTATTCGAATCATGTAATTCGAAATTATGTAAATTTAAAATATAAATATTTGTTTACAGAGCAACGCAAGTCTTTTTATTTAAAACTTTTAGATAGTCTTATATATACCTTCCTCGATCATCGCTCTTTTCATAAGCGAAAACGAATCGCATCGTTTGTAAAAAGCAACCAGAGAAACAGACAGACGCGGAAAGCGACTTTGTTTTATAGTATTTAGAGATAAAAATAACATTTACACTATAAAACTAGTTTTGTAAAGTAAATGATGTTTTTACTAATCAAACTGTTAAATGTTCACCGTAAACTGTCTGGCTGGGAATTAAAAGCTCGTGGGTAATAAACACCACTACTGGAGTAAAAAACTTATCAATGTAGTTTTCATCTAAGTAGTGCTTATATGTCACGTGTGTCAACGTTGTGATAAGTTGGAAACATTGTTTACTGGTTATTTCAATATTCATTGATAAAAAAAATTGTTACTGATAGATATGCAGTGTACTCAAAAAGTGGTTCCATGAAAACAAGGTATTGTTCGCTCTAATTCGCATGGTGATCTACGTTTACGATGTAAGACTTTGTATAAACAATTTTATATACCTAAGAAAAACACTTTACACTTTATAACAAAAATGTTTTTTTTATTTTTTTTTTTATTAGATCAGGGTAGCGCTTGACCACTATCTCACTTGATGTGAGGTGTAGATGAGGCCGAAGGTGGACCACGCTTACCCAGTAAATGCCCATTTACCCTGGTTTTGAAGACCCCGAGGTTGTAGTTCTGTGGGAACACAGACGCAGGCAATGAGTTCCACTCCTTAGCAGTCCGAACAAGGAAGGTGGAACTGAAACGCTTCGTGCGTGATCGAGGTACATCGACCACGAAGGGATGAAACCCCCGCCCACGCCTAGTGTTCCGCAAGTGGAACGGTTCCGGTTGGATTAATCGTACAGAATAATACAGAATAGATGCACACTCTCCATAGTGTAGACGATAGAAAATCGATAGGCAAGCTACTTTTCGGCGATGTTTTCGAATTGATAATTAAACGAAATAAACTGACGGTCGGAATTATGTTTTCAACTTTCAAATAATAATAAAAAACACAGTTTTTTCGTTACGTTTTTTTCTTGTTTGTGTGTTCTCCCAAAACTAATTCCAAAAAACGTCCATGCACTTGTGTTCTTTGTTGTGTTAATATGGATCCGAAAGCAAGTTATCAAAAAAAGAGACCCTTTTCTTTAAGTGTAACGGAAAAGCTTACGATATGCAACACATATATCTGAGAATTGTTTGTTCAATCGGAATCTCTCAACGAGTACAGGAAGGAAGCCTTAGGCGGTTTGTCCACCGTCACCGTCACCGGGACGTCACCGAGAATGAGATGACGGTGCCGAAGTAGCGATGCATACATTTACTATGGCCGTCACCCGAGCGCCGTCATCCCGACCGCGGTAGTTTCGAGTAGTTTGGGGTGCGACCGCTAGAACTCGGCCCGAGATTTTGACGGGTCGATGTACCGGCCATACAAAACACGTTTGAACTTACAATACAACCGGCTATACACTGCCGTCGCACCGCCCCGTTCGCCCGGTTTTTATTTTGTCATTTTATTTTGTCAATCATAAAATTGTAAAAAAATGGTTAAGAAATTTAAATACGACAAAGGATGTTTCCAAAGATAAAATTTTGAGAAAGAATGCATGGCGCGAAGTTTGCGCTGGTCATGTTGCGGCAACTTGTCGTGACGTACATAAGACGCTCCTGTGATGTATCGTTCACGTATTAGATAGATAGATAGATAGATAGATAGAACATTTATTTGCACAAACATGACACACATACAAAGAGAAAGAAAAAATTACAATAAAACTGTTTAACAAAACAAAAAAAAAGAATTAAAAACTAATTTAAAATTAATACATTTCTCAGATATTTTCATCCCATTGCGTGTGCGCCATGACAGCAAAAAGGTATCTGGCTCAGCATAAGCTGAGGCAAAGCACAGCGCTGATATTATGCCAGTCCTAGTGTAAAAAATTCACGTCGGCAGGATACGACGATATTAGAGGATGAATCCAAAATGCTTTGCATCGCCATCGCCTTCGAACGTACAAAAGCAGAAGAAGCAATTGTCGCCGGTTGAAACTAGCCGTCCGTGCGCTATAGCATGGTGCGGATGACAGTTACGACTAGTTTCGTTTCACTCTTGAAAGTTGCCGCGATTTACAATAATGATTTAGTAATTCACCTGCACCACATTGGCTACCGTCGCCTATAACACAAGCAACGCTACAGGTGCTGCAAATGCGCTGCCGACTACAGTAGGATTAAGGATAAGGTCTCTGGCATCCCTTACTCACTCACCGAAACACAACAGCACGTATATGCTGTTATTTCACGGTGGTCTTCTGTAAGGGGGTGGTCACTGTCGCCAGGCGGGCTGCCCAAATGACTGCGAAACGCAGTGTGCCCTACCACTACTTGCTTATTATATAAATAAAACAACAGAACATACATAGGGTATATACTCTTCCTACTCTTCCTCGCTGGACGGTCGTGCACGGGACAAGGAAAGGGATAGGAAGATTGACGCGTCCAGGAACTATACAAAGATCCGCTTAGATGGAATTTTTATTTATTTACCTTTTAACCGGACGTACATATTATTCGTCTAAACTCATATCAGAGTCATGACTTCTGAATTGTCACTTAATTCATCATCTGAATCTGTGACGGATATTATTAACAATGACTCCATTATGTTATCAATACGGATGTCACGATCCCAATCAGACATAATGTCCCTTTTTGTTTTATTCACGACCTTAGACCAGTCTTCAGGTTGAACATTGTTGATGGCCTCTTGTAGTAGGGCCAACATCTTGCGGCGTGACCTTTGATTTGGGCCCAAATTAGCTCAATAGCGTTATACTGGCAATGGTAGGGTGATAGTCGAAGGACCTGGTGGCCTTTTTCTTTTGCCAACTCGTCTAGAGCATAGGTAGGAGTTAGTGGCTTATAACGCCGTACTAAGGCAATAAGCTCCGTTTTTAACATTTTTATATCTGCTGTAACTCCATTTTCACTCAGCCACTTCACCAGCTCGCTTTTGCGGTTGGGTTGTGTTGGGGGTTTATTAACTTGTCCATTATTATCGTCATAGGCTCTTTTAAATTATTTAATAGACCTATGAACCAAACTTTAAATTTTTCATAGTTCATGTCCTCGTGATATACCGTAGTTTTTTTTTACTTAAAAGCCAGCAAACAATTAGGGACGAATCCACTTGCTGTATCTGCGTGACAAATAATAAGGCGTTCGCCTTTGCCCTCCGGCACCTTGGTACACGAGTGTGCCGTATCGTCGGTCCAAATTTTACCCACTGTGTGGTTGGGGTTAAGCCACGTTTCATCTAAAAAGACAACTTTGCTCCAATCACCTATGTTTTTTTGCCTTCCTTAAAAATGTACATCTTGCTAGGGCAATATCAGTTCTTTTCATAATAATCCTCCTTTTGTCAACTTTTTTGAAAACAAAGCCAATATCTTTCATAACTTGCCGCAACGAAGTAATACCTCCTTTGAACAAGTCAGCTTCTTTCAGTGATTTTAAAAGCAGGAGCAATGTGGGTAGCTCCATTCTTCTATAATAATCATAAATATGATTCTTGGCCAATTTTCTCACGTGTTATACGCGAAACAGTATTGCGACCAATATCAAGAGCTTCGGCTACTCGTTCTACAACTCGATTCAGTGGTAACAACTGTCCATTATTTTGTTGTTCTCTTCCAAAGTAGTCTCGAAGGCGAACAACAAGTTCCCTGGCCTGACTACCCAAAACAGTTTTTTTCGTATGCTTAGGCATGGTAATAACCACAAATAGAACAACAAATTCAACAAACTATAACAAATAACAATTTAACGAAAATGAAAACAAACAATCAAATGGAAACAAACTCAACAAACTTTAACAAAAAAAAAAAAAAAAAAAAAAACAACAAACTATAACAAATAATAATTTAACGATAAGTATCGATAGCAATAAAAATTAATCGCAGAACGTTACATCCCTGGTCACGCGGTACTGACAGATGTCAACGTCATACCGACAACTGTCACCCGCACCATGCTACAGCGCACGGAGTATAGTTTGTTTTACTAAAACGCGACTACCACACACGACAAAACTAGAACACTAAGCCATCGATATCGACGCAGCGGACACACGATCGCCGTCACGTCCGTCGTCTTGAACTCGGCCAGAAATAATCTTGTTCTTGGTGACGGCTCGGTGACGGCGGCGGTGGTGGACAAACGGCCTAGAATAGAAAAAAATTACTGAACTGTACCTCTACCATGAGTTTAAAATGACCACTCGCTAGCGAGAGCGTAAAATATTTATATGAATAAAGCGACCCGCCCCCGGCTTCGCCCGGGGTGCAATTTTTATATATATGAACATTCCCGTTTATCCATCTTTCCATTAGCGAAAACCGAATTAAAATCGGTCTACCCGTTCACGCGTGATGCCGTGACAAAGAGAAATGGGGATTCATTTTTATATATATAGATTATTGTCAATTTGACATTGACAGTTGACAGTTTTTCATATAAATATTTTACGCTCTCGCTGCTAGCGAGTGCGGTCATTCTAAACTCATGGTAAAGGTACAGAAATGAGTTTAATCATTTTAGCACAACATTCTGTCACTACTCTGTTTAATGTGCAATGCGAGTTTAGATACTTCTACAATCTAAATGGGTAAGATTTGAAACATGGACGTTTTTTTAAATTCGTTTTGGGAGTTGCATGTCTACGGACACGCATGTCTCGACTTGAATTAAACATTATTACATACAATTAACTGAAGGCGAAATTCAGTACGATTAAACAATAGTAAAGGTCATCATTGAAAAGTTAATTACATTTCCAGATTTACAATCATTGAGCTAACTACTTAACCGTTATACCAACAGGTCGTTACTATTCAACGAATTATTAGATTGTGTTGGATTAATGTGTAAGATATCAGTACCTACATAAATTCACAGACAAAAGTAACAACTTGTTTGTCAAATTTTTTGATGGCCGACGTAATATTTCATAAATACAATTTGGAACGTTTATTTTTATATAGACATCTAGTGTCGTAAATAAGATTGACCCTGGAGGGCCATTTCATGGCACCTGTTCATATAACTCACAACATGTTAAAGGTTGTCGTAACATTGTCACATAGTTAGGTACTTATTCGTGATGGGTGCCCTCATTGTTTGGCACTGACGAAAAAATAGCACTGAGTGATCTTACGTGTATTGATGATGCGTTGACTGATGCGATATGTTCTAAAATCGATTTTTTTTAGCAAAGAGCAATGGCAGGTTCGCGTACAACGTTTACCTATATAATATATATAATGAAAATAGTGTCAAAATCTGTTGGGTGGTTTATAGGATGTTAGCGGAGAAACAGAGGCGGAGAGCGTCTTTATTTTATAATATGCATAGATGTTATGTCGATTTTGTAATTCCCATAAATTTTAGTCACCTTTAAGCAAATGAAAAAAGTGCTTTTGTAAATATTAAATTCCATTACGTGTCCAGGAAAATTTAATAACAAAGCAAAACATGTGATATCGATGATTCCACCTTGTAATAGAAAAAAAAGGTTTTTTTTTAAATGATACGAAAATGGTAAGAGTTAGAAAAAAAGTTTTAGACAAATATTACAGCGAATTTAATTTTAGATATTACTTTTTTGCTAAAATAAAAAAAAATCGTACTTGTTCAGGGTGGACACGGAAATTTCTTTCCGAGAAAAACTAAAGTTAAACGAGCCAAGGCTTAATATACCTATAATCAAAATATAGCATTTTCAATTCATATTTCTAGGTCATGGAATTACTAAATAACACAGTAGGTGCCTAGTAGTCAAAAATAAATAGGATGTGTCAAAAGAGACATTTTCTTCGCTAAAAGTTAATAAAAAATATGTGTGTGTCAGCTCTGACGTACGACTAGAGTTTACTCCATTAAATGTATATCAGTAGATAACTGGATACCAAATTACTTTATATTATTTAGTTACATTCTGCATACTCAGATGTCACGTGTTCCAACAAAAGTTGTGTTAGTTACGCTCGGTATATACAGATGTCACTACGTTTTATAAGTTCAACAAGTTAATTTTTTCGACTACAGATGTCGCTGAGTCGGCAGGTTATAACGCGCTATCGTTTCGTTCCTCAACGCGGACTACACTTTTCATACAAGATTTCCATGTGTGCATCGAAATATAATATAACGCAAAGATGTTGTATTAGTCTGTATATAACGTTTATAAGCCCAGAGAATAGAATTAGGGAACATAAATATATGCGTCAGCTGTCGCACAAATGTCACAGTGACAGATAATTTAGTTAACACTTGTATTAATTTCACTCTTCAAAAAAAATCCATATCTTATATGAAAATTGGTTTTTAAGAAGTAAACTCCAAAAATAAAATTATTAACAAAAAACCCTTTCGTCTTAATGATCTTAACATTTTTTAAGTATTATGGTTTATAATTTCAAGACTTTAGAAAATAATAATCAATAGTCCATCAAATTGGGTGAACCGTGAATTTCGTGAGCCGAAACTAGTTTGCTATAGTACTTACGTATAATGTGGATATATTGCAGAATATATTATGTATATTCATGTACACAAAATCCAATTAAAAGTAGACATCTTTGTCTCAAGGCGTAATTGTTGATTTATTTTACTTAAAATACGCCTGTCTCAAGGCGTATTTTAAGGACAAATGACACGTTCAATTTGTGACCTTGTAATAGGCGTTTTTAGAAGAAATAGTTCCGCATTTATTGAATAATAGTGATCGAACGTCAACATTAACTTTACACGCCAATAAAAACAATACACGATATTGGATCGTGCATGCAATAAAAACCGTCAGTCACCTGCTATATCGGCGCTGCCCACGCGGCGACCAAATGAAAATATACTTGACGGGGCTGCTGCCAAACAAATTAAATAGAGTAGATTTTTCATACGGACAGACGCACAGCGAACAATAGGTCTCGGTTACAAGGGAAGGACAGGAGTGACGCGCCGGTTGCGATTCATCACATTTATTCATACACCCACGCTTGATTGCAACTAATGGCTTTATGTTTCGTCTCATTATATAATTAAAGTTTATATTTAGTTAGGAATTTGTGGTTATTGAGTCAACCTTTTATTAATTATCATTATCAGTACATAGTATAAAGTCCTCCCTTTGTCTGTCTGTATGTGTTCTAATCTCGGAAAGTAGTTAACGGATTTTATTCCTGATTATATAGATCGAAAGAGGAATTTCTAAATATGTAATTTATGACCATCTTATTTATATTTGCTGAGTTATCACTGTTTTTGTCAAAGAAGGCGGGTAACCCACAGCTAAGTGTGGCTGGGCTCAGCTAGTAATTACATAAATGCAAGTTTGCTTAGATGTGTTTACTCAATCAGTGGTAAATTGATAAATGAATTTCCATGAGCGTGGAGGTTCATGTTCTCATGGGCGTATATAAGGGGGTGTTTAGGGGTTCGGACACCCCCCTTAGCATACGCTAAAAAAATATTATTTTGTGTTCGTCATGGATTATTCGTGCCACAAAGTATATGCATATCATCACCAAAACTCAGCGCTCGGTTTTCACAGCAACGATTCGTTGATAAAATAAAAATACGGTTTTCAGAGCACATAATATGCATATTTTATATTATGTAACTACTAACAAATGTAGTATTTATTCATATGTTACGTATATTACTTGTTTACTTATTTAAGTAATATTACTTGTTTACTTTTTATCTCACCTGATGTGAGGTGCAAATGTGGCTGAAGGTGGACCACGCTTACCCAGTAAATGTCCATTTACCCTGGGTTTGAAGACCCCGAGGTTGTAGTTCTGTGGGAACACAGACGCAGGCAATGAGTTCCACTCCTTAGCAGTCCGAACAAGGAAGGTGGAACTGAAACGCTTCTTGCGTATCGATCACGAAGGGATGAAACCCTTGCCCACGCCTAGTGGTCCGCAAGTGGAACGGTTCCGGTTGGATTAATTCATACGGAATAGATGCACACTCTCCATAATGTAGACTAGACGATAGAAAATCGATAAGCAAGCTATTTTTGACAAAAAAAAACCGACATTACTTATACATACGTATTTTATTTAAAGGTTATCGTTTGCTCGCAGCTTTTCTTGCGTGTACTTTAAAGTTTATGTAATTTCTAATTGACTGAGGTTAGAATTCTGGTTTTTTCGGCGTCTGGAAGTCTGGACAAAAAAATATTTATCTCTGTAAATCTTTGGACCCTTGGACTCCCTCCCATGAGAAAGCTATAGCTACGGCCATGCACGTTGTAAATTAAATTTAAGATAATTTAAACATAGATACTAAAAGTTTTCAAATCTCACAAAAAAAGTAAGTCAATACATAGCGCCTTGAATCTACATACATAGGTACATAATTATTTAGATTTTAGTTCCCTATAACGGAGCTAGATGGTATTTTTCGAGTACCTAGTTATTTAAATAGCGGGGTAATTTTCTTTGGGTGATTTAGTAATAAGGTATTTTTTACATTTAAAATTTTCAAACGGTTTTTATCACAAAACTATTTAAAAATAAAAAATAAATTTACTAGAGCGAAGCTAACATGAACACATTCCTATATAATGTGAATAATCTGAATAATTAAATGATCGCTATCAATAATCAAATGAATCTCTGAAATAATCAATAAATCAGGTTACAAGGGATATTAGCATTTGAAAAGATACATTTGTATGTATTATAATATTATATTAGTAGGTATGTATATAGTGCAAATGACATGATTATTATGCAAAGATTTTCAATTGTATAGATCGGGCAAGAAGAAAGAATCCGTGACATTTAGAACCACGTGATACAAAATCGCTCAGTCCATCACTAACTTTACAAGGCTATTTAGCTACACCATGGCCATCCTGATTAGCGCGATGATCAAAATTTTTGTAGGAAAATTTTCCCAATGCCCTCTTTGTATATTCTGTATATTTAATCTTTTTGTTATTAGGTAACAATAAAGCTAACTTCATGGTTGGCGATTAGAATGTAGCAAGACAGCCTACAACTCAAGTGAACTATCAATAATGGATGTGGTGATTATTGATCACCACATCGAATAACCGTAACATCGTGCGTAAGAACTCACGGAAGGAAGAAAGGGATCTGAGAGATATTATAAATTTATTTAAATCCACCGAACCGGACGATATTCCATTATTTGCAGCAATACAGCTCGAGAAACTGCCTCCAATTACTTTTGACCACCTAGACTGTACAAAACTGCTTAAAGATTTATTACGTATTCAAGTCACAATTGACGAAATGAAATCTAGTTATGCTACCTTAGATCATTTGCAAGAACTTAAAACTGAACTTTACGAACTAAAAAATGACACAATACCCACATTTTCATCATCTAATGTAAATACGAAACATGGCACCGGCAATGCCGCCAGTGATACAGCAACGATGAGTCTTTCGAACTTAAAGAATAGCTCAACAAATGAAACCCCAATCGCCGATGTTGCTGATTCAAATATAATAGAACAACACCACAGAAAATTAGTAAGGAGAGAAAATAATATAAAAGTGA
The DNA here is from genome assembly GCA_910589475.2 of Bembecia ichneumoniformis. Classification (NCBI taxonomy): domain Eukaryota; kingdom Metazoa; phylum Arthropoda; class Insecta; order Lepidoptera; family Sesiidae; genus Bembecia; species Bembecia ichneumoniformis. The sequence goes on along the minus strand of OU342524.1, from coordinate 15,998,805 downwards.
AAGAATGTAACGAACAGTCACCGGCACTTAGTAACGTATGCACTGTTATAAGTGACGAATTGAATGGCGCAAGTAGTGTTGAAAATAAAAAGACATCATCGAATTCCAGTTTTGCAAGTTTTGAAACTGTACAAGATTCACAGAAGCTATTGGATATGGATAGAACAACTGAAAATCAGCTACAATCACGATGTCAAGGAGAAACTTTACCCAATGTTAATAACAATAATGAATGGCAAACAGTATCATATCGTAAGAAGAGACCAAAATATACATACAGGGGAAGATCAGGTTTAGCCACAGATTTTCAATACAATTTTAAGGCAGCTGACAGAAAGGTTCCTATCTTTATCACTAATATTCACAATGACACAAAAGAAGAAGACATAGTTGATTACATCTGCAACAAGACACATGAGACAGTATGCCTGGAAAAAATTATTATGAAAAGAGATAAGAGTTATAATGCCTACAAATTTTTTATATCTGAATCGAAATTACCACTATATTTGGATGAGAATATTTGGCCTCGTGGAATTATATTTAGGCGTTTTATAAACTTTAAACATCGAATCCAGAACAAATTATCTTCGTATAACGGCTTTAATAAACACTACAATGGATAACTGCTTATATCGTTTTGCTAGCTTTAATTGTAAAAATGTAAAGCGCTCGACAGATGACATTAGAAAGATATGTCAAACTTGTGATTTGATAGCATTGCAAGAGACTTGGTTACTGCCCGAGGACATACCCTATCTGGGCACGATCGACTGCAACTTTGGTTATTCGGGAACATCAGCAGTAGATACAACAGCAGGTATAGTGCGCGGAAGACCGTATGGCGGTGTAGCAATTTTATGGAGAAACAGCGTATTTCAAAAAGTATCAGTATTGCAGTGTAGTAACCCGCGTATTTGTGCTATTAAAATAGTGACTAGTAATCGGCAGATTATTGTATTAAGTATTTATATGCCTACAAACTTGATTGATAACTTATCGACGTTTACAGACGTTTTAAGTACAGTAAGTGCTATTATAGAAGATTATGGAATTGAATCGGTTTTTATCTTAGGTGATTATAATGCTGACATTAATGAATTGTTTTATAGAGAAATGTTACATTTTTGTAAAGAAGAACGATGGTCTTGTATTGATGTTGATATACTAGGCATAAATTCGGATACATATACTTTCTTTAGTGATGTTCATGGGTCATGTAGTTGGTTGGACCACTGTTTGGTGACGCAATCAGCAAAGCTATTGGTAGTAAATGCCTGGGTTGAATATGACACTTTCTGGTCAGATCATTTCCCTCTTATTATTGAGTGTAATTTTAACTTGTTAACACAGAAACTTCCCTCTAAGGTACCTTTTTATAACAAAAATGTGATTTGGGGAGTTAGAAATGATGAGGAGATCGCAAGTTATACCAGAGAGTGTCACTCACGTTTAAGACTAATTGATTTTCCTGTCGAATGTAGAAAATGTGCAGATTTTCATTGTAACAATCATGATCATAGGCCTGTTCTTGACAAAATGTATTCTGATATTGTTACTGCCCTTCGCGATGCTTCCATGGCGAGTCGGGAGATTACGAGGTCTGGTAGGAGTGGGCCGTGCGTATTAGGATGGAACGTGCACGTCAAAGGTGCTCACCAGGATGCTAGAACAAAGTTCTCGGAATGGGTTTTATGCGGAAGACCCAAGTATGGGGCTGTTTTTGAAGAAATGCGTAGAAGTAGAAAGGTATTTAAATCTCGTTTGAAATGGTGTCAAAACCATCAAGAACAAATTAGAATGGATTTCATTGCCGAAAAGCATACTAAAGGTGATTTCCGGGGTTTTTGGAAATGTACTAGTAAGGTTAATACAAAACCTGGACTCCCGGTAAGCATCGATGGTGTGAATAATCATAGGGATATTGCGAACATCTTTAAGGATCATTTTTCCATACGATCATCTTTGGATCCTGTGAGAAGGATTCTTGAAGATGAGCTGCCAATCGGAATAGTAGGGGTAAAATTTAATGCAAAGGATGTAAGAAAAACTATTAGAAAAATGACAGGAGGAAAATCTCCAGGTCATGATGGCCTAGCCGTCGAGCATCTTCGTTACGCCGGCCCGCATATAGCCGGAATATTAGCCATGTTCTATTCACTGTGCATAGGCCATTCTTACTTGCCATCTGATATGATGAAAACTGTAGTAGTTCCAATAGTTAAGAATAAAACAGGTGATTTGTCTGATAAAAACAACTATAGACCTATTTCTTTGGCAACGGTTGTGGCAAAAGTTTTTGATAGTATGCTTAATACACAGCTGGAGAAATATGTGTCTTTACATGATAATCAATTTGGATTTAAACGGCGATTATCAACTGAAAGTGCTATACTTTGTCTTAAGCATACTGCCCAATACTATATTTGTCGTAAAACTCCAGTATATGCGTGTTTCCTCGACTTGTCCAAGGCATTTGATCTCGTTGCCTATGATATCATGTGGGAAAAGTTGGAAAATATTAACTTACCATCTGAAATTGTTAATATTTTTAAATATTGGTATGAGCACCAGGTTAATAGCGTAGGATGGGCGGGAACAATGTCAGATACATATAAATTAGAATGCGGAGTGAGACAGGGCGGTATCACCTCACCAACCTTGTTCAATATATACGTAAATGCACTGATCGAAGAGCTCAGCAACGAGCTTCTCGGCTGTCACATTGATGGGGTATGTGTTAATAACCTTAGTTATGCAGACGACATGGTGCTGTTGAGCGCTTCTGTCTGTGGTTTACGTAAACTTCTGAACATCTGTGAGAGGTATGCTTGTAAGCATGGGCTAAAATATAATGTCACCAAAAGTCAGTTCATGGTCTTTGAGACGGCAAATGTTAAAAGCCGTAATAGGGTACCACCTGTGCGTCTGAATGGCATTTCCCTCGAAAAGGTGGACCATTTTAAGTATTTAGGGCACATAGTCACGGCTGACTTAAAAGACAATGCTGATATCGATAGAGAACGAAGGGCTTTGTCCATAAGGACAAATATGCTAGTTCGTAGATTTAAACGATGTTCAAAAAATGTAAAACTTACATTATTTAAAGCATATTGCACTTCGTTGTATACTTGTGCTCTGTGGGCAAATTATACACAAAAATGTTACAGCACCCTTCGTGTCCAATTCAACAACGCGTTTAGGGCGATGTTAGGGCTACCCCGCTTCTGTAGTGCTTCGGGCATGTTTGCAGCGATGAGCACTGATTGTTTCTATACTAACATACGTAAAAAATGTGCATCACTTGTTAGGCGGGTGCGGGACAGCTCTAACAAAGTTATAGCAATGATCGCCGATAGGTTAGATTGTTTATATATCCAACATTGCTGTAATAGACATATTGGTGGTAGTTTTTAGGCATTTACGTATTATTATTTTTTCTTTTCTTTCATCTTGTATTATATCTTATTACTGTTAGGATATAATAGATATATGTAAAAATTTGCTTTTATTTTATTTAATTAGGTACTGTTTAGATATAATATATTAATAACTAATGTGTAGAAATGTAAAATATGGGTCTAGTTACCTGAAAATAAATAAATAAATAAAATTGATGCAATAACTCGACGCCTGTGTCAATTTCCTGTCTTCGCTAGGCAGTGAGCAATTATGTGCGAGTGTAGAAATACACTGCTTTGTTGTAATATGTAAATACTATATTATATTTGTATTATAGTATGAGCTGTGTCAGTATTTGCAGTAAATAAGTATTAAAAATATATATATAAAATGATACAGATTGCCAACATTACTAAGAAACTAATTTAAATTGGTTATGCCATATAATTCATGTAGGTTATACACAAGATTGTTTACGATTTTATCAGTAGACTAATGATTAATAATAATAATATAGCAAAGAGCCTCGACCAACATATCAAGATGCTTTCGCTTGATGGCTGGATCAAGTGACAGATAAAGAAGGCGGTACTTCTTGACACGGCACGAATTGTCAGGAGGTCCTTCACTCTGCAGCGCTAACCACCGGTAGCTTGGGCCTTACCCTGCTACTAGGGGATATATAATTTTAAGTTTTTTATTACATGTTTTTATATAAATATTACAAAAAAATACAATTAAGAGTGAAAATAAATAAATATATAATACAGACGCCGGAAATACGACAATGGAGGAGGTAATCTTCGAAACTACTCATAAACCGATTTTAAAAAAAAAATCACCAATAGTTAGAATAGAATGGACATAGACTAAATATTCCATTCAGGCGAAGCCGCGGGCACCAGCTATCTAAAGATAAAGATCCTACGTTTGGCAAATTATAATGTCACGCGTTATATTTTGTAAGGCGTTATATGTTTTTATTTTGTCTTATTCATTTTTCAACACAGCTAGTTTTATTATTTATATATCAGTATAATATCACAAATACTGTGTGTACAAATAAAGATTAGATTTCATACTCCAAAAAGTTCTAGGTAATTCCTTAAAAAAAACGAATGTTCCAAGTCAGTTTTAAAACGCTGACAAATAGATTTCATAATTTCTTTTATAAGATTTAATCTTCAAATTGTGACAAGTGTAAGAATGTTCATAGATTTTAATGTTATACAATACTTGTCACTAGTCTCTGAGTAGTACGTATATAAATAACACGAATTAGACAATGGAGTTTAATGCGGTATGCATATTGCTATGGTTGAGACAGTTTCGTCTCGAAGTTCTATAAGTAATAGATTGGGGAAAAAGTTTTTTCCATTTTATATGAAAATTCAAGATTTTTTTTAAGTTTATTTACTTTTAATTACAGTATAGCTACCGAACTTTTGATGGAGCTAAATTACAGTATAACCTTAAATAATTAAATATTAGACAACTCGACCTTGCAAAATTCGTAGCCAAATGGCAACTTACCTATTTTTGTCGTTCTTTTGATCTATGACTCATAGAAAATTATGACAACACTATGCCTATATGTATAAACATACATTGAGGTATAAAACTTTCCTTTTATCAATTTTTCAATTAGTGAAAACCGTATCCAAATCCGTCGTGTGGTTTAGAAGAATTTAACGGTGAAACATATGTGTATATGTATAGTTATGTGATTCTCATAATTTTAGCAGTTTCTACGAAAAAAACGGTTAGGTATTACTAATAAGCTAAAATACTGATAAAAATATACAAAAAATTAAGAAGAGGCACTAGGAGAGAGAGTCTCTCTCTCTCTCCTAGTGCCTCTTCAGTCCTGAAGATTGGTCGTCAACTCCTTGAACCTGTATTTGTTAAGAGCCAAGAACAGTTGCTCGACCGAGGTAATTCCAGTCCACTTCCGCAACCCCGACTTCCTTTCCACTCATCCTAATCAACTGAAGCGACGCCTTATCGACTGCAAATGTTTCATTATCATTTCAGCCGTAGCAAGTCCACTGCTGGACAAAGGCGTCCCCTAATTTTACAAAAAGACCGGGCAGAAGCAGCCTGTACCCACCGACGACCTGCGGCCTGGAATGTTTAGATGAAAACAAAACACAGAGCGTTATAAAAATTGACCAATTACAAGACTTTAATTGCGAAATTAATCCTTAATCCTATCTCATTAAAATTATTTTTCGTTATTCCTTTGAATGTGCCAACAGTCTTTGCTCGTTATAATTACTTTTATTACCTACTTACATTCGCTTTGTTAGTAGAGATTTTAATATGCGGTTAGAAATATCGTAAATATTAATGTTTCCGTCATTAATTAATAAATTATGTGTCAGTAGATTATGGAGGAACAATAAATAAGGCGCACAATGTAAGCAATTTCGCGCGGTTTCAACCAATTACTATGTTTTAACGATGCGAGTAACAATTTATTGTTTGGCTTTATAACCGAGTGAACGATTTACAAAACAGACGCGAAATGTACACACTGTGAACACTAGTAAATTATAACAAATTAATAAAACCGTAATTTCGGTTTTATTGTCAAAACAGATCGACTTGTCGGTCACATAAACGAGCTTTTTTGTATAAAAAAAAAACTATGAGCTAACTGGAATGTCGTGTGATCAGAAACGAACGGCGATAGCTCAGTGGGTCCGACATTCGTATGTTGAAACTTTAGATGCACATGCGAATACCGGCAGAGCCTTAAGTAATATTATGTAAGTAGTTAATTAAGAATCAACCTTAAGTAAGCAGTTCATAGATAGATGTGATCTGTAATAAATGATTTTTTACAAAAAAAAAAAAAACGTCGACATAGTAATATCGATGTAGTTCATAATAGTTTCAAGTAGTTTACCGTGAAATAATAGGATTTGTGCTGTTGTGTTTCGGTGAGTGAGTAAGGGATGCCAAAGTCCATTCTCTATTCATTCCTAATCGCTTATCCTACTATGGTCGGCAGCGTACTTGCAGCAACTGTGGTGTTGCTTGTTTTAAAGGCGACGGTGGCCACCTGCCATCGAGTGGACCATAAGCCTGTCTGAAGACCTTAACATAAAACAAAAGTTCAGGAATATAACTTACCTTGGGAAAATCATACAACTGGGTAAGAACTTCATAACGTTATGGGTAAGAATTTAATAGCCAATCCTTCAATGGCTTAAGAGGAACCTTTTTAACTAAAGCAAATGATATGTTTCAACGTGCTGAGCTCAGTGAGTGATAGATCTGTAGACTTTTGTTTATGGACTCAGTGAGTCAAAGCGGTCGAGATAATCACCCCTTTATACCGAGAAATAATACCATGTGTGCTCGGTGGGTGAGTAAGTAATTACAGAGCCCATTTCCCTATCCCATCTTTATCTCCTATCCTTAATCCTATTATGGTCGGCAGCGCACTTGTAGCACCTGTGGTGTTGCTTATGCTATAGGCAAGAGTAGCTACTTATCATCCAGTGCTGAAGTGGGAATGGGCGGGACATATCTGCTGTGGGGTACCCACTCGCTGGACCGATGAGCTCAAGAGATCGTTGGTTGAGGCTCAATAAAAAGCCTGACTTATACTGTAAGACTGTTTACTTTTATTAGTCATCCAGTGTGTATTGTAGGTAGATAAATTGTAATAAAATACGCTAAACTTTTAGCGGAAATTAGTGAGAAGCGACAAGACATGTGCGCGGACGCTGTCAGTCAAATATGAATTGCAAAAACTTGAAAGTTATTTCTGTATAACAAGAATTTTCTGCATATTTTTTAAACTCAACACGGTACACTACAATATGACACGCAGGTACCTAAATAGTAATCGCTGTATATTATAATTCAATTTAAGATTCTCTGACATAGAGATCAATAACTCGTCTATACATTTTTGAAATAACTTCCGTTATTTCACGGTGGTCTTCTGTAAGAATAGGTACCGACTACGCCGGACCAGCCGACCGGAAGGTGTACACATTAAGCCGGATCCGGCAAGAAAACATTTAACATTTGTTTCATTCCAATCGGTTTACAAATAAATAAGACACGAGCTATTCCGAATACAACGCGTACGAAGTCGCGAGCACAACTAGATTATAATATGAACGTGAGTGGATGTGTTCCTCCTCAAATTGTTTTCAGACGTAGTCCTCGTCAGGCTCTGTGCGATGTGTGTGTTTATTTGATGAGTGTGAGATGTGTGTTAAAGTGTATTTGAGAATAATTAATACGTATTTGAGTGTATTTATAATAATCATTCATAATAGATTGTGGCGCCACCTATCTTGTTCAATTTTATTTTCAAACCATAAATGTCAGAGACGCGACGGTTTACGTCAATCAACGACGCGACGGTTAAATTATTTGGATATTGTTCTTCAAAAATACTAAAATCGCGATTAAAAAATGGGAGATGGGGGTAGGAGGGTGAAAAATACTTTACGACCTATTCTCATACCAACTAAATATACCTACACACAAAATTTCATATGAATCGATCAAGCTGTTTCGGAGGAGTTTTGTTACAAACACTGTGACACGAGAATTTTATATATTAGATAAGTATTAATGTTACAGATTCTCTGTATTATCGGATTTTCTTATATAATGTCCTATTTAAATACTGGTTCCGAGCCGAGCTGCCCGTTTGGTAGCAGTAAGCACTTCCTTTATTCCAAGCGCTTCACCAATCCCTTATCTACCGCTTTGTTCTTGTGCTTTACTTTAACACTCGTAGGTTTGACGGCGCACTCGTTCTGTTACATGTGCTTACAGGTGAAGCTAGCCACCTACCATTATGTGTGCGGTAAGCTTGTCTGCCATCTTTTAACATAAAAAACCCCAACAAACTTCAGAATTTCCGCGTCACTATATCTGATTTTTTTAAGCGGTCCGCAGCGTTATGAATAATTATAAACGCTTAGTTTTTGACGCATCTGTAATGAATGTTTAGTTTAGTCTATTCTTTGTTTAGGAATTTCGAAGTGATGCCTTAATAAACATACAAGATGTGGTAGTCGATTGTTCCGTATGTTAAAAATCACGAGTATTAACACAACGAGGCCATAGAGATTAGATAAATTATTGTAATTTATGATGAACATTTCGTTTATACAAAACTAATCAAGAAAACCAAAAGAGAAACGTGAAACAAGGCACACTGCGTTACTATCCTAAATAAACAGCCCTTAATTTTTTAATTGCCGCAATTTTCGCGACCGACTAACCCTCACACCGCTCTGTCAGACTGGTGGGATGGTCAGGAAATACTATTCAAATACCAATGAGAAGGTTAGGAAACTGATTTCCCAACGTTCACACCAGGTGTAAATGATGGTAATTCAATTTCATAACCTTAACTTATTAATTAATACATTTTCACTATGTAAATGCAATTGTGACTTCTTTCGTGTAGACTTCATCTTAAAATATGAACAAATTCTAACCATACTAGCAATTTAAAAAAAAATCCATTTTAACTCTAAAAGGTTTAAAAGACAAAAATACGATTAGTTCAAAATATTTTAAAAATGTTTACGTTTATGTTTAGTTAACTAAGGCTTGCAAACGCACTGCCAACCTTAATAGTATGAAGGAGAAGGTTTTAGAAGCGGATAGGACAACAGGCTCTGGCCTCTCTTACTAACTCGCCGAAACACTCGCTGCATAGTTCACAGTTAGGTGGTCTTCTGTAATAGAGTGGTTACTGCAGCCAGATGAGCTGCCCAAATTGTGATTGAGAAACGCCCTGTACCTTGTCCTACTAAACTACTACTGCATACGTTAATACTGCATCGGCGGACTTGCTATAACACATCGAGGACTTGCTGAAACGAAAAGTTAAATCCAGAATTCCATCAGTTTTTCCATCAGTTCAGGGAACTTGCGAAATGTTGTAGTTCAGGAAAAGGAGAGACTTCACAGGAGACGACTTACTCAGCAATGGTGCCGATGTGGGTAGAACGAAAGAAAGAAATCAAGAAAATATTTTATTTTATCTATACCAAATTACTTAATTATGTTTTTAAGTTTCTAGAAAATGCTTCTAAGTTGATCAGTCGCGTAACTTTCTATGTAGTAGAAATAGCACTAAAGTGCCAGTAATTAAGGTGCCGCTCCTGAAACAGACCAAAGTCATAGTAAAAAAACAGATAACCCAAATTTTTCGTGTATAAGCTATGTATTAACATTATACACAAATGACTTCAGGGTAGTTTAATAAAGTCCGATATTAACTATAATGCTTTAAGATTGATTGCTAATTAAAAATATTCTTCAACTAAGTTAAATTGCATTAAAACATTTCACTGTAAATCTTATATATATATATAAAAATCTTATAAATATATAAAAATGACCATTTCCCTTGGTCACGCGTGAACGGGTAGACCGATTTTAATTCGGTTTTCACTAATGGAAAGAGGGATAAACGGGGAAAGTTCATATATATAAAAATTGCACGCCGGGTGAAGCCGGGGGCGGCTCGCTAGTCTACAATATAAATGGAAACGGTAAATGGGACAAAATTAGGCGTAGGCTTCTAGAATTCTAGAAGAATCTAGTTTTATGTAGTTAATTAGACTCGAACCGAATTTTGCTATCGGATTTTAAGTTGTAAGTAAACTCACCACATCGCCATTCTGGCAACAATGGAGTGTCTGTATACATTATACATGGACACCTTATAGTCTCTGCTGTCTTTGAATTGTTTCAATATTCTGTCCAATCTAAAAAAAAAAACAATTATCTAATCAATAATCTAGTATTTTCTATAAGACTAAACTAAGAAGATTTAGGTTAGTATTTGTACTTATGTTGTTTGAATTTTTTTTAATGAAGATTTTTTATATTATATTTATCGGTTACGATATCTGTTAGGTTCCATATGGAGTACTGCTCTCACCTCTGGGCTGGCGCGCCTAACTACCAGCTAGATCCATTTGACACATTGCAGCTGAGAATTGTTGACGATCCAATGCTCACACAGCAACGATTAGAACTAGCCTAACCTTTTACCACCGCACTGCGCGCTATCATCCGCATTAATTAGATAAGGTGCCGCTGCGCACAGTTCGGATGGTTTGAAACTTTTTCCCACGTATGTGCGAACATTGGAACAATTTCCCTTCTAAGGTGTTTCCATCTAGCTACAAAATGGGTTTCTTCAAGCGAGTAGTAAACAAATTGGTTCCTGCAGGTTCGGCAGCGCACATGGTGTTGCTTGTGCCTGGTGTTGCTTGTGTCTTTGGGCGACGGTAGCCACCTGCCATTAAGTGGGCCGTCAGCATGCCTGTCAACCTTAATAATATAAAATAAAATGTATGATACTTACGTGACTTTCGAGCTGGTAGCGATTAAAGCTGTGCAAGATCCATAAGGTTTGACGTCTACGGAGCCATAAGTAGCCAACACTGACGTCACCTGTACAGGTGAACAAATAACAAATAAATACCTTCAGTAACCACATAATTTATTTTTTGGACTTCCATGGCTTTTTTTAAAATCAATTCACTATTATTTTGATAAATACTTAAATCACTAATGATTTAATTTATCAAAATCAGGGTGAACATTTCACTTTATGACGTCCCTCATACAATTATCTATAAATATTTCCTGTGACGTATAAGTTACTATCGCATAATGAAATGTGGCATCGGTCGACAGTCGCTCCGGCCAATCGTATTTATAAGTCAACCTTGACAGAGGCGTGAAAACTACTCCTAGTACATTAGTGAAATCAAAACGCGGGGAAGATGATTATGAAAAAATGTACCGAAACAAAAATAAAGTTTAAAGCTTGTGACAGTTGGGCATTATCAATCTGTTTGAAGAGACGACGGAACTTTGTGCGTATTATAAACACCGTGCAACTGTCCTCTGGCGCATCGCCAGATACCGTCGCATTCCAACTACGGGCACAGTGTACGCACTGCAACCGTTTCATAGACGATAACTGCTCGACATTAGAAGTGTAGTTACCATACAGAGTGTATCGCTGGATTATGTAAGAAATAAATGTATATAGACAACATGGTCAAAATGCTGAAGAGTTGATTGAGTCGGCTGCTGCTGGCTCCTATTCATTTGTGATTGTGATGCAATAAATATACAATATAAAGCATTTTAATAGACAGCTCTTCTCGATCTATTATAATGTATTACAGAAGCATTTGTTGCCACTGTCGATCGTATGCATTCCGTTTCATTACCGACCACAATACATATCGAGACGGTGTAATTAGTGTTCAAGCATCTCCGATTGTTTCCTTTTAGAAATCTTCTGAGATGTTTAATTTGCATATACACGATTGTGTTATTTGGCTCGTATGATGAAACGTTAGTTTAGAAGAGGCCCGTTTTAATCAATAAATGGCAGACAATTCTCAATATAGTCTTATATTTATATTACCCAAAAAGGACTTAAAAACACAGTCCAGTGCCTACTGTTTGTTTTGATAGCCTCAATTTACCTTTTATAAATTATTATAAATATATTTTTTTATTTTTTATTAAAGATGGGTTTTCTCTTGACCAGCATCTATCCATGTAGGAAGGATGAGGCCGACGATGGAGCGAGCTCACCCAGAAGATGCCTATTCATTTGAACCTTGAAAAGATTTGGGTTGTATGAGCCCGGAAATACACACGCCGGCAGGGAGTTCCAATCCTTGCAGTGCACATTATAAAAGATGTTCTAAAGCGCTTGGTCCGAATTAGAGGGATTGGGAATAGAGGGAAGGGAAATGAGTATGGTAATCAGCCATACGTCCAATAGAAGAAAGGGGAAAGCGGTATGATCTCATGCAGCTCTCGAGCACACTCTCCGAAGTACATCTTATAGAATACGCACAGACAGGCAATTTTGCTTCTATTATAAAATTAAAGATTACATCAGCTCCGATGCCGCTATATTAGTGATAAGAGAGTTTACGTTTAAAAATGCAATACTTTTATTGTTTAGAAAGCCATAATAATTTATATTAGCTTCTAAATGTTACACATAATACTTTCATTGTTCAGCGTAAATTTCTTAATGCCGAATGTTTAGATAATAAATTTTCATTAAGAATTAAATAAGTCCGAGCCATCTTCTCGTTCAAAATTCCTCAGTGTCTTTAAACAAAAGTTTCCGACCAAAGTGTGTCGCCAGTGATGACATATCGCGCTGAAACGTGGTCTCTAACTATGGGCCTCGTAAGAAAGCTTAACGTCGCTCAACGAGCTATGGAGAATGAGGAGAACCGTAGACAAATGAACGTTACGGACATAACCCGGCGGATTAGTAAGTTCAAGTGGCAGTGGGCAGGACACTTAGTACGGAGAGCCGACGGCCGCTGGGGTCTGAAGGTTCTCGAGTGGAGGCCACAGACCGGCAAGCGCAGCGTAGGACGTCCACCTGATGAGGGCCGCGGGTCGGCGGTGAATCCAGGCTGACCGGGTATTTTTGGAAAAACAGGGGGAAGACCTTTGTCCAGGAGTGGACGTCCCACGGCTGAGATGATGATGATGAATTAGAGTCTCTTCGTAAGTCTTAGGGATTAGTTGTGCTTTTTTAAGTCACCCCCGTTGCCGCTATCCTAACTATAATTGATCAAGCGTGTTACAATACACATTATTATTTCCTTTTTACTTTTCTTTATAGCATAAATATTGCAATTTGCATGAAAACTTGTGATGTACTTTGTGATTTCTGTCCAATCCCATATTTCATTTATTTTTAATTTTTAAGTTCTCTTTACGAGAAATATTTAGTGATATTAGCCGCACAGCTGAATACTCGAATAGGTCGTAAAAAGCTACTTCTATTTACATGGTGAACTTAAAATTAAACAGTACCATAAAAAAAAACGCAAATTCAAACGAACGAAGCATGTACGTTATGTAATGCAAAAACGAAAAGGTATTTACTTTGATGATATGCGGAATCTTGCAATAGGGGATCGGACAAATTTTCAGAAAGTGTTTTAAATTAATCTTCATGGATATTTATTCCCATAAAAAATACTATTTTATTTATTTATAGCCTTTTAGGTACTCAAAATCATGTTTTAATATTGTTTGTTTGAAAATGCCGCCAAAACGCCACGATAGTTCATCTGAGAGCGCGTAACGTCATTTGTTGTCATATCATAACAAAACAGCTGCATTGGCATAAGACAATGATTGCCCACAAATGACGTCACGCACTGTGATTGGTGTTTCGGTATAGATTAAAAATATTGTAAATAATAAAATTTTATTTCTTCATTTAAAAATATTTAAATGAATTATATTAAATTATTATTCGATAAATAATCGTTAAAAATTATATATTTTCTTTCTAAGTACATTTTAGATTTTAATTTGATTACTGTCCGATCCCCTATTGCCTCAGTACGTATGGTCACATTTTAAACCACTTCACATAGTATGAACCGCGAGCCAGCAACAGATTTTCATTTTGATAAATTTTCAATCGGGAGGAAACGACTAAAATATTTTTCTTTTCTACGTGTATGGGAAGGTACGACTGCTCAACCCATCCACGATGCCGTAGCTCACGTTCATAAGGCTTCATGTTTGACGAAATTTTCATCTGGCTCGTATAGCTGAGCCCGGCGACCATGCTTCACTGCGGCGTGCTTGTGGGGCGAGCGCGGTACTGGACCCTGCTTATTATGTATTATATGATATTTTTTTCTAAAATAAAAGTAGCATAAGTTACTCCTTATAATATCAGCTATCTGTCACTGAAGGTTCCGTCAAAATCGGTTCAGCCGTTTCGGAGATTAGCCGAAACAAACGGACAGACAGACAAAAATTATAATTTTTTTTTTGTTATAAGTACTTAACGTATAAACTTTGATGTACATTTAGTAAAAAATCACGTTGAATGGAGAAAGGGAATGAAGGTGCTAAGAACGATAAAGGAGAGACAGTATTTCCGGCACGTGAAGAGGGGCGAAAGATACCTCATTCTTCAATTAGTGATGCAGCGAGTAGCAGAGACAGGAGAAAAACATTCTGGTTGAATAATTTGAGAGTGGTTTGGTTTAAGCACTCGCTCCCTTTTTCATGCAGCAGCTTTTAAGATCAAGATAGCCATGATGATCGCCAATCTTCGCAGAGAAACAGCACGTTAAGAAGAAGAAGTTATTCTGACATTACAAACAGACACTTCAATTTTATTTATTGGTATATATTGTAAACAATGATTAAAATTTAATGTAAAAACATTAGGTAAGTACATTGTTTACAAGCCGCCAAATATTCGATTAAATGCAAGCTGTTTGATGGTTGTTCGCAGTCGCACCTCGAACTTGGCGTCATTGAGCGTTCGAGGTGACAAATATTAGTGCCATATCTGAGCGCCGAAACGTATGGAAGCTAATTTTGGCGCCGAGAATTGAGACAACGCGGATGGTCTTACACATTTACAATACCAACGAAAATAGCATTCTGCTTCGCTACGGATGTTATCTTATGTTTAATAATTGATCTACTACTTTGACATATCTTAAAGCATTTAAATAGAAAAACGCAGTTTTTTAACACTGTTGCTAATCGTGAGAAATCGTTTGAAGACTCAGAGTAAATAAACTATGGAGGCGCCCTATTCTTCTATACACAGTTGAGCTTATACATTTATTGCTAAAATCGATGTGGTAACAATCAAATATCTATTTATCTCTGTCTAACTAATAGGTCATTGCGTATGGTAAGCGAGATAACATTATGTGTGTTTATACTAATTATGGCAACATCACAAATACCATATACCTAAAATTTACCCCGGGTGCCAATTCCGCCATACTTTGTTACACTTTGTTTACAATATGGCGTCAACTATCGTCATATGACTGCTGGCAAGCTACCGAATTTTTGTTAAGTTTCGAGTTTTTAGATAAGTGATCTTGGTTAAAATATACAATTGAAAGACTTATTTAAAAACCAAGATGCCTAAGTGTTGTATTGTGCAGTGCAGTTCGCGTAAAAATAAAAATCAACCTCATTTAACTTTTCATAGGTTAGTAAAATATTTCTTTAATTATACGTGTATACTTTTAAAGACTCGCTTATTATTTCGATATATATGTATACAATATACAATGTAAGCTTACGAATTTCTTATTTTTGCAATAACACCGTTTTTTTCATTAATTGTTTTGTTTACAAATATTAATATGAAAGTAGTGATGTGCTCTGTTGTACCTACGTCGATAAATCTAATGTAATTAATGCAATAAATAAAAAAAAAGTAAATAAAAATAACGTTTCTCTTTTCAGAATGCCCAGGAATGATATAAGAAGAAATAAATGGTTAGAGATTATTGGCTTAGAAAACATAAATCCTCGACACAAGGATTGGTATATCTACTCATTATCAGCTTTAACAGAACTCTTGATGTAATAAGGTTGCGTGATGATGCGGTGCCCTCTCTTTTGGTAAATATTAATTAATACGCTATGGCAAAATTCCAATTTACATTTAGTTATGTGTTTAGTTAATACCTAATACTGAATTATAGTCATTAATTATAGTTAGACAGCCACTACATATTGATTGTGTCTAATAATTATTTTGTAGTTATTAATTATAACCAAGTGTAATCTGCGGTCCACCCTCCGCCACTTATGCTGTATTACTAATATTGATTACATATCAAAAACTGAATTTTAATTTATTTACTCCTATTAATGAATAACATTATATGTATAAATTATAATTTATTAAAATAATAAATAAACACGTTAATAATGCTTTTTAAGGTAACTAATAAACAAGAAGTATCCGTTTTAAGTGAACATAAAACTGATGACAATTTACAAAAAGCTCATAGCGCTCCAATAATGCCACCGTTGATGAATGTGGAGATGAAGGAGGTAATATTTAATTATTTTTTCTATATTTATAATAATTAAACAGAAATGAAATTATTAAGTAAAAAGTTATTTTCCTAACTAAAAAATTGAACCTGATATATTTAATTAATAATGCTTTTTAAGGTAACTAATAAACAAGAAGTATCAGTTTTAAGTGAATATAAAACTGATGACAATTTACAAAAAGCTCATAGCGCTCCAATAATGCTACCGTTGATGAATGTGGAGATGAAGGAGGTAATATTTAAAATAATTAAACAGAAATGAAATTATTAAAAAGTTATTTTCCTAACTAAAAAATTGAACCTGATATATTTAATTAATAATGCTTTTTAAGGTAACTAATAAACAAGAAGTATCAGTTTTAAGTGAATATAAAACTGATGACAATTTACAAAAAGCTCATAGCGCTCCAATAATGCCACCGTTGATGAATGTGGAGATGAAGGAGGTAATATTTAATTATTTTTTCTATATTTATAATAATTAAACAGAAATGAAATTATTAAAAAGTTATTTTCCTAACTAAAAAATTGATTCTGATATATTTAATTAATAATGCTTTTTAAGGTAACTAATAAACAAGAAGTATCAGTTTTAAGTGAATATAAAACTGATGACAATTTACAAAAAGCTCATAGCGCTCCAATAATGCTACCGTTGATGAATGTGGAGATGAAAGAGATCATATTTAATTAATTTTTCTATATTTATAATAATTAAACAGAAATGAAATTATTAAAAAGTTATTTTCCTTACTAAAAAATTGATTCTGATATATTTAATCTCTACTAATATTTTAAAGAGAAAAGATTTTTGTATGTTTATATTTTTTGTTTGTAATGAAAAAACTACTTGACCAATTTTAAAAATTCTTTCACCTATAGAAAGCTACATTATCATGACACTGAATCTGGTGGACATCCCACAAAAAAAAGTTTGCCTATGGATTCCATATCTAGAGAAAAAATAAAATTATTGCAAATGTTAAAAATGGATGTTGTTCTTTGACTCGACATCTTCATGTGGTTAATTTCAATTTTTTTTTTATAAATAATTTTTTAATCAATGATAATTTTGTTAGCTCTCTAAGATTAGGTATTGAATTATTAAAAATTAATTTCGACTTATAGTAATTATAAATCGACTTTTGTAATGTGTTTTTTTTTTAATTTCTCGAAATTTATTTTAGATTTTTTTTATGAGAGATCTATCTTAGATACTATACTATCTTAGATATGCCTCATATTTAGATATATTTTTTTATAAACGTTTATTTCAGATGCGGTATAAGGAACAAATTAAAAAATATCTGTAATCTGTAATAAACAACGAAGCAAAATCAAAAGACTTAATGAGCAAGTACGAAAGAGAAATAAAAAAATCGCTTTATTGAAGGATATCATTGAAGATTTAAAAAAGACGAGTAAAATTAATAATGAACAGTCTCTTGTAAGAATGATTAAATTTGAATGTAAGAATGATTAAATTTGTAAGAATTATTAAATTAATGTAACAAATAAGATGAATGTTATAATGTATTAATATTCTACTATAATGACGTGTTGTAATGTTAATTATAAATAACGGAAATTATGTATAACTTTTAAAAAAAAAGATTATGCTGAAAACTCTACGCCGAGCGAGGCTCGGTGGGGGGGTGGCAGCGTGCGGCATTCCTTGCACGGAGCGCTAGCGAACGGTTGGATTCTGTTGGAATAACTGTAATTTATTCGGTGGTAATAAATATATTCTATTCGTTTGTAGTAACTGTACCTCACCTCAAGTAATCGAATAAAGAGGAAACCTGGTCTCGTTGGTGGTTTTATTACACTCTGTTGCTAGAGGAATGTGCAGGCCCACAAGATTTCCTCAAAAGGCAAATTGCTAAAGAGAATTGCCTGTACAAAAAACATATTCAGAAGAAATCCGTAAGTTCGCACTAACCTTACATTTTCTGTCTCCAAAAGCATATAATTTTATAAGACAGACCTACAACTCATATTTACCTCACACGCGAACTTTGTGCAAATGGTATCAGAACGTCAATGCTGAACCTGGTTTCACGAAACAAGCTTTTGACACATTAAAGCGAAAAGTAAAGGAAACTTCACACGATGTGGTATGCGCCTTAGTTTTCGATGAGATGTCAATAAGAAAGTCTCTCACCTGGGAACCAAATATGCAAAAATATTACGGCCACAATCTTGATAGAGATTGTGTCAGTGAGGCAAATCAAGCCCTAGTTCTGCTTTTAAACTGCATTAATGTTACATGGAAATTGCCCATTGGGTATTTTCTAATAACTACCCTTACAGGTGAGCAAACAACTATGTCACTTGCTTTGGAGGCATCAGTAAATAGAGTTATTCAATCTTTCCAGTTATCAGTTCAGACTTTATTAAAGGTGTTTTTAGCGGAGACAGAATTTTTAACATCTAGGTTCAGATAGATCTTAGGCTGAAAAGTTAGCAATCAAAACTCAAAATAAACAGTGGGTTCTTATGAAAATTAGTAATGGGGATGGGGGTATTGTGAATTTTGCGGAAATGCTAAACCAAAGGAGGTAGATCCTTATGAATCCAATAAGCTGCAGTAGATAACTGAGATAAACATTCTAGTTTCGTTATAAGAGGGTGTGTACCTATCATATTGGAGTATGTTTAGGAAAAATCTATGTGCGAGAATTTGCCTGCGGAGAGAGAGTGGGAGATCAACACAGTCAACCTGAAGAGCATTAATAGGGGAAGATTTCATTGCCCCTGTAATTATACGTAAGCATTTGGATTGAATCTTATTCAATTTGGCCAAAGCAATCCAGTTGCAAAGTTCCAATATGGAGCTCCCGTAATTGAAAACACCCAATTATATTTTTCTTGAAAGATTAAAATCAGACACCCACGATATCCAGAGTATATTTGAATATCGATATCGATGGTTTCGTATTAGTTCAAACTCTTCAGATGGCAGCCATTTTGTGTGACATAATTTTGTTTAGGTATGCACCCATATTTTGTAGGTATGGCAAGTCCATATATTTATTTAGTCATTGTTTGAAGATCAGTCCGCTTTTAACTAGCCAATGAATTTTGACGTGATATTATTATTATTTAGAGAGTTTGTATTATATTAAAGTACGCTCACTTTTTTCGACCATAATCCTTTCGAGGATAAAGAAAAACTGTTTCTATTTTTTATTATTGACTAGCCGCTGCCCGCGACTTCGTCCGGGTTGAAAAATAAAAGATACAACGCCTGACAAAATATGTAAAGCAATATAACGTCTGACATACTTTTTCCGAACGCATATTCTTTATTTTTAGATAGCTGGTATCCGCAACTTTGCCCGCGTGGAATATTTAAGTCATCCTGAAATTTAATTCTAACTATTGGTGAAAGATTTCTTTAAAATCGGATGAGTACTTTCGAAGATTACATCCTACATACATACAAACAAGCAAACAAAATTTATCTACTTATAATAATAGTATATAGACAACATATTAAAAAGCTCATCAATAGTACGAACAAAAAAAATCTAATAGTAAGTATTGGTTTTATATTTACCTATTTATATATAAGTAAATAATATTGGATTGACTAAAAAGTCTATAAAAATTAGTATTGGGCTATGGAAATCTCCAATGTTTTGTCATGTTTCGAGTTAATTTTCAGAATTTACTTTCATAAAAAGTCCAAGGATTTTTATGTTCTAATTGTTCCAATTCCTTTTAAATATATCTACTTCTTCTTAAAGTGCCTCTTCTCTAAGAAGGCTGGCGACCATCATGACTATCTTAACCTTGGAAGCTGCTGTAAGAAAGAGGGAGCGATCACTTCTTTAATTCTTCGACCGGGATTTCTTGCTTTCCTGCTACGTTTACCCTGTAATATCCCTTGCATTTTGAGGAATACGATATTTTTCTCACCTCATTACCTGTCTGAAATGCAGCTGCCCTTCCTTTATCGTTCTTGGTACTTCCATCACTTTGTCATTCGTCGCGAAACAAAATCATAAATCTATACATATCGTAAAATAAAGTCGATGTCCGCCTGTGTCTGTTACTCCGCTAACTTCTTTTAAACCACCCAACAGATTTTGATACGGTTTTCACTAATGGAAAGAGCGAGAAACTAGAAAGGTTTGTGCGCCTATATAATTTGCGGGAAAAAATTGGATCATGCGAAGCTGGAAGGAACCGGCAAGTATTTTATAAAAATCGACTAAGTATGTATTCTAATATTTAGAAAGAAAAAAGTATTTTATTTCACTAGCAACAAAACCTCACAGACTTTCTGGCCAACGTTCTAGTTAAATTTTAAAATAGTATACAGAGTCGTCTATTCCCAGTACTGTTTCCCAGTATCAGTTGTTCAGACTTTTCATCAAAATTTCATTAGCCATTTAATGCGCAACAAAATTGCCCAGTAATCGATTTCATTAAAGAGAAGTTGGGACAGAATGCTGTGTATACGTATATGTTGTCAGAATAATCTAACAACAACTATAACAAAGGGACATACGGTGAAAATAAAGAACTTCGAAAATGAGTTTATATTCAGGATCGTTTAGTCCTTACTAAGACTGAGATGAAATCTGAAATGGTCCCGTGAATTTCTTTAGAAAATGTTTTTACAAATATCAAGAGGGCTGTAAGAGTTCATTTCAAAGTCACTCTTACAAATAAACTTTTTAATATATTATTTTGGCTCCCGATTCGGTTCATTTCGGTTTTCCGACTATTTCGTATACTACAGATATCAAATTTCATTCTGCTACTTTCATAAGTATACCTAAATGTATTAATTTGCTTCATTACACATGGAAAAGGGGTAAGGAAAAACAAACATAATCTAGAAACCTTCTATACACATGAACCGTCATTAAACGAGCTAAAAAGCCCGCACAAATGTCGCAGGCCAATTGCGGAGTGTTACAAACGTTTACGCTGAGTGTGACCGCATTTTAACTTCAGCTCATATAACACGACCGCTCAAACTCAAATTCGTAGAAAGAAAAACTCAGGAAACATTACAACTTTTATTTAACTGTATTTTTTTAATGTACAGGTCGTCAGACAAGCTAACGGCTACCGAAGTCTATGAACACAAGCAACATCGTAGATGTTTCAAATGCGATGCCAATCTTTGTAGCATTAAGGATAAGGGATTACAAAGGGACCATGATTTATTAATACATCCACGTTATTAATAAATCATGGTAAAACCCCCATGACTCCTTCTGGGAGAACAATTAGGTCAGTCAGAGTCAGTAGTTAAATCGGTAAAAACGGTTGAAATTTGAACAACCTGTATATATCACGGCAAATGGCACTTGAAATGATAAATTTAAGCGCTGGCAGACAAGGGTAATTCGGCTTTCGGCATACACTCACCGGAACACAACAGCTTGTACACGTGTTATTCTCGCGGTGGTCTTTTGTATGGGGGTGGTTACTGCCGTCAGACAGGCTGCCCTAATTACTGTGAAACGCAATGGTAGGGTACTACCACTACACTACTTTTACAAATAATTTTCATTTTCGTATTACAATTTGTTGTTTAAAATAGTTCCAGTCAGGTTTTCTTTTGAAGTCAATAGTTCAGTGAGAGTCCTCATTTTATTTATTCATGTATTTACTCAAAATCCACAGCTCTTAATACTCAATTTAGAGAGAAAAAAAAAAAAAAAACTAACAGCCAATTAAGGATTTTACATTTGTTTAAATTTAGACCGTGAACTCCTATCATCTATCGATACCAACGCCAATCAAAATATGTCCACTTAATTTTTGAATTTATCCATGTATTGAACTGATAATTGCAACAGTACACGCAAAAAGTCTAGACGAATTTTTATTTTTACTGCACTTAAAAGCTGGCATTTCATTATTAAATTAAAATTACTTTTTCATGACAAATTTTAATTGGAGAAATGCAAGTAAGAAATGATGTAGAATTATTAAAGGTAAAAGTTAAAATAAAAGATGGACCTTAACGAAACAGGGGCCTTAGGCATAGTAACATTCGCTCCGTAGCGATGCGATATCGAAGTTCGTTATCGTCTCAGAGACAAAGAAATCATGACAAGGTATCACGTGTTTATCACGTGTTACAGTGTCGATTCCTTTGTCTCTGAGACGATAACGAACTTCGATATCGCATCGCTACGGAGCGAATGCTACTTTGTCTAAGGCCCCAGGTCATGCAACAAGTGTTCACAAATCGCCTAAACGCTTAGAAAAAAAAAGTTTCTCTCAAATGAGGTGTCGCCAGTTTCAACTGGTTCTGGTTGTATAATAGTGTTACTCAGTTGTACTATGGTACTCTGATATGCGATCCTCTGATAAACTCTGATGTGCATGCGAAAATATGTTTACAGTAGCAGACTTCACATATCTTAACCATCTATACTCATATAATAAAGCTGAAAAGCTTATTAATTTGTTTGGTTGAAGGCGTTATACTACCAGTCGGATTTTAACAATTCTTTTTTGCATTTGATAGTCCAATTTTTGAGGAATGGGCTATTTAGGGCGAAACCGCAGGACTTAGCTAGTGAATAATAGCCGTAAATTCTTTAAAAAAGTTTCGACCCTTGCAACATCATCTCTGTATAATTTTGTCCCTCCTTCCAGATATATGGAAACCTTATTATGGGTACGAGGCGCCACGCCATCGATGAAAAAAATTAACTGCTTCGTTTAAAGCCAAAGTAACAAAAAAAAAATAAAAAAAAATGTTATACATAACTTCTTGGTCTATATTTCTGAAGAGTTATTTTTGTTTTAAGTATAATGGTTTACGAGAAACTAAACAAAATTTGAATGTCTTGCTGTATTATAAAAATAGATTCAATTTGGTTGTTTCAAGAAGTATTGCAATGTGTCTATAATTAAATGATAGAGTTTCATTTACACTATAAATGACACGAACGGTTTTTCATTTAATTCAATAGTTTCAGAATAACATAGGTTTTTGATATTTTCGAGTAGCGGATGCCCTTAGTGTAGGTGTGGTCGCTGTCTTCTTTCCAGAAGAATTGGCAGGAATCAAAGACGTCACGCGCCGTGATTTTCCTTTGATAAAGCCGCTTTTCGCCGCTAGCAGGGGGTTATTCCGATATCAAAAAGTATTAAGGGGTTTATTTTGGCTTAACTAAATCGACTTAAAGGTTAAATCTGACTGAATATAATAGTTATGCAAAAATAAGTGTAAACAGAAGCAGTGAAAACATAAAAGATAGAGTTATTCAAGCATTTCTTAAATTAATATGGGTGTAAGAAATGCACCCATATTAAAGTGCCGGCTAAATCAACAAGGCTGGCTATATTGAGACGTTAAAGATAGGAGTGGTCGAAGGTGTTTTTAACACTGCTTTTGGGGTGCAGTACACCACAAAGAAGTTTCAATTCTATACTTGTATTATTACTGTTAAGGTCATACCTTAGCAATATTTATGACTCGTTCATTAAGCGCCTTGATGTGAAGCAATTCTGGTCTCTGGCGCGGTGGGTCTTCGTTCGCGAAATCCTGGAAACAAAAATATAAATGTAGAATGTAGGTTTTCTCGGCCGGTATCCATATGAGTTGTGGGTTTCCGGGATGATGGCCCAGGTCTGTTGGAAATTCTTCCAGAATTTCTGAAAATTCTGGAAGAATTTCCAACAGACCTGGGCCATCATCCCGGAAACCCACAACTCATAAAAATATAAATGCTTCATTTTTAAATGCTTAATTCTTACATAAAACTAGACGTGCCTCGCGGGTTTGTCTCCCTTAAATCTATAGTTTCTCCTCATACGGCTGATTAGTTAATGAGTCATCGTACTTCCGCAACGTGAATTTTATTATGTTCCTACAAAAACATAATAAAAAAGCCCTGATTTTTTTTTCAATTTTTCTTTTGCCACTAACGTTCTAACTATTATGAATACAGTTAATTAGATCAATAGTCAAATGGATGCACTTACCAACAAAACATAATTTATATTTTCATGTAAAATTATACACTTACAGCAATCTATTAGTAAAATGTTTCGTTGACTTTTAAGTTTTATAGTCGACAAACATATACATATATTTACCAAAGTTTACATTGTTATAGCTATCAATACACCAGGCAATGAATGTTTTGTTAAATAAGTGTTGGACCTATTTAGTTTTTCACGTATAAAGGAACTAGCTTGTTATTATAATCCCGTTCCATCTTCCTTATAATACCTTCTTAACATACTCATGTGTAAGAGAAAACTTTCAGCCAGCGGAGTAAAACATTCCCGGGACCTGGGCGGTAGTCTTAGGGGAGACTACTGCCCGTCGTGAGGTTCCCCGAGATGGCAGGTGTACCTCCACTTTCGGGTACGCACAGGTTATGACAGGGAGCGTATCCCTACCCGCGCTGGACAACCGTGGTGGGTAGCGAATGTCTTGTCATAACGTTCTCGCCCATCTACGGCCGCGCTAGAAAGTCTTTGGGTTTTAGCCGGTGGGAGTCCGGCATAATCTCGCAACGTCCCCTACGTCTCTAAGACTACCGCCCAAATATTTGCACGCCTAGCGACAACACTTACCAGATAGAGAATAGACGCTCGTATGACATTGACTCGGTTGGCGAGAGGCTGTACGGCGGCGAGAATTTCACTGGGTCCTAGTGTCCTATAGCAGCCGCGCGCTTCGCATGCTGCCCATTGGCTGAGACGTGTGAAACAGTACGCTGTGAATCAACATCTCAACTTAAGACCCACTTTTTAACATTATAGAACAAAAATGTAAAATTACAAAAAAGAGAAAGAAGAGCGCTTGCAGCTAAAATTAAAATAATATAGATGGTAGCCAGCAGGCTGCTGGCCCACTGTCATTTGGGCAGCCCATCTGGCGGCAGTAACCACCCCCTTACAGAAAACCACCGTGAAATAATAGTATGTGTGCTGTTGTGTTTCGGTGAGTGAGTAAGGGATGCCAGAGTCCATTTTCCTATCCAGTCCCTTATCCTTAATCCTAATGTAGTCGGTAGCACACTTTCAGAACCTGTGGCATTGCTTGTATTATAGGCGATGGTAGCCACCTACCATCAAGTGGACCGTCAGCTTATCTGCAGATCTTAACATAAAAAAATACTATATAAGTAACACATGCAAAGAATGTAAAATATCAAATCACTTACCCGAACAGTACGAGTCCCATCCTGCTTGATGGTAAGTGTAGTTTTCACTAAATGGAATAGCGGATTTTATAGAATTGGCACCTTTTTGTAGTTTTTTGCTTTTACCTTCAGAAAAGAACTCGTATAAACTGAAATAAATACCTATTTTTATTATGTTTAGATTACGTTTTTGAAACAGGTCTGGGCGCCACCGGGCAGTAAAGTTACATAAAAGTCTTTATGTGACTTATCGCATTAGCGCAGGTTTATACCAATACCTACTATGACGGTACATGCGTGAATGAGTTGGTTACTGTCACCAATAACCATCAACTCCGGGGAAATTGCAACCGGGCTCCCAACCGTGATTGAATAAACGATAATGTCAGTATAGGGCATAGAGAATCCTTTACTTACGCATTGAAACCCAAGAGCACAAGTGCTATTTTACAGTGTTCATGCCACCAATAAAAAATCTCACAATAATAAATATTATTTATAACTTACTCTTGCAATACATTGGTCTTCCAAACTTCATCGTAAGTTAGTTTCTTTGACATTTCATGAGAAATATATTTTGTATCAAATATTTGCGGAAAAACTTTATGTATGTTTTCCTTAAATGTTGTATATTTGCCAGGAAGCGGTCCTATGAACTGATTGTGCAAAAGTATCATATCCATAAAAATATTGTGACCGACTATAGGTTTCTTACAGTTTTCTAACAGCGCTATAACTTTTGAGAATCCTAATAAATCATTCATAAAGTTTTCTTGTAGAACAGACAAAGGGGTATTCTTAGCACCGTGTACATCCTTATCTCTGTATATTAAGACCTGAAATCATGTACACATAAGTTTTTTAAGCATTACAGAAAAATTAATAGCTTTGTCGTGAGAACATTTGTTTTCAACAGATCTAGATATGCACTAATGCTTGCAAAATTTATGCTTAAATGTAATTTGTCCCGCTTGCTTGGAAATGGCTTCATTATTAGAAAAAAAAAAAAACTAGGTCAATCAACACTTTTGTATCCGCACGCTGTCAATGTCAAAGAGCGCAAATAATAAAAATTGTTGAACAGTTTTAAAGCAATATTACCAGAGCGCGATCAAATAGGTCAGAAGAAGATGACCGCCATTTTGTGTTATTCATACTGTCAATTCTATTCTGAATAAATGAATATTTTTAACATTTTTACTTTTATTTTTAAAAATGAGTAGGTACTTAGAAGAAATGGATTTTTTGCCTATTATTTCCTCGCAAGTTAGAGAAAAGTACTAAGTCTCGACCGAAATAGCAATTCGACCGAAAAGGGCCTTGACCTTTCAAATTGCTTTATTTTCGGCCTGTTAAGACTAGACTAAATTAATTAAATAAATTAGACTATTTTCTCCTGCTGACTTCAATGTATTCAATCAATATTTGTATACATCCTGCTTTGAATTTTACCATATAGGAAAATTCAATATAATGGTCAGAGTGACATTATGGTGTCAGGCAACAAGTGAGCCATGACAGTCTATAAATAAAATAATAAAAAATAATCGTAGGTAATAAAGATTTAAGGAGTAATTTTTTCAAAAGTAGTACTAAATTTAGCTACCAGCTATATAAGTATTTTACCTTATTGCTATTACCTAAACTATCTGTTGTGAGTACGTTTGGGTAACGAAGCCGCACCTCATTGTGAAAAAAATACCTTAGAATTGGATTTTGAATGTCTATATAAAATGTGTCTTCTTCCTTGTCTATTAACCATCTGGAATAAAAAAAAAAAATTGTCTATTACATGGATCATATGCTTTGTTTTACATATTTTTGAGTTTTAAAGCAAAGGTTAAGTTTAAATAAACATAAGATTCAGCATGGATCAATTTTTGTTGGGAAAACTGACATATTATATACCTATGTATAGTTATGCATGATAAGTCTGCCATGGATCCCTGGCATTCAACCACATAGAAAACATAACCTGAATCTATTTGCTTTCTATTATCAACTTAATAAATTCATGATTTTATATTATATAATTAGTATGTATACATGGAATATAAATTTGAGAGGCGACTATGACATGTTTTATTTTTCAGTTTTTAATGTCTTTTTCCCATCTTCACCCTCATCAAAAATAGTTGATATTATTTATTCGTTTTTGATAAATCTAATATATTTTTAGCAATAAATGAAATTGAATTAGTTATATAAATCTTGGAAGTAAATAGACACTACCTACTATAAGAAGTTGTCAACTGTCCCCATCACAACTGTAGACAAAGGACCTATTATACTTTTTAAAGTGTGATTATTAATTTACTAATGAATGTTGTAGACTTATTAGATTAAATATATTAGAAAATTGAAGTTATTTTTAAAATTACTTAGTACATACTAACTTTGACACTTCGGAACAATATTTTTGCAACACCTTTTCTTCATCTATTTCCAATACCGTTGAGATATTGTTGTACAAAGATGTATCCTGCAGATTCTTGACGATTTGCTCCGCTTCTACTTTACTCAAATAGGGTATTCCTTTGTATATAAACTGTAAATTTAGATCAATATAAGCTATAATTTGTATCAAAATAAGGGTGAACTTACAATTTGCTTCAAAAAGTAATAAAAACAGACAAAACGTTCATTACAATCTTTGTAGAATTCTAAATATTAATGGTGTTTCTTCTGGCAATGTCATTTCCAATTTTTTTCAGCTATACATTAAATTGGAATTTAGACATTCAGAAATACTGGAAAAACTTTTCTTCATCATCAACTCAGTGCCTGAATAATGTTCAATATTCTCCTTTGGTTTTTCGTTCTTTTAGAGAATCGTGAATTCAGTAGTGTAGAGTATTTTTTTTTGTTTTCTTCTTCCTCATCCAAAATTATGGCACTCATTGCTAGTTGTCTAAAAGTTAATTTTCTAATAGCCATAACTATTAACCTATCGTAACACTGATAGGTATACTAGAACATTGAGTAGACATATAGTGGATTGTATCATGTTGCTTTCCGTGCCTGATGCATTCCTAGTACGGTTATGGTATGGTCAGATATACCTTATGGTATTAAGAAGGGATAGGGAAATGGTCTCCGACCATCCCTTACTCACTCACTGAAACACAATAGCAAACATGCAGTTATTTTACATCTTTTGTAAGGGTGGTCATTGCCACCAGATGGGCTGTCCAAATGATTGCGAAATGCATTGTGTCCTGCCACTACTTTCCAAATCCAGGCCCGAGTCAACCTTGAAAAATTCATATACAAAGTTGACCCTGCAGGGAATCGAACCCGGGAACCCTAAGACAGAGTGTAAAGGCAAGCACCCAAACCACTCATCAAATAGTCAAATCATTCCTTTTATTCATTTATGAAATAATGTAATGTTAAAGACAAATATAGCAAACTTAGGTAGGTACATATACTTAGCATGTTAATAAAGAAATATCAATCAAAGCTAATAAATAAACTTACTTTATTGAAATCAAATTTATGTTTACATAGGAACTTTAGTGTTGACGCTTGAAACATAAATGTTTGGTCAATGTTCCCAAATGTTTGAGGACACAGATGAAATGTATATGTTGCTGCTACATATGTGTCATTATCTCTATTATACTGGAACATAGACAGCCCAATCTGGGTCATTATCATGTTACTAACTTCAGACTTTAAACGATCATATCTGTCCTTATTTGTGTCAAATAATCTGAAAATTTGTAACAAAAAAACGTTAGTCTATTGAGGCACACATAGTGCAGAATGAAGGAGTTGCCCATATCATTATTTTCAGTCCAGACGTGACCTAGGTGCCTAACCAGTGGGGCGTAATAATTATCGATACATATAATAAAAACGTAACCGAGCCGTATAGGTACATTAAAGATTTTTCAAAAATAACAATTTGTACATGCTGTACCTACTTTTTTATCGAGGTCAAAAAAATAGTTTTTAGAATTTTTGTCAGTTTGTCTGTGCGTTTATGCACGCTAATCTCTGAAACGGCTTACCCGACTTGAATGCGGTTTTCACTGATGTATTGTGGCAAGCTTGCCGTAACATTTTTTTTTTTCCTTTTATATACTGCTACTTGGCAATCTGTATCCAGGTGACAATAGGCCAATACGTTCTGTGAATTTCTCTGAATCTATGTTTTTTAACAAGAGACTCGTCCAGTGAGTCATCTCTTAGTCATTGTTCTTATATCTTTGCGGCAGTCCCTGAATACTCTGTCGTTTCAAGCGAGTGAATTTGATGCCGTAACATATAGTATTTGTTTTATTCCAATAGGATTACAAACAAAAAAGTTACGCGCTATAGGTACCAATACCACGCGTAGGGGAGGGTGAGTACACTTGATCCCTAGGGGACACTTGGTAACTTTATTTTGTGTTTCCCTAGATTCTAATACATTTTTTTAAACTGGCAACACTCATTTGTTGATGGCAAACTTCACTTTATGTCATAGACTTGTTTGACAGCTGTGCATAGTTTTGAAATGGTGGCCGGTGAAAATTTTCTGTTGTGATTTACTTAATTTTTGGTAAGTTTGTACACGATTTTTGCAATTGAAGATTTAAAATGAGATTATTTTCGGTGCGCTTACAGTAGAGAATGTTTGTTTTACTGTAGATTAGTGCTTAATATCTAAGTCTTTGATAATCTGAAGTCCCGAGTCAAACACAATTTATAACCTAACTATATCTGGGGAGACTTGCTCCTTTTCTTTGTGGGTGATTTGATCCCGGATCAACTCTCCCTTGGTGAATATTATCGGTTCACATTTTACAGTATATGTTAACTTGTTGTTTATTTTTCATGCATTTTTAGGACGAAAACATGCCCCGAAAATATAAAACTAAAGATGGGTCGAAGAAAAGAAAGCCAATTGACCCAGAAAAATTAAAAAGGGCTGTAGCTGCAGTTTTGGCTGGAGGAACTTTAAAAGGAAATGCGAAACAGTTTGAGGTACCTCTGATGACTCTAAAAAGGTACGCTAGGCGCCAAAAAGAACAGACAGAAGAAATAAAATACGAGCCGAACTACAAAAAATCGCAAATATTTACGGAAAAAGAGGAAAAAGACTTGGCGGAGTATCTACTATCTTGATTATTTCAATGAAAATAAATTATTATGCGAAATTTGTATTCTTATTTGATATTAAATACACGAAATTCTGTGAATGGGAAAATGGTTTACCATGTCTCCCCTATATCTGGGAGACCGGATCAAGTCTCCCATTGGGGGGGAAACAACTCTCCCAGACATAGGGGATACATGGTAAAAGTCTAAGACACTACATTTACTTTATTTACGATTACAAATATTACAGAACCCGGCCTCATTTTACATTATTTGTAAACAAAGAAATACTGAATCAACTTCTTTCATTAATATACAATATTAAAAAAAATAAAGACAAAAATAAAAAGAGGGGATCAACCCTCCCCAGTATCCCCTACGCAGGCGTACGCACTTACGCAGGCGTACGCAGTTACGGGTTCAGCTAGTATTAAATGAAATTAAATATTGGTCCCCACCAAACAGGTTTAATAAGGATAACTGCATAAAATTGACTTCTTTTAAAAAGCGCACTAAAACTTATTTTATATAATACACCTAAAATAGAAAGCATATGTAAAAGTCCAAAACGAATCAGAATTTTAAATGATTAGGTACTTGCCTATGTTTAAAAGGTTCGCTAGTTAACAGAGCCGTAAATTCTGCATCAAATCCAATAAAACATGCATTTTTGATGTCTTTCACAATGTTATCGAATTGCTCAGCGAAATTTTCTTTTGTAATCTCCATTTCTCTATATAATATTCAAACAGCCAACAAATTATTAAAATTGCATTACAATAATAACTACTATTTGCAATTAACTTTTTAATTAATTATTAATCATAATTTTATTGGTTATGTAAGGATAAGGAATGTAATTTCTGTTTGTTTCTATTGCTACCAAAATAATAGGGATGTGGATGAAATGAAACAATACGAGATACGAGTAAATACAAGTACATACTCGATACTTTTCTTTCGATATGAAGACTTGGCTTGGCAGCACATAACCGATTTTTTAATAGGTAGGTACTGTTACCGATTTACGATTTTTTGGCAGTAATCAAGTAGGTATCGTTAAAAAAATGCTAATATCGATACTTTTATATCGTATGTACAAATAAAGCATAATATAGCGGTCAGTTTAAATTTCTAATCATATAGTATTTGTTTTGAAGTTTTTGAACGCAAAAGCATAGTAAAATTAGGAAACATAGTCAATTAGCCAAACAATGTTTCGTTTGTTATTGCTTGGTCATCCTGTTTTTCTATTATAAACAGCTAAATTCTGATTTTTAGCTAGATATTGGACGGTGACGAGTTAATTCAAAATAAGCAGAGGTTTAATTTTTTGATCACGCCAAATATATTATCGAAATTCTTCGATGCTGCTATCTACCTCGTAGATCACTGGCTAGTTCTAGGCCTTCCAAAGGACGAAGACAGCGACGGGCCCGCCACATACGAATCAAGATGTCTTACAGCACACTGCGCAGAATTCAATTGCAAGCGCGAAGGCGCGATTACTTGTTGGATATTACAAAAGCTCAATGCATGAATTATAGGGGGATGAAAATTTCAACCCATGCGTTGCAAGATTTGCGCGATGAGTCTGCGCGTGTGTCACCGACGTCTCCGTACGACGTTATTTTAAGGCTGTCATTGGTTTCTACAGTCGCCGCTGCAGTGCCATGTTTATAACTATATGGAAGTACCATATAGTTTAAGTTAAACAATTTTGTGTTACCACTGTTTCAATACATTAATCCTGTTTGCGTACTAAAAGCCAATCCACTAGGAGAATGGATAAAATTTTGAACCTGTGTTTCCTATTTTACTGTATAAACAGGCGCGATTATATTTACAGATTGCCGCTACCTCTGTACTATGTGAAAGGTTTTTTCAAAAGCTGGCAGTACCCAAATCAAGTAAACACCTAGAATTAGTTATTATTGTTTTTAGGAAGCACATCGAAATCTGACTTATTATAACATCTTAAAATGTAAATTACAGTTTGTAATATACAAACTTGAAACCATCTATTAATTTGCTGTTTTTATTTACCAATAATCCTACATAAAATTATCCGAATATTAGTATCGATAAGTATCGGAAGGGATCGAGTCAAAGTTTTGATACCTAGGTGGTATTGTTTTCTTGTTTTCACTTGCTGTTTGACTTGACATTGACACATGAGAGATGTCATATAATGACTGCTATGATGCTGTCAATCTGTCAAATCAAATTATAGTTCGTAAAATATAAAACATAGCTTGAGCACCACAGAAGTACGAATACGGCTTTAAACCAATAGAAGTCTCGTAATAGATGAAATGCATAGAAACCGTGCGAGCCATCTGCGCGGGGTCTGAAGTGCAGACGGGGGCGAGGTAGTGAAAGAATAGAGCGTAACTGTGTCGATTCTGGATTGTCGATATATCGATGAGAGATTAAAAGGATAAAAGAAAATTTAGTTTAGTTGTGTACGGGGTAAAAATGTTGCAAAATGGGGTAAAAAAATATTGTATTTAATTTTTATTTTTTTTTACCAAAATTTTAAATATTTTACAAAACTTTTAAATACTGTGCTACAAAAACAACCTTGAAACAACCTTAGGAAAACTGCAGCAAGTAATAATAAATAAATAAAGAACTCCAAAAAATTATAAATATAAATAAACATTGTAGGCAAATTACTTATTTCCAATACTATAATTATAATTTTTACGTAATAATAAATTAATGACAGTTCACAACAATACGGTTATAATTTAACACTAAACAAACGTATTATTTATTTATTATTACATGGCCTTTATATTTAAAAATTATTAACAATTTTATTATATAAGTAATTAATATAAAACTAAATAATCCTAAAACTAAATAAAACCTAAGAAATATGTAAAAAATTGGGCGCCCGCGGCATGGTGCCAAGGATACTGGCAGCATTTCCTCGCTGTATTGCAATGCTAATGCGTTGCGCGAGGAAGCTGCCAGCTCGTCGGTCACCAGTGGTGTCGGTGAGCCTTTTGGAAATTTCTTTTAGAAGTTGGCGAGCGCTGGGACCCCACGGACCAAGGGTCTCGACTCCGAACGGCATAAAAGTGTATCCGGAACCGAGACCCCGGTATTTGGCCGTCTTTAATTTTTCCGCCGCTTTAGCAGCCGCACCCGCTTGCTGACTCGTTCCGTGAATGTGGGAAGGAGCCAGTGTGTCCACGCAAGTAGCGTCCCACACTAGAACCCTTCCCACACTCCAGGGAATCAGGGACATGCCGTCCGGTCTCTTGCCATCGTCCCTGGCTATTCCAGTTGGTTCCATTAAGGTAGGCACGTTGACGGTGGCAAGAGACCGGCGGATAATATCATTGAGTGCGGCGTGTCTGGAAAAGCGGCCGGCGCTTTTCTGGCATGAAAGCCCGTGGTGACCCAACTCGTCAACCTCGCTGCCGCAGGCGCACCTGTGTGGAGCACAGGCACGAGCCCCGAGGCGAAGACACGTGGCCAGACGGAGGGTGTCTGGCTCGAGGAACGTGCCAATGTTCGGCGACGGGTAGGCCCGGAGCCAATCTCCGGACTCCTTCGCCCCTGC
Source organism: Bembecia ichneumoniformis (assembly GCA_910589475.2). Classification (NCBI taxonomy): domain Eukaryota; kingdom Metazoa; phylum Arthropoda; class Insecta; order Lepidoptera; family Sesiidae; genus Bembecia; species Bembecia ichneumoniformis. Next base: position 15,964,693 of record OU342524.1, on the reverse strand, counting down.
AGCAAGTAATCTGCCCTGTTCGGAGTCTGTGCTTTCACTTAAGAGAGAGTTGAATGTAATTTCACAGATTGTGTCATCCCAACTCCTCTGACAATTTGGATGAGATGGGAAATCCTTGCTCGGGCAGGCAACTGACCAAGCCTTTCTGGCCTCCCCCAAGCCCGCAGTCTCATAGTTTAAGGGAAGATCCCGTAAGATTTTACCTATGAGACTAGCGGAACTGTGGACGGAAGACAGAAAAGCTGGTAAGGACACGCTAGAGATTTTTTGGATCCCTAGCCCACCATGTCTGATGGGTAGGGATGCTTGGGTCCAAGACTTGTCGCTGAGCTGAAAGTTTAAAATCGATTCCAATGTTAACCTTATAAGGTCGTCTAGAGGTGATAGAATATTTTTAAATTTCCAGAAAGGGCTACAGCGAAGAATATACGTTAATTTAGGTACGAAAAGGCAAAATTTGAGGACGGATATTGCATAATGGGGGCTTATTTCGAGTAGGCGACAGGAATAATTTTTGAATTTAGAAATGGTATTTTGTATAAAATTAGAAAAGGACTCTTCAAAAACGGGGGAACCTAGGAGGTAAAGAGAGTGGTTATATACTATTTTAATGTTAGGTGTAAGCGCATTGAATTTTTGTTGAATTTCATCATAATTTAGACAGGAATTTGGGATGTATAGCTCACATTTATTAAAATTCAGTTCCAAACCGATGTTTTTAAATTCTGTCTGGATTATTGTAAGATCAGACAAAACTGTGTGTACATCTCCTCCTAGGGTTCCATCGTCCAGGTACCATACGTTAAATTTAGATTTCAATTTTTTAATAATAGGGTTGATTGCCAGAGAGAAAATTGCTGGCCCGAGGGGATCACCCTGCTGACAGCCGACTTCGGATGATAAAATGTTTTCTCGGTACAGTAATTTAGTAGGATCTGCGTACGAGAGAAGAAGGTAATTGTAGATTTCAGGAATATTATGTTTTGCTTCTGTCAACAGAGTGTCTCTGTTTACCGAATTGAAGAAATTCTCTAAACAAACTGTATTTTTATCATTCACAAACTTAAATTAAATTATAATTAAATATATTCATTTAAATAAATAAATATATTGGTAAGATATTATGTAATAAATCTTGTTAATCGATATTTGTAAAGAAGACCCATATTTTGACATAGTAATGGCGTATCAATATTTGTAAAATATTAAAATAATATGAAGTTTAAACGACTAACATGTGGAAAGTAACCCCACGAGATTTTATTTTGGGGTTCTTAGAATTGTTTTTGTTCGGCATTTTTTCACAGAAAACTTTTAATTTTCTTCTGATCAGCGTACGTCAGCGTACGTAAGCGGACTGATGCTCTCGCAGGGCATACACTACTTTGGTAGTGTATGCTTGGTAAGACGGCAAACGTTTTGTGGTGCTTCTATCCGGGCGCGCGCCTATTCATAATTCTATGTTGAGCACTATGACCTGTGACCTTTAAACTGTGACTGTGACAGATGTCAGAGTGACATGCCTATTGCTATTGCTATGCAACATGTTTATATTTGCTCTTTATAATTATCGATATTTTTGTACGGTGGGAGTAGAAATACCTTCGTCAGTTTTCAAATTCAAATTCATTTCTTTATTAAGTGGACTAAGTGGTAGACTCTTAGTATCTGTTGAAACTAAAGCACCAAGCAGACAATTGCATATGAAAATAATCTTATTAAACGGAGTGCTCTTGCACTTTCAAAATTTATTTAAATTATTAGTTATGTAAACTTTGAAATTGGTATAATATTGGTATAAATATTGAAATTGGTATTTATAATTAATATAAACTATAATCGAAAGACTTAATTTTAATATAATAACTAAAATATATTATTAAAAGGAGTCCCTTTAGGCAAGGTTCCGAAGATACTGGCAGCGTTCCCCCTTTGAATAGTTGGACTAATTCTTTGTCCGAGGTAGCTGCCAGCTCTTCGGTCTCCTGTGATCTCGACTAGACTTTTTGCTATTTCCTTAAAAAGCCTTATAGCGCTAGGACCCCACGGACCAAGGGTCTCGACACCGAATGGGGCAAAATCGTATTCGGAGCCCAGACTCCTGTATTTGCATGCTTTAGCTTTTTCAGCTGCTTCACAAGCCGCACCAGCTCTGTTGTTGGTACCATGTAGATGTGAAGGGGCCAGCGTGTCTGAACAGGTTGCATCCCATACCAGCACCCGGCCCATCTTCCATGGAATCAAACTCATACCGTCCGGTCTCTTGCCATCGTCTCGTGCAATACCAGTCGGCTTAAATAGACTTGGCACGTTGACGGTGGCAATTAAGGGACCGGCATATGATATTGTTAAGTGCAGCATGTCTCGAGAAGCGGCCTGCACTTTTTTGGCATGACAGTCCGTGATGTCCTAGCTTGTCGACATTACTGCCACAGGGACTTACTAAATATGACAACAAGGATCAATATGGTTTATACCTTTGACCAATAAAATAGTTTCATATCAACATCAAACCTTTTTTAAGGTCTGTCCTTATATGAAGTTCATGTCAAATATGTTCTCTTTGTCAGTTCAGTATCATATAATTATTTCTTGCAATAAAAATTAACGTTAAATGTCAAGTAATAAACAATTAATTTTAATAGACTTGAGTACTTAGTTAATTGCCATCAATGTTGTCTAATATAACCCTCTGTCCACTTGGATCCACAGCTTGGATCCATATGTGGATCCTAGGATATCTTCATCTCCTGTTAAATCGACATGAGGATAGCAGATATCTTTATCTCCTCTTAAATCCACAGGTGGATCCATGGATACCTACTTCTTTTTCCTCTTCGATCCACTAGATGGATCCGTGGATTTCTAACGCTGAATTCAAGGCTTTTGTCTTCATTTTCTAAAGAATTTTTGAAAAAATGGAAGGGATGGGCTAGTTAAAATAAAACGTGGCAAACGAATAGTTGAACTTTGTGCTTTGTGAGCTAAAATATAACATCTTACGCGGAAAGCTATTGCAAGTAAACGAGAAATTAGATAACTACAAATTTATTGAGTGTCAGATTCAGGTGAAATATATGGCTTTTTTTAGAGACAGTTAAGTAGGTGGCATAATGTATAGCAGCACATAGTAGCAGTTTGTTTTGGTTTTAAGAGTATGCATGCTACATTAAGTTAAAATGCTTCCTATTTAATTTTGTTTTATTAACTTTTTTAACATAATAAATAATTGTTTATATAATATACACTACTGCCACAAATGTACAATACTTACTATACAAACAAATACCTATTTTAAAAGAGGATCCCGTTATTGTCATGCTTGTACGTACACTGGTTAATCCATATTAATGTTAAAAATGTGAAAGTAACTCTGTCTGTCTATTTGTGTTACCTTTTCACGACTAAAACGCTGAACCGATCATCATGATACGTATTTTGCATATACGTCAGGGATGTTTATTCTTACATGTTCAATAGTTGACCAAGAGATGGCACCACTAATCTCAAATGTGATATTAATTTTCCAAGTTGGTATACCTAACCGGGACCTGGGCGGTAATTAAGGGGAGACCACCGCCCGTTATGAGGTCCCCGAGATGGCCGGCGTACCACCATTTTAGGTTACGCCGAGGTTCCGACAGGGAGCGTAGTTATCCCCGCGCTGGACAACCGTGGCGGGTCGCCGAAGTTGTGTAACAACGTATTCGCGACCCTGCCCATCTACGGCCGGCGCTAGAAAATCGTTGGTTTAAGCCGGTAGGAGTCCGGCATAACTCGAAGCGTCCCTTTCGCTGCCGGGTATCCATGATGATTTTCCAACGTGAAAGGGTGGTATGTAGTCAGTGTGTGAAAATTTAAATAAAGATACGGTCCACTAATTGAAGTAGTTTCGTGTTTTTATTCAAAATTAAAATGAAATAACCAATAGTTACAAGAACTCTCATAAGTTGGAAAGACAATAGAGATAATGTTATTCAACTTCTGAGTTCTGGTTCTGGTTGACCAACTAAGCTTGGCCTTTAAAATTTATTGTTTTGGAAGAAATAAAAGTTATGGCTCCTATTTCTCATGTGAGCGTTAATTTAGGCTCTCATTACCCGTATGTAGATATGAGATTGACTTTTTTTTTATAAAATTTTTATTGTACCTTGTATCGCTGTAGTTGATATAAACTGTGATGAAGAGATTGATTAATTAATGAGGTTTAAGTTTGTAATTAAAAAATATAACAAAATAAATAAATGTGATTTTTATTAAAATTTTCCCTTAGTAGACTCCAATTCCCTTATTATTTCCTATTGAGTTAGGTACAGGGAAATAGGATAAATGGTAAGGGATGAGAGGACGATAGAAAATATAACAGGACATATTTTTATATAATGATCGCCCACAATTATGATACATACTTACACCTTTAATGTGTTTTTTGTATTTAAGATTTGGGTTTATTCATAACTAACAGAGCAGAGGGTTTATTCATAACTTCGTACGCGCGGTATTCGGTATTGCGCGTAACTTTTTTGTTTGTAAACCAAATGGAATAAAACAAACATTAAATTTTACGGGAAGCTTGCTGCAATACATCAGTGAAAACCTCATTTAAATCGGTTAAGCCGTTTCTGAGATTAGCGTGCACAAACGCACAAACAGATAAAAATTCTAATAACTATTTTTTTGACCTCGGTAACATAAGTGCAACGTGTAGGTACAAATTGTTTTTTGAAAAAATATTTAATGTATACATACAGACACGGCTCGTTTACGATTTTTTTATTATATGTATAGATGTATAGATTAAAGGCGTCAGGCATGTTGACGGTACACGTGATGGTATGTGGCTACAGTCACTTAGGAACACAAGCAAACCTTTAATATTAATGATTATTTATTGTTTTTTTTTCGTTACGGCTCGTTTACGATTTTTATTATAGGTGTACCTAAATATAGACAAGTACCTTGGTATATGTACGTAATCAATGTTCAATGCAAATTTGTACGCATGTATGATGAATCTATACAAATGACATTTTCAAACTCATTAGTCATCTGCGACAGGTAGAAAAGTTAATTTCGATTATAACATCTCTTGCACAATATCAAATTGCATAACCACTCGGAGAGAGTGTACCGCTTCGCCAATTTACTTCCGAATCTTAGCCCTGTTTATGTGCCGTTGCTGAGGTGTTGGTGCATTGATGTTGCAATATTGTAACTTGTTTCCAGTCACCACTCGAAGGTTGACTCGTGTGGCCGCGTTCAATTGCGGTCTCACCGTTCGACCGTCCTCAACTCACTCCTATTCACAATTATGAATTAAACATGTAATTGTTTCTTTTGTGTTCGGTTTATTTTTAAACTATAGGTCCAATAGTAGACGATTTATACTTAAAACAATGGAGTCAGATAAAAAGTTAGCGACAGTGGAAAGAACACCTTTAAAACCGAACTACATGCTCATGTCATTGCAAAGAATGTTCGTGTTGATGTTGATTGTAATCAGTGTTGTTATTATTGTTTACCACACGCCGATGCCAGGTAAAGTTTTTCATTTTTTTAAATATACCTATCTTATCACTTACTAGTTGTTGCACGCGACTTCGTCCGCGTCTCATTATAAAATACTGTGTTAATCGTTCATGACTTTCTATAGTTGAAAGAATTTTTAAAATCGCAGTAGTCTTTGAGTTTATTCATTACAAACATAAATTTGTATGGAGGGGAGTAAAGGGGGGAGATGGGGGAGGGTGAGTAGCCTATCATACTCGCTGATAATGTAGCTTTCTATAGGTGAAAGAATTTTTAAAATCGGTCCAGTAGTTTTTGAGTTTATTCGTTACAAACATACGTACAAATCTTTTCTCTTTATAATATTAGTATAGATTACAGTAGAAGGTATTGTATATGTATTGAATTTTCAGAGGAGTATTTTGAAAATTGCGATCGGGAATGCCACGAGCTGGACTGGCCCATGATATGTCGAGTTAAATTGGTGGTTGAAGTCTATAAAACCCTTAGCAGGTAAGCATGTAGCAATTATGTGTCATAATTACGTCATAATGTGTCATAGTACCTAAACTAATCAATTTTTAATTGATCGTATTGAAGTAATATAAATTACAATACCGTCGAACGGAATGACTATGTGCCACTGTTCAATGTTTTCCAATTATATTAAAAAATACTTGAACTTTCCACCAAAATTAAAAAAAAAAAACACCCTGGCTCTATAACTATTCAGTTACATGAATATTATGATAAATATCACCAATCCATTATAAATCTTGGGAAAATTAAAAATACTAATGCCACATTCTCACCTATAATTGTTATGCCATTATGCCACGTTTTATTTCCCTAAATACTTATCTCTAAAAACATTACGAATACCACAAAAGTTATGCCATCGGGTTTCGTAAGAACAAAAAAAATGGTGTTGCCCGAAAAAAAAATCAGTGGCTGAAATCTTTGTACCAAGAGGCGTTTTCTTGGTACCTACGTTATCGTTATTCAATAAATAATGGAAACATTTCATAAAAATATAATTTTATTAAGGTTATTTACTTATTTATGGCCTCCAACGAGGCAGACATCAAACATCAAACAAAAACACACAACAAAGAACAAAGAAAAACAACACATGGCAGATGCCGTCGCAATTATAGGAGGCACAGCTCGCACCATTAAAAAGTCCAGAGTAACATCTTATAATACGAAACAAAAAAAAAGAGAAGAAATAATAATAATAATAATTAATTAGAGTGAACAAAAGCAAAATATATAATACAATTAATAATGTCACTTTACTACTTTTAGCATCAGAATACAATGTCGGCAATAAATAAATGTCAACTGTCTGTACCACGGAAAATTAAAAGACTCATTTTTTTAATTTCCGAAATCGTGTCATTATAAGGGTCGACATCGTGACTTAGGGAGTTTGCAACGTTATGAATAAAAGAAAAGAAATATTCTAAAACCACGCATTGGTGTAACGGGAAATCCGAAGACAGAGCAATGATATGGGAAGTAAATCCATGTTCTTTTACGTCATTGAATACATGTTGTCCGCCAGGAATCAAAGGCGCTTTGCCTTTCATTTTAGATTCAACGTATTGCGGTAGATCGTGGGTAGATCCCATACATTTTGGGTGCACCATGCACTGAAATACGCCCCGATTTAATGTCTCTTATTGTTTGACGGTTTCAGACAACCTGAACGTAGAGCATACAAAAATTATAAAAAAAAATATATGCTCTATATCCATGTTGTCTTTTATAATCTCGCGGCATTATGTCAGCGCTGAAACAAGAAATTTTTACATTATGAAACAAGAGATGTGACAAAATTATATGTATTATTATGGTGGTGACATGTTTTTACCTGTAATGTTCGTTTTTGTCTATGATTTTTACCGCCAAATTAAAAGATTTTGGATTTTATTCATTGCATTTAGATTTTAGATATCAATTAACAGTACTATTAGACGAACATACCACGATAACGACACCTGCTGTAGCTTTTTTTGCACAACCAAAAGTTTCAATATTTAATAGAAACTTGCCGGTAAGTAATACACAGTTGCCAGTAAATAGTAACAAAAAATACTTAGGCCATAAAAATGTGAAGATAATCACCGATTAATCGGAAATTTATCAAAGGTATAGACAAGTAAACATTGTCACCTGTGTAGCACAGTCTACCCGTTCGACGGTAATAAAAGTTTTTCGCAATTATTATTGCTTAAGTGAGGATATAGAAGAAAATAGGAGAAAACCGAGCTCATTAAGGTTATAGTCTTAGCGCTCTGACTCAGAGGACGGGGTTCTATTCCCGACAGGTCCAACTTTGGAAATGATCTGGAAACTCGGATCTGGGTGTTTTAGTAGGTAGTGGGAGGGCACACTGCGTTTCGCAATCATAAATTTCGCGGCCTCTCTTGCTGAAGCAACCACCCCCATATACATTGTTTTCGTAAGTGAGTAGGGGACGCCAGAGCCCATTTCTCTATTCCCTTCTAATCCCTTATTCTTAACCTGAGTAAGGTCTGCATCGCACTAGCAGCACCTGTGGTGTTGCTTGTGTTATAGGCGACGGTAGTCACCTATCATCAACTGGACCATCAGTCTATCTGACGAGCTTTACACGAAAACAATTACCTATTTGATATTTTGATTACAGGACGTGTGGAAATTGTACGGAAAGCAACGGTGGTAAATGCCCACAAAAGTGCATATCTGCGGATGGCCGAGAGAGGGGTGTCCTATCTATCAATAGACAGTTACCTGCACCAGCACTGCACGTATGCGAGAATGACATCCTTGTAGTAGACGTAGTGCATAGGGCAGCTGCGCATTCCCTAGCGATGCATTGGCGCGGACAACCGCAGAAAGAAACTCCCTTTATGGATGGAGCGCCTATGTTGACACAGTGTCCTCAATCAGCGTACACAACTTTTCAATACAAATTTCGAGCATCAGCAGCAGGTACTCATATGTACCACGCACACTCCTCGGCAGACTCAGCCGATGGTCTCGCTGGTGCATTGATCGTCCGCCAATCTCCTCGACTCGATCCAATCAGTGAGTTATACGACATAGATGCTACTGAACATATTATATTTGTAGCAGAATGGGGACACTCGATGGGACCCCTTGCAGGAATGACAATGAAAGCACCTAACGCAGAGTCACTGTTAATAAATGGTAAGGGAAAGACGGCGGAAACTGCAGACGCTCCGTTATCCAAATTCCATGTTGAATACGGCAAAAAGTATCGATTTAGATTCATATATAATGGGGGATCTAAAAGTTGTCCCGTGAAATTGAGCATAGAAGAGCATACACTTAAATTGGTCGCATTGGATGGACATAGAATAGAACCAGTTGACATTGAATCTATTGAATTAGGTCGTGGTGAACGTGCTGATTTTGTAATAGACGCTAAGCGTACACCAGGCGTGTACGGAATTAAGGTGATCGCGAATGATGATTGCCAAGAAGACTTGGAAGGTTTTGCAGAACTTGTGTATAATAGTAAGGAACTTAAAGTTTTATTTAAACACGAAGAGAACTCGGAGAAGAAAGTGAATCGTGCCTTTACAACTGTGTACAGTGATAGGTGTAATCTTGATAATGTGTTGTGTTTGGAGAAGTTACACGCGGCGGATAAACTGCCAGAGGAGTTGGTTGGAGTTGTTGCAAAAACAATTTATGTTCCCTTCATTTATTCTACGAGACAATTAACGTCGAAACGCGTCGGTGAGTTTAATTAAAAATCTTTTCCTATTTTCTTCTCTTTACTTGTTTGTGTATTATTAAGATTCTGTTGAATTTAGGTTTAATAAGAACTCGTTAGGTTCAAAGAAGGGGTGGAAATTAAATACTTTACTGATATGCTCATGCTAATTAAAATCGATAGTTTTTATATATCCCTACGAGTGTGCTCAGAAAAAGAAGTAAGATAGTGATTTGGAAGTAACCGGCCTTTTATAAAAGATCATCGTAAAATGATATTGCTTTAGTAGTGTTTAGGTGAGTGAATAAGAGATGCCAGAGCTTAGTTTCCTACCCCCTCAAGGGCACCCTGTACGAGCGAGTGAAGTCAGTAATACCTAAGTATTTGAGAGAATTTGTTGTCTCAACTCACTTGACTTCAATGACCGCGAAACAGAATGCGACGCAAGACATTTGCAGTGCTTATCGTACCTATTCGTGAAATTAATAAAACATACACACGCCAACAATTTCAATATTTTAGAAAAATCTTTATAGATGATAGCTATTATATTTATAACGAAAATCATAACATAACATATAAAAAACATAATCGAAAAGCATAACGAAAAACGGCTATTAGTCAGTAATTACAAGAAATTAAACCTACAAAAATTTCACAAATTCTTCACAGAAATTAATTGTACTAGATATAAAATTAATTTTAGTTTTTTGTTACCATCCAAACCTTCCAAAAAAAGACGCACAAACACACAAAAAATAATATTACACCCCTAGAAATCTGTAAATGGGGACATTATTCCTATGATTAGTTTGATATCATAAAAAAAAAGTAAATCGATTGTCATTAAACAGAGTACAATAATGATAGATCGAATTATACGTGAGGTGATGTAACTGGCCGTTATGCAATTAACTGTTATTTTCTTTATAAATAAATGCGTATATAATCTGAGTAATTGTAATAATAAACATAGGGCACAAAAACCTTTCACACAAAGGAAACGTCAGCACCAAATGTTTGGAAATCCATTAGCTGATGTAAAGACACTGCCTCCGGTCATGTGTTTATTTTGTTTTATTAGCAATTAATTTGACGGACTGTCGTTTGTGTAGTGCTCAAATGCTATTAGGTACAATTTCTCTTGAGATTTATAATGTGATTTTCTCTTTTATGGCTCAACCTTATAAAGCTTTAGCTCTAAATAAAGAAAAAAAAAAAAAAAAACAAAATGAATGTCATCCGATAATATCTAGCAAGTGTCGTTGAGTTATCGCTTCGAGCGAGGGCTCTAGAGGCTTTAGTTTTTTGCGTAAATACATTACACAACAATTCCAGTAAACGAGCAACGTCTATGTTTGTAGGTCAGAATCAAGAATTACGTAATATTACCTACTACGCGCGTATTTCTTAGTCACATTATAATATGTCTTTAGTATCTTCATTTGTTGGCAATTTTATGTATTTAATTTTAGATACTGGTTAGATTTAGATTATTAGCAAAATTAAAAATATTATAATTTAATTTTAAGTTAAAGTTCGATGATGGACAATAAATAAGAATAAGTGATTTTCTTTATTTTAAAACTAGCTGAGCTCGCAACTTCGTACGCGTGGTATTCGGTATAGCGCGTAACTTTTTTGTTTGTGAACCGATTGGAATGAAACAAACACTTAAATGTTACGAGAAGCTTGCTACAATACATCAATGAAAACCGCATTCAAATCGGTTAAGCCGATTCAGAGATTAGCGTGCACAAACGCACAGAGAAACAGACAAAAATTCTAAAAACAATTTTTTTGTTCTCGGTAACATAAGTACAACGTGTACAAATTGTTTTTTGAAAAAAATATACAGCTCTTTTACGATTTTATTATATCTGGATATAGATGTATAGATTACCCAAGCAGCACATTAGTGAATTTTGCAGCTTATCTTATAGCTTTATGTTCTAAATGAGTGGGTTAACAGTGTTTGATAAAACTTATAACTTTAAATACAACTCAAAATTGTATATAAGTTCATCCTCTCACTTGTAGTTGCTTAGGAACGTTTTTTGTTTCTGTTTTATTACTTATGGTTGGGTAAAGTAGATTTTGCTTCTTAAAGTTGCATGCAGGTTTTAATTGTCACTATATAAGAAGCAATAGTGCTATATAAGGCCCTAAAGTCACTTATAAGCAACGTTTACATATAAGTGGGAACATACCCTTATTTGGAACTTTTAATTCCAAATGACAAGTATAATAGAGTAGTATATCACCAATAGTGGCTAAAAAGATAATTTTACGGCTCTTTTGGAACCTAAAGTGATTGCAACTTTTAAGGCCTAGAAGTACCTTATTGCCACTCCAACGCATAAATAGGAGTCTCAATAGACTCATAAAAGTCTCAATAGGAGGTTTTTGAAACCAAAAGCAGTTATTTTCGCTTATTTCAAACCACTAACGATCTAACAGTTCCAAAATTAGGACATAGTATTTTATTATTTCTATTGCCCTTGTCAAAATAACATTATTCGTCCTACAAAAGAGCAAATAATTAAAATAGGGCCAATTTAATAGATCACATTTGACATTTTTCAGCTTAGCTTCATAGTGAAGCTTCACTGACAGCTTCTGTCATTATTTCAATAAACGTCTATTTTTATCTGAAAAAATTACTGTTCAATGTTTATTGAACGTTTATTGAAATAATGACAGAAGCTGTCAATGAAGCTTTACTATGAATCTAAGCTGACAGATGTCAAATGTGATCTATTAAATTGGCCCTACTTTAGTATTGGTATGGTAATAACATTCACTGCTTTGCCACTTGCAAGATACAAATAAGTGATTTTCAGACCTGATAGTTCCAAATAGAGAACAAATAAGTGAAAATAAACACTGTAAGATCTTTTTTGTTTCGCCATGTTTACAAATTGGAGTCCTTGAAAATGAATTATTTTAAACAGAATTTTTTCACACTTGCGCATAATCACAGACTTTTGATAGTTGTGACGATGTTACTTTAACATTGTACGTAACCTACAATCATTAGGTCAGGTTTTTAACAGTTTTATTTCTTATCAGTATCAATTCCTTATTTGATTTAGCACTCTCTTTTTAAATATTCCTGATCAAATCAAGGGCGCATCGAAATTTACAAAGAAACCATACTATAGTTTCACAGTAACAAAAAATTCGCAGGACTTTCGTGCTTGTTTCATTGCTTGTATAACGTGAAGTTTTAATCATTTACCCAAACAGAGGTATAAATCTAAAATTAAAATGGCAGATAACATTCACTTTTAAAAAACAACTTATTGACAAGTTGCCACACCACTCAAAGGAACTTTGGCGTCTTATTTATCACTCATTGACCGAACTGAAATTATTAATTCGGTCAATGAGTGAATAAATAGTTCACTGCGCATAACTTTCACCCATAGTTCTAATAGACACTTAAGGTAATCGTGAGATCTCTTATGGATTCAATTTAGAACCAAAAATAGGCTGCAATTTTTCTCCCCGTGGTTCTATATTGGTTGCCTAAGGGTTCTTTCCACCTATATAGAACTTAATCATGGCTATATATTTCACTTAAGTATGTAAATAGATATGATATACGAGCTATTTCCCACCCAGTTGTGCTACTTGGGTAAGGGCGTCAGGCACGTTGACGTTACACTTAATGGTATGTGGCTACAGTCACCTAGGAAGACAGGAATACCAGCTAGGAATACCCAGGAATACAAGCCAACCTTTTATATTGAACCTTTACGAGTAATTCACGTGATAATTTGATAATGTAATAATTCACGTTATTAAACAAAAAAATGATAGATTGATAGATACACATATCAACTGTTGGAAGGGTACGAAATGGAGTTTTTTTTTAAATATAAAAGTCTTCAGACAGGCTGACGGTCCACTTGATGGTAGTTTGGTAGGCCACCGTCGCCTATAACACAAGTAACGTCACAGGTACTGCAAATGCGCTGCATGGTAGGAGAACTAGGAGAGGCTCCGGCATCCCTTACACACTCACCGAAACTTGACAACAAACATACTGTAGTTATTGTCACGTGTTTCCAATAAAAGTTATGTTAGTTACGTTCGGTAAACACAGGTGTCACTACGTTTTATAAGTTCGAATATTTCATTTTTTTCGACGACAGATTACTCGTACGCTGCACCGCTATAACGCGGCTATCGTTTCGTTCCTCAACGCGGACTACACTTTTCATAAATTATTTCGACGTTTGCTTTTAGAAGCCCAGAGAATAGAACTAGGAAACATAAATACATGCGTGTTTTTATGTTGACAGATAACATAACGCTTGTTTGAATTTTACTCCTCATAAAATGGCGTCTTATATGAAAATCGATTCGTAAGGAGTAGACTCCAAAAATTTTTGATGTTTTTTTTTTAAATAAATCTCGCATCTCTTTTTTTCTACCTAATTACCATTGAGGTAATTACAGAGTTAAACGTGATTATAGTAAAGTACTTTTTCTGCGTAGTCAGATTGAGCTGTTACCGTTATGTCTTGTAAGTGCGAATAAACTTTGTCACGCCGCGTTTTGTATCTAAAGAAAGTTAGGTAATCGTCAGAGTGGATAATTATATCGGCTTTAACCACAAATTATATGTTTTCATTGCAACTGTTTCTCAACTTGCACAGCTTGCGTCGTGCCAACATATTTCTGAGCGCAGATTTAGATTAAAGTTTAAGGTGGAGACAAACGAAGAATATCCGTTGTTTAATGAAGATGTTACAAGAATTAGACAACACAACTGCTTTGAAAAAAATATATATTATACTTAAACATGTGAAGAACCAATTGTATTAATTAGAATTTTCGTTAAAGTAATAGAAACTCCACAAAAAAAGTTAGAACACAAGAAGAATTTGATTTTATTGAAAATTCTCTCAAAAACGGCTTATTACGCGCGTATATGAATCCTGTACCTATTAATAAGCCAATGTTAATTTAAAAAATTGTATAAATAATTTTTTTTTGCGTATTGTTCTAATGGTAAAAAAAAACACAATTTCCATGCCTGTTGAATTGTCTCCGCCGCCAGCGAGTTCTATTGTAAGTGTCATTTGCCCAAGTGAAGCCCTTAATGGGCTCATATTGCTTTAAAGTAGATACATTTACAAGTAAGTCGAAACCCAGGTTGTATATTTTTTGTGGTTTAAGGGTATACTTAACTCATAAACTGGACAGCCTGTCTGGCAGCGGTAACCACCCCGTTTGAAAAGCTCGTTCACCTATCCCCACTAATGTATCTCATCTGAGGAAGGTTTATAAGCTATGTGTGATCACACGATGTCCCATAGAAGCTAAGCAAAAAGATAAAGAATAAGTGTAGGCGATGAGATGCGACGTTAGTGTCAGGTGTTGTGTGTGGAGCCGGCACCGAGCACTAAAGCCGGGGAGTGAGGCCGGCCGACCGAGAAGAACCGACATGTGCATGCCTCTGTCAACTTAAATTAAACCTTGAGACGCGTCTATTATTCATATAGAGTACATAGTCGTTCAATAAGTCATTAGAAAGAAAATATTTAGCTCGAAAATGGTTGGTTTTTATTAGTAAACATTAAGACTCCCTAGACAGCCGTCAAAGTCTCAGCCGTCAATCACATGGTTTAATTATTGATATCGATTGAAGTAAGACAAATTTCTCATGAAAACTCTCAACTGGCAAATTTTACATGTTACAACTTTTTAGAAAAAAAAGTTGGAGAAACGGTTGGAAAATTGTATAGAGCTGAAAGGAGATTATTAAAAAAAAAAGGGACAAGCTGAAATCGCGTAAAGAGTTGAGTATCCGCACGATATTGAGTGATTTACAATGTTATTTTAATATTATGGACTTCTTATAGGTTTTTCCTATAATCTGTAAGTTGTTCTGTATTTTTCTGTATTTTTAACTATATCTGTAACTAATTTCTGTATTTTTTCAAAATTTTAGGTTCAGTAGTTTCGGGGATAAGTCAATTTTCGTCTATCACAAAAAAATACATTAAGATCTTCACAACAAGACTTCCATTTGATATGTCACACGATGCAGTTTTCAAATATTTTTTTTTTAATTTTCCACCTTCCCCCCAAAAATGACCTCCCATATACAGATTTCATCTATTCACGTCACACCTCTGCGTTTGGGTTACAGAAATTGATATGTGTACCAAATTTCAACTTAATCGGTCTAGTAGATTCCGAGATAGTTGACTGTGAGCGACGGACAGACGGACACATGGTCAATTTTTGTATATTTTCTTGAATCACTTGGAAACTATTTATTTTAAAATTACAAAAAAATTCATTTAAGATCTTCGCAACAAGAACTTCCATTTGATATGTAACACGATAGAGTTTTCAAAAAAAAAATTTTAATTTTCCACCTTCCCCCCAAAAATGACCTCCCATATACAGATTTCATCTATTCACGTCACACCTTTGCGTTTGGATCACAGAAATTGATATGTGTACCAAATTTCAACTTAATCGGTCTGGTAGATTCCGAGATAATTGACTGTGAGCGACGGACAGACGGACACACGAGTGATCCTATAAGGTTCCGTTTTTTTATTCGGATGTACGGAACCATATATATATATATATATATATACATACTGTTATGACGTATGACGTCATAACAGTATGACGCCTGACATACTTATTGCTGTTATATACTTGGGGAACGATACTTTTTTTCTAGATGATACCCTATGTCTCCGACAACGTGTATCATGCAAAGTTTCATGATGTTCGGTTCAGTAGTTTATAAGGCGTGAAAAGTTACTTCCACATATATAATATTATTGTAGATTTGTGTCTTTAATAATACCTAGCTATAAGACATGAGAACATTGTTTCAAGCGTATCAGTTTTCATGCTAGCGATGGAGCGCGACGATAACCTCATAGCTTCTCATTTAACTATACGTCGTCGTTTGGTTAATCATTGTTAATGGCTAGTAGCAATACTTTAACAATTGTCTTGATTTAACAAACTCGCTCGATCACATACAGTCAAATTTTTTATGAAAAATTACGGGAAATAGAATTAATTAGGTACTCACCTTATTTTCCATATAGGACTTCTGCCGATTATATGATACATCTTATAATCATGACAACTCTTCAATTTCCAGAATGCAGTCGATTACGCTTTCCATAGTGTTATCAAAGCGGGTCAATAAAACACGACCCCTCCAGATTAAGCAACGACAAAGAAAACTCAAACGTTTTATCAATAAAGTATACCTAAACATCGATGAGTATACCATAAATTTAAAACAGTGGTGTTTAAAAATAATGAAAAAATATTTCTCATACTTAATGATTATAGTAGATTTTACAACAAGTGCACAAAACGAACCATTTTGTGGACGAGTTATAAACTCTGCTTTTCACTTCGATTGCGAGGAAATAAAACAGTAGTACCACGTAGTACATTTCTTTAAACGCACGAAAAAACAAGAGCCGCCGCTTTTTTTTTAATCTTACGACATTGCCATTGACATCTTATGACATTGGCTTGGGCTGCAGACCTATACAGCCCACTATTAAATTAATTTTGTAACAATAATTTTCTTAAATTAATTAAATAACCTACTGTACTTGAATTTAAATTTTAATATCTTTTATGTCTTAAAAACACATAAGGCAAATAAATTTAAGTAAATATTATAAAATAACAAATTCTATCTATGAACTTCTTATTGTGTTTGGCTGTATGGCTCATTTTCTTTGCCTTAATATAGATACATTTATGACTAGATACGTTAATGCACTTGTGCACTTGTTGTGCACAAAATTTGATTTTGTGCAGCTATCGATTTTGCACATATATCCTGCACAAATAAGCACTTTCAGAGCATGAGAAGTGAAAAATATATAAAACCATACGGCATGAGATATCGACAACGAATTCAGTATGTGTATAAGGTGTATAAGGATTTACGAACGTTTTCTTTTGCGCCATACTTGTTGAAGCATGTACTCGTAGAAAGTACGCCCTCGGTTGAACCACTTTCACTTTATCAAATACATTCGATCACCTTCAATCGAGATTCAATACTTTATTTTTAAAAAACGAAATATAAATTGGCTACTAAATTTCGAAAAATTGGCTACTAAATTCTTTTTTTTAAGAATATCACAAAAGCAAACGAATATTCATAACGCGATGTTGTGCTTCGTAAGTGTAAAAAAAAAAAAATCTCTGAAACGGCTTAACCGATTTGAATACTGTTTTCACCGATATATTGTAGCAAGCTTCCCGTAACATTTTAGTGTTTATTTCATTCCAATCGATTTACAAACAAAAAAGTTTCGATCTATACCGAATACCACGCGTACGAAGTTGCGGGCTCAGCTAGTTTATGCTATGTACTTGATGGTAGCTGGCTATATACCGTCGACTATAAACAGGTCTATATGTTGATATACAGCGAAAACGCTCCAATCGAACACATTGGAAATGATGTATCCTCTAAATATTTATTAATAATTTAAGGTAACATGAAGCTCGTTCTGTTCCAACATACTCGCACTATACTTGATCAATACGACGCCTAACCACAATGTTGCTGAATAATTAATAAATACTTGAGCTTTCATATTAAGTCATTATTAAGTAATCATTACGCTAATCGCTCTGTCGGTAAACAATTCGGAGATCGATTGACATTTCACTTTCATACTACAATCATACCTACGTCCTTGTATTAATCATTTATTAATATATAAATTTAAAAAGATTTTTAAATGTACATACTGACACATGTACATACTTGACATACTGACACAGTCATATTCATAAGTATATTCATTGTAAGGCTTTTACACACATTATTTATTTATTTCCAAAAACTTATCTCTCGATAAGTTTCCAATCTTATTATCCTTATTTCCAAAAAACTTTAATATAATTTCTATGGTGCAAGAATTGTTCTGATGAGAGTACCGAACAGGTTTTCTGTTCGGTGCGTGAATTAGAAATGCTCCTATCAGAGTTATTAGGTTTTATCCTATCAGAGTCAGCAAGGTACCTTAGCTACCAAGTATCATATGAACCATAGGTTTGCTTGTCGTTTCTTATTAAATGCTTATTAATGCTTGTCGCTTGTCCATGAAGAAAATTTGAGCTCCGACAGCCTACTACCCTCTAGAATATCACTGATGTGATGATTATTCTTGTCTCGTGGTTTGCTTGGAGTACAGAAAAATTTACAACAAATGGTGTCAATCTTTTTCTTCAACACTATATAAAATTCAAATTAAAAATCATCGTGTAGATCTTAGAGGTGTATTAGCGCAGTTAAAATTCCAAATCATTACATGGATGAAGCAGGGATATCCCACCAACACTAAGTTATTGATTGACTGAACACATAATCTTTGTGGCTCGGACTGTTCTTCAGAATATTATAGAATGCATGTGTAGATTAGCAATGGTGGTCTTGTTCTCATGGCTAATGAAAATATCTCCAGGCAAATTCACTTTACGAAGACGTGACCTCCTCACTCAGAGTAGGTAATTCCTGTTCTTAGCAGTCCAAATTAATTTAATTTGAAATTGAAATAAATATTGAATTTGATTTGAATTGAATTTGAATCATATAATTTGAAATATTAAATTACGGCAACTTAAAATAAGAGCCGAAAGATCTTGTCTTATAATTACTCCAAAATGTTCTATTTGCGGTGTAATTTTAAAAAGCCTTTTACTGGTAATTAGCTTTGTAAGGCGTTCCTGTTGAGATTATAGCGAAAATAGACCCTCTATCTAAAATGTAATCTTAAATTAACTCTGTTGTTTTAAGGACAATGAGATATTAAATGTCCATGACAAGAGATAATGAAACGATTACTTTAAGTCATCTTAATTAATAAAGTGTTTTAACATTGATTTAAATAAGGATCAACTTTTCAATACATTTTATTTCAAGTTTTTCAACTTTGGGAAAGACCTTGGGGCTCTCTACATCCGGACCCCGTGAGGGACATCCGCTACTTGAAAATGGCAAAAACCTTTATTTTTCTGAAACTATTTAATACATGACATGAATTACATGTCTCTACCATTTGATTATTGCAATAGTTCTTTAAACAACCAAGTTGAATCGATTTTTGTAACAAAGGAAGACATTCAAATTTTATTTATTTTCTCGTAAACCGTTATACTTAAAACAAAAATAACTCATTAGGAATATAGACCAAGAAGTTATGTATTTTTTTTTGTTATATTGGCTTTATGTTTGAATGAGTTGAATAGGAAAACAAAACAGTTACAGTGACAGTCTTAAATGACTCTTAAAGACCTCAGTGTTGCAGTGGCGTGGAGCCTCTTAAATGACGGGTCTTTCAAATTGGATAACCCGTTAAAACTACGCAGTGTCAACACAAAAACAGTCCCTATTTTATTTAAAATGAATAAGGTGGATGAATTATAAAACGAAACGTCAGAAAATACTTGTAATTTTCACAATTACCTGTGATGGCGTATTAATGGCGTAATTTCGTTTTCAGTTTTTTTTTAAATCAAAACAATGCGAATGAACTAATTATACCTACATTAAATGTAAATAAAATTATGAGTTATATACCGTAGAGAGTTTCTCTAATATTATTTTATGTTTGTCTGTCTGTCTAATCAATGAAACGGCTAAAACGACTTTTAATTGAGTTTTATTGATTTAGTATCTACATATATCCACAAATTCAACGAAGAACTCTGTCTTTACGACCTGCTAGGAAAAGCTGAATCAATTCGGGAGTTATCTTTATCTTAAATAACGATTGTACGACTAATGTAACCGATTATTTGTATTCGCAGAGAGTTGGGGTCAAACTGACGGTCACCGTTTCACGTACCCGGCGTCTCCACTGTTGACGCAAGGCGAAGATGTAAATCCTGACGCTTATTGCACGGAGGCATCCGAGGCGAATGAGGAATGCGTCCATTTGAAGCACATCTCTCTACACTCCACTGTAGAGATTGTCATGTTCGACCAAGGTAAGACAAGTGTTGATTCGTTTGTTTTAGAACAGAAAGCCTAATTTGCCTAGTACTTGCGGAAGATAATAGAGCGATCAAAAGAATAATGTATCTTCTTTGTAAATAAAAATCTATGTCTGTAATATGTTCTCTATGGACTCCAAAACCGCTCAACCGATCACCGTGAAAAGGACGTAGGGTACTTTACATTCTGCGCGGACAAGGTCGCGGGCAAAAGCTAGTAATTAATATTATAATATAATAAAACTTGAGAGTTTGTATGTCTGAATCTATTTGTCAGATTTTTTTTTAAATATAGGTTATTTAAAATTACTGACAAAAAAACAGAAATATCTAGAAATAATGCGGGCGGGAGTTGCCATGCGGCAAATCGGGGATTTGTACGAGAATAGCCGAATAGCCTATGTCAACAAGGTACTAAATGTTGCGAATAGAGGCGTGGTCCTAGTAATATCTTATCTACTATAGAGGTTTTTAAGATTTTACGTTGATTTTTAGGGTTCCGTACGTCCGAATAAAAAACGGAACCCTTATAGGATCACTCGTGTGTCCGGGTGTCCGTCGAAAATAGACGAAAATTGACCATTCCGTCCCCCTTATTTCCGAAACTACTGAACCTAAAATTTTGAAAAAAATACAGAAATTAGTTTTCTACTTATAGATTTTAGGAAAACCTATAAGAAGTCCATGATATTAAAAAAATATGGTAAATCACTCAATATTGTGCGGATAGGTAACATCGTACGGAACCCTCTTCACGCGAGTTCAACTCGCACTTGTCCCGTTTTTTTTAAATATATGGCGACTGAATCTGCGAAGCGCAACAGAATACCTAAAAATAGAAAGTAATTTAGAAAAAACTCTCACTATAATAAATAAAAATGGAGTGAAAGTTTATGAAGACATTTGGTTTAGGTCAATCATCAAATCAACAGATTTGATTGAAACTTGGCACACATAACACACACGGCTGTTATGGTATGACCCACATGAAATTTACTATCACTGTAACGCGTAGCCCGTGGTATCTAATAGATATCATGTCGATTATTTCATTCGTTATAAAAACGTTTACGATTGCGCTTCGATCTGTTATAAGACTTATAACAGCGAATTATATTATAAGACGCGTTCTAGAGACAAATCATTCATCAGATCTGACAGTAGCTGTGAGTAGAGGGCCAAAGTATTTGCTTATTTTTTAAATTTAATTTCTAAAATACGAAATGAAAACGGAATTCGATTATTGAAATTTTGAGTTAAAGGTACCTATAGTTATATAGCAAATTTTGAGATACGAATTGCAAAGCTGCAATTTTTTTGCGTAAATTATATACGCAAACCTTCCTCGTTTATCGCTCTTTCCATTAGTGAAAACCGTATCAAAATCTGTTTAGAATCAAAATCGGTTTAGAAGAAGTTAGCGGTGAAACAGACAGAAGCGGATAGTGATTTTATTTTATAATATAATGTATGTATAGATTCAGCACAATTTTAAGGCGTTATATGTAGCATGGTATCAATTCTTCATTAACGGTACTGAAACAATTTAGAATTTTTTTAATATAATATTTATTATATTACTACAATGAGTGGCTGTGTCAATTGAGACGATATAGTAAGCCTAAATAAAATACTAATTTCAAACCGAACACAATTTTTACCAAAATGAGTGCAACCTAATAGTCTACGTATTAAGGTGCAATATTTCACAACGAATTTTTGTAACTTTTCGGAGATAACCGAACACATTTATAATTGGAAAGTTTTTCTTTAATATTGTGTAAAATATGAAAAATGACATGAAAGTAGGTAATTAAAACTTTAGTATAGAACTTTAGTTAATTAATAAGCTTAAAAGTAATGTAGTTGTGCTGTGAAGAGAAAGCTTTTTTTTGGGCAGTAATTTACTATTTTTTTTCTCAGAAAATATAATTTTTTGTATATACTCGTCCGATTCAAACTTTCTTAAATATAGTTATTATGCTCTGTATTTTTTATCTAATTTTCAATTTTACTCTTAACAAGTCAAATTAGGCGAGGAAAATAAAGCTTTTCTACTAAGTCCTCGCCCTGACAGTAAAGGAAATCATCACGAAGAAACTTGTGTATAGCAATCATTGTAAGGGTTGTAAGTCCTTACATAAGAATCGTATTGTCAATGTCAGTGTCAATTTGTTAAACCGTGTGTTGACGACAAGTGCGCTAGGTATGCAATACGTTGCTGTGAGTGTCAGTAGCAATGATCCGTTTGCTACTATTAGTCTAAGAAGAACACCAACTGTTGTTGGGTATAATCGAGTTGACGTTAGGTGAACACTAAATTATTTGTATAAATGTCTTCTTAATATAGTCTTTATTTGCTTATGAAATACAAACAATTATTGCATCATTCTATTCCTGGTGGCGGTTATACGTGCTAAGATAATTCGTAGACCACATTTCTGGACGTATTCCACAATGGAAGATGTGACTGAAATCGTTTCGTAAATAAAAATATTTCTACGTGATTGTCTTGAATTCTTGCAACCGTTGTCTTATTTCTATGCAAAGATCGGGCAAGACGAAAGAATCCGTAATGTGACATTTAGAACCACGTGGTACTAAATTGCTCAGTCCATCACCAACATTATAAGGCTATTTAGCTACGCCATGGCCATTTTACGGCGATCAGGATCAATATTTTGTAGGTAAATTTTCCCAATGCCCTCTCTATATATTCTATATATTTAATCTTTTTGTTTCTATGTGAACAGCAAATTTCCTATATATTGTCTTTCGTTTATTAATTTTATGTACGTAACATTGTATAATCATTTTTTAGTTTTATGTAAAGGTTTCCAGACAGGCTGACGGTTCACCTGATGGTAGATGGCTACCGTCGCATGTTACAAGCAAAGCCATATGTGTTGCAAGTGCGCTACTGAAAGTATAAATGACAAGGGAATGAACAATGAAATGGGCTATGGCATACTTACTCACTAACCGAAACTCTGGCCTGTCTTGCCCCCGTGGTTACTGTCGCCAGACGGGCTCCCCTATTTATGACGAGCTGCCTAATCTTCGAAGACATAAGTCCTACCAATATATAGTGGATTTTCGAAATGCCTATGCCCAACAGTGGGACTTAATTGTTGATAGAGACACAGACATATACCCGTCATTTGTTGTACATATTTTATTGTAAAATGTTCTGCTTTTACAATAAAATATGCATACTTTTCACATTGAATGAATAATGTCTCACACGATGTGCTCATTGACACATGTAAAAATAAGCTTTATGTTCTTCACGTTAAAGCTCTTTGTAGATACAGTGAAAGCTTTGAATCGCAACTCGGATTTTTACGCCCGTGTCTCGTCTACCTAATATAAAAATCGTTACGACTGTTGGTTTTGTATAACAATTTATCTACTCAAATTACAATTCATTGTTTTTTAAGGTTACCTTAAAAAAAATTGAATGTATTAACGTAAGCAATGAACGCGTATTGTTTTTTTTTCTTTCTGCTCGAATTATTTTAGAATATTACCGTTAACGTATACGTGCAACCTACATTCTGTAAATTAATGTAATAACTAGCGATTGTCCGCTACTTCGTTCGCGCACTTTTTCTATAATAAAAAATGCGAAAGTGAGTTTGTTTGTTACGCTTTCACACCTATCTAGTCAACCATGAAAATTTGTATACACGTTGTCAGTGATTCAGAAAAGGACATAGGTTACCTTTCATCCAGAATAAAGTACTGTTCCCGAGGGATCATCTAGAAATAAAAATAAAAATAATAAATTCCCGTTGAATGAGTGGTTAGGGTGCTTGCCTTAACGCTCTGTTTTAGGATTCCCGGGTTCGATTCCTGGCAGGGTCAACTTTGAAAATGAACTTTTCAAATTTGGCTCTGGTCTAGATTTGGAAAGTAGTGGCAGGGCACACTACGTTTTCGCAGTCATTTGGGCAGCCCGTCTGGCGCCAGTAACCACCCCCTTACAGAAGACCACCGTGAAATAACAGCACGTGTGCTGTTGTGTTTCGGTGAGTGAGTAAGGGATGCCAGAGCCCATTTCCCTGTCCACTCCAAATCCCTTATCTTTAATTCTACTGCAATCGGCAGCGCACTGGCAGCAGCTTTGGCGTTGCTTGTATTATAGGCGATGGTAGCCACCAAGTGGACCGCGAGCCTGTCTGCCGAATTTAACAACAAAAAAAAAAAATTAAAAATATAAGAGCAATAAAGATTCAATAAATGTTTTAACACCTAGGAAAAAGGGACGGGAATGAAGCAGGGGGTAAAAGCTAGAATAAAGATGGCCAGGGAAGCTGACGGCGATAGTTGGCTACCGTAGCCTATAAACACGTTCAAAGCCAGGAGAATTGATGGGATGGGGAGGACAGTATTCAGTTTTTAATATCTTAGGAATATTTGTTATGATTCGACTCTATATTATAGCAGTTTATTAATACTCTCTTTTTTTTTTAATTTTTACATAGTACCTAGGTACTTGAATAATAATTAACAGGGATAACTATACTCTACATTTCTCTTAAAATATTCTTTCATGAACTAGAAATGCATCATCTAAATCGGTTTATACTAATGGGGTAAAAAACTGACTTTTGCTCACTTCAGATGGCAGCACTGTTGGGTGTTCCCTACATCTATCTGTCAGATGTAGGGAACACTGACAGATAGCTGTCATTTTCCATAGTAATTTTGTAAACAAACAAAAAGAACTGAATTTATTTAATTAACATAACGCTTATTTTCAGCTTTGGATTGCAAAAAGAAGGGAATCCATATATTCCCTAAAGATTTCAAAAGAAGAAAACAATGGATTAAAGCTTTACGAAGAAAAAATTGGGAGCCGACTAAATATTCGAGATTATGTGCAGTAGATACTTTTCTTTTCCTCAACTGTTTTTTTAACTGCTTAACATTCTACGTCGAATACATTTTTGTAGAAATAAAGGCAATACAGGGAACCAAGAACGCAATTTGGCGGCGATTAGGATCACTCAACAGTGGCGCCACCTACAATTAGCTTTCAGTTTTTAACCCCATTGTCATCTAAGCCGTCTGGCGGCTTACAAACGCTTACAACGGCATATAAGCGCGCCCTAATAGTAAGTGTGCTATCGAATTGTGCCGATGTAAAATAAGAAATAACAAAAATATAGTAGGCTCTCTACTTACTCTGGTATCTCTAACTTACTCATCGAAACACGACCAACTGCCGCCAGACGGACTGCTCGTTTGTGACTACGGAATGCAGTTTACACTACTTATTAACGCTAGTTTTAAATAATTAAATTTGTAATACATATTTCTTGGGAATAGATGTTCCATATAATATTTCTAGACAACGAAGTTTAGACTAGTGTATGTAAATGTAAATACATGTAAGGGAGTAAACAATAAAACGTAAACACTTATCTGTTGTAATACTACAAAATGTCTTTAAACGTTTTAAAGTTCTAGCCACTTTCGTGGTTTGGAAAGCTAGAAAATGACACAAGTTTTCCAAACACTCGGCTCTTGGAAGATGTTGTAAAGTCAATATTTATCTTGTAGCAACATATTCGTAATTTGCTTTATGTTGCTATTGTATAACCATAGTCTAAAGAACTTAAGAAAGGCTTAATATATTTTGGTACGTTCGTACTTGTTCATGTTACACAACGAAGATACTTATTTGCTTTCTCATTGAACTTTGATTTCACATAACAAAATGAGTGTCAAGAGTTAGTTCGCAAATTGAAAGCGTATGGGGAATTTGGTTTGAACCAAAATAATTGGTTTGAGAATTTAAATGTCATTTTGTAAGATATTTTTCTTATTTTTTCTAAATTATTTATGTTAGATTAATATTAGATTTCTATAACCGTTGATCCATTCTGATTTGTCTATTATTTTTTATTATTATTAACCAAAAAATTCTATATTTAAAATATATTATGAGCAATTTAGGCTTTAATATATAAATAAACAAAAATAAAAAACAGAACACGGCCCAAGATTGAATTGATATTTATTCAAGAAACAGCTACAACTATTAAATTATAACATTATTATAAAAACGTACTAATAAATATCTTAAAACTAATAAGCGCTGTAGAAATGTGGATGTTGGGAAGATCCTGGGCTGGTGGTGTGCGTGGGTGTCGACAAATGAGATGCTTCTACTTTCCAATTACGATTTATTTAATATTTAGATACATATATTGTTTACGAAATTATAATAATTTACAGGGAGAGGATGCTTGCTTTCGTTTCTTGTTTTTTTGCGGTAATTGCGGTAATTAATAAAAAAATTGCGTCGGGCCAATACGGGTGAAGCGTTGCGTTCAGAGCGCACCGCAATTGGTTACCGATGACATAGGTGTCCGAACAAGCGCAATTAAAAATTATATGATAAAAGAAACTGCTACTTATAAATTGGGTTCAGTTGGCAAAGTAGGTATCCAACATGCTGGCTGCATTACTTTTCTGAGGTATGTTATCGCCAGTTTTGTCGGTCAAGCGTTTGGAGATATCTTTGATGAGGCCAAGTGTGTTGGGTACCTACGGGCTCAACGTCTCAAAACAAGGAAACAAAAGAGAGAAGTATTTTTGTAAATACAAAAGTACTTCTCTCTTTTGTTTGATGTATCGTCAGATGCAGCTGGCGACCTGGATGATATTAATTAATCTATTTTTTTTAACAAATACATAAACTGTTAATGTTGCAAGTTAATTTAACAATAAATATAAATAAACAAGTTCAGAAGAAAAGAAATACAACATCTTGTAGTTTGTTCAGTTTATTTCATTTTCATGTAATTTATCGTAATTTAATAAGATTGAACCTATAAATTTTCCAACAAGAAGATTTTTAAGTGAACCTTTTGGAATTAAATAACAACACGTTATACGTTCATTTGTCAGATCGTCTGACATGCAACAGCAGCACATGTGCCGTTTTAATGCATGTGTTTTATTTCTTCTTTCATCTTTATGATTCATCTCATAAAATAGACCATCTTCTTCTTCATCACAAAATCAAATAAAATAAAAAGAAATTAAAAATAAACAAAATTCTTAAAGGATGTCTAAATTACACAAAGAATAGTTATTCTAATACTTAATTGTAATTTTAAATGTCATTATTTTATAAGTCAATTGGCGATAAAACGGCTATAACGATATAATTTGCATGTAACCTATAACCTCTCAGAATCTTGAGAGGCTCAGACAGACATTTGAGTGGCTATTATACTGTTAAAAATACGAAAACTGGTTTCTTTGTGCTTTAACTCTTTTATTTTGGAACGAACACGAGGTTCACGAACACGAGTTAAAATTCAAATGTCTTGTTCATTACTCGTATATTAAGTAAGTAATTATAATGTGTGAAACGTGTGAAGACAACGAGCGTGCTAACGCTTAAGATTATTGACGAAAGTCTTTCCAAATCACGAGTCCATGAATTTTATAGCGTAATTTTATATGTTTGTTTTGTTAGCGAGGCGAAAATTAATTAGAAATTCAGCAAATTTAGGTGAGCCATTGTATTGACCAAGTACTCCTTCAATGTGCTTGCCCCTAATATAATGTGTCCTGAAATTTAACCGTAAGCGGGAACCAGGGAGTGGACAAGGAAACGACTATTCAGGAAATTTTTTTTTTGAAGTTATAATATTTTTTTAAAAACCTTGAAATTTGACATTATTTACAATATTTTTAGTTCCTATGACTACAAAATACCTACTATGACAACAAATCACTGTAATTTTTTTGTATTAGCAACCTAAGTAGCACTGCCGTTCATAACTCATAGCTCAAAATAAAACAAGAGTACCTACCTGTAGTTTTAATACAAAAATAACATTTTAACTTTTATAAAATTTTGACACGTCACGGTGTAAAAAAATGTATCAAACACTGCTGTGGCATGTTATTATAAAAGTTAACACAATTAATCAACAATACTCAATGGTACAGTACTCTAGCTCTAGTGTCACTAAGCACAGAAAAAAATACGATTTTTTTTCCTGAACAAGGGCCAAACATAATTATTTAGTCATCATCTTTCAAAACGTTATTGTGTGCCCAAAAACAGGTTTTGAGTTACAGATTCAGGTAAACAAGCGTCGTCAATGGATTTACGAAGTGCGAGTGAGATGAATAGTTACACCGATAACAAGCAAGAGTGGGACAAGTAGTGACCATGTCATGGAAATACCACTGAAGTAACATTGCACCAATTTTCAAATCAGTCTCACCCGTGGAAGTTAGTGAGACCCTTCGTCAACTAGGAAATGGGACGATTTTCAAACGCCTCAAGAGATTTTCATAAATTATAGCTAAGAACCGCCTGGATCACGTTACTTTCTAACGGTCCATCCGTTTGGGAGCAATGAGCATAATGCCACAGATAGATACACCCATACACAGAAACTCAGGTTAAGCTTTAACACCTTTTTTTTTGCATTTAACACCTTTTTGAGGCTCGTTGGCGACGATACACTAATAAGAACTAAGCTGCAGAGCCTGGCACATAGACGCAAAGTTGCCTGTCTGTGTGTATTCTATAAGATGTACTTCGGAGAGTGTGCTCGAGAGCTGCGTGAGATCATACCGCCTTCCCCTTTCTTCTATCGGACATGCAGACGTACGGCTGGTTACCATCCTCACCTTGTCGAAATCCCTCTAATTCGGACCAAGCGCTTTAAAACATCTTTTGTGATGCGCACTGCTAAGGATTGGAACTCCCTGCCGGCGTCTGTATTTCCGAGCTCATATAACCCAAATCTTTTCAAGGTTCGATTGAATAGGCATCTTCTCGGTGAGCTCGCTCCATTTTCGGCCTCATCCTTCCTACACGGATAGATGCTGGTCAAGAGCAAACCCATCTTTTTTTTTTTTTTTTTTTTTTTTTTTTTTTTTTTTTTTTTTATTATAGATGGGTTTGCTCTTGACCAGCATCTATCCATGTAGGAAGGATGAGGCCGAAGATGGAGCGAGCTCACCCAGAAGATGCCTATTCACTCGAACCTTGAAAAGATTTGGGTTATATGAGCTCGGAAATACAGACGCCGGCAGGGAGTTCCAATAAAAAATAAAAAATAAACTGGCGTCGGGGTTTAAAAATAAATATAATAGGATCACGAAGATAACATTTAATTATAGTACTTATTCCGTTGCAAAAGAATATAAATTACAATCTACTATAATTACTTATTGAAAAAAAAAAAAAAGTACAAACAACGCCACGAAAGCGTTTGAAATTGTAAAAGACAATTCGTTAGAACGAATTGAAATTGAAAGAAAATAAGATTTTTTTTCTCTAAATAGCATTTTGATAGATTTTTTTCAGTCTGCCGAAAATAGGACACAAAAGTGCCTTTCTCGCCGCCCTCCTATTCAATTCGAAAGATAAAAACGTTTCAGGTGAATTTTGTAATACTGCCAGAGGGAGAGACCTGTAATTCATTGGACATTAAATATTTTTTCATTTTATTTGCAGGAGGCGAAACGGATCATATCTTCCATCTGCACGGGTACAGCTTTTACGTAGTCGGCGTCAGACAGTTCAATACAACAGTTAGTAAGGATGACGTCATAAAAATGAACGAAGACAACACTTTGTTTCCGTCCAAAAATCTTGTAGATCCTGTGAAGAAAGACACCGTGGTGGTGCCGAAGTTCGGCGCAGTGGCTTTGAGATTTAAGGCTGATAACCCCGGATATTGGCTGATGAGAGACGAGCGCTCATCGCACTGGACAAGAGGTCTAGATTTCGTTTTAAAAGTTGGCGTAGAGAGAGATTTTGTTCAAGCTCCGATAGATTTTCCAAAGTGCGGGTCGTATGTGGGCCCCGAATACTTCTTAATTTAATATTCCAAAAGCTCTGAAATTTTAATATAGTTATCAAATTTGTATAGTTAGCTCTGCAGAGTATATTAAATTCATATATTAAATCATTGGCACTTTTCAATACGACAATTATGGTAATATACATGATGCCTTTGAAAACAATCTAATTTTATCTCAAAAGTAATTTGAGTAAATGTGGGACGCCTAGAAAGCGGCACGAATATGTATAATAATTGCTATGGTGAGAGATTTTTCACAGCGATAAGTAGAGAAGATTTTTTTTAGTGTAAATTATTTATTACTAAGTATAAATGTATTTAGACAAAAAGCTAAGTGTTATACAAATATTGTTATGATGTACGAATAAGTTAGTGAGTAGGGAAAATATTTGTGATAATAAATCTAGAGTTTAATGTTCTTGTTTTAATAACATTTGTCAATTATAATTTAAAATAAGCTATGGTTTTAATATAGC
Organism: Bembecia ichneumoniformis; assembly: GCA_910589475.2. NCBI lineage: Eukaryota > Metazoa > Arthropoda > Insecta > Lepidoptera > Sesiidae > Bembecia > Bembecia ichneumoniformis. The sequence continues at coordinate 15,934,103 of OU342524.1, read as the reverse complement.
AGTACCCATTTAGTAGCTATCCGCGTCTAAGTGTCTGTTAATAATATAAATCGAGAATCCTCTTCTAATATTATGAATTAAGGTGAGTTTGTTTGTTTGCGGTTTCACGCCTTAAATGATCAATAAAGTTATCATTATTATTATCATTATCAACCAATCAACATGAAATTTTGCATAAACGGTTTTCAGGGGCATAGAAGAGGGAAATAGGGTATCTTTCATTCGGAAAATATACAATTCTCGAGGGATTAGTAAAAACCTTCTCAATAACATTTCCACAATTACTTATTCAGTGGCAAGTATACCAGTTAGTCATGGCATTATGGCAAGTGTAAATCACGATTTTTTAAAACATATGAACTTAAATAAAAGTTTTTAATGACTAATTTTGAGTCTACTAAATTTACTAATTTTGAAATTTAATTTTAAATAACAGTCTTAAATAATATTGTTACGTGCGGGGTGATTTAAAATGACATATAAGGGCGAAACGAACCAAGATGACTTCCAAAATCAGTAAATCAGTAAAATCAGTCTCATTGCCTGAGTCTGTGTTCCCACAGAACTACAACCTCGGGGTCTTCAAAACTAGGGTAAATGGGCATTTACTAGGTAAGCGTGGTCCACCTTCGGCCACATCTGCACCTCACATCAGGTGAGATGGTGGTCAAGCGCTACCTCGATTACATAAAAAAAAAAAACTTGTCCGATGAAACCGTTAAACTTACCAAAAGTCGTCAATGATTTCCTTAATGTGTCGCCGGTTCACTGTCGCAGATAACTTCGCAAAAGCTCCGAAGAGTCGCTTTCGTATCGCTGGTTGTCGCATCACTCACTCATCTCGCCCGCCTGCTCTCTTATACTTGACGCCAAACGCCTGGATGCATCTCGAGTCTTCCAGAAAATCTAAACATCTAACATTTTCATACAACCTTTCGCAATACCTACCAAAGTGGGTATTTGACCTGGAGACCCTACACATCTCCTAGTCAATTAAATCGCGACAATTAAGTGTGATCTAGTTTTGCTGTGCTAATTATTACTTTGAAATGTATAAATTGGAACTTGTTTTTGGTGACTTTCTGCCAAGTTTCTTGCTACGCATTCTTCTTGGCTATGATGGTCCTTCCTGGTAGCCTCAAGACATGAGAGAGCGCCCTGCGGTCTATTTGCAGAATAAACTTTTGAATTTTTTTTTTATTCAAATAAAAATCTGTATATTTTAATGCTGCAAGTGCGCTACCTACTACAGTAGGATTAAGGACAAGCGATTTTCCAGATCCAGACCAGAGCCAAATTTGAAAAGTTCATTTTTCATTGCCGGGAATCGAACCCGGGAAAGGAACCCCTAGAGCAGAGCGTTAAGGCAAGCACCCTAACCACTCATCCAACGTGTGAATGTGTGACATGTGAATGATTCCACATACCATGGGTATGTAATCCGCATATCAAATGGCTTCAGCTTGAGCAAAATGCTTACGTCAAATTCGTGAATCCGGAAAACATGACACTGATCCTACATTAATTAACAGATTCGTTGGCGACTGGAGCTTTCGTCTTTTTCTTTTGTTAAGCCATTATTTTTGAGTAACTTCTTTCGTCAATGACAAAACTTTCTCTCATCTTGGAGTAAGTACTTTAAAAGTCATTAAGGAATTGAAATTTTGAACACGACAACAGAAGCAAGAATGAACTTTGGGTGTTGTCACAATAGTGAAAGCAGCGTGGAAAGGTCAATAAGCTTTCATCGTATATAATGTCTATGTGTATTGTATATGCAAAATGTTTAATGTCGTTTTAGTGTAAATATACTATAGTATACAATATTAAATAAGAAAGCGGCTGTTTTTTTTTTCAAAGACTTAAACTTAGTAAGAAACATACATCTAAATTGATATTTTTATTTCTACAGACGTCTGATACATTTGTTGTTTATTTACACGAAAATCGCGAGTTTGTATGAAACTGAAATTATTTTGCGTTCCCGTTGAATATTAGTTCTATTTTATAGTCTAAGATCACACCGTAAATTTCTGCACCTATCTGTTATTTGATTGAAATGTGATTTAAATTAAAGGTTACACGTGGGGACATACAACGCCTCAGGGTTGCCTATTAAAATCTAGCAGCAATTATCTTTACCATAATTTATTTTTAAAACATTTTTAACATTTGCACTTATTTGTTTAGAAACTATTTGAAGTGTCATAGAAAAAGGTTGCCGGTTTTAAGTCTATCGCAACTTTTGGGTTGCCAGGTGCTAGAAAAGAGAAGAGCTCGATCATAGAAAAGAAACCGATCTGCGGTCTCTTTGCTGTGGCACTTCATATAGTTTCCAAACAAATGAGTGTAATTGTTAAAAAAAGGTATCAAAATAATTATGGTAAAGTTACTTGCGGCAAGATTTTGTTTGGCAACACTGAGGCGTTGTAGGACCCCACATGTAATCTTTTATTTGAAAAACATTTCGATCCAATAATAGGTGCAGAATTTTACGGTGGGATCATATACTATTAGCACAGTCTACCATACTTACAGTCAGGCAACGAATGTACTTGCGTAGAGCAACGTTCGATGAACTCGCTTCAGTTTGCATGCTCGAACATTGAGCGTTGCCTGACTGTATGACTTAAGTGTTGGTTATACCGTGCTATTAGTCTTATTTTTACAACAGATCAGTTAATTCGGAGCAGAGCCCTCGTAGCTGACTCAATAATACTTAATTCTAATTGTGGTGGACTTTGAAATGTTACGTCTACTACTACTAGCCACGAAATTTTTCAAAGAAATCGACATTTATAAACAAGACACTTGTACCTACAATATTATATTTGCAAATAGATCCATATTGCATATGTGGCGATGTGAATATCTGTTAATTAATAATACGCATTGGTTTTGATTGGCTTGCGGATGTTTGTCACCATAACGCATTTGATATTTATGCATTTACATAAAAAATAGAAATGTTTAGATTTCTATTTTTAAATAGAAATAAAATAGAAAGCCCTCTATTTAGTGTAAACAATGTACTTACGCCAAAGTTCAGAGGAAGCCCAAAGAAATAAGAGCTTTATGATGCAATCAACAACCCGCCAAACAAGTATATTAAGAGATAATAAAGCCAAACAAAAGCAGAAATTTCGACAAAACCAGTTTTTTATGTACATAAGAGTGAGGTTGCACGATAGATTTTCGTAAGTTTTGTTTGTACGAAGCAGATATCTATTATTAAATTATTACCTAAGCGAAAAATACCTAAAATAATAATTCCACTGCGGACAATTATTTGTAATTGTCAATATAGTAGACAAATGATAATATAAGTCAACATAATAATATGTGCGTACCATATGATTTCTCATATCTGTGATTGGTATAGTCCTTTCGGATTGATCTATTAGACTGTTTGTATAGTCTACTAAGTTCTTCTTTCATTTCTTTCGTTTTATTCTTTGCGTGTAGTAGTTCCGTGCGCCTTTCTATAAGTTGGACGGTGTCTTTAGAGAAAATATTATGTTGGTGAGGATATGTAATATTTTTGCATTTTAGGCTCTCTGTTATGCCTTTTTCTAGGATACTGTAGTATGTTTGGATGTCAATACCGTCTGTTTCGATATTTTCTGTGTATGCTCGTAGGTTTTTGATGTAACTTTTAATTTCTGCTTCTGTCTTGGGAGTATAAGGTAGTGTTGTGTAGGTTTTTCTGCTCTTTATTGGATGATTTAAAAGTAGTGTTGCTCTCATCAATCTGTGGTCGGAAGGGAATTTGAATTTGTTAAGTACCTCAATATTAGTTATAAGTTTGTGGTGATTTATCATTATATAATCTATTTCGTTTTTAGTGTTTTGATTGGGTGATAACCATGTCCACCTGCGACTCTCTTTCTTTTTGAAAAAAGAGTTCATTATTGACAATTTATGTTGGTAAGCAAAGCTTAAAAGCCGTTCACCCCTTTCATTGCACACTCCGTAACCATATTTTCCCATTACTGGATAATAGTCAGTTTTTGGGCAACCTATTTTGGCGTTAAAATCTCCCATTACTATAACCTTTCCTTCAGCCATGGTATGAGCATATTCAATGTCTTTGTAAAATTTGTCAATGTCTTCTTCTGTTGAACTTTCGGTAGGTGAATATGCTTGAATTATAGATAAGGAGAAGCATTCGAATTTTACTTGTAAAAGCGCTACTCTTTCAGAGATTCCCATAAAGTTAGTAATGTTGTTCTTGTATTTTTTCTTTATAAGAAATCCCACTCCATGTAGTCCTTTAGTTTCACCGATGAAGCAAAAAATAAGATCGCTGTACTCTTCGATGCTACACCCCATTCTACGGACTTCTGCGAGACCTAGAATGTCCCAATTAATAAATTTTAAAGCATTAGTTAATTCAAGAAATCGTTCTTTCGATGCAAGTGTTCTTACGTTATAAGTGCAAATTTTCAGGGTAGGTTTTGTATCTTGGTCTATTTTTATAATTGGTGGAGGGTTGCAGTCTAATTCCCCGCGAGGACAAATCGGGTTGGGGAATGTTTTGTTTATTCTATTTATAGGTTCTTGTTTATTTAGTGTTTCGTTCCGGTGGCTGATGGCAATATCCTAAGCATTCTGGACAGTTGGCAAGTTGGCAGAAGGCAGAGAGTTACTTCTGTTCCTCATAACATCAAATGCATTTAAACGGTGTTTTTTAGTTGTCGGTTGTTGTTTGTGGGGACTTTCTTTTGCATTTGGTGAGGTTGACATTTTCCTTTTGGGTCCTATATTATCAGGTTTTCCCTGTTTGATGACCAGCTTATCGTAATTTATATATGCATAATTGCCTTTCTTCCGTTCTTCTTCCAATTTTGGCTGTAGCTTTTTTCTCATATCACAGATATGAGATTATTTCAAGAAACATCAATAATTTTAGAAGCGCCAAAAGAGCCTATAAGGAATTAACTACACACAAATCATGGATTCAAAAACTCGAACACAACTCACGGGAAACAAAATCAAGAAAAGATGTAATAAAACATGCAACAAACTTCTACAAAAATCTATACAAGAAACAAAATAACACTGACATAGAATTGGAAACAACTCACACGAACACGACAGACTGCATTAGACCAATTGATGACTCCGAGATTTACGAACATATAAAAAAGCTAAAAAGTGAAAAGAGTCCCGGACCAGATGGACTATGCAACGAAGTCCTCAAAATAGGAGCACCTATCTTAACTCACCATTTTACGAAATTATTTAATATGATACTAGACGTAGAAAAAGTACCAAAAGAATGGTGTACATCGGACATAATTTTGCTCTTCAAAAAAGGAAGCCCCTTGGATATAGGGAATTATAGACCTATAAGCCTGCTAGCAAGTACATACAAATTATTCTCATCCATAATTCTAAAGAGAATATCTGACGACATTGATAAACAACAACCCAAAGAACAAGCGGGATTCAGATCAGGTTTTAGCACAATGGACCACATACAGACTCTAGAACAAATCATAGAAAAATACAGAGAATACAATAGACCCCTGTATGTGGCCTTCATCGACTACAGCAAAGCTTTCGACACCATTAGTCATTGCTCAATCTGGAACGCACTGCAACAATCAAATATCCACTACAAATACATTAACATCTTAAAATATATTTATACACAAAGTACAAGCAGAGTAAAATTAGAAACAAGAGGTGATGAAATAAACATAGAACGAGGAGTAAGGCAGGGAGACCCTCTATCTCCGAAGCTGTTTATAGCAGTACTTGAAAATATTTTTCAAAAACTAGACTGGAAAAACAAGGGAATATACATAAATGGACATTATTTAAACCATTTGAGGTTCGCTGATGATATTGTCATAATGGCCGAAACTGCCAAAGATCTAGAGGATATGATGAGATCACTTGACTGCGAAAGCTCAAAAATTGGCTTAGAAATGAATGCAAACAAAACTAAGATTTTAACCAACAATCGCGAACGCCCAATTGTGATAAAAAATAACAATATAGAATACGTCAATGACTATGTCTACTTAGGAAAACAAATTTCATTCAAAACGTCGAGTAACGAAGAAGAAGTAACAAGAAGAATTAACGCAACTTGGAGAAAATTCTGGGCATTAAAAGAAATCCTAAAAGGGAAGTACAGCTTACACATGAAAAAGACAGTATATGACACATGTTTGTTACCCTGCTTGTTGTATGGTTGCCAAACTTGGGTATTTACAAGCAAAGTAAAACAGAGAATCAAATGCAGCCAAACATCAATGGAAAGAAGCATGTTGAAAATTAGAAGAATACAAAAAATTAAGAGCGAAAGCATTCGTCAAAAAACTAAACTCACCGATGCTCTGAGGCACGCACTCCTATTAAAGTGGAGATGGGCCGGACATATCTCACGCTACACAGACAGGCGATGGACCATTGAAGCTACACGATGGAAAGGACCAGAGGGGAAAAGGAATGTTGGTAGACAAATAAAACGGTGGACTGATGAGATAACATATATAGCAGGAAACGACTGGATAAACTCAGGCAAGGACAGAGAGTCGTGGAAGAGGATGGAGGAGGCCTTTACCCAAACAGGGGTCCATATTTTATAATACTTTAAACTACAACATATAAACATTGTAAAAATATGGAATAAACGGCTTTATTATTATTATTATTATTATTACCATATGATTTCAGGATTTTCTGACAAATTGGGTAGGTAGTGTAATTTTATTGAAAATTGCCGTTGTAGACATTTCTTTATTTAATTAGGATAATAATTTATTTATTTAAGATTGCCATTAAATGAATAAAAGCTTATCTATACTTGTCTATACTTAATATTATAAAAAGAAAAGATTTGTATGTATTTTTGTAATAAACTCAAAAACTACTGGACCGATTTTAAAAATTCTTTCACCTATAGAAAGCTACATTGTCAGCGAGTAATATTTTATAAGGAGACGCGGACGAAGTTGCGTGTAAAAGCTAGTAATCAAATCAAATCTAATCAAAATATTTATTTATCAATTAGGTTTCTCCAAGAAACTCTTATGATCGTCATTTAGATTTACCAGTTAAATTTAAATTTACCAGGGTTTCGTCAAAAGCCAAGATGACGATCCTGAGAAGAAACCCCGAAAGAAACTCAGGATACTATTCTTTTTGTCATCTTTGCAATATAAAAATTACAACAATTATAATCATACACTTATATTCCATTATCATACATCCCATTCATTACATTACAACAATTATCATAATATTATAAATGCGAAAGTTTGTGACTTTGTAACTTTTTCACGTAAAAACTACTGAACGGATTTGGATGAAATTTGGCGCACAGACAGATTATTACTCGGACTAATTAATACCTTTTATTCTGGAAAATTGTTAGGTTCCCGAAGGATTATATTGCTAAATGTTTATTTGCAAGCAAGTGACGTATTTATATCACGTGACCCACATGTATGGAGTCATTCGCGTTTTGGCGGTCTTATTTTTCATTTAAACTTTGATTTTAATTTTCATAGAAAATAAAGCAATAGGGGATCGGACAAATTTTCAGAAAGTGTTTTAAATTAATCTTCATGGATATTTATTCCCATACTATTTTATTTATTTATAGCCTTTTAGGTACTCAAAATCATGTTTTAATATTGTTTGTTTGAAAATGCCGCCAAAACGCCACGATAGTTCATCTGAGAACGCGTAACGTCATTTGTGGTCATATCCTAACAAAACAGCTGCATTGGCATAAGTTCCCAAGAAGTTTTGTTTCGTTGAGTAGATTCTTTATTTATTATTATGGAACGAAAAAAATATCGTTGGTATTGATTCTAGAAAGTGAAATAACAGATGTAACAAGTGATAGCCGTGCACTGCAGACAAGACAATGATTGCCCACAAATGACGTCACGCACTGTGATTGGTGTTTCAGTATAGATTAAAAATATTATAAATAATAAAACTTTATTTCTTCATTTAAAAATATTTAAATGAATTATATTAAATTATTATTTGATAAATAATCGTAAAAAATTATATATTTTCTTTCTAAGTACATTTTAGATTTTAATCTGATTACTGTCCGATCCTCTATTCACAAAGATTGAATCAAATTGCAAGTGTATTATGGTATAATGAACAATTTGAGATATTTTACTAAAATCTGTCAAATACCCTATTGTGAAAAACTAATATAATATTAATTTGTACATTTTATTAATTTAATTGTGCAACGTAAAGCTTCAGAATTTATTCCCTCATTTATTTCTTAATGTAACGAGTAAACCATTTTAATATAACAGATTACATTTATCCAACTCCGCGTATTTGGGAGTCATTAATTTGATTGAAAGTTACCCGCGGGTCGAGATCCTTTCATGTAATAATGACGTACAACTCGTATGAATGTAACAGCGTACTTACCTATTTAGTTAGATACGGTCTCCATTGACATTATTAAGACAGATATGTTAATAACAATTCAGTGGGAATAATAGAAAATTATTAGTAGTGGTTCAGTAGTGCTTATATTCATTGTAAAATTCTGGTTCATCGGTTAAGCTTCATCTTCAAACTTTCATCTTCAAACTTTGCTGGACACGGCGACGGTAAGTGGTTAGTCGTACAGAAGACAACCGGGAAATATTAGGTATGTGTATTAGTCTAAGAAAGAATCTCGTAAGAAAGGTCAACGTCGTTCAACAAGAGGGCTATGCTCGGGGTTACACTGTGAGATCGAATCAGGAATGCGGAGATCCTCAGACGAACCATAGTTACCGACATAACCAGGCGGATTAGTAAGTTGAAGTGGCAGTGGGCAGGACACTTAGTACAGAGAGCCGACAGCCGCTGCGGCCGGAAGGTTAACGAGTGGAGGCCACGGATCGGAAGGCGCAGCGTAGGTCGTCCACCCACAAGGTGGACCGACGACCTGATAAGAGTCACAGGTCAACGGTGGATCCAGGCTGCTTCTGACCGGTCCTATTGGAAAATTGGAGGGGAAGTCTTTGTCCACCAGTGGACGTCCTACAGCTGGATGATGATGTTGTATTGGTCGAGTGATTAAGGCACTTGCCTTAGCGCTCTAACTCAGGGGTTGACTCTGGTTTGGGTGTGTAAGGTTTTGCCCCCTGCCCGTTGTACGGTTATCCCATAGCACAATAAGCCTATACGAGTAAGCCTATTGGTGATTTATTTATTGTTTGTATTTTTAAGCTATCACCTTATCTTTATCTTCATATCACCTTTATCTTCCTTAAGCTTTATCTTCTTTTCAAGCCCCATTGCTTGTGTTATAGGACGTACTGTGTAATACACGGCTAATGTTATTTGTAAGGGATCATAATCATCAACCTGTGTCTTTTACTGCTGGATGTAAGCCTCTCCTAAGGATCGCCACCACGCATGGTCTTCTGTCCTTCGCATCCAGTCGCTTCCTGCAAAACCTTTCAGGTCTTCTATCCACCTGGCCGCAGGACGCCCTGCGCTGCGCTTTTCGATTCGTGGCCTCCATTCGAGTACCAAACCAAAGTAGTCGACAAAGTAGGTCGACTACTTTAGTTCTCCGGCGAAATTAAGAATTTATAATACTATCCACAAAAGAAACTCGGAGCGACTTTAAACTTGTGAATTAGTCCTGCCGTGAGAGGCCACGCTTCAGCACCATACGTCATCACTGGCGGGACGCACTAATTATATATGACTTGGTCTTCATAAAGACACTTGCGGCACAAGTGACGAGAGCAGATGACGTATCTTCCCGAATGCAGTTGTATTTGTAATGTATGCCACAGCGAATTCCCTTTACCCTAATCTTTTATTCTTATCTTTTATCTTTTATTCTATCTGGTTTGACAGCTCATTTGAAACCCCCATGGATTGCTTGCGTTAGCAGGCGATGGTAGCAACCTACCATCAATTGGGGCTTCAGCCTGTCTGCCGATATTTACATTAAAAAGGAAAAACGCAGCGCTATAAATATTCGTTCTGTTTTAACCAAAGTAATTACAGGAATAGAAAGGAGCAATTTTTATGAATAATGGAAACGGGTTAAGTATCGTGAACAATTAACAATGTATCTTTACTACTTATTTTCTCCGACAAAGGCTGTGAATTTATAATCTTCTAAGCGAAAGATTAAAATCAAATTAAGTTGCATCCTCCGATATCACACAACTTTTATTCCAGTTGATTTTAAAGTTTCTTTACCTACACTTTAATTTATTAAATTAGGCATTTTTAGATAAATTAGCAATTTACAATCTAATACATTATTAGCGACCCGTCTCTGGCTTCGCGGGGAGCATTTTTTCAGCAAAGTAGGTAGTACACAAACGTTTTTTGTTTATTGTTATTTTCATTAGTGAAACCTGTATCAAAATCCATTGGACGGACAGTGATTTTTTAAATAATATTTATAGATATGTAGATAGCTGTTACGGCGGTTTCATTCGTGTGGAATACAATTTTTAGAGTAATCAGTTTGGACATTTAAGATTAAAATTAAATAGTAAGAAAGTATAACCGCGATTTCGTAAGAGTACAAAAAAGTCTTTAATCGCAACTGGTTACGTACCTCCGGTTCCGTATGCGGCCGAATGGATATTATCGTGTCATTTAGTGTCATAAATGCAAAGCGACATTTAATTCCGACACAAAAATTTAAATATTATCCTATGGGAATTTAAAACAGGGCACACTGCGTTTCGCAGTCATATGGGCAACCCGTCTAGCGGTAGTAACCACCCCCTTACAGAAGACCACCGTGAAATAACAGCACGTGTGCTGTTGTGTTTCGGTGAGTGAGTAAGGGATGCCAGAGCCCATTTCCCTATCCCTGCAACAGCAACAGTTTAGGCGTTGCTTGTGTTATAGGCGATGGTAGCCACCTACCATCAAGTGGACCGTCAGCCTGTCTGCCGACCTTAACATAAAAAAAAGAAAAAATAATAAGTATAAGTATAATAATAATAAGTACAGTAATACTAAGGAACATGGACTCATGGGTGTGTGAATTGCCTACATTCAAATCAAGTAAGAAGAAGTTAAGCGTGATTGAGTAACAAACGTTTAACTATATACAAAATTTCATCTTTTTTCATCTTTTTTAATCTTCTTCTCTTTCCTCAGTGTCATCTCCTATCGGAGGTCAGCTATCATCATGGCTATCCTAACTCTCGAAACGGCGGCTCGAAACAGCAATCTGGTACTTCGGCCATACCACTCGCGAAGATTCTTGCGCCAGGAAGTATGTTGTCTGTCCTGTATTTTCCCCTGCATGATCAGTTGCAACAGATCATACTTCTCGTCACGCATGATATGCCCAAGTATTCTAGTTATGGTTTTCAATACTTCGGCCTTCTTTTTAATTCTCTGCAGAACCGCCTCGTTCTTAACAAGATCTATCCAGGACACTTGTAGCGTGCGCCTGTATCCTTTAATCCAGACTCTATACCTAATTTGAAACATTAACATGCTTTCATTTTTTTTAATATTAGTATTGGCTGCACACTGCATTCCGTTGCCACAAGCTGGGCAGCCCGTGTGGAAAAAGTAAGGTTTCCAGCCAGAAAGGGCTTAGCCATTATTGAAGACTATCATAAAATTAAAGCACTTGTGTTGTGAGTGACAATGGGATAGCATAACGAATTCACATTTCTCCTCATTACACAAAAACATTCTCTTAACATACACATTACACAAATACATTAAATTCATTAAATTCGGAACAGATTGTTTTTGTGATACACAGACATTACCACACATGTAGTGATTATAAATCCATCCATGGTATATTATATCTAATATATTATTTTTTTAACTAAAGAAGTACTAAAATTTAAACAACAGTAGGTATATTATATACCACAGTGAAGAACAAAGATACCTATCATTTTGAACAAAAGCGCGAGTCATAAAAATTGCATTCGCTAAATGGCCTTTGCTCGGCTTCACGAAAACGAAACTTGTTTTTAAATACTTTCCGAGTGGCTTTCACTTACAATCGCCGCTCTCCGATCAATAAAAGCATACATCTGTACATATTGTTATATGACCGTCTTGTGCAATTGTCTATTATGCGCCTTTAAAACCTCCAGCGTGATTATTATGCATGCATTAATATGTGAAGCCTGACGCTGTTGATGAATTTCACAATTATTTGCCTTATACAATTATTTGTCTTATATTATGTCTGAATTTTATTAAGTATGATAATAGATTAAACCCGGAGAGGACATAGGCAACTTTTAAGATGTTAGGGTGCTCCCCGTGAGGATAGATTCGAGGATTTCATCAGTGAGGGAGAGGAACCAGTGCACAACCTGTAACCCATTGTCACACTATGCACCTCGCGCTGCCGTGATGTTGTACTTCCTGGTCCATACACTGCTCTACTCGCGTAATTAATCGCGACATTTTTTACTGTGGCAGCGTGCGTGCTATGCATTTTTAGTATAGGTAATTATGTCAATTATGTTAATTATTATAATTAATATAATTATCATATAATTATATTAATTATCTTTCGTTAGACGGCGGAGGAATTATTTAAAAAAACGTGTTAAAAATGACTCGCGAGTGCTTCCGAATGAGCGCTCGATTCGGTTGGACTGCGTCCACGCGATTATGTGGCCGGCTACTCGCGCTCAAAAAACCAACCAAATAGGGAGCAGTGGACATGACGAGCGACATGAAGAGTGTCTCTGCCACCTTTCGTCGCTACTTCCCATGCCACTCGACGAGTGTGTGGCAGGGCCATAATGATACAAGCTGTGACATTTTGATACAACTTGTAACATCAATGCGCGCCACTTGACCTCATGACGCCAATATCGCTTCTTCTGTTTTTTTTTGTTTTTTTTTTTTTGTTTTTTTTTTTAACTTAAGTATCAATGTCGAAATTATATTGCCGCTCTTAGCACAACGACCGCTTCATTTGGAATCAACGAACTAAATGCTCAAAACTCAAAATGGAGTCTGAAATGTTACAAGTGAATGCTCTCGGCGAGGGAGCACTTTTAACTTGACTAAAGGCAATGTATTTAATTTAAGAAAAGGAATGTCTTAGTAAAAATATCCGATTTAGCTCAAACCTTTGAAAGACTTATATTGTGTGCAGAAATCAATACATTTTTAACTACTACATTATATACTAAAGTATTGCTAAGTTCAGGAGATATGCAGTACCTATACAGTGGAGTCTTTCATAAAAGTTGTTGGCGCTTAATAATTACTCATTAGGCCTTTCATAGCCAAGATGTTGCATCTTTTGCAAATATAGGTCTCGGGTTGCTTTTAATCAAAACTCTTCCTGAAAACTAGACTTAAAAACAATACAGTGTCTGGTTACATTTTGTGCTTTCAAGATGTCTACAATATAATACGAAAAATATAATTTGGTCAATGTTTAATAGTCTTACAATACATCTTTTTACATCTTTTTTGCTTACCTTTAGCGATCTTGACCCCAATAATAAGGGATTATAATAATAAATTATGTCGAGCCTGTCGCCATTCAGGAGAGATACTCCGGCATGTTACTTCCGGTTGTTCCACGCTTGCCAACACTGAGTATCTGCATAGCCAGGATCCTGCATGAGGAGATCGCTTTGAAATACGGCTTCGTTGAGGAGAGGATGCCTTATTATAGGTAATCACCGACACAAGTTTTTATGAACGGCCTCGCCAAGTTCTACTGGGACCAGCCTATCATCACAGCGACCGGAAGCAGTCGAGAGTGTTTTTAGTGGACATAACTATCCCGCATGATAATATTCCTGTGAGGGCTGAAATCGAAAAGAAGAGGATATATCTCGACTGACTGTGAGGCCCACGAGATCGTTGACATGTGAGCTGTTGCGTCCACTGAAATCATCTCAGTCGTTATATCCGTCAACGGGTTGATCTCAACCAGCCTCAGTAGTAAACTGAGACGGTTGGACTTCCGTGGCAGTTCTCTCCCGGGCCAGATGCAGAAGGCGGTGCTGCTCGTAACGGCCAAAATCGTGCGTCGGTATCTGGCTTTGTCGTCTTGAACTCCGACTGACTATGCTTCTGTCGGGGGTAACACCGTCTCACCCTCATTTTGGCTTTTGGAGGGGGAAACGAGACAAGTTAAATCAAATACTTTAATAAACGTTTATTTCAGACTATTTATCCTTTATTTTTTTAGTAATACTTTACAACATATTGTTACGTGCGGGGTGAGTCAAACTGCCGTGTAAGGGCGAAATAAACTATTTATTTTCACGAACCAAGATGACTTCCAAAAGGGCTACACTTGTCCGAAAAAACCGTTAAAGTTGCCAAAAATCGTCAATAATTCCCTTAATGATTCGGCGGTCCACTGTCGCAGGTACTCCGAGGAGTCGCTTTCGAATCGCTGTTACGCACACAACTGTCTCCCGCCCGCTGGCTCTCTTACCCATAGGCCAGTAGAGTATAACTGTTGACCATAAGCTTTAAAAAGTGTAATATTTCCAGGGTTTGTGCATCTAGTGAGCATATTGGCTCGTACCGCCAACGCCCTGCGCTCTCTCTCTGTCGTCTCGGAGGTGTTCCGTCACAACATGACCTAAATATTTAAATTCATCAACTTGTAACGGAATCCCACCGAGAATTACAGGAAGCACATGAGACGGTAGAAATTTGCCTAATTTAAATGCAAACAGTTTGCTCTTCGCAGCATTAAATTTTAGCTCATGCGCCTCTGCATAAGTTTTCTTAGTGTATTTTATCGAGTGACTCAGTAACACCATGTCATCTGCGTAACTGATATTGCTTACACATATTCCATAAATTGACAGCTGACATGAGTGCTCAATAAGCTGATTTATTAAATAAAAGTCGTGGACTTGCCGCTTTTGGCACACACCACATTGTAGCCTATACTCATCTGATAAGCTGCCAGCCCACATCTCTTAGATTTTTTTGGAGTACCAGAATCGAAGGACGGATACATCGAAAGATAGATTAGGAAGCGATAGGGGAATTTTTCGAATTCACTCTTCGAACACACACAACACACGATCACATCTGGACAATAGATATTACAGTATACATTTTCCTTTCAGAAATTGAATTTAACATTAGCATGGCCGTCAGCATGAAATATACAGAAAAATGTAAACTGTCACAAGAGATTCCATTTCGCATAATGTTTGTTTCTTTATACGAAGTAGGAGAGTTTTATTAATCATAATAAAATGCGGTCGGGAATTTTAAAGCGGATAATAAGAAAAGAAAATATGAAACGAAACCATAAAATTGTAAGTAACAATCTGGATTATCCGCGGGATCCATTAGACGTCTCGACAGACGTTATGAATAATTTAAATGAGACAACTTCGCAGAATACACATGTTCATCTACGTATTTGCACGTTATTTATTTCTCATATATAACTATTCGGACCATAAATACTGTTACATAAAACCTTTTTCTTTTTTCAACTATTCATTCATAATTAACATATTTATATTAATTTGAAAAGCGCTTATTATGTCAAAAACCTGTTTTGATTTCTCGCCACTTCACATATTTTTTCGTTTTTATTGTCAAATGGAATGGGGTGTTAAAGAAAATAGGATTGCAGTGATTGCCTTACACAGAGTAAACACTCTGTCGATGACCATGAAAGATCGGGGCGGCCGCGTGCTGTTAAAACTACAAAGGCTGTTAATGCTGTTAAAGCTAGAATTTGCCGAAACCCCATAAAATAAAGGTTCCCGCTAGGACTCTGTCAAGTATTATATATTAAAACAAGACCTGAAGCTCGGTGCTTATCGTCAATATATATTAGGACATGCCCTAAATCAATCCCTACAGATAAAGAGAGTGGATCGATCAAAACGCCTTCTGTTCGATACGCAGGTGAAAGACGAAAAAAATTCCACGATTGAAGAGCACTACAACAAACAAAATGACAAAGTTTACGCTCACAGTTCTAAAGAAGCTCTCCTAGTAGTAGGAAAGGTACAACGTGGTCATCATCCTACGGCAGTTATGGTTTGGTGGAGGGTTTCTTATAAAAGAGTCACAAAGCTTCATTTTTCTGAAAAAGGTGTGAAGACTTCAGCAAAAGTGTGTCAAGAGGCCGTCTTGGGTCGTGTTGTGAAACCTCTCAGCAATGCACTTTTTAAAAATATACCGTGGACTCATCACCTGGTCACAAGGCATGGACTACCCAACCAACGTTCCGGACTTTATAAGTGCTGAAGACTGGCCCTCGTCTAGCCCAGATCTGAACCAATTAGACTACAAATTATGTTCAGTTTTAGAGTGGTCGTGTCGTTTAGAGCATACATGGTCTGCTCTTGAGTTTCTTAAGAAATCTCTGGAGCAAGCAGTGGCTAAATTTCCCATGGAAACAGTGCGTAAATCCATAGATTCGTGGCCAAACAGATTAAAGGCCTGTATCAAAGCTAAAGGTAGCCATTTTGAATAGAAGATTTTTTTTTGTGGAGAAAAGTGGATACTTATGAAGAAATAGTAATTTAGGTTATTTTATAATTATTGTAATGGAATTGAGCATTATACTACTATTATTATGGAATCCTACATAAAAGTATTTGACTTTTAAAGAAAATTACATTGAAACCCTTTTACAGACGCATTAGAGACACTTTGTCGCAAACAAAATTAACTAGCTAACATATTATAATATACGTAACACACTTTTACCAAATTATATTGTGTAACATCAGACTGAGCATATTTTTTTTACCAAAATGAGCGCAACCTAAAAACGTATGAATTAAGGTGGTATATTGCACAACAAACGAAAACCGAACAGATTTAAAATTGAAAGGTTTTTCTTAAATATTGTTCTTTTTCTTTTTCTTTTTTTTTTCATATATTTTATATGAAAAAAAAAAAGGAATAAAAGTAGCCCATTAAAACTTTAGTATAGAACTTAATTAATAAGCTTAAAAACAAATGTATAATAGTTGTTTCTTAAAATTATTATCACTTTGAAAAAAGATTTTTTGGGCAGTAATTTATTATTAATTTTTTCATAAAATAGAATTATTTGTATAAATCTGTCAGATTTTTTTAAATATAGTCTATTATGCACTGTATTTTCAGCGAAGTTTTAATTTTGCTCTAAGAAGTCAAATTAGGCGACAAAAATACCCCTTTTCTGCTTGCCGTTATTAAAAACAGTCTTATTATTGCTAGCTCTAACTTAATATATAGGTTTATTTTATAACGTAAGCTAAGAAAGGATTTTTGAAAATTTCCACTCCTTGCGAAGCCGGGGCGGGTCGCCCCGGCTTCGCAAGGAGTGGAAATACTAATATTATAAAGAGAAAAGATTTGTGTGTATATACATGAATAAACTTAAAAACAACTTTTTTTTATGTTAACATTGGCAGACAGCCTGACGGTTCACTTGTTGGTAGGTGGCTACCGTCGCCTATAACACAAGCAATGCCAAAGCTGCTGCAAGTGCACTGCCGACTACAGTAGGATTAAGGATAAGAGATTGCAGGATAGGAAAATGGGCTCTGCATACTGCATCGTAGGGGAGGATTACCTCAGTGATAAAATTAATATTATTATAAATTTAATTACCTATATATATAAAAGAAAGTCGTGTTAGTTTAACCAGTTATAACTCGAGAACGGCTGAATCGATCTTTATGATCTTTGATTTGTTGAATTTTTCTCGGCCCCGAATACCAGAATATTAAAACATTCACAATCACACAAAATTGTGAAATTTTCTCATACATTTTGTATTGAGCGGGGGATTTTTATTGTGAAGCGGTACGAAGTTCGGCGGGTTAGATAGTAGATATAGTATAACACAAGCAATGCCAAAGCTGCAGCAAGTGCACTGCCGACTACAGTAGGATTAAGGATAACGGGCTCTGATATCCCTTGCTCACTCACCGAAACACAACAGCACACGTGCTATTATTTCAACGTGGTCTTCTGTTAGGGGTTGGTTACTGCCGCCAGACGGGCTGTCCAAATGACTGCGAAACGCAGTGTGCCCTGCTACTACTTTCCAGATCCAGACCAGAGCCAAATTTGTAAAGTTCATTTTTCAAAGTTGACGCTGCCGGGATTCGATCCCGGGAACCCTAGCCAGTCATCCAATGGGCTCGTTTCAAAAACTGGGCCCATTTCAAAAATTCTTTCACCTATAGAAAGCTACATTATCAGTGAGTAAGATAGACTACTCACCCTCCTCCCATCTCCCCCTTTAGCACCCCCATACAAACCCTCCATACAAATGTATGTTTGTAAAGAATAAACTCAAAGACTACTGGACCAATTTTAAAAATTCTTTCCGCTATAAAAAGCAATTTCTAAAGATACGCGGACGAAATCGCGAGCAAAAGCTCGTATTGAATAAAATGACAACTTTTTTTAAATTATCTATCACTACAACGAAATACATTATTGTTCCATCAAATATCGACTAGTTTTTGAACAGAAATAGACGAGCCTGATTGAGAATTGTGAAAATACACGCGAAACTACCACCGGGCCTTGGATCAGGAAGTAGGTTAACTACTTCACTTTTAGATAGGGCATGACGTAGTAAAGGTTTTGACATGTTAACTAAGAGGTCGTAAAAGTTAAGTCACCTGCAAGTGTGGATTTAAAAGCGTAGTTTAACTTTAAGCTCGCTATAATCTGTTAATGGGTTTGCGTTGATAACAGTTAACATCTGTTTGCGTTGATAACGGTGACGGACAGACATCCCATAATAGAGCTAATAATAGCACAAGTGGTAGAAGACCAGACTCTGACAATCTTTAGTTTTATTTATTCATTAAAGTCTAACATAGGCACTGTAGTTTGACTAAAACTACCTACATGTACTGTAGTTTGACTGTACGATGACTGAAGAGTTTGTTTGTTTGGTTGAACGCACTAATCTCAGGAATTAAAGAATTAAAGAAATATTTTTGTGTTAGATAGCCCATTTATCGAGGAAGGTTATAGGATAAACATCACGCTACGACACTACGAGCGGAGCTTCAATAAAAAATGTTGCAAAAACGGGAAAATTATCCCTTTTGAGATCTTCCGTTGCGTGCGCTGCGTAAACGTTAAGTTACGCAAAAATCATGTATGACGGAACTGTTCCCTTTTAAAAGTTCTAGAAAAAGTCCGCGACAGCATTTGTCTATCTTTTAAGGTTGACTCACTATAACCTTTTTTATGCTAATCAAATTTGTTCTAAAATAATGCATTATTTGCGAAGGTGTTTTTGTGAACATGATTTTAATCCTTTTCCAAATAATTACGTTATTCATCACAAGTATTTGACATCATTGACCCTTGACGTCATTTGATTCCAGTGAATATCTTAGGAAATATCATAGTTTTAAAATAACTCCACAACAAAATAATTATCAAGTACCACACGCGCATTTATGATGTGCAAGGCGGACGGTCGTGAGGGGGAGGGCGCTGGCCGGCCGCCGTCGGTAGCTCTGTGAGGTACCATGATGCGCGGCTCGGCTCAGCTCAGACGCGTGGTCGCCTGGTCGCAAACTGCTTTTTAAATATTTTTTTTGCGATATCTCATAGTACAAATATAATAATACTTACATTAATAAAATGTATAGAAAAAGAACTCAGTTTTCTCGGCAGTCTGGTACAGCAAATCGGCTGTGACTTTTGTCTATAATTTTTTTTATTTTTTATTTATTTAATTCAAAATACATAACAAAAACCTTAAAATGCTATTATGCTTTGCCTTTATGCTTTTGGTCACGCTAATCTCAGAAATGGCTTAACCGATTTTTATGTGGTTTCCATTAATGTATTGTAGCAAGCTTCTGGTAATATTTAGTGTATATTTCATTCCAATCTGTTTACAAACAAAAAGCTACCCGTTATTCCGAATACCACACGTACGAAGTCGCGGTTACAGCTAGTCCAAATATATAAGTTTTTTATATTAAGGCTGACGGTCCACCTGACCGCAGGTGGCTATCGTCGTCTATAACACAAGCAACGCCACAGGTACTTCAAGTGCGCTGCCGACCATAGTGGGATTGAGGATAAGGGATTGGGATAGAGAAATGGGCTTTGGCACCCCTCATTCGCCCACCAAAACACTACGGCACACATACTGTTATTTCACGATGGTCTTCTGTAAAGGGGTGGTTACTTGAATGACATCTAAATATTATTGTTCAAGTAATATTTTATTAATCCAAGCAGTCTAACTAATACTTGCCGGCTCTGGAATCCCTTACTCACTCACTGAAACACAACAGCACATGTGCTGTTATTTAATTCTACGAATAAGGAACGCAATGTAGGATATATCAATGAGGAATAGATTTTTTTTTTAGTTATACCTACCGAAAGATCCTAAAGCTATTTACAAGTTATATTTCATGAATTTGATTGATATTCTTGGAAGTAGGCCAATATAGGATTGTGGAAATGTATGGAGGAGTGAAGTAGTCTACTAAGTGGTTTGACATGAGTTAACGCTGCCGGGATATGATACATTAACAGCGCGTATAAATAGAAATAGCTAATCCGAATAAGAAAATATTTGTTTATTTTATTTTAACAAGATTGTGTAAATTAAATATGACTAATAAAAGGAATTCTGTTGTGTTGGTATCGTGTCCATTCAATTAATTATGGGGCCACGCGGGTGAAATTAGAATTTTCTTTTTAACATTTTCTTAAGAGGCCACTTCCCAACTCGAACAGCTTACTTGTTCCATACTATTTAATTCCATGATTACTCATTAATTATAGGTCGTAGCAATACATAAAAAAAACATAATTAATTTCTAGAATGTGCAGAATTTGTGACATTTTCGCGGGTTTCTTGTAATTACTGACTAAAATCCAAAAATGTTTTTCCATGAAAACATCCTATCTATAATGTACCTACATTTGAAATTGGGGAAATTGGGATGTCAACAGCTACCATCTATAAAGGTTTTTTCTGAAATATTGGAATTGCTGGCGTATGTCTTATTATTTTCGCGAGTTGAATAAGTGGCGCGAATGTGTTGCGTCGCATTCTGTCTTCGGTTATTCGCATTATAGTAATTGAGACAACAAATTCTACCAAATACCCATTACTGAGTTCCCACGCTCGTACAGCGCCACCTTAATGATAGGTAACCTCAATTGGAGACGTCATAATTAGACCGAAGGGTGTTTTTCATTCAAAATATACATTCTTATTTGTAATTCATTGCTATAACTTCCTGCTTTGTATATACATACATATATTAAAAAACATTAACTTAATTTAAATTTAGTACTATAGGATTCACTTTGCTCGTCGTCGTACTCTCGCAAAGTAGAGAGAAGCCAAGTTTGTATGGTGTTGAAAATTTAAGTAGCTGTTTTACAAAGTTGTGACGCAGAGAACAAGTGTGGTGTGAAAATTATGTATTACGCTTTTCTAAGATTTCTTCACAGTTTAGAGTTCAATTATTATCAAAGTAGAAACTCTTTCTTGGACCGGTGCGATTGACTAAATGGCAATTTGAATGCCTTTTTTATCAGATCAACTTGATGGCAGGTGGCTACCGTCGCGTATAACACAAGCAACGTCACAAGTGCTGCAAGTGCGCTGCCGACCTTATTAGGATTAAGGAAAGGGATAAGAAGATGGACTATGACATACCTTAGTCACTCACCGAAACTAAACAGCACACATGCTGTTATTTCATTGTGGTCTTTTATAAGGGGGTGGTTACTGAAGCCAGACGGGCTGCCCAAATGATTGCGAATGGCAGTGTACTCTGCCACTACTCGCCAGATCTAGACAAGAGCAAACTGTGAAAAGATCATTTCCAAAGTTGGACTTGGCGGGAATCGAACCCGGGGACCTTGAGACAGAGTTTTAAGACAAGCACCTTAACCATGCGATGGGCTCGTCAGACATAGTAAGCCTGTAAGAGCACCTGATCATTACAAAATTTATAAATTATATCTTCAACTATTCTTAATAATTTCTGCCTTTACTAATAAACACATTTTTTTTCTATTTGACACTGAAAATGCCATGAAAATCGGTATTTTAGAACTAAGCTAACTAGTATATTTCCATTTTGTTTCACACTATAAATATTTCTTTTATAGAGACTGATAAAGAATAAAAAGAAGTCTTTTTAGTAGAATTTTACAGTGGTTTTCAGAAAATATGATGTCGTAATTGTGTCGCCAACCGCAAAATATTATGAGGATTTTTATTGAGAAAAATAAGGACGCTTTTAGCTCTTACGACCCGGCGTTTAATGTACGCCTTAATTAATTAACTGAATTTTTCAGAGGCAACATAGCAACGTTCCGCTGTGTAGACAAAAATTTCATTGCTGTTGTTTTCTATCAGGCGCTACAAGTTGAAAAATGTACTACTGAATCGTGTACTTAAATATGTACCTCCTTGCTTTAGCCCGAACATTTATTTTTGATCACTAAAACAACATCGACTTTGATGTAAGTCCTGAATAAATGATAAAAAATTGGAATTAAATTGATGATGGTAAGATTTTCGAGAAAAGGCTATGTACCGGCAAGTGCAGCGTAGGACAATCACCCACAAGGTCGGGTCGACGGTGCATCCAGGCTGCTACTGACCGATACTATTGGAAAATTAAAGGGAAGGCCTATGTCCAACAGTGGACGTGATGATGATTTATAAATTTAATACAAATTTACAAAAAAAAAAAATTCAAAACATTTGAGAGAAATTCAATAGCTTGCGGCAATTTCAGTATCGAGGCAGTCTATTTTATTATTGGAAATTTACGAATATACAGGAAGTAGGTACAAGTATCGTGTAAGCTAAATCCTGGATAAGTAAAGTTAGCTTGCAAGACGTGTACGAGCAACTAACTACATTGATTTCCAAGTATTCATTTTGTATTCTAACTAGAAAAGCGTGTAATGTGTATGTTCGTTTACAATATATGGACTGCATCTTACAAGACTTCTTCTACAAAGAATTGTTAATGGCAAATATTGTGAATGAAAACTTGTTTATTTTTTATTATTTCGGAATTTTCTGCAAACTTATTCTAAAAAACACAATACACACGAGACGAGCCCGTAGGATGAGTGGATAGGATGTTTGTCTAGGGTTTCTGAATAGAGGTTCGTGAACAACTTTGGAAATGAAGTTTTCAAAGTTTGTTTTGGTCTGGCGTCTGGCGGCAGTAATCACCCGATTACAGAAGACCACCGTGTCTGTGCTGTTGTGTTTCGGTGAGTGAGTAAGCGATGCCAGAGCCCATTTCATTAACTCTTCTTAATCCCTTATCCTTAATCCTACTGTAGTCGGCAGCGCACTTGCAGCGCCTATGTCGTTGCTTGTGTTATAGCCGACGGTAGCCACCTACCATCGAGTGGACCGTTAGCCTGTCTGCTCATCTTAACATAAAAAAAAAGTATGGGAACTTTCAATCAAAAATCTGAGTCTGAGAATCTGAGAATTTTTTATTTTATTTTAATACTGTTTTTTGATGAGTTTTTATGAAACGACTAGATGAACTCGGCCACGCTTCGCTGCGGCCCTACGGCGGAGGCGGCGTGCGCATGGGGCGCGCGGTACTGGACACTGCTTATATATAATACTATTTATCGTAGCGTGATGTTATATAGCCTATAGCCTCCCTCGATAAATGGACTATTCAAAACAAAAATAATTTTTCAATTCGAACCAGTAATTCCTGAGATTAGCGTGTTCAAAAAAACAAACAAACTCTTCAGCTTTATAATATTAGTATAGATTTAGTCATAGAAACATAAAAACAATAAAACAATATGAGTATAATAAAAATAAAGTTACAAATTATGGTCAAGAAATTGAATTACTAGTTTAAAAAAAAAGCATCATACATAATAATTATTGTAGTGAAAAGAGGGTAAATCGATTTATTTCATAGGAATACGAGGGTAGTTTCATAGTTGCATTGTTATTTTGAGGTAAAAATGTATTTATCGCACAATAACTTTTGGCCGGTTGCCAACGAAGTTAGCCGTGGTGTGCATTGTGAATTCCTTGACGTTCTCTTGTTTAAACATACCTTATCTATCCAGTCCATCAGGAAAGCATCACAAGTCGAGGCTGTTTGCGGACTGGCTTTGCACCTATTAAGTACCTACATTATGTAGTAAGCTTCAGGTAGATATCCAAGGTAACCAGTGGTTTTGTTCTGAATTACATTTTGGAGGCGCAATAATAAATTAAAAGTCGTATAAAAGCTTCGATTAATATCTTGAGAGGTTTTTGCTGGGCGGAAACTTCTTGACATGGAAAATTGTATACTAGCAGTGCTCCGCCGCTTCGCCCGCCTTAAATTTGAGAGCAAAACAAACTTCTTCGTGATTAAGACATATACTGTATTTTCATTTTTTAAAGCTATTATTTAAAGTCGGCTTATTTTCATATGTTGTTACAATTTATTTTAAACGGTTTAGGTAGAGCACATGATGTGTAATAGTTTATGTAATATGGCTAATGAGAATATCATATTCATGAATTATATACATAAAACATTACCGTGAAACCGTCCAATTTCGCCCGCTTTTTAATAATATTCTTCGTTTTTGTAAAAAAAATGTATGGTTTGATATATTTTTTTTGTGCAAATATAGACTATCTAATCATCATAAAGAAATAGTTCTTATTTTTAAAGAATTTCGAGAAATTTGATATTCTCATGGTGGGCCAAATTACCTTCACTTTCGTCCATATTTGCCCAAGCCCATTATTTGCTAAACTATAGCTTTTGGAGCATTCATGTATAAAGACCACAAAAAGTGTTGGGCAAAATTGGTCTAAGAACATTAAAACCAATAAGCTAATAATAATAGATTCGTCTAGAAAGAAGTGGGCAAATTTACCCGCTAATTTACAATTGTTTTCATACAACCAACTTGTAAGTGTTAGGGTTGTCAAAACCTGTTTGATAATGTTTGAAAATTAATAAATCACTTTAGTGGTACAATTTTTTTTAATACAGTACTTATAAGTTCAATTACAAAACTTTTATCTAACTTGTTCGTGGTACAAAACGTACAGTGTTTATAACAAATCGTAGTATATTTATAAGTAAATGAAAAAAAAAAAATTAAATCTTAAAAGGGAAAACCCTTATTTCGAGTATTTTTACTTATACTACTGGTACTTTGAAATTAACGTTTGACATTGAGATCACTATATTTCTATCAATTTCAAATCAGTCATATCTTAAGCAATTACTTAATTTTTGGTAAGTCATTAACATTAAGATTTGTCCAATGGCCGTCCCATTGGTTTCATGTGCTTTTGATTTATCTTATTGTCTGTTGTCCTCCGCGGGATGCCAAACTGACATTCAAGCATCTCTTGTTGTTATTGGTTTTGCAGCAACTGCTTCACATGCTAGTTGCAGCACAACCCTTGATTCACATTGTCTCCTTGTTTTTGCTCTCAAATTCGAGTTTTGCAATACACGTTTTCCTAAAAATAAAAAATAAAATGGGAATGGAAGATGATTATGAGAAAAGGAAAATAATTTGTACTTTTTGGATTGTTAATTCGGTCATTAGACCTCCAATTTAATATGTATTCACATCTTCGAACTCAAAAAATGTAGTTATAAAAGATATCAGAAATTTTAGAAATAAAAAAATATAAAAAAATTTGCAGCTATAAAAACATCAGACCCAAATTAATAATTTAAATTAAAAAAAAAAACGATTATAGTTAGTTCAAAATCTTTGATCATACTCTTAGCCAATGTAAAATGAAAAAGTGACAACCCCAGCACATATTTTAGAGCGGGCAAAATTGGCAGATACGAGATGCTACGGTTGCGGTTAAATTGCCCACCATCATAACTTACTGCATAGAAAGCATTAAGTAAATGTTCTGATAACCTTTGTATACATTATGTAAACACAAACACTTACCCTTGTCTTCGTCATTTTTCAATATTTTAAAATGACTGGAGTCACATTTCGCCCGCAACAAAATACCTTCACACTTCGACCATCTGTTACAGCCAACTGAATGAAATTGGAACCAAAAGCAATTCGTAGTTTTACCTTAAGTATAATCTGCTTTCTATTAATCCATTCAAAATTTACTGAAAGACTGTATTTTTTTTTTAATTCAAATTTTAGCTTATATTTGACTCAGCGGGCAAAATATACATTAAGGGCAAAGTTGGACGGTTTCACCGTATCAGAAATCTCTCCTGCCATCGACGCCAATAGGAACAAAATCTGTTCCTATTTATATTTCCTAAAACAATTTTCTAAAATTAGTGCATAATATATACAGACAGAAAGAGAAAAGGGTGCACAATTTTATACTATGTAGTTATATACGTTATATAACTAATGAATCGAGATACAGCTTCTCGAAAAAAAAAAAGAAAAAAAAAACTGGCACCGGAAGACCACCATCCAGACACACCGGAACAAGACACGTGAGGAGGCCGTAAGGTGTAGCCGTATGAAAAGGCCGTAAAGTGTATCCGTATGAAGAGCCTGAAGCACTCGCACTTGCACTTGCACCTGTAGTCACGTCCGAACTGGCTGAAGAGTCCGAACTGGCTGACGAGTCCGCGGCACACTTATAATATTATAAAGAGAAAAAATTGTATGTATGTATGTATTTTTGTTTGTAATGAATAAACTCATACAATTTTAAAAATTCTTTCACCTATAGATAGCTACATTATCAGCAAGTAACAAATTATAGGCTACTCACCCTCCCCCCATCGTCCCCTTTACATTCTCTCCATACAAAATTGATGACGTTCGTTTTCAACGAATAATATTTTGCTAAAGAGACGCGGAGAAGTCGCGTGCAACAGCTAGTATTAAATTCCGCAGTGATTAACTGGGCAGCACTTTAGCGTCAGTAACTATACCCTCACAGAACAACAAATTGTAAAATGCTGTTTTACGTTAGGCTAGTATGGAATATCGGAGCCCATTCTGATATCCACAATTTCTCTCGTACCTCTTTGTATTATCAGAGTCGGCAATAGACCTTGTGATACAATTGCATTATTGTTACATTCAGTGGGATGCTGCAACATTTACATGCCCTAGGAAAACATTTAATATTTTATTTATTTATTTCTTTATACATTCACTCAAAATCAACAGCTCTCAATATACAATTAACAAACAAAAATAAAGCATATCTAACAGCCAATTGAGGATTCTACATCTAATTTAATTAATTATCTAGTATTAAAATAAATGTCTCAAGGTACTAAATACTAGATATTATGTAAAAAAATATATGTATTATCACTCGCACTACTAGTAGCGACAGCGGTAGTATACTTTGGGTAAAGTAGCGAAAACAAGTCATAAACCGGCCAATATGTTTTGATCTCATCCGCCAAGTGAGTGCGTACTTTATGACCTGTAACTTCTATATATCACCTACGTCGGCACATCCGATGTAGGCACAGCGACTAAGTCCAATGATGACACACGCACGTAGAACGATAGCTGACAGGCACAAGCTAAACATAACTATAGCTGAGCGCGCAACTTCGTATGCGTGATAACTTCGTTACTTTTGTTTGTAAACCTATTGGAATGAAACAAAACTAAATGTTAAGGGAAGCTTCCTATTGTTACGTGTGGGGTGAGTTAAAATGCCGTGTAAGGGCGAAACGAACGATTTATTTTCACAAACCAAGATGACTTCCAAAATCAGTAAACTTGTCCGATGAAACCGTTAAATTTGCCAAAAGTTGTCAATGATCCCCTTAATGTGTCGCCGGTTGAAAAAAAAAGGTTTTTATTGAATTTACATATGTGGATGATATTATGCCTGTTAGCGTATAGGAAATGTGTAAAACCATGCCATTACTTTGCAATGCTGAAAGCGTCGCTGAGGAAATCCCTCTGAGGTATAAAGCTCGATTATAATGCATTACATGTGCAGCTGCTACATCTCACAGCTTAAACTTATATTGCAATAATTTTGTATTCATTCTTCCACCATTCGATCTGTTACTGGATGCTGGTCGTATGTAAATATTTATATAGAAGACTTTACAGCATTCATTTGTTAGTAATTTATTCGCCTTAAAATCCGTTAGCATTGAAGAAATTGCTTTCTTCTAAAGAAAATTTAGTCGACTGTTGAATCTTATCTAGTTTGTGTTGATAATTTCATGAACAATGAACACAATTTCATGAACATAAATGAAACAAAGCGGTTAAAGGAGAAGGTTTTAAAAGAAAAGTTTGAAACAATGTATCATGGTTCATTAATAGTTTTTCTACACTTTTTGATTTTATACCACATATTTTTAGGGTTTTAGATCAGTCGTGTGTCCGTCTGTCCGACCATTCCCCCCCCCCCCCAATCTCCGAAACTACTGAACCTAAAATTTTGAAAAAAGTACAGAAATTAGTTTTCTACTTATAGATTGTAGGAAAACCTATAACAAGTCCATGATATTAAAAAAAACACTCAATATTGTGCGGATAGGTAACATCGTACGGAACCCTCTTCACGCGAGTTCAATTCGCACTTGTCCCGTTTTTTATTTCCTTATAACTCTAATTAAATGAACATTTAGAAATAAGCCTCACATATAAATTAAACGATCGACTAACAATTTACACAAAACAATTTCGTAAGAGATTTGTTCTTTTACGAATTCGCACAAAACGCACAAAATTCGAACAAAAAATAAGTGCAATTTAGATTTTTCATGTATAGTATCTTATACATGTATAGTTCTTATACTCACTGAAACTGCTTGGTTATACTTATGTAATACCTCATCATTATAATCATCATCTTAGACATCCAAAATTCTCCCCCTAATTCTCCAAAAGGACCGATCAGAAGCAGCCTGGTTCTACCGTCGACCCGCGACCTTTAAAACAATAAACAAAAACCGAATTTCATAATTTATGTTAGGTAGCAATCGTCGTTACTGCTGATGCCAATGCCAAGTCTTTGCCATTGCAGGAGCTTAAATGCACCTTCCAAAGCGGCATTGAATAATTTCGGAGAGTCTCCCTGTCTAATCTTGCCTAATCTTTGTAAATGATTACTATGTAGAAAAAGAGTGCTCTGTACAGATGTCATTATGAAGTCTAAAAAAAGACGTTTCATTTTGATTGTATATTTACAGAGACAAAGAATTCCTTGGTAGGGATAAATGAAAAATAATAATAATACCGTTTATCACATGCAGTGAGGATAGATTAGTAAGTATAAATTAGGCTATTCGGATTATTTTTGAATTAATCTGTAAGGGGGTGCTTACTGTCGCCGGACGGGTTGCTTAAATGATTGCGAAACACAGTGTGCCCTGCCAGTTATATTATATTTCGATGGCCCTGCCCCCACTATACATTTGTATAGGATATACATTCTTGCTATTTAAAGACAGACTCGATATTCCGAGCCGATATCGGATTTGTTTGCGTCAAATTAGGTAATAAATATTTTAGATAGCCATTTAAATCGTTAATGTTCGTTGTGAGAAATATAAATTAGCTAATTTAACAATGACAAATCCATGTCGAGTTTGACGTAAATGTCGAAGTGATCGACTCATTTTCCCTTATAGAACCGCACGCTTCAAAGCTAAGGAATTACTGAATTTATTATAACAAATGCGTCAATTAATCGTGATGATGTACTTGATAAAATGTTACTAAATTTATAAAATTTTATTACAGAATTACACGGTAGATGAAAGAGATTTGAGTGTTACTTGAAATTGTCAAATTATGTAAAGAAAAAAAGTTGAATTTTTTATTGCGTTCATTTCAGTGAACTGGAATGGTTATAATATTTCCATGGTTGAATTAGAAGTAGAAGGAAGGATGAATAAGAGACAAAATTATTCTTGTTTATAACAATTCTTTGGTCATTGAAATATTTATTTTATTTTAGTCTGCTAATAAGCAAGTTAGCTCTACCGGTTTCGCCTCTTTGTGCCTATACTGTACCGACAGAACGAAATATATTTTATTGATATAAATGCGTTCGGCATTACACACTGGGGGGCAGACAAGCATAATTTATGATGTTCAGTGAATTACTCATATCACTATACTCCATAGACACTTCAATTGTATGTTACCGCAAATGTGTGAAACCTAGGAATTATGTACAATACCTAGGAAATATATACAATTCCGAGCTTATTTAGGAAATGTGTAAATCATGTTTCAAAGATTCTTTAATATACATATTTCCTGTGAAATGTAGAAATATATTTCCTAGGAATTTATGCAATTCCGAAATGATCTTAGGAAATAAATATAAACTAATATTTTCTGTGATTAAAATGAATAAAATATGTTAGTAAAATAAGTATAAGTCTATATTATATCACATTTTGTAATAAGTGTTGTACTTAACCCATTTTGTAACAGAAAGTATTTTTGGCAAAATCAGTAAGTATTCCGGATCCGCTGCGGTCCGCTAGTATTTAATTTCATAAAGATTCCAGAATCTAACCTAACTTTGTTTCTAGTACAAATAAGTCTTGTAACATACTTTGTAAATGCGGCTGAAATTGCTTGACGATGAATCGTCCCATCCCGCTCCGCTGTACCCACTGACGGCATCCCGAGTGTAATACATTTCCAATGGCTATTTATGAAATATATAGATTTCCTAGGAAAAGTGCATATTACAAAATATGTGATACATCTATTTTAAGAAATGTACCCATTTTCTAGGAATTGTATACAATGACGGATTATACACTTTTCCATTAATATACATACATTGACTACCGAACACTTAAACAAGGATCTTTTTAATAAAGATCCTTTAGGGTCCAAATTGGACAATCGTATATTGTGAACTAGCTGTGTCTCGCGATTTCGCCCGCCGTTTAATTTAACAGGAACCGGATTCTCTCTTTCTTCTCTCTCACACAGCCGAAATTCGTATACACATAGGGCTAATAAGGATTGTACTGTTATGTTATAAAATTTTGAATTCGTCAAAAAGGTTCAACACATACACAAAGTTATGGCAACGTGTGTGAGGACAATGCTAACGTTATCCCTTAATAATTATAAAATTTCCTAAGAAAATGAAGGTCACAAAGAATAGGTAATTGTTTGGGACTGGTTGGGTGGTGGTGTCACGCGAAACATTCATTAGACGACAAAATAATCGTTGACAAGGTCTAAAGCTGAAGTTTGTTTGCGTGTATCCCTACATGATTCCATTTACACCTTACTTTAAGGACACATTGAGTTTATTCATTAATATTATAAGTGAACGATTATAAGACTGTCTGTCTGTCACGTTTTAACTACTGATTCTATTTTTTGCTGAACCCTATAAGCGTGTTTGTTCTCTGCGAAAAGGAACCCTTTCGACTTGGCTTCAACTTTCCGAGGTGCATCCGTACCTGTAGCCAATGATTTCGAGCTTCTTGGCATTAGGTTGTGCTCAAATCTCGACTTCGGCACTTCTGTCGAGTTCAAAGCCCAGACAGCGGCTAAAAAGCTGGGCATCCTAAATAGGGTGAAGCGATGCTCCTCTCTTATAATAGCTGGACAGCTCCTCTTTTTACATAAGGCACAAGTCTGATCTTGCATAGAGTATTGCTGTCACCTTTGGGATGGCTCAGCAAAATACCAACTTGCCCCACTCAACTCGGTGGATCGCAGAGCTTGGAGGCTCATTGGCAACGGTACGCTAATAAGAACTAAGCTGCATATAGCCTGGCAAATAGACGCAAAATTGCCTGTCTGTGTATTCTATAAGATGTACTTCGGAGAGTGTGCTCGAGAGCTGCATGAGATCATACCGCTTTCCCCTTTCTTCTAACGGACATGTAGACGTACGTCTGGTTACCATCCTCACCTTGTCGAAATCCCTCTAATTAAGACCAAGCGATTTAAAACATATTTTATAATGCGCACTGCTAAGGATTGGAACTCCCTGCTGGCGTCTGTTTTTCCGAGCTCATACAACCCAATTCTTTTTAAGGTTCGAGTGAATAGGCGTCTTCTGGGTGAGCTCGCTCCGTCGTCGGCCTACACGGATGCTGGTCAAGAGTAAACCCATCTTTAATAATAATAAAAAGAACATGAGTAGATATCTACATATTAACTTATTTATTAATACAATATAATATGTTATTTTAAGTTAACCCCAAGCAACAAAATTATCCTATAGTGCACGCTTTATAGTCCTGCAGCACTAATAATGGTCTTTTAGTGGTTCTAGAATTTGCTACTACGCTTATAGTAGCATGCACGGAGACTGATTGGCCTTGTAGTATATCTGTTCTTATATGTTAACTTATTATCGTCTATAGAATTAAATTAACAGCACACTATAAGCTGAGATGTCCTATAAAAGTATTGCACAGGTGTAAACACGCTTGGGAATACGTGCTCTGGTAAGCTATACTTAAAATTGCCTACAAGAATCACTATAAATCCATTATAAGTAAAGTATGCTTATAAGAGTATCAAATAAAACCAAACGAACTAGAAACCATTTGCACTTATTACTTGAATTTATAAAGTTTTATAAGTTCACAATGTGGATCACTAATAAGTCAATTATAGTTCTATAACGGCTTATTCCAAGAGTAAGTGTACTTGGTTTTATTGTGGGTTTGTCGAACGCTGTTATAATGTTTACACAAAATGTTAATATTGATGTTTCTCGCTTTTCACTTATACCTAAATAGTATGTAAGACACTGTTAATTGGTATCTACTTCCTTAAAAATTCGACAGCGTGAATGGTAGTCAAGTTATTAGAATAATTGTGGAACCCTAATTCCTAACAATATGGCGATGCTGTGGTTCCGATGCAAACCATTTTGGAACCAACTACTTCCGTAACGGTTCTGTAATGAACTTCGGAAAGCTAGCTATAAAAAATGGCGACTTTTCATTGTATGCCTTATTAATACCAATATTATTTTCAAATGCAACTTATTAAATACGCTAATTTCAAGAGGCGAGTAAAAATTTTGTTTTAAAACATAATATACTTCACCAAAAATATAGGTTTGCCATGCGAACGCATCTTATTATACCTATGTAACACTGTAGATAATACATTTTTAAAGAAAATTAATTAAGATGACTTAAGTTTTTATCAAATATTTTATATTTTTTATAAATATCAGCAGCAACGCCATTAACAAATTCACAGCTGTTTTTGAAAAAGCTTGTAACAGAAACACGGAGTACGTTAGAGTCGTGTATGGTTCTGTTAGGCGATTATAGTTGTCTTCGCGGGGAGCAGTTAATTCTTTGTAAGTCCAACTATAAGGATACTATTGGTCCAAGTGGTAGTCACCGAGTCTACTATGGGTGTCTTAGAAGAAAGAGTATGCCTATAAATTGGGCCCTTTTCCGTTGTTATACGAGCTTACTATCCCGTTATAGCCCTGATAAAATAGTGGTTCCAGGATAATTATAAAACCACTTTTTGCTGCTTGGGACATTGGTGTAAACACAAACCCATTAGAGTTTTACCGCACACCATGTGCCGAAACAGAGTAATTAAGTAAGCCTTTCGTTGACGCCCACGTACACATTCGACTATTCAATAACTACGCGTACAGATTATTTTTTTTTTTAAAGGATAATTGTAAACAGTATTTTATTAGTTTATATGTGGTGTTTTTCGATTATATGCCGCTTTTTAATGTTAGGTAGTTGGTTAATTAAATTCGTTATGACATAATCCAGACGTCTTTTTCCACGAAGGTTATATGGTTCCATAATTTTATACATTAAATTTTTGTACATCAAATAATCTGGTTGAATAAGTTACTTTTTGAGTTTTAAGTAAAATAATGTTCTTTTAACAATATAAATTTTATTTCTTACAAAATGTGAATAATTTGCGAAGCTTTTTTTAACCTCGTAAATTATTGAAGTCTTTTTAAGTTTTTAGGGACAATTTCTTGTAGAAAACGCAATAGAAGTGAGAAAATTTTGTTCAAGTGGCTTTTGAAAGTTCTTCCATAACATACGGTTGGTTCAGCTAATGATTTGTAAACCAATAGAAGGGATTTGTAAGGTGTTTTGTTTTTTATTATAAATTATTTGCCCAGTATTGCTCTTAGCTTATCACATACATTATTAATGTGTTGTATCTAGTTTTGTCGATCATCTGTGACTAGTCCAAGATACATGTGTTTATTTACAACCTCGTTAGTTTCGCATTCACATGGTGTTTGATTTTTTCTGCTATTTGAATGAAGAAATTGATGGTTGTGAGCTATAAGTTTAGGTTCAAACACAGACCTATTTTGATTAGGTACACTACTTTCGAAACAAACACTGAATGTTACAGGGAGCTTGCTACAATACATCAGTGAAAATCGTATTCAAATCGGTTAAGCCGTTTCAAAGATTAGCGTGCACAAACGCACAGACAAACAGACAAAATTTCTAAAAACTGTTTTTTGACCTCGGTAACATAAGTACAACGTGTACAAATTGTTTTTTTGAAAAAAAAATTAATATAAAGACATGGCTTGTTTACGATTTTCTTATATGTATAGGAGATAATTTCAAAGATTGTTATAAACAATCGGAGTATTTAATTAAAATTAACCATAATAAAAAGCAATGAACAACGATTGGATAAATAAGAAAATTGTCAGGGCGTGTAATTTAGCTAAAATTACGAAATATATGAATACGAAAAACTAAAAATAAATAAATGCAATCAAATATCAAGTCTAATAAAAATAACACCAAAAATTTATGGCAAATGTTAAAAATCATCTAACATTTAAGAGATTTATTAACGACGACTTAAAACGTTCTAACGGTAAATTAAATATCTAATAAAATTATTGTAGGTAATATTGCCTACAGAGGCTCTAGTATGAGTTTACGATACTACACCAATACTACACTCGCTAGTGAGAACGTAAAACTTTTGTATGGAAAATCGTGAACTGTCAATGTCAAATTGTCAATTTTCCATATAAATGTTTTACGCTCTCGCTAGCGAGTGTAGTATCGTAAACTCATGCTAGAGCTACAGGTTTGAAAATAGTGTTAAACAAAATAAAATCATAATGCGTGGACTCGATAAAACAATATATACCTACATCATCTGCTAATGTCACAATGCATTTTAGGTCTACAGATTCCAAATCTGTAGGAAAAATAATTAAAAAGCTCCTGGAGTGGACGGAATTAGGGCTATTGACATAAAAATGTTTTGTAATAAAATAAAATTGGTTATTTCTAACCTACTTAACGCAAGTGTAATTGACTGCACTTAACTTTCTTTATTGAAAACAGGTATCGTAAGACCTATCTATAAAAATATTTATTACAGACCTATCACTATTTCGCCTATAATTGATAGAATAATGGAGAAATATATAAGAGGGCAAATACAACAATTTTATAGCAAAAATGGCATATTATCGGCTTTCAAGAACACCACCCAACTATTATCTGCGTTCACTGACAGTGTATAACCAACATTTAAATAATATAAAAAACATTGTAGTATTTATTGTTTACTAGCGGCCCGCCCCCGGCTTCGCCCGGCGTGCAATTTTTATATACCCTAAAACATTACCCGTTTATCCCTCTTTCCGTTAGCGAAAACCGAATTAAAATCGGTCTACCCGTTCACGCGTGACCAAGAGAAATGGGGATTCATTTTTATATATAAGATAGATAGTAAAGCGTTTGGTACGCTCAGACACGATAAACTCTTACAAAGTCTAGAGGGCTGTAATGTCAGAATTAAGATACTAACTTGGTGTGCCGACTACCCGCAAGATCGATCGTATCGTGTTAGGGTCTGTAATGTAAACAGTTTCTCCGTAAATGTAACAGAAGATACCGCACAAGGCTCGGTATTAGGACTTTTACATTATATTCCCTATGCGAATAGTCCTTCCAGTAATATAAAACGCTGTGAAATATATCAATTTGTGGATGTAGTGGCAGGGCACACTGCGTTTTCGCAGTCATTTGGGCAGCCCGTCTGGTGGCAGTAACCACCCCCTCACAGAAGACCACCGTGAAATAACAGCACTTTTGCTGTTGTGTTTCGGTGAGTGAGTAAGGGATGCCAGAGCCCATTTCCCTATCCCCTCCTAATCGTTATCCTTAATCCTACTGTAGTCGGCAGCGCACTTGCAGCTTTGACGGCGCTTGTATTATAGGCGACCAAGTTATATTATACCACCAAGTGGACCGTCAGCCTGTCTGCCGATTTTAACATAAAAAAGGTAGGCTTTGATGCGAGGACGATGCCAGACATCGTTAGTTATCTATGGAAATGTGTAATGTGTATTTTTATGCGCAGTTGTACATACACATCACTACCTCACCGACAGAGCCTTCTTCTCCTTCTCCTCCTGATGAGGGCCCCCTTACTGTCCTGTTAAGAGGGTAAATGGAAACTCTTGCTTGTGACCCAATTAATATAACTACAATATATTAAAAACCACATGAGTGCGCTGAAGGCTATTACATTTCATTATTACTTTTAAATTGTACTAAATGTATATATTGCTTGTGTTATAGGCGACGATAGCCACCTACCATCAAGTGGACCTTCAGCCTGTCTGTCGACCTTAACATAAAAAAAAAGAAAAAAAAAATAGACAACACATATACCAAGACCTTGCTAAATGTGGGGAAGGCGGAGGTGTGGTCTACGACACCCGATCCGTTGACACTTGGACAAGCGCCAGGTCGACTGACGCGCGCGAGGAGCACGAACTGGATATGAGTTCAGAAGCCGTCAGAGGTTTGAATTTGGCACGCGTAGCCAACTCGACACCAGATATGTCGTCCTGCCTACGTCATAATGTCGGCCTTGAGGAGTGCGTTCGGCTGATCACGTCGCGCGAGGACTAGAAACTAGCCAACACGATGGAACTAGGATGAGCGTGCGCCTGCCGCTTGATGACCGTCTTTTTCCTTGGTGAGAGGAAGTGACTTTTCCCGCGGCGTGTTCCTCATATTGTTCATTACTTAATCAGCCGGGTCAAATTTAATACCTACTTATGTTCTAAGTAAGAACTTGTGTTTGATATTTGAATAATAATATAAATTTGGTTATTTGATTGGTTAATTGGTCGGGGCTAGCGGTTTCTTCCACTAAAAATTTGATATCTGTAAGCCACGAGTATATCCGTGACAGCTCTTATAATATAGTTTTCCGAACACTCCGACATTGACAAATGACAGATGTCTATTTTAAGACAGGGGCATTTAATCGTATAGTACTTATTACTTCCATGTCGTACCTACATTCGTCACAGACCACAGGTTTCCCCACCAGATGGAGGCACCGCAGTCCACATATCTTTTTTTGTTACAAATGTACATCTACTGCTTTAAAATATTTTTGATCAAAGGACTTTGTATGTAAAGCTAAAAGGTTTCTTCTTTTAATAATTGATTACGAGTGTGTGTATTGCTGTGTAAACTATGCCCTCGTTGTGGAATTTGTTCAATGCAGTAAGTTTAATTGTTTAATACACACCGTGTCTCTTTTAACTCCCTACTTTATGAATTTTAAATATTTCTCATTTTTAAGTGTTTCTTTGTTAGATAGTAGTTTCACTTTATAAAACGTTTTATAATATAACATTAAATAATTAATAGTGTTAATTAAAATGCACAATTAATTAAAAAGACATTTGTCTATTATTCTCTGAACTCTACTATGCTGTGTCTTGTTATTACATAGAATCACGTCGCCGTTGTGGTGAAGTGAGCTATCTTTTTGCGAAAAACTGTTTTTAATGTATTCTATAACAGGAAAATATGTAGAATGTGAAGAAACCTAATTGATATCTTTCGTATTACCGGATATTTAATTAGTTGTGAAAAGAGCAAACGGAAATATTAATATTCATATTTAGTGGCGAAGCAATCTAACACGCAAAGCGTCTATAATGACATTTGTGTGGTATAGATCTATTCTCTAATACGGCAACTATTATTCAGTGAGCTATTATGTACTAAAATAGCTCACTGATAGGAATAGACTATATTATTCTAAATAGTCTAGTGAAATAGTGAATAGTATACGTTATTTAGCAGTTTCTTCTTCTTAGTCACAACTCTTCTTCATTCCCAATACAATGGGCATTCTTGCGCAAGTAATCTTGCGAGCTTTGCGCTCGCATGGCTCCTGTTTAATATGAGTTTAGTGTAGGGCCTCATAATTTTAATTAACAGTCTTAATCGTTTTACGAACAGTTCGCTACATTTAGAGGGAGAGGGAGAGGGAGAAGGATCTGGCCACTCTTTCGAATAAATTGTCTTTGCTTCACCGCATTGACTTGGTGACTAGTGCCGACTGGTTCTTGGAACCTTACCCATTCTTTTCTGCCTAACAATCGAATCGGCTAGACCAGCGACGCTTCTTCACGGGAGCGTTGCCCACTAGCAGGTACACAGCCGTACCATAACTACATGTACGGGAGTTTACAGGGAGTTTACATTACCTCCTACATACATACAAACATAAAAACTATACCTCTTTATAATATTAAAATGAAGTGCTGTCCGCCTTTGTCTGTTTCTTCGTGAACTTCCTCTGAACCGCCTAATGGAAGGTGCGATAAACGAGGCAGGTTATATAATTTGCAGAAAAAAATTGCATCCTCGCTGAGATTCGTTTTTTTTTACGAGGGGAGAAATCTTCTAAAGATACCCTATTAAGCTAGTACTTTTATTAAGCTATTAAGCTAGTATAGCTATTATAGCGCTTAATCGCTTAGTAGGAGAAATCTGTGCATGCTAACTAGGGCACTAACGGGGCACTGCCGCCTCAATAGGCACCTTAAAACAATGGGTCTCACTAGTACGGGAGAGTGTCGCTTCTGCCATGAGGCAGAGGAAACACCAATGCATATCCTGTGCGAGTGTGGCCCCTTGATGCACAAGCGCAGTCACAACCTAGGAAGCCAAACAATGGCTTGTGAAGATGTGAAGAATGTCTTTATCAAAAAAGCACTGCAGTTTCTTAACGTGGTAGGTATAGGTAGAGAGCTTTAATTTACGTGGCGATTACAAAATTTCAGCAATGGACGAAGTGATACTGGTACTCTAGTATCTGCACAGGCACAACCAAGCGGCCAGGATCCTGCATCAGGAGCTCGCTCTAAAATACGTCTTCCTTGAGCAGAGGATACCTTACTACCGGTACTCGCCAGAACCAGTCCTCGAGAACAGCCGTGCCAAGCTCTACTGGGACCGATATCAGGACTATTCTAGCGAATAGACCTGATATCGTGTTGAGGGACCGGGAGCAGTCGCGGGTGTTTTTGGTGGATGTCACTATCCCCCATGACGATGGTCTCGTGAAGGCTGAAACCGAGAAGAGGAGGAAATACTCGACTTGGCCCACGAGATCGTCGACATGTGGGCCGTGGCATCCGTTGAAATCATCCCAGTTGTTCTGTCCGTAAATGGTTTGATCCCATTCAGCCTCAGGGATAACCTGGGGCGATTGGGATTCCGTGGCGGTTCCCTCCCGGGCCAGATGCAGAGAGCGGTGCTGCTCGATACAGCCAGGATAGTACGTCGGTTTCTGTACTTGTCGCCCTGAACCCCGACCGACTGTGCTTCTGCCGGAGGTTACACCGTCTACCCCTCATTTTGGCTTTTAGAGGGGGAGACGAGTCAAAATTAAATATAATAATAATAATAATAATAATAAGCACCGAAACCCAAAGACCTGTTACAGTTACTGAAAATAACTCAATGTTTCAGTAACGCAATCAGGATGGATTTCGGTGTAGATAAGTGCGCGGTCATGCATGTTCAGAAGGGGAAAGTCGTAAATTCTCCAAATTTACAACTTTCAGATGAAGTGTCTTTTAAATCCCTCTTCGAAGTTGAGACATACAAATACCTTGGTATGTCACAGTCATTGGGTATTAGTGATAAAGATATAAAACAGACAGTGAAGACGCGTTTCTTTGGCCGCCTGACAAACGTTCTTAATAGTTTTTTATCAGGAGGTACCAAGGTACGCGCCTTCAATGGCTGGGTTATGCCTTTACTCACTTACTCCTTTGGTATACTAAGGTGGACTCAAACTGATCTCGATGGTTTAGACAGGGGGATTCGTCGATTGCTCACAGCGCATCGCATGCTACACCCACGCTTATGAGACTGTACATCCCACGGAAATTGGGGGGGGGGGTCGCGGTTTTTTAAACGCCAAGAACCTCCATAACCGTGAGGTGTACAGCCTTAGGGAATATTTCCTGAACCACGAGAGTGGGGTACATCGCGACGTTGTAGCAATCGACAAAAACTTCACGCCACTATCTCTGGCAAACGGGAACTGGCGCAGGCTAGTAGTTTTAAGCACCGAAGATCGTGAGAGTGTATGGAAGGGCAAGGAGCTACATGGGCGATTCTACAAGGCCCTGACAGGACCTGATGTGGACTCGCTCATGTCAGTGAACTGGCTACGTTTCGGTGACCTCTTTGGGGAAACTGAAGGTTTTGTCTGTGCAATTGCGGACGAAGTTATTAAGACGAACAATTACCGGAAATATATCCTGAAGGACGGTACGGTCGACATCTGTCGGGCATGCCACCATCCTGGAGAGACACTCAGGCATATTATTTCCGGTTGTGCTCATCTTTCTAACGGCGAGTATTTGCACAGACACAACCAAGTAGCCAGGATCATCCATCAGCGACTTGCCATTCGATACGGTCTTATCGAGTCTGAGGTGCCGTACTACAAGTACGTGCTTGCGGCCGTTCTCGAAAATGGTCATGCTACGCTCTACTGGGATCGCTCCATAATCACGGACAGGACTATTGTCGCCAATAAGCCTGACATCGTGGTTATTGACCGATCCCAGCGCCGGACGATGCTTGTCGACATCGCTGTTCCGCATGACGAAAACCTCGTGAAAGCCGAAAAAGAAAAACTTACCAAGTACATCGACTTGGCTCACGAGGTGACCGCCATGTGGGACGTCGATTCGACAATTATCGTCCCGATAGTCGTCTCGGCGAACGGTCTTATAGCGAAGAGCCTCGACCAACATCTTAAGAGGCTCTCGCTAGATGGCTGGATCAGGGGACAGATACAGAAGGCGGTACTTCTTGACACGGCACGCATTGTCAGGAGGTTCCTCACTCTGCAGCCCTAACCACTGGTAGCTTGGGCCTTGCCCCGCTACTAGTGGACATCTAATCTTAAGTTTTTTATAATATTTATTGTTTTTATATACATATATATTGTAAAAAATTTAAAATTAAGAAAAGAAATAAATAAATGTATAATAATAATAATATTATAGCTAGTAGTAATTTACAATAAATACCTAGTTTTTTACGGTTCTCTAATAATAAATAAAATGGCGTATACAATCACAAAAGCTACGTAGCATTCGAAAGCATTCAAAGGAAGTCAACGTAACATGTCTAGTGCAACATTATTGAACCATATATTTACCTTATACGGGGGACCTTTACCAGCTTTTCCCTTCCGTAATAACGTTCAGTTACGCTAATGGAATAGCAAGACACACA
Organism: Bembecia ichneumoniformis; assembly: GCA_910589475.2. Classification (NCBI taxonomy): domain Eukaryota; kingdom Metazoa; phylum Arthropoda; class Insecta; order Lepidoptera; family Sesiidae; genus Bembecia; species Bembecia ichneumoniformis. Next base: position 15,892,608 of record OU342524.1, on the reverse strand, counting down.
CTACGTTTCGCAGACATAAACTTGGCGTTCCATCTGGCGACAGGAACCTCCCCCTTACAGAAAACATATTTTGTTGATTTTCATTACGTTAGTAAGATCAGTGGGGATACAAAAAGCCTTTTTTCTCTATAGTCATCTTGTTTCTGTATCCCAATGCATCCTAATGCTTCTTTTTAATGACCGACGCCTCATCGAAGCTCCTTGTCGCGTAGTAGTACTACGCGAAATTAGTCAAATTCATATGTGTTAAAGTGTAGATTAAATGCAGGGTAGTTACGCATAAAGTTAAAAAATAAAAAGAGCCGCAATTTATTCTGGAGAGTCACTTCCCCGAGCGCCGCCGAACCAGACAGTGTAACATTTTAAACAGTGACTTTTCGACTATTATTTAACTTTATTTCTTGTGCCTATTTGTGTACTTGTTACCATGGTTTTTAAATGCTATAAAAATTATGTGTGATAATCGCTGCGGTGGTTGAAGAACAGAACCTTAGAGTGGAACCGATTGAATAGCGAACAGTCGTTATTGTTGCATATACGCAATCATATTATATTTATCAATACCAGAATATCAGTATCAGTATACCAGTATCCAGTTCCAGTAGAACCAGTATACCAGTACCAGTAATCAGATCAGATCAAGTCGAGAGGACAGGGAGGCCTACGATATAAGGGGATGTTGTAGGTTCAGACACCTGATCAGTTGATGGTTCGCTTGTGTAAAGCCCATAAATTGGTAAATCAATAAGGTAGATACGTGTGTACGATATGTAAAGGCGAGTATATAAGCAATAAATAATTCGCCACTGATTAATTAAACTGTTCTACGATTAGGCAGTTCGCGACACTCCTGGTGTTGCAAAGGGTCTATTCCACTTAATGATATCAAAAGTAATAGAATATGTGCATCACATAAAAAAATAAACAATACACATTTTAGACTAAAAATGTTAAAAAATCATTATTTTAAAGTTTTTCTAATTTGAAACTAACACTTTGTATATAAATACAATTGTTTTGTTTATTACGCATATTACCTTATACGCATATTACCTTTTCTCATATACATACATAATAACGTGATGTTAGGGTATTGCAGGACCTCTAATTTCACAATCGGTTGCATTGAAATAAAAATAAAAAAACGGGACAAGTGCGAGTTGAACTCGCGTGAAGAGGGATCTGTACGATGTTACCTATCCGCACAATATTGAGTGATTTACCATGTTATTTTAATATTATGGACTTCTTATAGGTTTTCCTATAATCTATAAGTAGAAAGCTAATTTTTGTATTTTTTTCAAAATTTTAGGTTCAGTAGTTTCGGACAGACGGACACACGAGTGATCCTATAAGGGTTCCGTTTTTTTATTTGGACGTACGGAACCCTAAAAATGTGAATTAAATAGGGATACACAATGTAATATTTTTTTTCATATAATTTAAGCCGTTAGACAGTTTACGTAGGTTATAGTTTGAGCGTTGTTCAAATGTTTCTTTTGTGAGAAGCGGTTTCAAGTGTCACAAGGGCGCGAATACTAAACGAGTGGAGGCTTTGAAGGGTGGGACTGCGGGGCGAGTGTGCGGGGGTTGCACTGTACATAGGCCAGAGCAGATCGCGCGACTCTAGCGGGCGAACGCCGCGTACCTCCGCAACCCGCTACCGAAAACACTCTCTCAGTTAAAGAGAGAACTAATTGAAACTGTGCAAAAATTCTTGTGTGAAAAAATGCTGGTCCACAAGTTCTGTATGTGGTATTAAAAGGAGACTCGCCTGTTGCGTCGGCTCGCACACTTCCCGCCTTCAGCAGACTTAGCCCAACTTACAAGGCCGCGCCGTTTTGGTTTTGTCGATAATTTTGGGTGAGTACCTACACACCTTTTATTAACTTCGATGAACAGACTCTATCTAATGTAAATACAAATAACTAATCTATTTAATATTTATTAACAAATATTTATATGCAACTTAAGTTGAACTGAAAAAGGAAATGGTTACTAAGTAATTTCTTTTGCTTTCAAACAAGACATAGCTCCTAACACAGCTCCTATTATATAGGTTTTAGAAGCCGATTTTTATATACGAAGGGTCCCTAGTATTTAAACTTTATTATCATACTTGAGATCAACCGAATTATAAAAAATATAAGAATTTTAAATTAATAAAAAAAAACATTCTTTCTAAATTCACTTCTACGTAGCTACATAAAATAAATGATAAGTTTTTTTTTTAATTAAAATCTTTTATATAAAACTTACTTTTGCCTAATACTTCGTAGCATAAATTTTTATTGCTAACATATTTTTGTCATATTATGCTGAATTTTTTATTTTTATTTTTAGTAGATCCCTCGGAAACAGTGTTTTTTAGGAATGTAACTCTATATCCTCGTCTGCAGTCTTGACAACGTGTATGCAAAATTTCATGGTGACCGATTTGCGGTTTTTAATAAACGAACATATTTTTTTGTTTTAATATAGACTGTAAAAGTTCAGTTTTCTTTTAGTTTTAACTGAAACAAATTGTTGTTAAACATTGGGTACAAAAAAGCTGTTAAAGAAACAGTAATTGCGAATCTGGCGAGTTGAGAATCTGGTAAATTGCTCCTGAGGCCGCAGAAAGTATGTAGATGTAAAAAAACTTTGAAGAAAATTTTAAGAGCGACAAGATGCGATTCAATGTCTGGCACGAGACTTAGATTTATGAGTTTAATCTGCAATATTTTCTGGAGTGTCGCACATTTTCCGGACTCTGAAATATTATTTAGTGTCCTCGAGCGGCCGTGCAGTTTATGTGACATTCTCGACGACTGTCTCCAGCCTTAATACCGTGTGATAAAATTAATATTAAGACTACATATATACGCTAAATGTGAGATGAAGCAGGTATTCAAGAAATATGACCTTTAGAAGTGACAGGGCATATATTGAATTGAGCAGTCATATAATGTGCAGCCCGTCTGGCAAAACTTACCACACCCTTACAGAAGACCATCACATTTAAATAACAGCTCGTGTGCTGTTGAATTTTAGTGAGTGAGTAAGGGATGTCAAAGCTTTCTCTCCTTATCACTTGCACCTTATGCTATTAAAGTCGGCAGTATCTACATTTGCATTTCTCATGTATGTCGTTGCTTCTGTTAATAGTAAACTGTAACCAGTTACCAAAGTGGACCGTTAGTTTATACTAATTCACATTTAAAAAAAGAAAAGAAAAAGAAAAACGATACTTCGTTAAAGGGCAATAGTAAAAATATAATAAATTTGGAGCCTCAGTTTGGAGCAAGGACAATAATTTGTTTTGATCGACAAGCTAAAATTGCTAAAGAAAATTCCAAAATATTCTATACAGTTAATGTGGGCTGGTATCAGTAGTCCGGTTACTAGTCCGGTTGACCGAACTAATGAGACTTTTCAGTCTCAGTAGTCCGGTTATACACGTCACCCGGGCTATTAAAATAAAAATAGAACTTATTGTAGAAGTTATCAAAGTTAACTTAAAGATTAGGTATTTAGTTATATTATTATCTTATACCAAAACTACAACTTGTCATGCGACATGGGCCTCTTCCAAAGCTTTCTATTCGGTGCGGTCCCCTTGCCGTTTTCTGCCAAACACCGTAGTAGTCATATTCAGGTTATTTGTCCATCTGAGATACAGTCTCTCTCTCTTCCTTAAAGATGCTTTCAGGTATCATTCCACAATGTCGTTCGTCTATTACTCACGTTTACTCTAATCATGTGGCCGCTCCAGCGCCATTTTTGCTGTTTTATGATATATTTTTTTGAGAGTTTAAATCTAGCCTTTACTTTTACATTGAAAGAGAATTGAACTTAGATTTTACTTTTTTTATGTTAGGGTCGGCAGACAGGCCACTCGATGGTAGGTGGCTACCGTCGCCTATAACACAAGCAACGCCAAAAGCTGCTGCAAGTGCGCTGCCGACTGCAGTAGGATTAAGGATAAGGGATTAGGAGTGGATAGGGAAATGGGCTCTGGCATCCCTTATTCACTCACCAAAACACAACAGCACACGTGCTGTTATTTCACGGTGGTCTTCTGTAAGGGGGTGGTTATTGCCGCCAGACGGGCTGCCCAAATGACTGCAAAAACGCAGTGTGCCCTGCCACTACTTTCCAAATCCAGACCAGAGCCAAATTTGAAAAGTTGATTTTTCAAAGTTGACAATGCCGGAAATCGAACCCGGGAACCCTAGAACAGAGCGTTAAGGCAAACACCCTAACCACTCATCCAACGGTAAATAGGAAAGCTAAAATTTTAGATACTTGAAGCAGTAACAACCAAGATTTCTTTTCTAGATTCATCAGTAGTTTGCATATTTTACTTAAATTCTGTCTGGCGGCAGCGTCTACGTCTACGTTGAAATATGAAATAACGCCTATCATCTTTATCGCTGTGACTGTTGATGACAGTAAGCCGATTTTTTTATATTTTTAGACGATTCGTAGGGTACCCAACTTTTTTCCAGAATAAAGGGTATCCTATACTATCTTAGTGCCAAATCCGTTCAGTAGTTTTTACGTGAAAGAGTGACAAACATCTATCTATATATCCATTTAACCTCACAAAATTTTGCGTATCTAATGTTCTAGTCGTATGAACTGATTTACTACAGTGTTTTGTAATAAATTAAACAAAAATACATCAAAGTATGCGTTGGCGATGTTCGTAAGCCTCAATACGATTGGTTAAATAATGGGTCCGGGAAAAAGTTTCTTCGCATTTTATATGAAAATTCAAGACTTTTTTTCAGTAAATATGTGCCATTTTGTTCGATGACTTTTTGCCATGTTGTAAGAAGTGAACATGATCCCGTTGTTGTAGAAATTTTGGGACTTCTGATCAAAAAAACGCCAGAAGTAGTTTTAGCAGTCCACTCTTGATGTTAACCTAACACTGCCTAAAGAATTCTGAAGAGACCGAAACAGGTGGAAATCTGAAGATGCAAGGTCAGGGCTATATGGCGGATGAATTTACACCTTCTAGCCAAACTTTCTTAATAGCAGGTATGTCCGCCTTTGCTCACGCTTGGTGGCGCTGGTGTTGTTGGAGGTCACACCATTTTGACAGCTCCCTTAATCGCATTTTTTTTGTTTGTTTACTGTTTGTTTTGAGAAAAATGTCAGAAAAGTACGGCTTTTGGACAGTTTGTGAGCCGAAAAAAGAATTAAAGAAGAGAAACGCTAGAGTTACAGGGAAAAAGGGAGAACCTGTGTCCCGATGTTCTCGATGAGCACAAAGGCACAACACAACATTGAGGCATTTTATTTCCACAAAATATTTAATATTCTTTCACTCAACTGATAATTGCATATGAATTAATAGAGTTTGACTGATAGCAAGACCTCCAAATACACCAGCGCCATCTGCTTTGAGATTTCGAGATTAGCCGCCATTTTTACTGAGCGGTTAAAGACAATACCCTTTCTATTGATCAATTCTGGCCGCTTTACGAGGGCTGTTTGATAAGTCCTTTTAAAAACTATTTATAAAACCTTTTTTCTGGTAAATGGCATTAACACTAGCAAGCACAATCTTCCAAATGAAGACTGTCAAAAATTCAGCAAAAAAAACACAAGTTTTTGTCAGTTTAACCATTGTTTAACTGTGATCACTCGTGAATTTTCAACAACTATGGAAAAATCTGAATTTCGTGCCGTTATAAAACATTTTTTATGAAGGGATGCAGTGCTGCCACAATAAAAACTGAAGTTGATTCTGTTCATGGCACTAACGCACCAACGTTGCAGACTGTTTATAACTGGATAAATGATTTTAAACGTGGTCGGTCAAGCACATCTGATGCTCGACGCTCTGGTCGCCCAATCGAAGTCACTACGGAGGATGTTGTTGAAGAAGTCCATAATATTGTACTAGACGACCATCGAGTGAAGGTGCGTGAAATAGCTGAAAACACAGGCATATCCACTGAGCGAGTACATATAATCCTTCATGAAGATTTGGGTATGACAAAGCAGTCTGCACGATGGGTGCCACGTTTGTTGACAATCGAACAAAAACTGGACGAAAGCGAATTTCAAAACTGTGTTTGGATATGATGACTGTATTCCGCATGCTCCGTATTCGTCGGACCTAGCTTCGTACGATTATTACCTATTCCCAAATTTAAAAAGATGGCTTGGAGGGCAAAAATTTTTGCCAAATGAGGACTGCATCGCAGGTGTAAACGACTATTTTGAAGACCTTGACAAAACGTATTTTGTCAAGGTCAAGGGAATAAAAAAATGGAAACTCGCTGGAACAAGTGTTTGGCCCTCAAAGAAGACTATGTTGAGAAATAAATGTAAATTGTTTAAAAATATATATATTTTTTACTTCTTAAAACGACTTATCAAACAGCCCTCGTAATCTCATCAGTTGTTGACAGTAGTCGATGTCACATAATACTGTCAGCCTAGTCGACGAAAATGTTATGATACCGTTAAATATTGATTTTTTAATTTCTGTACCATTTCAGTGTAAACATTTATCTTTGAAAGCACACTTATAGAGTGAATGAACAGCAGTTATTGTTATGATAATAATGAATTCAAAGTAGAATTTTGTTTTGAAATTTTGATTCTAAAATTACAATTTTAAAGTACGAAGCCAAGGACAAAGCAAATAGAACTTTATGAGTAATATTTAAGTTGCCCTGGACATCGTTGATAAAAGAAAACAGGGTAGAACAAAGGAGTGACGTAATGGCGAATAATTTATACCGAGATTTCATCATATTCTGTCATTTATTAAACAAGTTAATTGAGTTTCCATTCCCTTGTTTTCCCGTCTCAAATGGCTGCGGATCTGCGCAGAGACCCAGTGAATCGAATTTTCTATATAATAACATAATATTCTGTGAATCGAATACTTGTTTTTTTTTTTCGAAAGAATTGATAGGTAACTGTTTGATGCCCGATTTCAAGCAATTGAAGTCACAGATTTCAAGCAAGTAAATGAGGTCGTCAATCATATGTCAGTTATAAACGATATATCGGGGCATAACGTAGCCCCTGCGAAACATTAAAATGGTGATTGATGATTCTTTGTATAAGCCAATGTGAATTTAGAAATAATTTCTAATACAATAATTACGTGATTTAGTAAGTAAGGAGCCGATCGTATTTCACGGGCAAAAAGCATACATTTTAAAAAATAATAATTTGGTTTGCTCTTGCCCGGCACTCGAACCTTGAAAAGATTTGGGTTGTATGAGCTCGGAGATACAGACGCCGGCAGGGAGTTCCAATCCTTAGCAGTGCGCATTATAAAAGATGTTTTAAAATTGGATGATTATATTTATACTAGCTGAACTCGGCCACGCTTCGCTGCGGCCCATAAGGCGGCGGCGTGCGCATCGGGCGCGCGCTGGACACTGCTATACAGCTCTATAGAGAGTTACTCACCTGGTGACCGTTTGGGTGCGCAACCAATTTGGCAGCGCGACCAGCTCGGACGTGTGCACAGAATGTTGCTGGTCGCGCCGCACGCTGGACGCGCCACCATTAATTACTATAGCGCAATATCGTGTTTCACTCACTTGGCCGCCAGTCCGGCCGCCAGTGACGCCCTCACCTCATTGCTCAGTGTGGTGTGGCGACTTTGGTGTCTGTATGGTGTCTAGGTTGGTAGCTTATGGACACCACGATGGCGCAACTGGTTGCGACGCCATGGTGTCCCGGTGAAATATAGCCCTTACAGAAGATCACCGTGAATACTCACCGAAACACAACAGCACGTGTGCTGTTGTGTTTCGGTGAGTAAGTAAGGGATGCCAGAGCCCATTTCCCTATCCCCTCTTAGTCCCTTATCTTTAATTCTACTGTAGTAGGCAGCGCACTAGCATCACCTGTGGCGTAGTTTGTGTTATAGGCGACGGTAGCAACCTACACTCAAGTGGACCGTCAGCCTGTCTGCCGATCCTAAAATATTTTTTTTTTATTAAAATTATTTAATGCCAATTGCAGCATTTGTCAATGATTTCTAACTACATATAAACACAGTACGATTTTTTTACGATATAGACGCGATAGCACTTATCGCAATTACGATACATCCTTGAGGCGGAGTGTTTCAAAATTCAAAATAATTTACAATTTTAATCTAAAACTTAATACATTATCCCTGATTATAGTTTTCGTTTATGTTGTCCTTTCGGCTGAAGTTGTTCATAATAATAATCTAACTAAAAGAATATAAATCACCAATTTGTAAATATTTTTGTATTAATAATACTGTTAATACATTTTTTTATATTTTTTATTTATTTATTTTTCAGATAACATGATTCATTGTGAGTTGTGGGTTTCCGGGATGATGGCCCAGGTCTGTTGGAAATTCTTCCAAACGTTTCGTCAACAACTGCGGTTGACATCCTCAGTGGTGTAGTCCGTGTTAGAAGAAAAAGTACATCACATCACTGCACTTCACTTCTGCACTTTTCGACTTCTCGAGCGAGACTGATTTGTCGACTGGAATGTGTCTATATTTAAATTTATATCCCCACCCCGTGGTTGAATTGGTGGGGTGTGGTCACTAGGAGAGGGGTTATAGTGCCTCCAAAAGTGCAGAAGTGAAGTGCAGTGATGTGATGTACTTTTTCTTCTAACACGGACTACACCACTGAGGATGTCAACTGCAGTTGTTGACGAAACGTTTGGAAGAATTTCCAACAGACCTGGGCCATCATCCCGGAAACCCACAACTCATATGGATACCGGCCGAGAAAACCTATATTCTACTAACATGATTCATTGTTAGTTATTATTTAATATATGATACATATGTACGATGCCGAAAAAAACTGATTATATTAGAACATTCACAGAATGTTTAAAAATTGAAGAGTTATATCTCTCAGCAAAAGTTTTTAAGTTGCTGTTGCCGCAAGCTCGTGTATGACGCCGTTTCCTTTCTGATAATAACATGAAACCCTTCAGTTCTTGCTTCGGCAAAAATTTGAGAGGCACTACAAAAACGAGAGAACCCCATCATCATCCTAAAACGGTTGTTGTATTGGATTCGAAAGACGTTGATGGATTCTTGGTCTACTTTGTCTACAGTTGTACATTTACTTTCATATATGAATTATTTTGTTTAACGTTCCTATAAAAGTTCTACCGTTTTTAAACTCAATTCAGATTCTAATAGTATCTAGTTTAGGTCGATTTATACATACTTTATTAAAGTCGCTCTCGGCTTCTGTCTCTTTCTTCTTCTTCTAAACCACACAACAGATTGTGATACGGTTTTCACCAATGGAAAGAGCGACAAAAGCAGAAAAAATGCACCCGTGCGAAGCCAGGTGCGCGTCTCTAGTTAATAATATATTGACGGGTTACTAAATTTATACCTTTAAAATTGTCCCTAAACGAAATTATATTTCTGACCTATTAAACTGCGAGAATCATTAAATATTTTATTTCAATAGAACAAAAAAATATCATTTATTAAAATTCGTTAGACTATATTGATTTGACATTTTATAATTTAGAAGTTGTAACACGTTTAATAATGGTGTTCTTTATTTGAAATTCTTGATTTGAATATTACTTTCTTTGCAACTGGTGTTATTTTGTAATGTTGTTATGTAAGCCCGTGTAATAGCAAGTCCACGATGGCGTGTAATAGGTAATTTCCTTTCCCCATAAACGAAGGAATAAGTTTCAGCCGAACGCCTAGCACGTTCACACATAAAAACCTTAATTTTTTTCTTCATAACGTAAGTGTGACGGTTTTTATGACTAAATTCCAGTCTCGACTGTTCCTAGTGAAATTTTAGTGTTTTTTTGTCATTAAAAATATTTTTTACAAAGTAAGGAATAGGGAATGAATGTTATTTTTTATCTTGTTAATGAAAATAACGCAGTAGAGTTTTAGAGCATGCTACTAAATCAAATTTAGATATATGTACTACTGTACTGAACATAATATGCTGCTGTAAATGATTTTTTTTATTGAATTCATAATAAGATTTCGTACATATGTGTATTGTGTCGTTAAAAGACTAGCATGTTAGCAATAAAACCATGCAATAAAATTATTTTTTTATTCGTTGTAATTTGTATGCGTAAGACAACAAGTTTGTAAAGAAATGAAATTCAAATTATATTTTCTCGTAACAACATTTCTAGAAAGAAATTACTCCGCAAACGGAATAACAAATACAAGAATTTTTCGACAGAAATATTTGAAAGTATCTATTGATAAATTTGTTTAGTTTTTCCTTTTGGTTTTAATACTATTATGTTAATACGCCAGGCTGTCCTCTTTGTAAAGTCAGGCTGACGGAGGCTTCTGGCATTAATAATATTAATAATTAGTTACATTAATGGCATTATTTTAGGTCATTATTAATGTTTCAGATTTTAAATTAAAAAAAATACATTTAATTTTACTCTTTTATGCAATTGTGGATATAGGTAGAAATTAAAGCTTAGGAATGTGTACATGTAGAATTGTACATTGAAAAAAACCTAATTTTGTGTACAGCTTTTTCAGTCCACTCTAGGTGAAGGTTTTAACGCTGCTGACCTTGGTAGGATAAGGCATTAGGGATTAGAAGGGGATAGGAAAATGTGCTCTGGCATCCCTTATTCTTTTACACTTAACAGCTGCTGTTGTGGTCTTCTGTAATTATTTCATTGTAAAAGGAGTTAGTTATTGGCGCCATACGGGCTACCAAATTGTGACTGCAAAATGGAATGTGTGCTGCAAAATCTGAGTGAATGAAACATTTCGACGAGATTTTTAATATAAAACATTTTTATTTGGTTCATGTGAACTAATGGATAGATGTTAGATATGTTAGCAGATATTGCGTAATCTGTATTCGACCGGTGAGTTTTACAGATCCGAGGTCAAAAGATCAAGCTATTTTGATCTCAATTTTCATCGTACTCGTTAAATGTAATGTAATAGGTTGGTGAAAAAGTTTTTTCGCATTTAATATGAAAACTCAAGACATTTTTTTAAGTTTATTGCTATTGCTTGTTGTTTTTTCTTTTTTTTTTTAAATTTTTTGTTATAAGTACAAATAAAGAGTTTAATAATATTAATAATAATACATTTAATTACAGTATATATGTGCCATTTTGCACGATGACTTTTTGCCATCTTGTAGGTAGTGATATGATCCCATTGCTGTAGAAATTTTGGGACTATATATATCCTACATATGTATATCCCCTATTATATATATTTTAATTTATAAGGAACAAACTGTCATATAGGCAAAAAATATTAAGATTAATTCATAACTATAATAAAATAATATACATATAATAAAATCGTAAACGAGCCGTGCCTGTATGTTAAACATTTTTTCAAAAAACAATTTGTACACGTTGTACTTCTGTTATCGAGGTGACAAAAATAGTTTTTAGAATTTTTGTCTGTTCGTCTGTGCGTTTGGGAACGCTAATCTCTGAAAGGGCTTAACCGATTTGAATGCAGTTTTCGCTGGCGTATTGTAGTAAGCTTCCCGTAAAATTTTGTGTTTGTTTTATTCCAATCGGTTTACAAACAAAAAAAGTTACGCGCTATACCGAATACTAAGCGTACGAAGTTGCGGGCTCAGCTAGTATTCTAATCTGAACATAGATAATGTTCATATTAGTAAATACATAAGCATACGAGAGTATGGCTTGGGTGTGTATATATTTATAAGCTTGTTAGACACTGACTGCCTTCAATTTTCATTCATATTAATATTATATATAAAGAATTATAATTAATAAGAATTATATATTAAGAATTAGTTAGTTTGTTTGTATGCATGAGGTAATCTTTGAAACTTAGAATAGAATTTCAGGATGGACAGTCTTAATATTCCACGCGGGGAGCCTTCGATCGCAGGCACCAGCTACCCAAAAATAAATGATCCAACGCTAGGCAAAAGTATAATGTCAGTGTTAGTGTTTAATATATATATGTACTGTCATTGTTAGTTGCACATCTACAGACTACACAATTTACTCTGTACATCTTTTATATATATATATTAGCCTGTGGGATGTGGCAACTCGCTGTCAGTGTCGGAGTCGGACGTCGTCAGTTGTATAAATTTGAAAATTGAAAAATTGGAATATAAAAACTGTTGGTGTTGGTGTAACGATAAAAGGTGCAAAAGACAATTACGGTGTTAAGTTTTGGACACAAGAAACAGACAAGTGGAAACGGGTGAGTTGCCATAGGGGGAAAATATTGATTAGGGTTTATCCTCTTAATTTATGTACCAAACATTACACAGTTAGTATTAAAAAAAGTTATAGTGATATATTTTTTTGTGTAATTATTGTTTTAACATTTGAAGGCTTGATATAATATTGTTGTCTATTACAATATTTTCTTGTTTTCTCAATCTATCGCTATATGTTTGTCTATGAACACTGAACAATCGTCGTCACGGTAATGTAATCATAACGTAGATAGGACTCGATGCGTGTCGCTGCCATGCGGCCTTACTCCTGGATTGATAGCGTTGTATGTTACATTACATGCTGTCATAGCATATCATATGACACTATAAACGGTTGGTTTTACTAGGCCGGTAATTGGTAATTTTAAGAAGTTGTAACTCTGCGTCTGTATTAATAAGGAATTGGAAAGCATTTTTTTGTATTTTTTTCCTTTGAAAATTCTTTTAGCATTTGATAGTCCAATTTTTCCTAGGGCTATAGTTGTTATTGATTTGGCGCTACAACCCTTAGGAGCTGAGCCAAAATAAAACAGATAAAATAAAGAACGCTTAGCGAAAACGTATTAGCTTAGCGTGGGCGGACGTAGCCAATGGGGTGGTGGGTCGGTACTAAGAATAGTCTAAATTTTTATGCCTATGCTGATTCAAATTAAACGCAGTTGAAACCGTGGGACACAGCTAGTTAATTCTATAAAACTAATAACGAATTTATGAAACTTATTTCAAATAAACAATTGAAACAAAAAAATATGGAATTATGGACGTTTGTTTATGGATTTAATTAATTTAATATATACATAATATTGATCGTCGTTGTCAAACCAAAATCTGCTATGTGTACTTTTTCGAGAGTCTAACATTTTGACCTTAGTGAATTGTTCACTGCCTTATCTATGGTATATAAAAAAAACTGCTAAGTGCTTATGAGCACTATTTGTCCAACTACCACTTCAGCTACGAGTATGTGTAGCAGCTAGAATTTGTTGGGTACATAATTTAGTCTATTATATTAAAACACTAATAAGTTTAAGTATAATAACCCTAAGTTTCAAATAAAATTTTTTTTTTTTAAAAAGCCTAAAACAGTAAATATTCGAAAGCGAACCTTCATTCCCAGATATAAAAAAAATCCTCTGATTTTCACAGAAAGTATAAAAATGTAATGGTGGTCTTATGGACTTGTTCAGTCAATGGTTTTTGTTTAAATGTTACCAAAATAAAGTACTCTTCAAAAGTCATATGTGTTATTCTCTATAAATATTTTGTACAGAAAAATAATAAATATTTATCTGTATCTCGTTCTCGTTAATGTTTAGGAAAATATCACTTTTCCCAATAACTGGGAACATAAATGGCGAAATAGATTTCCATGTAATATTAAATTTAGATTTTTCTTAAATATGTAATTACCTCTCCATTTACGCTTTCGCTAACATTCCTCACACAATAAATACCGTTGTCATAAACTTACGCCACCATAATTCTAGGGCTTTATTTGTTGTATAGGAACAATTTGTCGTCATTTTTAATATAAATGAATAAAAAAATATAAATTTAAAAGAGAAATAAGTGTGCAAAATTTCAGGATGATCGGTTGAGTACCCAATTATGGCGCGAAAAAGTAACAGACAGAGAGACAGATAGATCAATACTTTCAAATCTATATCTTCTTTACATATAATAAAATAGTAAACCAGTCGTGTCTGTACCTACATTCAATATTAAAAAAAAAAAACAAATTGTATCTAGGTCAAAAATTTGTTTTTAGAATTTTTGTTTGTTTGTCTGTGCGTTCATAACAAATGTCGTCTTGTGATTGTATCAGGTTAAATTATCTTATTAACCAGTTGAGTACCTAACTATTTAAATAATAAGGTGCTATTTTGTGATGCATGTTTTGAATTTGAATATTCTATATAATAAAATCGTAAACGTGCAGTATCTGTGCATTAAATATTTATACGTTGTACTTATGTTACCGAGGTCAAAAAAATGGTTACTATTAAAAATGTTGTCTGGTTTTCTGTTTGTCTGTGCGTTTGTGCGCGCTAATCTCTGAAAACGCTTAACCGATTTGAACGCGGTTTACACTGATTATTGTAGCAAGCTTCCCGTAACATTTAGTGTTTGTTCCATTCCAATCGGTTTACAAACAAAAAAGTTACGCGCTATACCGAATATCACGCGTACGAAGTTGCAGGCTCAGGTAGTTTATGATATTAGTATGGATAAAATGCGCTCGCAATACATCTTTCTTCAATTTCAATTTGAAAGAATATCTTCGTTTTTGCTCAAAGCTGTTTTTGTGGTTTTCTTGGCACTCTTGGCACTCGTAAATACATATTTTAATGTTTTTTCGACTGTACCGACCCAATGAGAAGTTAATTTCACTTTGTCATCGAAAAAGTTTTTGCGGCCATTTTATGCTCAGAGTGTTTGCGACGGTAGACTGCGGAGCAGAGGTCGTAATTACGGTAGTCTTTGGCGACAGCGAAATTACTAAATTGGATCTCATTTAGCTGAAAGCTCATTTAGACTGGAGTAGCTCTAGATTTTGCGAAAAAGCTCTTGTAAAGTGACGGATTTTTATATTTTGATCCAGTTATAAACTTTTGGGTAAAGTTCTAATGACTTTAATAGAGAAATTTACGAATAATAAATTTTAATATTAAATCGCGTCAGTTGAATGTAAGAATTTCACTTTAAATTAAAAAATTATTAATATTACCCCAATACCACATATAAAACGAAATTCCAAAAAATCTTATTGAAGTAATAATACATTCATAAGGATCAAAATATTGTATCAAGTGTCTCGACTCAAGGTATTTTCGGATAAAATACGACATTTCTGGCAAACCAATAGTTTTCACGTATTGGTCTGTCGCTCCTTTGAAATCGCCCTGTCAAAATATATTATGTAAATTTTAGTGAAATTTTTTTATGCAAATACATTTATAAAATATAATTATATTATCAAATATATAACATTACATTATAGATTACCTACTAAAACTAAAACCACCAAAAATTAAATCCAAATGCCCTGATACCCCTCTTTTTTATGTTAAGATCGGTAGACAGGCTGACGGTCCACTTCATGGTAGGTGGCTACCGTCGTCGCCTATAACACAAGCAACGCCACAGCCGCCGCAAGTGCGCTTCCGACTACAGTAGGATTAAGGATAATGGATCAGGAGGGGATAGGGAAATGGGCTCTTGATCTATTTAAGTACTGCGGTTGACCAATACTGACTATTGGTTGACCAATAGTCACGCAGATAGGCCATTTTGTGTCTATGCCTATTTAATTACTATCAGAAGCATCTCTTCCAAAAAACTTAACAAACTTAAATTTAATAATGAATATGGTAAAAGAACATCACTATACTTAATTCCCTAATTAATTACTAAACTGTCTATTTGTAACTAGCTGAGCCCGCAACTTCGTACGCGTGATATTCGGTATAGCGCGTAACTTTTTTGTTTGTAAACCGATTGGAATGGAACAAACACTAAATGTTACGAGAAGCTTGCTACAATACATAAGTGAAAATGGCATTCAAATAGGTTAAGCCGTTTCTGAGATTAGCGTGCACAAACGCACAGACAAACAGAAAACCAGACAAAAAATTTAATAGTAACCATTTTTTTGACCTCGGTAACATAAGTACAACGTATAAATATTTAATGCACAGATACTGCACGTTTACGATTTTATTATATAGAATATTTAAATTCAAAATATGCATCACAAAATAGCACCTTATTATTTAAATAGTTAGGTACTCAACTGGTTAATAAGATAATTTAACCTGATACAATCACAAGACGACATTTGTTATGAAAGAATAACAGTTCTTAAGATTGTACTTAAATTAAATCTTATCCTACATTTTATGACAAAACTTGAACGAAATAAACGCCCATTTTTTTCCTTGTACGTTGTCTACAGCGCCGAGGTTGGGAACTTGTAAGACAGTTCCTTTGTGAATTGTGAATGTGAAAGTTTTATAAGTGCTTGACAGTAACTGTCTTGGAAGGAACAAGAACAGAACAAGGATAGGGGTGCAGGAGTAGAAACACAGATTAACTTTCTTATCGTAATTATAATGATCCCTCTTTTATAATATAACCTTATGACAGGATATCTGTAAAACGAGTAATTAAGACATCCCGGCTTCGATTTCGAGCAAGGTCCATGATACTGTCAAAATTGATAGTAATTTGGTATTCGGGTCCAGTGCGCTTTGTGGTTTTACAAGCCCAAACAGTGATTATATAATTGACTGTGGTGTTTTTAGGAGAAAAGGTGACAGGAAGGCTGATGGTCCACGTGGTGGTAGGTAGGTACCATGGCATGGTTATCATGTTGGCAGGCGAGGGCCTATGCAACATATGCAACAACGGGGGGATGCAAAAAGATGGGCATAGAAAAATAGATCCGATATCCTATATTCACACATCAAAACAGTATAGCATATTTGCTTTTTTACTTAGTTCTAACAACTAAGTAAAAAAGCAAATATGCTTACAAACCTAGTTCTTAACTAAGACAAAATAGCGTTAATTTTTTAATAAAAGCCTTATTTTGAAGAGATGACAGCCCAGCCATTCCATTAATTAAATTGTATATAAAGTAAACTGGTACATTATATTTCAATCTGTAACAAAAAATCAAGGAGAAATTAACTACTCCAAAAGCAAAATGGAAAGGACATTAATCAAAACCAGGCCATTGTTTTTTTAACTTACACTTTGGAGAATCTGGTAATTTTATATCAGATCAGGCCTTTTTTAATTTCAGTAATTTCTTGTTAATATTTAAGATTTTGTAAATATGGCGATAACATTCGAAAATTAACACACTGAGCGCGAACCACGTACTCGATACGATTAATACTTTCAAATTTAAATATTAGGTCGGGAAAAAGTCTTTTCGCATATAGTATGTATAAAATTGTAATAAAATCTCTGACATCGCCTTTCGTTATGACAGCGTACGAGAAATTTGTAGAGTAGGTAGTACTTCAGACGTAGTACCAAATATCTAGTAGAAATACTCCACCCTTGTATCTCCGCAGCATAGAAGAAATCTAAGCCATCGGACTAAAGTTAATTAAGTTTAAAATAACGTCGATGAACGTGAGGGGGTAAGGTTAAGTAATTACGCTTAACGGATGTAATCTAAAAACGTCAAGTCGATATGTGTACGGTTTTATGGCGAGGAGTTCAAAAATCATTACCCTCTCCCAGGAGGCTCATAAGTGCGAATAAAGACGCAATATCATCTGATCCGTTCGCAAAATTTAGTCTCTTCATCAAATGGAATTGCAAAAACAAAGTCATACTGCTGCCCAGGTACGTATTTTCAATGTTACGAGGTATGGGATTATTGTATTGAGAGATCTTTACTGTTTTGGAAAAATAAATCTTTCAGGACAAGCGGGTGCTTGCACTCATGCTATTTATATCCAACTCTTTATTTTTTGTCCATTACCCAGCTCCTTGTTTACTTGCTTGGGGGATTGACAAAAAAAAAGACGATAACGAGCTATGGAGAGGGCTACGCTCGAGGTTAAACTGAGAGATTCAAGCTATGTCGATGACATATGAGATGATGACCAACCTTTTTTTATGTTAAGATCGGCATACAGGTTGACGGTCCACTTGATGGTAGATGGCTACCGTCACCTATAACATAGCAACGCCAAAGCTGCTGCAAGTGGGGGTGATAGGGAAATGGGCTCTGGCATCCCTTATTCATTCACCGAAACACAACAGCACACGTGCTGTCATTTCACGGTGGTCTTCGGTTACTGCAGCCAGAATGCTGCCCAAATGACTGCGAAACGCAGTGTGCCCTGCTACTACTTTTCAGATCAAGACCAGAGCCGAATTTGAAAAGTTCATTTTTCAAAGTTGACCCTGCCGGGAATCGAACCCAGGAACTCTAGAACAGAGCGTTAAGGCAAGCACACTAACCACTCATCCAACGGTTAATCTCACTCATCCCGTGTAACGATCAGAGGAATTGCAAAGGCGTCATTGATCATAGAGGAATTAATACGGTCTTCTGTAAGAATGTGGTTGCGCCAGATGGGTTCGCCATTTTTACACCGTAATACAGAGTTGTTAATATTGATTGCAAATATTGTATCGACATCGTGTACGTATAGACAATATTTGATTAATTTCGTCCAAATCCAATTTTCCTCACAACTGTTCGTACGAGTCAACAAATATAATACATATGTGTACGTACAGACGAAAGTGCCACGGCACTCGGCACCCGAAACAGTCCGCATCCTAAAACAGACATTTTATTTGGTGCGAATACAAGTTTTTGCACATCCCTTGTAACACCTCTGGGGATTGCCGGCTAACTGGATGAAACTCCCAACTCAAAGCGACAGCGTTCACAAATGGAATACCAGATTTAATTTAATACTTTGTAGCGAATTTTTACCAAAAGAATATCTCCAAGAAGAGTTGAATTAAATGACATTTAATTCAGGTGTATAACTTTAAAGATTTCTTTTGTTGAAATGTTTTGTAGTAAACCCAATACATGTGAATATTGCGTTTCACATGTATTGGGTAGCCCGTCCGCCGGTAGTAACCGCTCCCTTACATAAGACCTTGAAATATTAGCATGTGTGCTGTTGTGTTCGGTGAGTGAGTAAGATATATGCCAAAGCCCATTTCCTTATCTCTTCCTAATTCCTCATAATCCTACTAAGATCGGCATCGCTTTTGTTACAGCTGTGGTGTAAAGGAAAACACTTTTTAATACAAATAGCAAATTAGTTTTATAATAATTTTCCATTTGTCTGAAAAGGTCCCTGTTAGAACAATTGTCATTGTTATGGTGTCTAGAAAATTTTACTAATTTGTGAATCGAGTCGTATACGAGAACGTTTAAAAAAAATCTTTAATACTATTACGACTAACCGTGGAACATTCTGGAAAAAGCACTCGCGCCGGTCGAAAATCTCGAAAGTTCCATACTATCGATAGTAGTCACGCCACTTCCCGGTTAGTGTCAAAGGAAATTGGTCAGTATGTTCACAACATAGAGTTCACATTCAACAGAAAGAGCATTCCGTGTTTACAATACTTTGAAAATAATCTATTAATTTATCTAAATAATCTATTCGAAAAATATCGAAAATAATCTAGTAAATTCGAAATATATTGAGACGTTTGGCGCCAAATATAAATAGGAGAGTGGCGGGAGAATAATTTTTTAGTTTCGCCCTTACACAGCCCTTACACCCCGCAAGTAACAATACTATTAGGTATTGCTCAAGAATTATTATCACAGTCCTGTAAAAAATTTTTGTAGAAATGTGCTTCCTAAGTACATACAATAAAATATCGTTTTTGTGATAAAGAATTGAAGCAGTTTGAAGGTCTGCTTGATGGTAAATAAATATTACAGGAACACAAGCTACACCAGACGAACTGCATGCTGCAGAGACTGATAAAATAAACGGAAATTGATAAGAGCGTCACTCATAGTGAGTGGAGCACTCACTGAAACACAAGACCACATTTTCGGTTTGTTTTTTCATGCTGATACCTAGTTTTAATTTCGTAATCGTTCGCAGAAGAATTTCCCTATGAATTCCAATGATTAGGTTTTTTTTAATGTTAAGGTCGGCAGACAAGCTGACGGTCCACTTGATGGTAGGTGGCTAGCGTCGTCTATAAGAATAAGAATAAGAATAAGAATAAGAATAAGAATAAGAATAAGAATAAGAATAAGAATAAGAATAAGAATAAGAATAAGAATAAGAATAAGAATAAGAATAAGAATAAGAATAAGAATAAGAATAAGAATAAGAATAAGAATAAGAATAAGAATAAGAATAAGAATTGTTTATTTGCTGAATGCAGGTTTACAGAACATAGATGTATTTTACATTATTAATTTGGTCGCTACATTCTGCCCTTAAGGCGTGCAAATATGTATTATAATTTAAAAAACAATTATAAAATAAATATAGAAAATTATAAAATTACATTATACCACGAATTAATCACATTATTGGTCATTTAATTAGTTATTTTTCCTTGTCATTAAAATATTCTTTAAGGCTGTAAAAACACTTTTCTATTAGCCATTGGGACAGGTTTCTCTTCATCAAATTTATGGGAACACTCTTGAAGGCATCGGGCAATTAAAACGTTTTCTTTGTATATGCGAAGTTTAGCATTTGGCATATACAATTTTTCGGATCGACGTGTGATTGCTGTACTCATGTCACTATTTTTTTTGTAGTATTCTGGATGATTTCTTACAAATATACACATTTCCTTTATATACATGCATGGCAAGGGTAAAATCTGGAGCTCCCTAAATAGAGGCTTACAGCTATCCAAATAATGGGCTCCACATATAGCTCTAATGCATTTTTTTTGAGCTTTGAATGCACTATCCATTTCTACAGAGTTACCCCATAAAATAAGACCATAATTTAAAATAGATGACACATATCCATAATATGCTGTTAATGCAGCTTTTTGAGAAATAATCTGTCTGATGCGTCTTAAGGCGAAAACAAATTTATCGACTTTGCCACACACTGAGCCCACATGAGCCTTCCAGTTACAGTTTTTATCTAAGTGGAATCCCAAAAACATTGTGGAGTCTACGGTTTCCATATTTACATTATTATGCTTAATTTGTAGAGGAATATATTTTGTTTTATAGTTCTGAAATTTTATTATTTTAGTTTTATTTACATTTATGTTAAGACGATTACTATTTAGCCAAGTCACAGTATGTCTCAATTGCATTATTTATCTTTTATTCAAAATGGTTAGTATCTTTACATTTTATTAATAGAGTTGTATCATCTGCAAATAATATACATTTGTGTTTTATTGATCCCGGTAAGTCATTTATATAAATTAGGAATAAGAGGCAACGCCTAAGCTGCTGCAAGTGCGCTGCCGACTGCAGTAGGATTAAGGATAAAGGATTAGGAGTAGATAGGGAAATGGGTGAAATGAGTAGATAGATAGATAGGAGTAGATAGGTGAAGGTATAATTGCTTTCAGGTACCTAAACGATATATTAAAAATTCATTTTGATGAATTTTAACTACAGATAATTTTAGTAAAGAATTAGCATTCAAAAATACCTTACAATTAGACAGTAGTTTACATTTTTCAAACAAATAATAATAAATCAGTGTGCCCTTTGCCTAGATAATTAGCAATGTTTCTTAATTTTTATCCCAGCGGCGACGGAGTTTCGTTGGTTCGTTATCTGCGGCCATTACGAAACCTCCTCGTGCTGTTATGTGTTCCGGACCTCACCGCTAACGATCCTCATTATACTAATGAAATGACACGCACCCTGGAAATCCTTTGTACTATACTGCCTTAATCTTTCAGACTTGTTACCTAATAATGACGAAAAAGGTTTTTAATATAACACGACTTTCATAATATATTTGTTACATACAATTTTTGTAAATGTTATACATATTATTAAGATGTATAATTGCGATTTCTTTTATGTAAAGTGCGACAGGTAGGCTGACGGTCTACTTGATGGTAGGAGGCTACCGTCGCATAAGATTACAGAGCGCTGTCGACCATCATAGGATAAAGCACAGAGCAAAAAGCAAGACCCCTACTGGAGACTGTATGGTCAACGCTTTCCATACAAATCCAGCGTGTTAGGGGGCGTTATCGTTTATTCAATACCTGTACAAACATGGCTTCCGCACTATTTAGGTTTAGTTTTCCAAGACAATCTCGTTTCGCATTTTTTAAAAGATAAAGATTGCATTTAATGATTTACTTGTGATATTATACACCAGAATTTAGCTTATTCACGATTTTACTTTGATTATCACACCAAATCACAGCACAATGAGGCATTTCTATAGCTTTTTTGGGTAATGTTTACTCCACAACGTGCAAATAGAAATTGGCGGCCAATTGTGCGGTACGAATATTGTTATTACTGCCGTCTCTCTAGTAGGGGCGGTGAGGCGATTCAATTCTCTGTGGGATAAAGGATAAGGGATAAGGACGGGAAAGGGAAATGAGTTCTCGCATCGCTTTCTCGCTAAAATACCCGAATGTTTTTGTTGTTTCAAAAATCTAGTTAGAATAACAAATATAAAATTAAAAATATAGTAGTACACTGTTATGACGTCTTTTTATAAATCCACTACACGCAGTCTCGATTTAAAAAAAATATATTTATAGGAGGGTAAAAACAGATCACTTGATTCAGAAAAAAATTAAATTGAATCGGTCATTTCTAAAACCTCATAGGTCACTTAATTAGATTTTTTCAGAAATCAAAAACTGTTTCATACACAAACAAATGAGTTTTAAAGGACTTTTTTATGTTCAATTTAGTATTTGAGTGGTAAAAAATTAAAATAGCGAATAACCTTTACAGCTTATTAATAGAAATAATGAAATAAACCTGAAAAACAGTTCTTGACTTATGTTGTTTTAGCGAGAAATAGGGTTAGTGGTATATAATTTAACCAAAACAATAGTAGTAATCATAATCATATTATAATTTAGGATTACACTTAAAAATAATGTTATAATACATGTAAAATTATCATTTTACATGTATTAATTTGTCATGTTTTAATATCTTTATGGGTACATAGTCATATTCTCCATCATTCTCATCTGGATTATCTTTAACATTTGCAGTTGGCCATCTAAAAATGTTGTTATAAAATGGCATATGCTCTTCCAGAAGGCTATTATGATACGCATCTCTCTTTAAGAAACCATTTTCAGCAAAAAAAGCATGTTGGAAAAAAATGTGACTTAAGAGGTTTTTGAAATGACCGATTCAATTGCCATAAGTACAAAAAATTTATACAAATATATGTGTACATATGTTTTATATATAAGAACATTCCCCGTTTATCCCTCTTTCCATTAGTGAAAACCAAATTAAAATCGGTCTTCCCGTTCACGCGTGATGCCGTCACCAAGGGAAATGGGGATTCATTTTTATATATAGAGATTACGCACATCTGTATGTATTAGTATATTACATATAAGGATACTCGTATATTAAGTTTGGGACACATATTCTTGCACCATTCGGAACATAAGTAAGGTATGTCGGTGATAAAAAACTTGTAAAAGCGATAGTCGGACTTGGTGGTAGCATATTAGTGCCGTAGAGAAGGTGTGCATCGTCAGTACTTTTATAGTTGATCTCGGGATTTATTGGCCTATATAGATCGATTAACTAAATTATTTTGTTTAATGATCGACATAATTCACATTTTGACTGATTCACAGTTAACCCTTATTCTTTTATATCGGAATAACCCCCTGCTTAATCCAAGGCGGCTTTGTCAAAGGAACGCAAAGTATTTGTCAAAGAAAGACCGCGTCGCGGGATGTCTTTGATTCCCTCCGATTTTTCTGGAAGCTTTTGACAGTGACCTTCACCTATCTACCTTCTTACCTACACTACTTAAGTAAAAAATCACATGTACTTGCAGCATCTACCGAGTCGATCGCTAGCAGTACAATTCTGAGCAACCTTGCTGTTGAGCGTTGGGTGTGCGGTCTCAGGATTTAAACTCCAACGCCCTATAGTACTGACCTTCTTGGTTAAGGTTAGAATGATTTTTTTTAAATGTTAATACCAGCAGACAGACTGACGGCCCACTTGACGGTAGGTGGTTACCGTCGCCTATAACACAAGCAACGCCACAGCTGTTGCAAATGCTGCTTACTCACCGAAACACAACAGCATACGTGTTGTTATTTCACGAGGGGGTGGTTACTACCGCCAGACGGGCTGCCCATTTGGGCACACTGCGTTTCGCAGTCAAATTACTGTGAATGTGCAGTGGGGCACACTGCACATTCACAGTCACTACTTTCCTGATCCAGAACAGAGCCAAATTTGAAAAGTTCATTTTTCAAAGTTTACCCTGCTGGGAATGGAACCCGGGAACCCTAGAACAGAGCATTAAGGCAAGTATCTTAACCATTGATTCAACTCGTCAAAACGTTCGTCGACGTCACGAAATTATTTAATTTTGTAATAAAAGTTTTGAACAGATAATATGGGATTGTCGGTTAAATATCTCGCTGTATACGTTTGATGGTGAGGTAAAAACGACCCTTGTGAATATTCAAACCATTACAAACCATTAAGTTATAAAACATTACAAACGAATTTGTAAACCTAACTTAGTCGCTGACAGGTCTTAGCGAAAATATGTCAAAGTTAGAGCACGAGGGTTTCATGAAAGTTCAATGCTTAAATATCCGTTAAAGGTCTGTTAACTTCATTACTTATTATGATCGGTTCTTGTTTACTGTGAGTTCATAGGATTATTCGCTTAGTATGCTATTTGAACAATTAAAATTATGGCCTTTGAAAACTGGTAAGCCTTTTTTGTGACAAATGTTGTGTTTTGAGTATGACTCATGATTCACGAGTCTAATCAGTATTAACTCACCATATTGAGGCTCGGCAAACTGTTGCGGTTGCTTCAATAAGATGAGAATAGGTTGAGAGATTGTCGGCAAGGAAGGAAGATTTATTATCCCCGGGTGACACCGGAACAGACGCGTATCATCATAAATTGTACACAGTCATTGATCTATCACGGAGATGACAGTCTAACTTGACGTTTATCCTGTAGAAAAATATATTTATAATTTTCAAAATAGCTATTTAGGTCGGCGTATTACACTAGTAGCTTGTGTGTGTATTACACACTAGCTTCAAAAGTAAATTCTTCCTGATGATAGCAAAGCAAAAAGTATTCGAGTCGTGCGTCCTGCCATGCCTTATGGGGTTAACTCATAAACATCTTTTAAAACTAAGAGCGTGCCAGATAGCAATCGAAAGGAGTATTATAGGGGTCACGTTAAAACATCATAAAAAGTAGAAGAAATTAGAGCTACGACAAAAGTGGAAGACATATTAAAGAAAATAAAGGAATTGAAGTAGCCGATGGAGAGGACACATGACGGGAGACAGCAGGACAAAATTGACCCAAATTATAACTGAGTGGTAACCACGAGGCGGCAAGAGAAAAAGAGATAGACAAACAAAAAGATGGCCCGACGATATTAAGACGATTTGTGGGACAATTTGGTCAAAAAAGTGAAAAATAGGAATGAGTGGAAGCAATTGGAGGAGGCCCACGTGTCACAGGACACGCTGAATAACTGATCTAGAAAATCCGTTGTGTGATTATGTATATCTTTCTATATATAAAAATGAATCCCTATTTCCCTTGGTCACGGCATCACGCGTGAACGGGTAGACCGATTTTAATTCGGTTTTCACTAATGGAAAGAGGGATAAACGGAGAATGTTCTTATATATAAAAATTGTACCACGGGCGAAGCCGGGGGCGGGTCGCTAGTTATATTTAAAAATTAAAATTGTTTTAGTTAGTATCAGCAATAAAGGCTTAAATAAATAAATTACACTAGATATGCCCTATGGTTTCATTTTCCGTATAATTTAATTGAATTCAGGTTTTCTTTCTTTTCTCTCTCTCGGTAATGCACTGTGTCCGTCGACCTGAAACATTGCAGCGCCCGTGTACGCTTTATTAGTTTTTTAGTTTAGCGTTCTTTCTTATATTTTCCTTTTTTGCTCGTATGAGTCTAAGCATGATGCTAATTCCTTCTAATATTACAATAAGTCCCCTATGTCCAAAGTCTCCTATGGACTAGAACCACACCCATCTCGAGGGGTGTTTTAGTGCGGTAAAAGCCTACATAACCCTATGCGCGTTTGCGTTAACTTAATAAAAAAATACAGATAGATGGTTTTCGTTTTTTTTTTAAGGTCGACAGATTGGCTGAAGGTCCACTTGGTGGCTACCATCGCCTATAACACAAGCAACGCCAGAGGTGCTGCAAGTGCGCTGCCGACTACAGTAGGATTAAGGATAAGCGATTGAGAAGGGTTATAAATGGGCTCTGGCATCCTATGTTCACTCACAACACATACGTGCTGTTATTTCACGATGGTCTTCTGTAAGGGGGTGGTTACTGTCGCCAGATGAGCTACCAAAATGACTGCGATACGCAGTGTGCTCCTGCCACTACTTTCCAGATCCAGACCAGAGCCAACTTTGAAAAGTTAATTTCCAAAGTTGATCGTGCCGGGAATCGAACACTCTAAGGCAAGCACTCTAACCACTCATCCAACGAGTTCAACAAATTAATCATATTAAATTATGCTGTCGGTGACTAAATATAATCGTTTTATGCCATAACTATTTTTAGCTGACATTTTTGTTATTAGATTAGTTTTGAACAAACTAACATAATTTTTTAAATGTAGATTTATAATCATAATTGAATGGCACCATTTATGTGTTTTTTCTAGTCGATTTATGGTTTAAATTTAAAATAAATAATAAATCTAATCTCTAGGATATTTGCCTATCCTCTCTAATTCCTACTACTTAATCCTGCTATGGTCGGCAGTTCTCTTGCTTGCGTTTTAGGCGAAAGTACCCGCCTACAACCCAATGAACCGTCAGCCTGTCTGATGACTTTTATTTAAAAATATATGTATATGTTTATAATCTTTCTTATTTTTTGAACTTTTTGAAACTTACAGGAGACCCTATTATGCTTGAATTAGCCCGAAACCAAATTAAACTCACATGTGGATATCCAGCAACAAATGAATCACAATAAACGGATAAAGTACCTACTAACCGACTTTGGAGTCGAGGTCATTGAGAAATCTTTTTATAAGACGCCAAGTTCACCGGATTAAGCCATCCAATCCCACGAGGGTTTCCGTGGAACGTTCTCTTTATTAACTCGATAAGATGTGCCAAAGTAAATTCGGTTGGTTTGTTTTGCCAACGTTTGTTTCGGTACATTTTCCTCTAAAACATTCCTGCTGTTCAATGCATTTAATTTGTGTAATCCAAACAGTATTCAAATGCGAAGTATGGAGTCGAAGTAATCCTTTGAGATAGAGTTCGATGCTTTTGTAAATAAGTAAATATTTGAAAATGGAATATAGGATATCGAGTTCCCGATTGACTGTATGCGCAATTTTTGTTATACATTATGCTTCATTTTACTAAAAGATCGGGGAAAAAGTTTATTCGCTTTTAAATGAGAACTCAAGACTTTTTTTCGAAGTTTATTTATATTTAATTACAGTATATATGTGTCATTTTGTTCGATGACTTTTTGCCATATTGAAGGTTAACATGATCCCGTTGATGTAGAAATTTTGGAATTTCTGACCAAAAAGACGCGACAAGTAGTTTTGTCAGTCCTATCTTGATATTAACCTGACACTGCCTAAAGAATTCTGAAAAGATCGAAACAGGTGGAAATCTGAAGGTGCAAGGTCAGGGCTATATGGCGGATGCATTAACAACTGTCTTAATTTTTGCTGAGTGGCTAAAGATGTGTGTGGTCTAGCGTTGTCGTAATGAAAGACCACACCATTTCTAATGATCATAGAAAGGGTCCGGCCGGCCGCTTTCTCTCAACTTCTTGCTTTAATCTCATCAGTTGTTGGCAATAGAGATCCGAATCGATGGTTTTGCCCGGCGGTAAAAGCACATAATGAATAATGCCCTTCCAATCCCATCACACACATAAACACATAATCATACACATAATTATTGCGAGTTAACCCGGGTTTTGACACAGTCTGTGAAGCCTGACCGACCTTTGAACATTATCTTTTTCGCACGTACTTGTCGTACATTATCCACTTTTCATCGCCAGTTATCAATAATCTCTTCAAAAACTATTCGGTTTCATTACCTCTCAATAAAGAATCCCAAATGAGTACACGATTCACAAGGTTTCTTTCAGTGAGCTCATGTGGCACCCAAATATCAAGCATTTTTGTGTATCCAGCTTTTTTCAAATGGGTCAAAACTGTTTTGTGGTCAATTCTCAGTTGTTCAGCTATGTCGTAACTACTGATATGCCGATCTTGCTCCACTTTTTCAAAAATGGCGTCCATTTTATCCGTAACAGGGCGAACAGAGCGAGGTGCATCTTTGACATCAAAATCGGATTGAAAACGCTTAAACCAACTTTGTGCTACTCTTATTTAGGTCCATAAACATAACGTTTTTTCGCGACTTGCGTTGCATTTTTTCTTTTTTGGAATGAAATTTTAAAATGTATCGAATTTCTTCATAAGATTCACTCACTTTGACAGAAAGAAAAACAAATGAAAAATAACTGGAAACAACACTTTTTAATTTGTTTATTTTTTTAAAATGTAACCTTTTAAATGTCATCAAAATCAGACAGATACAAATAGTACAGTCAAAGAGATTTTATTATAAGTTTATACACACTATATGCCAAAAGACTTTTTCTCCGACCTAATATATAATTTTCAATATTATAAAAGTCTTGTGAATGAAAATATTATATTAAACGTAAATAGATATACTAAATGTAAACCTATGTAGCGTAGACTGTAGCTTTGAGGTATTGAAATTAATATCAATTTCACTTTTAA
Organism: Bembecia ichneumoniformis; assembly: GCA_910589475.2. Classification (NCBI taxonomy): domain Eukaryota; kingdom Metazoa; phylum Arthropoda; class Insecta; order Lepidoptera; family Sesiidae; genus Bembecia; species Bembecia ichneumoniformis. Next base: position 15,863,877 of record OU342524.1, on the reverse strand, counting down.
GCATGCATGCATACGGTTGTAAATCCTATGCTGACTGTAATTGTAGTGTCATAAGTCTGTTCGGTTATGTTACTCAGTTGTGATAGGATAACACCGCTTAAGCTGTAGTATTATAGCTAAACCTTACAGAATTATAGCGCTACAATTATGTATGAGTTACGAGGGAAGCCTACATTTATTTCCAGCCGAACTTGGATATACATATAAAGAGAAATTTTCTAAACTAGTTTCCTCGGAATAGAATGACGGTATCCTAAGTTTCTCAGGTAATTGAAATAAAATCTATACATATAATAAAATCGTATACGAGCCGTGTCTGTACATTAAATATTTTTTCGAAAAAATTGTACTCGTTGTACTTATGTTACCAAGATCAAAGAATAGTTTTTAGAATTTGTCTGTTTGTCTGTGCCTTTGTGCACGCTAATTTCAGAAACGGCTTAACCGTTTTGAAGGTGGTTTTCATTTAACTGATGTATTATAGCAAGCTTCCCGTAACATTAACATTTAGTGTTTCTTTTATTCCAATCGGTCTAAAAACAAAAAAAGTTACACGCTATACCACACTTTACGATTTTATTTTATGTATTAGTACATATAATAATTAGTAGTAGCATCTTACAAGTGTAATTTGTGTTTCTTTTCAAAGATCCTTGTAAACTTTTCCAATGTAGACTTTTTTTTGAAGATTTAGTGCTATTAAAGCGACGACGACGCCCAATGGAGTTTAATTTTGCAAAATGCAAAGGTCGACTGAGCCTCGTTAACTGTAGTTTCATTTCAACATTCGATTAAACTCTTTAGTTGGTATAAGGTATAAGATAACATTTCTGTATATTTTCTCTAAGTCGTCATCTCACTGTTGTTAGGTACCTTATATTTATTAATTATTTGTTACACATTGGTAAACACTGATCGAAATTGTATGGCCTGTAATACAGAATATATATATATATGGGAATATAATAGGCTCTGGATTATAAAATGAAGTCATATAGTTACTAATGACAAATAATATTTTATTTATTAGCAAACCTAACAGAATACAAAACATTTTAAATAGTATTAAATTTTTACAAAGCCTATTACTAAATCTGACAAATTACAGTTTATATGTGTACAAACAGAAAATAATAATAATATAACATTACACACATATCATTATTATAAACACATATGGGTGATTGCATGTGTATGGGTGATTATATTGACTTGAAACCTATGGTTGTCTATAAATGATATGGGAACAATATTAGGTATGCCGCTGCAATTCCCTGTGTATACATGGGGTGAAATGAGATCTTAGCCTAATGCTTTTGGTCCAAATAGCTTAAAATCGACACCGGACGTGTATACGAAAACTTAGAAACTAACTTATGTACAAACTTGCATACTAACTTAACCTAAGCAACTCTCACGAGAGGCGGTTTGTACTGTCGGTGGTTCGAAATATCAGGTGTATAATTATACCTAGTCGTTAGGTAGGATTGCGTCCAAATGAGGGTCTTGGTTGTCTTTTCTTCTTCTCATTCTTTTACATCCTTCTGGTACTTCATCGCCAAGATGTTGGAATTGGCTGAGATTTTTTTTACGAGGGGGAAATCTTCAGAAATATATCTTATGAACATATGTTCCATGCAATGCAAATGCGTATAGGATTATCCGATTTACTTTACTTATTTAAATCTATATGTGTTTTTGTATGTTTGTAATGAATAAGCTCAAAAACTAATAGGCAAATTTTAAAAATTCTTTCACCTATAGAAAGCTACATTATCAGCGAGTAGTAATTTCTAAAGATACGCGGACGAAGTCGCCAGAAAAGGATAATTGAAGCATTTTTGTACACATTGGTACGCTTGTAAATATTCTTGTTAGGTCTTGTTAGGTTTAATTTAAAGGCTTATTAAATATTACAATTCCTCTGCTCACCAGTCGGGATTGTTTTCAATAAAGCGTTATATTGAGTAGAGAAGCGAACATTGCCAAACAGGTCACGGAGTACCGTCGTCATCCGTTCTGTCAAAACTGTCAAGGTCCATGGAATATGGCGATATTGTGTAATATCAGCTGAATACTGAAGCAATTTGCTTGAACATGTCCAATTGAAAATTTGCATTGGGACCCGCGACAGAAGAAATTCCTACTAATAATATTTTCGTCAACTTCGCAGTCCCCCTTTGTGGCAATTTACTTTGATCGAAACGAGATTATTCAGTCAGAAACTTTGACGTGCCAAGGTCTGTAATTTAGGAAGTGAACAAGAAGTTGGCTCGAGTAATGTGCGACGTTAAAAGTGAGGCATACTCCAATTGAAAGCAATTAACATGCTACGTGCTTCGCTGTTGAAAGAGTTAGAACCCAAGCAGCACATTAGTGAATTTTGCAACTTATCTTATAGCTTTATGTTCTAAATGAGTGGTTTAACAGTGTTTGATAAAACTTATAGCTTTAAATACAACTCAAAATTGTATATGAGTTCATCCTCTCACTTATGGTTGGGTAAAGTAGATTTTGCTACTTAAAGTTGCATGCAGGTTTTAATTGTCACTATATAAGAAGCAATAGTGCTATATAAGGCCCTAAAGTCACTTATAAGCAACGTTTACATATAAGTGGGAACATACCCTTATTTGGAACTTTTAATTCCAAATGACAAGTATAATAGAGTAGTATATCACCAATAGTGGCTAAAAAGATAATTTTACGGCTCTTTTGGAACCTAAAGTGATTGCTACTTTTAAGGCCTAGAAGTACCTTATTGCCACTCCAACGCATAAATAGGAGTTTCAATAGACTCATAAAAGTCTCAATAGGAGGTTTTTGAAACCAAAAGCAGTTATTTTCACTTATTTCAAACCACTAACGATCTAACAGTTCCAAAATTAGGACATAGTATTTTATTATTTCTATTGCCCTTGTCAAAATAACATTATTCGTCCTACAAAAGAGCAAATAATTAAAATAGGGCCAATTTAATAGATCACATTTGACATTTGTCAGCTTAGCTTCATAGTGAAGCTTCACTGACAGCTTCTGTCATTATTTCAATAAACGTCTATTTTAATCTGAAAAAATTACTGTGCAACATTGAACGCTATTATTAAAGAATAGCGTTCAATGTTTATTGAACGTTTATTGAAATAATGACAGAAGCTGTCAGTGAAGCTTTACTATGAACCTTAGCTGACAGATCTCAAATGTGATCTATTAAATTGGCCCTACCTTTAGTATTGGTAATAGCATTCACTGCTTTGCCACTCGCAAGATACAAATAAGTGATTTTCAGACCTGATAGTTCCAAATAGAGAACAAATAAGTGAAAATAAACACTGTAAGATCTTTTTTGTTTCGCCATGTTTACAAATTGGAGTCCTTGAAAATGAATTATTTTAAACAGAATTTTATCACACTTGCGCATAATCACAGACTTTTGATAGTTGTGACGATGTTACTTTAACATTGTACGTAACCTACAATCATTAGGTCAGGTTTCTAACAGTTTTATTTCTTATCAGTATCAATTCCTTATTTGATTTAGCACTCTCTTTTTAAATATTCCTGATCAAATCAAAGGCGCATCGAAATTTACAAAGAAACCATACTATAGTTTCACAGTAACAAAAAATTCGCAGGAATTTCGTGCTTGTTTCATTGCTTGTATAACGTGAAGTTTTAATCATTTGCCCAAACAGAGGTATAAATCTAAAATTAAAATGGCAGATAACATTCACTTATAATTCACTGAAATTATTAATTCGGTCAATGAGTGAATAAATAGTTCACTGCGCATAACTTTCATCCATAGTTCTAATAGACACTTAAGGTAATCGTGAGATCTCTTATGGATTCAATTTAGAACCAAAAATAAGCTGCAATTTTTCTCCCCGTGGTTCTATATTGGTTGCCTAAGGGTTCTTTCCACCTATATAGAACTTAATCATGGCTATATATTTCACTTAAGTATGTAAATAGATATGATATACGAGCTATTTCCCACCCAGTTGTGCTACTTGGGAATGCTTGAACAATGAAAATGTACTGTGGCTCTGTTACCGACACATTCGACGCCGTGTTACCCGCACCGTCGAATATGTGAGTAAAATGAGCACTGGATTATTTTTTAAAACATTACTTTAAAAATAGTAAAAATCACTATAGATATAAAACACAAATGTTTTATTCTTGTTACTAGCGCAGTATTAATTAAATATTGTATCAGTAACCAAATCCTGCAAGCTCTGCTGTTCATTTTGAAATGTTTTCAATTTTTCGTATAAAACTTACTTCGCCCTACAATTTCTATGTCGCTAGCTCGACATACATAGAGATGGTTAGTTAAACTGAAAATATGACTTAAAATATTTTTATATATCTACCTAAAAGGTATTATAAAAAAAATCATCAGTTTCGTCATCGTAGCTAACAAATTTTGTAAGGGGCCTCGCGCCGGAATTGGTGCCTATAGTGAGAAAAAAAGGCCCTGCTTTCAATAATGACACGTATAGGTACTATAATCTAATATATAAAATTCTCGTGTTACAGTGTTTGTAACAAAACTCATCCGAAACGGTTGGACCGATTTTTTTTTGTACATTTGGTAGGTATGAGAATAGGTCGTAAAGTATTTTTCACCCTCCTACCTCGATCCCCCACTTTTAATCGCGATTTTAATATTTTTGTATGAAGAAAAATCAAATAATTTAACCGTCGTCGTTCATTGACGAGAAGTGACGCGTCATTTTCGGGTTCTGGCAGGACAAAGTCTGCTGGGTCAGCTAATAATAAATATAAGTAAAATATTAATAAAATACTATTAGTGAATCACTACTTTAGTAAAATAGCAGTTAAAAATAAAAATGCTTTTGTGAAAATAATATTCTAGAGATGTTTGTGATTCGGAGCCGCTCCCATGCGCAGAATATTCGTCACCTATAATAATTTAATTAGGGGAACTGGCATAGATATCTTTCAGTATTCCTCGGCATGTTTTAAAAGAAGGGTTAAAAAATTTCTTTTATCGCGTACTGCATAATGGTTTGTCGTTTTTTGAGGTTTTTGTTTATTATTATTTTATTATTGTTTTTTTTTGTTTTTTTGTTTTTTTTTGTTTTCGTCTTAATGCATGCCAAGTTAGCCTATAAGTGGCGTATACGATATTATAAATGAATTTGTAAATGTGTTTATGTATTAAGGATGGTTGTATACTGCGTTGGCTTCCTAATAAAATAAAATAAAATAAAAATAAAATAAAATTTTAGTTTTTATCAATGAATTCATCCGCAGATATTTATGAATTCCAGCTTATATATTTATGCTGATGTATAAACTATATTGTTGTAAGGTTTCATCAGAATCCGTTCAGTATTTAGAGTTACAAACACACATTCATTTTTGCAAAGCGTAAGTTTTTGACACAAAAAAGTACTGAACGGACTTTGTAACAATATGATTTACATCAGAATAACAAATGGGCTATTGGCTATTAAGGTAGTCTCACAAAGTCCTAGGTGTAAGTAATATTAGTAATTATTATTAATTATTATTATTATTAAAATATTAGTAATATAGGTGTGTGTAATTTATAATATTAGTAGTTTTTCATGAAATGAAACTTCATTACAAGCTGCCCTATAGTGTAATGTAGTCGACATGTTTATTTATTCACGTGAATATCTACTGGCCATATTATTGTTGAAAGTCAAATGTTATCACAGCGGAGAATTGGCGGCAAGCACGCGAATGCTTTATGTGCATTAAGCAGATTGTATAGTGACATAAGGTGATTGTTATACTAATTTCTTTGAGTGCTTATTAAATAATGAAATTTTGTGGAGAGTTATTTGTATGCATATTAAATTGCATTGTCTTATTTTACTCTTGAGATAAAAAATATTGTTGAGGTCCAAAAAGGGATATTCGTTGTCAAAAAGTGATTTTTTATGAATATTTCGATAGTCCCCAGTAGTGAGAAGCTTAATTTTTTTCTATTGGCTATATTAAGCTATATTTTTTTAAATGTAGTTTTCAGACTCGTTAGCATTGCGATCGATTCATACACGTATGTAGTTTATTTTTTGTCATACCTTTGATCTCGTGTCTTCCATTGTATTAGGACATTTATTTTTTTTTTGGTTAATTTCATAGCGTAATCGCTCCAAAGTTGTGCAACAACAACAACGTTCCTGCGACCCCGCCCATCTACGGCCGCGCTAGAAAGTCGTTGGGTTTTAGCCGGTAGGAGTCCGGCATAATCCACAGCGTCCCCTTTCGCTGCTGGGTATCCATGATGGATTTCCCAACGTAAGTTGTCTTGCGTTTTCAGATTATTTTCGTGTAGGTAAGTTCGGGCGTTGTTAATTATTATTTTAACAATGAATCTACTTAGTTTTAGATCCTAAAAAGGGTACAAGCGTTCCGAAGTCATAATCTAGTAAGGCCATGTTTGGCTGCAGTAACCAACCTCTTACAGAAGACCAGTCTAACAAACAAAACAAATTTGTTTTAAAGTTTAGGTATGTGAGTATAATACCTGTTAGACCCCATTCCCCTGTTCCCATCTTCTTCCTTATCTTATTTTCTCTCAGGGTTGGCACCATAATTGCCTGCCACTTTTTATAAAGAAATCTATTTAATAGTTTTATTTTTAACAGAAACGTTAACGAACGTCTTAGGTTTTTTTATTGGTATTTTCTAACTACAAGATATACCTATCTATTCGTATATTTAAGGTTCCTTTTATCTCCAGAATATATTCTTTTGTTGTAGCTATGTGCTAACTTTACTTAAAAACTTAGACCATTTAATTCCACGTGTTGCGAAGTTTTTACTCAATCGTCTACCAAGAAAAAAGTAATTTAAACTTCTCAAAACAAGTAGTTTTAAATATCTGTTAATGCTGTCTTAGGGTGCGTCTAGATTACGTAACAAAATTTGTCATAAAACATGATTATATAACAAGTTTTATGTGTGGACGATACGTGTTAATAAAATAAAGTTGCATAACATGTTATTTACAAAATTTAGGCGTGAGTCACGTCATCACATGTACCCTTTCTGCCAATCGTGGGAAATTACCGCAAATAGCTGTTAGATAACATTGTTATATGTTACTGTTACTTTAATGTGTATTGTCTCGTTTTATGTTACAATCTGGTTACAATGTTATACAGTAATATTAAATAATGGACGTGTAATACAACAAAAGTTATGTAACATGTTACATAATCGGGACGCACCCTTAAAACCACATTATTATTATTATTTAATAATAATAATAAATTAATTAATTTTTAAAGTTTACAGATATAGTTATTCGGTGACCTTTACACTCAGCATAGCTTGAATCGTAAAGGCCAGAATTTAACAAGAGTTAGTGTTGTGACTTATTGTATGCCTTTCAGTAAAAGTTCAATATTGTCATAATGAAGTCCGAGAAGAAAAATAAATTCGTAATAAACTTTAATCCGAATGTTTACAAAATGGATTTTTTAGGACAAGCCCACTGGCTTGTTTTAAAAAATCCATTCCAAAAGTCTATAATGACAGTGTCAACAAGCGCGGAGATTTTGTTATTGTAGACTCACGCACGCCAAAAGGGTGGGTGGGTGTTTAAAGTGCCTGTAGCTGTTAGTTAAATTTAAAATTTTTTCGTTACTATTTTTTTGTTTTTCAGGACTAAATTATTTTTACGGTTATATAACGATATAACCTATGTTATAAAAAAATTTACGCTCTACCTAAGGGGTCCCGGGTTTTATTCTCGGCAGGGCTAACTTTGGAAATGAACTTTACATAGTTGGCTGGTCTGGCAAGTAGTGGCATGGTATACTGCATTTTGCATTCATTTTGGCAGTCTGTCAAAAAACAGCACGTGTGCTGTTGTATTTCAGTGAGTAAGCGATGCCAGAGCCCATTTCCCTATCCCTTCTTACTACTTAATCCTAAGTGCAGCACTTGTGACGTTGCTTGTGTTATAGGCGATGGTAGCTACTTACCATCAAGTGCACCATCAGCCTGTCTGACGACCTTAATATACAAAAAATAAAATAAAAAATAAAGCGATAAATATCGTAATTGCCCGCTGAGAGTTACATTTGGAGCATACGCGGATGCGAGTGGAAAGATATGAGGTAATCTACAGGGAATAAATAACCAACAATACAATTTTATATAACCTTCATCGCTTTGTGTTCCTTCGTGTATTGGAAATTTGAAGAATGATATTCCATAAGCGTTTCGATATCATGGAAACGCGTTTGGGGACATCTGTTCTTTTATAATAACCATTTTAACTGAAATAGGATATGCTTTCGTAAAAGCATTATGTACATCGTTATGTAACTTATTGCTTCGTAACAATCCTATTAATATTACGGACCTATATAAACGCGAAAATTTGATGGATGCATGTTTCTTACTTTTTCACGTAAAAACATTACCTGGATTTACATATATGAACAAATAGGATCCTGGTTAAATGTTAGGTTCCGAGTTATTATTGTCTAAAAATACAAAAAATTGGGCACCACCACAGACGTAGATAGTATAGATACCACAAGCCGTTCGCCACTGCGTGCCCGCAATTTGAGCAATGTTCAAATACGGCCCGGCGTAGCCTCAGTCGCTCTTGACTGTGTTTGCGGAAAGTCAACTTTTGAAAAACAAAAAATGTTTAATTGCGCTGTTGTTAATTGTAAAAACACGTCAAAAGTTATTTGTCGAGTGAGGGGAGACGTTTTGTATCATAGGTAAGTAGTTTTGTTACTTATAATATGTACAGTAATCGTCCTCTCACGTTAAACGTAGGTGGTATACTAAATTGGCTCGCGTAGAGTTGGGCGTTGAACATTCGATAGACTAGTCGACGCGTTGTTGCATTGCGGGGTGACGGGAAACGATTTAGTTTGTGTTTTAACATCACTAAATTGTACTCGTGATGTCATGGTAGGAACTAAAAATGTGGCACGCTTTGTTTTCATGCAGTTTGATGAACTTGCGTCATCTATACTATCTATGTCTGTGGGCACCACTGTCGACTTTGCGCCGCCACCCACCTCCAGAGCGATACGTGTAAACGTGTCAAATATTTTCTCAAGTGCTATCATTTTTCAACGCAGACGAAGTTAAAATACCAGCTAGTTTAAAATAAAGTTAAGGTTCGATATTATTTACATCAATTTTAAAATGTATTATTATAATTACCCAATCTTATTAGGGTCATAATCATTTGAATTTCTGGTTTTGCCTGTATTTTAGAATGTGAGTTTTTGCCATTAAACGCTCAAAGAAAACTTTAAACTAAGAATTATACACTCAGAATCTTCATTCTATGCATTACTCGGTGGATTCGATATTCAATCAATATTCCTTTGTTCCAACTCAAGAATAACTTTCATGCGACAAAGTAAATCCACAGTCACGATCCATGACAAGCGATGTTTGTACGTGATACTGTATTTTCAAAGTACAAGGTATTACTTGAAAATGATATTTCATTCGAATGAAAGTTTTGCTATTTTTCACTAGAAAGTGAATATTGAGTTTAAATTGTATTTTACTGTGTATGGAATTAATACAAGTGATTATTACAGTATCCAAAATATTTTTTTAATTTTGCTAATCGAAATAATAAAAAAAAGTCAGATTCTGAAAATCTTCGCTCACGATTTCGTCCGCGTCTCGTGGCAACAGTACTATTTATCTGGATGAGATATCTACTCTGTACCCTCTGCATACTCGTACACTTTTTATGCAAAATATGTAGGTATGGTAAAAGTGTATGAGTAGTTAAGGCGTGAAAGTGTTACAAATAAACAAACTACTATCGCATTTATAACATTAGTTTCATTGTCATACTTTCTTTAAAAATTTTTTTTTATTGTTATGATAGGTAGACAGGCTGACGGACCACATGATGGTAGGTGGTTACCGTCGCCTGTAACACAAGCAACACCACAGCTGCTGCTATGTCGCAAAATCTCTATATGCGTGATTTGTGCCTGAAAGTCCAAGATGTTGTCTTACTGGAAGCTGCCCGAATTATCTCATATCGTAGATAAGAAGCTAATGTTCCCATGCGTGCGTTGTTAAACCTTTACGAATTGACGTGTGATTACCAGATTAACCACGACAATGATGGTCTTTTATCCTAGGACTTTACGGTCTCCTGAATGACCTCTCTTTGCCTCCCCTTATAGTCATTCCCCGACCACCGAGCCAAGCATGCATTTATATTTAGCCATTTTAATTCTAGGTTTCATAAGTACTAATGACTCACTGAGACATTTCGTTTCGTTACCTGCTGGTCCACGCTCCACTCTTTCTACCGATCACTATGCGCCTTTGCTTTCAGACCAACTCATTTCTCCGTTCCTAAAATCCTACTGCCCTTCCGCTTCGGGGGGTTTTACACTAAGTGCTCGCCTTTTGCGACAGCTAGTGCGCTGCCGATTACAGTAGGGTTAAGGATAAGGAATTGGATAGGAAAATGGGTTCTGGCATTCCTTACTCACTTACCGAAACACAACAGCGCACGTGCTGTTATTTCACGGTGGTCTTCTGTAAAGGGGTGGTTACTGCCGTCAGACGGCCTGCCCAAATGACTGTGAAACACAGTGTGCCCTTTTTTATGTTGGGAAATCCATCATGGATTCCCGGCAGCGGCTGCGGGTTATGCTGGACTCCTACCGGCTAAAACCCAACGACTTTCTAGCGCGGCCGTACAACTTCGGCGGCCAAACACAATGCGCCCTGCCACTAATTTCCAGAACGAGACCAGAGCCAAATTTGAAAGTTCATTTTTTCAATGTTGACCCTGCCGGGAATCGAACCCGGGAACCCTAGAACAGAGCGTTAAGGCAAGCACCATAACCACTCATCCAACGGTATTAGTATCCTATGAACGGATCAAAACATTGCTATCTTTGCTAAACTTGTAATTCACATTAAATCCACAGAATCCACGCATTTGATTTAAGTCAACTTTTCATTGATTTGTATTAACTATTTGTTTCTATTTTTAAACTAAAGTAATATGAAGAACCACTTAAGTTATAATGAACTTATTTAATTACCGGTTAGCCGGTTAATTAAGGTGAAGTATAGCCTTCATTAAGGTTATGGTATCCAGTGGTCGCGCGTGGGTCGTCTGACAGTAACGTATTGCCTAATACATATTAAATGAATTAATATTTGATCTATTAAAAAAAAATACTCCATCATTAGAGTTTTACATTCTCTCTTATCAGTAGGGAATTGATTGTCTCATGTGTTATTCTATGTCACAGTCTTTGTGGTATTGATAGCTAGCGACCTGCTCCTGGCTTCGCATGGACGATTTTTTTTAGCAAATTAATACACAAACCTTTCTCGTTTAACGCTTTTTCAGCTAGTAGAATTTAGCTGAGAGACACACAGAAGCAGAGAGCGACGTTTTTTTTATTAATAACTACGTAGTTGGTGTTCGCGGCTTCGCCAGCGATGAAAAATAAAAAATAACGCCTTACTAAATATGAGCAATGTAACGCCTAACATTTTTATTGCATATAGCTTTTCCAGGCGTTAGATGATCCCTCGGGAACAGTACTTTTTTCCTGGATAAAAGGTACCCTATATTTTTTGCATCGTGTATGATAAGTTTCATGATAATCGTTTCAGCGGTTTAGGCGTGAACAGTTAACAGACAGACGGACAGTCACTTTCAAATTAATAATATTAGTATGGATGTAAAAATTTTGCAGCCCGTTACAGAAGACCACTGTGAAATAAGAGCAGGTGTGCTTTTGTATATAAATTGCAAAACTATTTATTTATCTGTTCTTAATATTTGAATTCTTAATTACAATATGAATTTTTAAATTAATGAAATATTATTATGACACTAGGATATATTCACTTCTAATAACAAATCTGTTAAGTAATCAGTTACATAAAATACAATATGACTTCGAATAGCAAATAATGTATTAAGAAATAAATTTCTTTGGTTATTATTTATTACATATAACAAATATAATTATAGTAACATATAAATATTATAAACAAATTGATAAACTGAAAAACAAAATCCTGCTAATATTATAAAATACAGAAGTTTGTGACGATGGATGTTTGTTACTCTTTCAGGTGAAAACTACTAAAAGGATTTGGATGAAATTTGGCACACATATAGTTTATTCCTTGGATTAACATATAAGATTTGTATCCTGGAAAAATGTGTGGTTCCCGAGGGATCTTCTATGAATATAAAAAATTCAGCGCCACTGTCGTGTCGCCTTCGTCACACCGAAAAAATATCAGGCGTTATTAAGAGATTATATTTTTCATTTTTCATTGGCACAACCAGTTGTCTATATTTTTGTAAGTATTATATTTTGACGAGGCCTTCATGGCCTTGGGAATATTTTATTAATTTTGTAATAATAATATATGTGCATTATGATAGTAATTATCGTTACATAATAATTTTATCTGTTGTTATATATATCTTGAACGTATTTTAAAGTATGTATGCAAATGTTTATGTAAGAAAGTAAAGCTACAAACAAATTTCTTTATACAGTTATCTCAAGTGAACTTTGGCAAATAAAACGCATTAGTGTGGAATAATAATTCGGAATTCATAATAATTTCGAGGTAGCATTTTATGAGCTTCGAGCAGAGAAATAATGATGTTCACGGGCTGCTTATACTGAATGTCAGAGCTCTTCTTCCAGATACTACGTCAAGTGTGAATAATGGTTTTTGTTTGAAAGTTTCCAGCAAAGGTTAAATGGAATACGTAACCTTCCATTGTTTCGACTTATAATGTCATCTGGAACAATAACTGGTCGATGGACAGACATTAGTAGATTTGACAAACAGTCATTTACTTCCACTAATGTCATCCTTTTCATTCGCTTTGATTAACCTTTCTACCTGACAGTGATGAAGCCCAAGTGGATTTTATATAAAATAAACAAAAAGCTCGCATGTTTTTAAACGCAATGCATTTAGCCTCTAAACTCTTTAACTTTGGAGTTAGCGTACAGCGTAGAGTTTAGAGTATGTTAAGGTGCCGCTGCACGAGCGTGGAAACTCAGTAATAGGTTGGGATAATAGTAGTAGGTAATAGTAATAATTTGGGAGAATTTGTTGTCTCAACTTACTATAATGCGAATAACCGAAGACAGAATACGACGCCACACATTCGCGCCACTTATTCAACTCACAAAAATAATAAAACATACGCCAGCAATTCCAATATTTTAGAAAAACCTTTATAGATTGTAGCTATTGACATCCCAATTTCAAATGTACATTATAGATAGGATGTTTCCATGGAAAAACATTTTTGGATTTAAGTCACTAATTACAAGAATTCAACCCACGAACATGTCACAAATTCGGCACATTTTAGAAATTAATTATACTAGATATAAAATTAATTTCAGTTTTTTGTTGCGATGCAAACCTTCATATTGTGTCCCAGAAATGTCATGTTTTTATATATTGCTACGACCTATAATTAATGAGTAATCATGGAATTACATAGTATGGAATAAGTAAGCTGTTCGAGTTGGAAAGTGCCATCTTAAGCTTTGAACTCTTAAGAGTAGGCCTAAAATTTAAGTGATTTGAGGAAAACATTTTACAAAATTGTGATTACACACATCGGGCTACAGGCCCTCGGCTAATTGACATAGCTGATACGGTGGTAGATACGCCCTTGTTTACAGTGTTGATATTTTAAGGAATTTAATATAAATAGCCCAGGGGCTATTCATTCAACGCCAGGGCGTTGAATGAAGTAATTGTTACGGAGACACTTTCCAGCTAACAACATATTTAATCACCCAGTAGTAGAACATGATATTTTTTTAAGACTAAAGAATACAAACGGGTTGGCGTAGATATCGATAGACTCAAACAATACCAGATAAATTCAAGAGCTCTCTTGAATCTCTTGTAGGAAACAAGGTAGGTTAGAAGAATGTAATCTAGCTTTACTTTCTCAAGTCACGAAACGTAATAGCATAAGTGCTGTTATTTCACAGTGGTCTTTAAAGTATAAAAATCCTAGAAGATTAACTGACTTTACTTGTTCAAGCGACGAAATAGAAAACAGCACAAGTGATGTTATTTTGCAGTGGTCTTTGAAGTATAGGAAACAAGATGGGATCTGACATAACTTTATCACGCGACGAAACACAACAGCACAAATGCTCTTATTTCACACGTGCCTTCCAATAGTGTTATTACCTAGTTAAACTGCCTATAATTTGTCACTGGATTACTAAACATATATAAATTTACTCGCTGTAAAACCAAAATCTGGCTATGTGCACTTTTTTGAGATTCCAACATTTTGACTTTAGTAAATAGTTCACTGTCTTATCTATCGTATAAAAAAACTGCTAAGTGCTTATGACCACTATTTGTCGAACTACGACATCTTAATAAAATATGCCAGAAGCTAGAATGCAGCAGCTAGAATGTGCAAAATTTAATAAATAATATTTTTTTTAAAATTAAATTTTCATGTTTAAAAGACCATTTAACTGCGTTATTTTTCACAATCTACTTTCCAGTAACTAACTGATTTAGGAATTTAGGTCATATTTTGCGTAACACAAGTCACGCCACACTTTTTACTGCATCGCTCAGGTAAATGTTGTTCCATATTAATTTATTATTTACGAAAGGTCATTCGTTTTATAATCACAGTGCGCTAAGCCTCGTTCGCTAAGCAGCAGTAAAATGGTTAACTAGATTTTCATTTTTTATCGTTGCGACTCATCGCCATAAAATAACTTATTTCGACTTTTTTGTTCGTGATTTCGGTTAAAAGAATTTTATTCTCATAAAAAGAACACATTGTTCGCTTAAACTATGAGAACTAATTATGTACATTTTATTTTATCCATCGGAGATCAATTGCTGCTAACATTACTCCATATATATTTTTTCAATTTATGTTTAAAACTACTTATGGTAAACATCTCTTTCATTACGTTTTGTCATCGATGAGAAAAATCTAAATTCCTGCCACCAAAATTTCCAATTCATCGCTTTAAATATGTCAAAAGGGGCATCAGATAATATTAGTAGATATACATGACTATAAATAGCAAAAAAAAAAAAATTGTAAAAAAAAACACAACTGAATGTATCGGAACACGAAAATGATCCAAATTTAACTTTACAAACAGATCAAACTGTCAGGTTTTTCGGCGTGCCAAGTAGCGTAATCCAAGCGGACCTAAAAGATTGAAGAAAATGCTCGGATGCTCGCTGCGATATCCACTGGCCGGAAAATATGTAAAGTATCAATATATGGGCAACGAGGGATTGACGGCGTATCTAACCAGATCGCATTTTGTAACGCCTTCACATCTTTTTAGCTTTATATGTAATAGGGATGGCAAAAGATCATTTTTAAAATATAATTTTTACCTACATATTACTAAAAATCTGAGCCAGTTAGTATAGGCAACAATAAAAGCATTGCCACAAAATTACAGCACCTGATGCTGTTTCGGTTCGTAAGTATTAAGGGATACCATAGCTCTTTCTTCTAATGTCATACTTACTGTTTATCCGCGACGTTCTGATGTTGTGATTTTTTTAAAATCTACATATCAACCCTTATATCTTGTAACCACCCTAACTCTGTTAATTTTTAATTTAACAAAAAACTTATACGAACATTTTTGTGTAAAACAAAATTCTCTACAATATTTGTCTGAAACTTTTTTTGTATCATTTGAAAAAAAAAAAACTCCTATTAATATTATTATTAAATACTTCTTCGGAGTGGAATCGAAAAGGACATAAATCATTGTTTGTTGACAAACCAGGCCATTGTTTTTTAATTTTAATAATTTCCTGTGAATATTTCAGATTTTGTAAATGGGGATAATATAGAAATAAAACTATATTTAAAAAGAAATTAATAAAATATTATCTACTTTCATTAATTTAATTAATGAAATTTAGGTTTAGGTTTAGGTTTTTAATTTAGGTTATATTTATTTTTCAATTCAGTTCATTTCAGTTTTATTTTATTTTTGATATTTTATTTTATGGAGCAATGTAAATATTAGTGTAATTATTTCATGTGTAATAAATAAATAATAAATAAATAAATAAAATTCGATAATTTACAAATTGAGCGCGAAGCACGTACTCCATATGTTATTCTAATCAGTGCGCTTTTTTTTAATACTTTCAAATTTATCTATCTATGAAACCCCATTACTAAATTACATACCCTAGTAAAATATATAATTTCCTTGTTTTTGTTTTTTCTAATAAAAATATCTAAAAAAAAAAATCTATTTTATTGGAAATTCTAAAAATCCTGAGATTTCCAAAATCCGGCCGTAATCTTGAGATGAGTGAAAAATCCTGAGATCTCAGGACAAATCCTGAGTATGGTAATTCAATAGGTCGTTAAAACCTTATTGGGATATCCTAATCTATATCCAATCCTACTGTAGTCGGCAGCGCACTTGCAGCAGCTGTGGGCGTTACTTGTGTTATAGGCGACGGTAGCCAACTACCATCAAGTGGACCGTCAGCCTGTCTGTCGACATAACATAAAAAAATACTCCATAACTTAATTGTATTTTACGGATGTAACTTTGTTGTATGCTCCGAGAGTAATCAGCATCATTCAACAACTGTCCGCAGTGTCAACAGGGCAAGCGAGCGGAAACTGGAACAATTAAACGGGTTTGCAACTTCAACTGCATTGCTCAATGTTGGAACTTTAAATTAATTTAAAATGAAATATTCCCTAGGTTTCTGAAATTTTCAACGAAGAAACTGATTTATTTTTCTTATTTCATCGGGAATTCGTTGCCCTAGGGAATCTTGTAAACACAAATATTTGTTTTAAGTCTTCGAACTCCAAGATGAACGCTCCAACTACTATTTATGTTGTTTTGTCTTTGCAATATTTTCTATTTTAAAGTTAAAACTGTTTTCAGTTATACGCTTTAAGTTAAAATATATTTTCAAAGTTTTGCTTCTACAAAACTTTCTACTTAAAACATTTATTCAATTTTCATTGCTCATATATTTTTTCAGCCGTTGAATTTAATTTTTATTTATAGATGAAAGGTACCCTATGACCTTTTTTATGTATCCCTGCCAACGTGTTTGCAAAATTTCATATCGGTTGAGTAGACATACAAACAAACTCGCTTCCGGTCTTTGGTCTTTATATTTACAACATAGAGTTTACATTTCAACAGAAATAGCATTCTCGAACTTTCAATGGCTTGCTTACGACCTTATTTACACTTTCTGGAAAATAAAAAACACATCGAGCCGTTTTCGTTTTCGTTATAAATTATTATGTTTTCGTTGTAACTTCAGTTCATAACACACAGTGTGTCCGGTCATGTGTACTAACGATATTCTAGGTAAAGTCAGGTTAAGAAAAGGTTCGTCACCTGAAAGTCGATATTTGCTTGCACCAGGACAATTATCAGTCATGCCAAAATTTCATTTCAAACGTCTGTCAGTTGTCTGCTTAGTGCTTTAGTTTCAAAAGGTACTAAGAGTCTACGACTTGATACAGGAATTAATTTGAAAACTGACGCAGTCGGGGTACGAAAACCCCGACTGATAAATTACAATTATTTTACAATAATTGAAATTATTTTATAATAATTGACCCGATAAATTACAATTATTTTAATAAACAAGTACGCTACACATTGGTGTCCATTCCACTTCCCCTCTATGTGGCAGCCATTTTGTTTTTTCTTCAGATATTCTCTATGTGTGTACAAAAAAAAACATCTTAGTTGTAAATTTAATATTGTGTTGTAGCTTAGCTTAAAATCTGTCCACCTAGTAAAAAATAAACGAGGCCATAAGGGGTTGTTTATGTCGGTTAACATTTTTTTTTGGAGTTGAATATTATTTTAAAGTTATGAAAATGTGAACCCATTGTTTAGTAGTGTAAACGATAGACAATATTGTTTCCCTCCGAATAAGACTATTTTTATTCCAATAAGACCAATAATTTGAGAGATGTGGTTTTTTTTGGTACACACGTAGTGAATATCTGAAGAAAAAACAAAATAACTGGCACATAGAGGGGAAGTGGTATGGACCTGAAATGTTGTGTGTTTGTGTAAAAATAGTTGTAATTTATGTTGTACCTAGAATAACGTTAGTACATGTAACTGTATTATACGCAATGGTAACGTAATGTGTAATTTAACGTAGACTTTAGTGATTTCAGTTTTATTGATAGGAATATTTCTTACAATAATATAATGACATTATAAAAAAAATTGTAGAAACATTTCCACATCAGATCATTCATCGATTTTCGATTTGTATCCATAATTGAAGAATTCTAAAGCTTAACATTGGTTACAATGTCACTCAATGTATTCGAAGCAAGGGGACCTTTTAATCCTGTCATAAAAGTTTCTGTCCCATTTTTGAACGCCTCCGACCTTTCTGCCGAATATAAAAAGGAAATGAACTAACGAACCAACATAATGTAAGTGATATCATTTTAAGAGGATATTGTTTCCTTTTAAATTAACATAACTACGTCTAAAGCCATTAGAGTAACTGAAATGTTACTTAAAAACTCTTCATTTATTAGTTTAAACTAATTCGTGTATTAATAAATTTCATAATTTGTACTTTGCTCTGAAAATTCACTGTATTTCACATTTTCTTTACGTAAAGGCCTTCGGACAGGCTGAATGTCCACTTGGCTACAGTTGACAATTAACACAAGCAACGCTACATGTCCTGCTAGTGCGTTGCCGACCTAAGTAGGTTGAGGATAATGGATTTAGAAGGGATAAGATAAGGAAATGGTCTCTACCATCCCCTACTCACTCACCGAAACACAACAACATATATTCTGTTAATTATTCTGTAAAATCTTCTTTTAAGGATGTAGTTACATTTAAGGATGTTTTAAATGATGTAATAATAAATCATTTAATTCAGACATTAAAATTCATATAAGCAGCTACATAAAACTGCGATATATACAACTAAATTTAACTAAACTAAACAAAAATTTAAGTACATATATTTTAATTATATTGTTATTTTTTTATCAACCTATGTCGTATTCAGCCCCATCCAAAATATTTGAATGGGACAATCGACCTTATCTACTAAGAATAAATCGGATGGCTTAGAGTTTCTAATGATTAACCATGATGATTAACCATCACGTGACATTAAACACCGTCAGAGAAGCGCATGTAAGCGTGACGTCACACCTCGCGAACATTTTATAAAACGAAATTAATATTTTAACTCAAATAAATCAAAAAACCCTATTCAAGTCATAACATTTTATAGGTTGTGTGTGACATATTATGGTAGATTTTGTAAAATTCATTTCTTTTACTATACATTTATAAATAGATACATCAAGTTGTGTTTAATACTTACATCAAAATGATCTTCACAGAAATAAATTGTGGAATCAGTTGATAAAGTAAGAGCATCTTGCCTCCTTGCCATTTTTAACCACTTTCTTCGTATTTTTTTATTTTTTGGAACGTATATGAATAATTTGTTTGGGGTTTTTATCGTTGTACTTTTACATTGGGGCACTACACAGTATTTATAATACGAGGAATTCATTATTTATTAAAAAACACAATTGACTGTCATAAAGAAACACGGTTGTTTTGCGAGGTGTGACGTCGTTCAAGCCATGACAGTCTTGGCCTTTTTCGCGGTCAATTTCAAGTTTATTTGTAAAAACTCAAAATGCTAATGTAAAAGACCTATTTTTCTTAAAATAACATATTTTTGGGGTGAACTAGATGCTAAGCTATAGTTTTAAACTAATTTCCAAATTTTGTCAACTAGCCTATTGTTTTCAGAATGCTATTGTTACTGCTACGCATCCTGTGTTATAAGGATGGCATCCTCTTCTTTCTTATGGCATAAAAATCATCAGTATGATTTTGGACAAACATTTCTGATTCACTACACTACAATAGCGTGGTAGTCTCAACAGCATCCTGAAGGCATTATTTTACTGGATGCGCAGAGCATTGTACGCTCTTCGTGCATAAGTCATGTTTATGACTGCCCTGCTACTGCTACATAATTATAAAATAAAGTCGCTGACTGCCTCTGTCTTTTTCTCCGCTAACTTTTTCTTAACCATTCAACGAATTTTGATACAGTTTTCACTATTGGATAAACCAGGAAAAAAATGCAGCCATGCGAAGCCCGGGGGCGGGCGGGTAGCTGATACATTACAATAATGAGAAGATACACATGATTAATTGTAATTATATACGTCTTCTCACTAGTATTACAATATATACATTAACAGACTTGTGGAGAAGTATTGGATAGGTATTTTTCTAAAGGTAAATTCATTTTGGTACCCATTCCAATAAATCGGTTTCATTTAAAAATATTCAAATTACGAAAAGAAAATTCATTGAAAGCTTTTCTCCAATCTCGGAACGGACTGCTTCAGTGGTTTAGAGAAAATTAAAATCAAAGGCAGACTGTGTTTCTCAGAATGAAAACATTGCGGCTTAATTTATTGGTAGCATAGAAATATACAAAAAAATTCGTATTTTCAATGATTAGATCTAACTGGATTAATAGCAATATATTGGCTAGAACTGGTAGGTAATTTTTTTTAAAAGGATTTCAAAATCATATAATTTTAAAAGGATTTAAAAGGAATTTTGAGATAAAATTTTTAGTCAAGTGTCTAAAATAGTATAAATAAATAAATAAAAAATGAATGTATTCAATATTAAATATTCACTAGGTACCTTAGTGAAACTATCTGAATTATATTGTAACCGTTGAAGTTCGCTTGTCCCCCTTGCAGGGCTTCGCTAACTCCGTCAACGTCACTCACCAATTAGCTTCTCGGTATGAGACTCAGGGATGTACGAGTATATTATCTCAAAAAGGGCGCCTTCCGCCTGAAGGATATATATAAACAAAGAAACACGGAACCTTTGATCACACAGCACTTTATTGAAGGATAAGGAATACACTCACATACACACAAAGAAAATACCTATACAAGATTGCGCTCCAGGCCCTGATATTTGCCAAAGCACTTAATATACATAAAAATTTAACCTCAACGTCTCTAAAAATACAAAATATAAGGTAAACTGTACACTTCATTAATTGTAAAGACAAGAAAATTGAGAAATACGTGGCAACACTGAATGTCACAATCGTATAGACTCACGTGGATCTACACTGCGCGAGGACGTCTTGGCAATGGAGAGTTGTCCGATGCACGTCAATAGGTGGAATTCTGCCCATCCAGCAGAGATGGTGAGTGATCAGGCTTCGCGTTCTTGGGATACCTGCAGACCAGTGATGACCCGTGTCGTCCCGGCTGCCAAGCAGGTTCGGATCAAACAAATGTCGGCCTGAGCTGACAAAATGAGGCGGAGGATTGTCGAGGATGTCGATTTCACGTTTTTTTCTATGTTTACATTTGTACCAATTTTCAGCTATATGCGAATTATAGTAACCATGAATGTCTATTTTGATCGGATTATAATATGTACTTAGAACTGACAAGGACTCAAAGAGAAACTTTAGGGGAATTAGTATTGAAATATTATCTTTAAATTTACTTATAACTACTTTTTTACTATATTTTTTATTCTTTGTCACAATATGTAAAAGACAATAGCTATTAATTTTCCCATTTTTATGTCCGTATTCTTCATCATAAACGGCTTGACAGGACATCGCACTTCCCCTGTGTCCCTAGCCACCGTTATCAGGACCGACATCCTGTGTGCCTAATCGGTTTTAAAAAAACGATAACCAATTATTTATACCATATGTATACCTTATGTCATTTTCAAGCTATGAACAAATAAAACTGTGATCAATTTGCAGTTTTTATGGATTTACTGAATAATAATGAAAATTAATTTAGTACAATAAATGAAGTTTAATTTGTTGCCTTTACCTACGTACGTAAGAGTACGAGTTACAGATAGGTAAGAGTTGACTCTGTAAACCGACCTGTTGGTGTCTATACATATTAAATACGTGAACCTAGGAAGGAAATTGCATTGACGGTGGAATGTGAAATTGGTTAAACTTAAAGTTTATATGGAGAAGGACTGGAGCAAGCTAATAATAATATCCATTAGAAATACAATGAATAAATTAAAGTAAATATTACACACGTAGGCAATCTCTACTCGAATTTCGGTCACTGGGCGATCATTAGTACAATTAAAAATAATATTTATTGGGTACTCTTCGGGTTTCTGGTCCCAGTTCGTAGCGAAAATATAATATTAAAATTGTATTAAGTTACCGTTGGGACCAGTTCCACTTGCGATGGATCCACTTGGTAGATTACTCAAAAAGGACTCAAATATAACTTTTACCCGTGACTTAATCCTCGCCCCCTTTTCCTAGAAAACATTTATTCAATCTTTATATTTCATAAAGATGTTTTTCGTCAGGGATTGAATTTTTTATTTTATAACTAGCTGAGCCCGCAACTTCGTACGCGTGGTAGTCGGTATAGCATATAACTTTTTTGTTTGTAAACCAATTGGAGTGAACGGAATACTAAATGTGACGGCAAGTTTGCTACAATAAATTTTTTTTAATGTTAAGATCGGCAGACAGACTGACGGTCCACTTGATGGTAGGTGGCTACCGTCGCCTATAACACAAGCAACGCCAAAGCTGCTGCAAGTGCGCTGCCGACTACAGAAGGATTTGGATAGGAAAATGGGCTCTGGCATCCCTTACTCACTCACCGAAACACAACAGCACATGAGCTGTTATATCACGGAGGTCCTCTGTAAGGGGGTGGTTACTGCCGCCAGACGGGCTCCTCAAGTGACTGCGAAACGCAGTGTGCCCTGCCACTACTTAAAACCGAACTTTACATCAGTGAAAACCGCATTCAAATCGTTTAAGCCATTTCTGAGATTAGCGTGCACGAACGCACAGACAATCAGACATACAGATAAACAGACAAAATTTCTAGAAGCTATTTTTTTGACCTCGGTAACATGAGTACAACGTGTACAAATTGTTTTTTTGAAAAAATATTTAATGTACAGAGACACGGCTCGTTTACGATTTAATATTTGTATATATAGATAATCCCTTCTCACTCGGGAACAGTGCTAATTTGTTTTATTTAAAAGCAATATCGAGTTTTTAATTTATTATTTATATGACTTTTATATTCAACTGTACAGTACGCCCTATTGTCCGCGAGATAACGTATTAAAAAATAGGTAAAATACAATTACGTCTAGTCGCGTAGATCTGCGAATTAATTGCCCGCGAGTTAACGTATAACCCCTCTTTTTCTAGAAGAAAGGTACTCTATGTCCTTTTCTGTATCCCCATTTATGTATTATAGAATTTCATGATGACAAACAAACAAATTTCTACTTTAATGTTTATAATATTAGGAAAGCAGGTAAAGTTTAGCATTAAAAGAGAAACCCCGTTTTCTATACAAGCCTGGGCTATGACTGTACATGAGTCTTAAAATTTCTGTTAAATAAATATTAAAAACGACTAAAATTTAGGGCTTGCAATAGATAAAGAAATCTCATGGGGTTAGTTTATAGGGGCGGGGTTAATTGCAGGGGTGCGTCATTTGATTTTATTGGGTCGAACGCCGGAGGGCCAGAGGTTTACTGAACATGATTTAGGTCAAAAGGGCCTACATTTGTAACGTCGAAATGAAAAGAAAGGTATACGCTTCAGCGGATCCATTCCATAGCTGCCAGCGACGTGTGCCGCAATAAATTGGAAAATTGGATAAATATGAAAAAAAAAAGAAGAACCGGAACCAAAAGACGATTCTATTCAATGTGCGTCTATTGTGCAGAATGATTCTTTCGTCAATGAAAGGAGGTAAATGAATCCCAGTTAGACCTGATATTTCGTTTGCAACAAATAATCTTTGAAGTCATGTGAGAGATCGAACTAAGAGACGAGGTGGTATTCGGTATAGCGTGTATCTTTTTTGTTTGTAAACCGATTGGAATGAAACAAACACTAAAATTACGGCGTTTAAATCGATTAAGTCGTTTCTAAGATTAGCATGCACAAACGCACAGACAAACAGACACAGACAAACAGATAAACGGACAAAAATTCTAGAACCTTTTTTTTACCTTGGTAACATGTGCAAAGTAAATACTTAATGTACAGACACTTGATATAATATATGTGCTACCTATACCTACATGACATGTAGGTATAGGTACATACTAACCTATACAATGTATAGGTTAGTATGTATGTAAGTATGTATGTAATTTTAGTAAACAGTATAGTTGTTGTAGTAAAGATTTATCCCAAACACTAAATACGGGAAGCTTGCGTTAAATTCAACAGTGAAAACCGCATTCAAATCTGTTAAGCCGTTTTAGAAATTAGCGTGCACAAACGCACAAACAGACAAAAAATTTAAAAACTATGTTTTTTTTTTAAATTATTAATGTACTGGCACTGCTCGTTTACGATTTTATTAAATGTATATATGTATAGATTATGTTGTTTACTATTACTATGCTTACCTATGCTTCACCCTATTAAAAAAAGTATGTATAATATATACTACTCAAAACAAAATAAGGGCCACTGGTTTATTTACATTTAAGTGCACTTTAGTAAACTGAAAGTAACTGATAAGTAGCATTATATTGATATTACGAACTCTTTGGTGTTTGATCTCTTTTATGCTTCCTAATTTGAAAAATATTGGCCATCGTTTTAAAAAAAAAAATTGGAAGTTTTTCTTATGTTTTTCTTCGAATGTCTTCTTAACTTGTTTCGGTTATTTTAGGAAAAAAGTTTTACTTTTTCAATTTTAATTGATTCATTTCTCATCTCGCGTTAATCATGCCACCAGTACGAAGGCACATGGATACAATTACAGCAACCAGAGCCATAACTATGATTCAAGAAGGACGTTCTCAGCGTTACGTGGGTTTGCAGTTGGGTTTTCTCGAAGAGCTGTCCAAAATGTATGGAATCGCTTCCAAGAGACCGGCAGTGTTGCCAGGAGACCCGGTTCAGGTAGAGTTCGTGTAACAACGGCGCACGAGGATCGGTACGTCCAACTAAGTGCTCGTCGTGATCGTACAGCAACGGCCCGTAAGTTACAACACCACCTACGGCTGACAACGGGTACCTGTGTCAGTGATCAAACTATACGTAATCGATTGTACGAAGACCAGCAAATGTCAAGACGTCGAGTTGTTCGAATTCCTCTGACTAGGGTTCAACGTGCAAACCGTTTAAGATTCTGCCGTCAGTATTTGAACTGGGGGATTAATCAGTGGGGCAAGGTGCTTTTTACAGACGAGTGCAAAGTAATTTTTTTTAATGATGATCGGCGTGTTAGGGTGTGGAGACGACGCGGCGAGCGTTTTTCGGAGTCCTGCATCCACGAAGTTGACCGTTTCGGTGGTCCCAACGTAATGGTTTGGGGTGGGATTAGTTTACACGGTAAAACCGAGCTCACCATTTTAAATGCGGGTACCGTAACTGCAAAACGTTACATCGAAGACGTCATCAGGCCTCAAGTGATCCCATTTGCACAGCGAGTGGGGCCTGGATTCATCCTGGTGCAAGACAATGCCCGTGCACACACAGCTCGATCGACACAAACTGTCCTAGAAGGGTCTCATATTGAGGTATTACCATGGCCAGCTAACAGTCCGGATTTAAATCCAATCGAGCAATTGTGGGACCAATTGAAACGAAGGGTTAGAGAGAATGAGCAAGGGGTCTACAACCAACAGCAGCTGATTGACGCTTTAAAACGTGCCTGGGAGGAGATTCCAGATGAAAACGTGAGGAATTTGATCCAGAGTATGCATACGAGGCTTCAGGAGTGTATTGCTAAGAGATGAGGACATACTCGTTACTAAAAAGAAGAAACAAAAGTGACAAGAACAGTATTTTGTCTTTTTCCGGTGATTTCTTTTGTTCATGTTTTTCATTCAAAATGGCCAATTTCATTATGAACTTAAAAAAAACAGTTCATGATCATTATTTTAAACAATTATTAGCCTATATTATAACCAATAACATTATTTTGTAGTTACATAAGTTAAACAATTTAATGTCTTCATTGTTTTCATGGTACAACAAAAAATCTTAGTGGCCCTTATTTTGTTTTGAGTAGTATATATTTTAAAACAAGAATTTATGCGTGCTGCATTATAAAAAGTTTCTCTTGCCATGCACTCCTATTATCATCACCTACGTATATTCTAAACAACCCAACGCATTTTGATAGGGTTTCCACTAATGGAAATAGCGACAAATGAGGAAGATTTATGTAAGTATAATTTTTGCAAAAAAAAAAGAAAATTATGGGTCGCTATTCTACCATAATGGACATAGAATGTATTATTAGAGTTATGGTACGGTCTTTATTTAAAAATCACATGAAATACGCTCATTTGTGTCAATTTTGAATCTGGAATTGTACTAAATCTAATTGTCGAAACACATAAAGACGGTATAGTTTTAGAAAAACTATTTTTTCCGCAAAAAATTTATAATAAACAATGTATTTTTCATTGCCTAAAATTCTATAAAAAATTCTATTTAAAATTCTATATTTAACCGACTATTTTCCATGTAAATAATAAAATACAATACCCATACTGTGTCTCAGTAAATGAAACTAAATGTTATTGCCAAATTTAAGCACGAACTGTGAGTATAAATCATCGTTTAGAGAGTAAACATCGAATATAGAACAATGTGAAAATGTTCAAGCTTCCGCGGTCCACCCCGGTACGGTGTGTTGGGTCGGCATACATTAAACAATAAACAGTAGGTACACTCCGATAAAAGTAATACAATCTATATCTATCTATACATTCTACTTCTTCTAAAACATCCTACGGCTTTTGATATAGTTTTCACAAATGGTGGTATGGCCGTGTGTAAATAATTACCATCCTAGGGCGTGTGCGGGAGCGGATTTGGTGTCTCCTGTGGATTGGCGCCAGCATACAAACTTAAGAGCGATTGAGTAAACAGTACCTGTTCGACATATGCATTCAGGTCCAGGTGTCCTCCAGATGAGAAGCTTCAGCTCGGCGCCAGTCAGAAATACAAATTATTGTCCACAATGAAACACTCCTTTAAGATTGTAGTGTGTTGCTAGATTCATAAAGCGTTTTAAACAAATTATTGTTTATAAGCGAGGCGAGCGAGGTCGCGTCCGCAATGGACGGCGACAAGCGAACTACTGTTGCCCTCTTTCGCCCGAAACTGCGACAAGGCCAGCTTTAAATACAACGTCCAACCAAATGGAAAGAGCTTTAAACGAGGAAGGTTTGTGTATGTAATTTGCAGAAAAAAATGCATCCTTGTGAAGCCGGGATTTTTATATCAAGACACAACACTTGATATAATTTTTTTTTTTAAAGAAAACAAACTATAACTGTTCGTTGATTGCGATAGCTGGTACAGATTTTTAAAATTACGGAATTTATTATTATTAAAATCATCAATTCACTACGATTGAAATTATGGACCCCCATAGTTTTTCAGCACGACCTGTCAAAAGCAGCATGGATATAGCATCGACTGAACATAACTTATTATCAATCCATTTAGGTTGTCTAAAAAATTAAACAAAAAAAGAAAATTACAATGAAATCAAAGATGTAGAACATATAACAACTCAATTAAAATTTATTTTGTTACTATAGATTGGGCTGTGAAAAATTCTAGAATATTATAAATTAACTGTGCTGAAGCCAGTAAAATGTTTGTGTGGTTTTTTTTTATGTAAAGTTTGTCAGACAGGTTGACGATCCATTTGATGGTAGGTGGATACCGTCGCCTATAACACAAGCAACGCCAAAGCTGCTGTAAGTGCGCTGCCGACTGCAGTAGGATTAAGGATAAGGGATTAGGAGTGGATAGGGAAATGGGCTCTGGCATCCCTTACTCACTCACCGAAACACAACAGCACACGTGCTGTTATTTCACGGTGGTCTTCTGTAAGGGGGTGGTTACTGCCGCCAGATGGGCTGGCCAAATGACTGCGAAAACGCAGTGTGCCCTGCCACCACCAGACCACCAGACGGGCTACTAATCGCAGTGTGCCCTTCCAAGATTTAATAGAGTTTAATCACTGTATTTAAAACACTGTGGCGTCATATAGGCCTCGGCGGTGTTCAGTTAATTACAGGGGTCGATGCTAATTGCGTTCCTGAGGGCGACACGTCCGGCCATGGGAAGAATTAACTACTATTGACTTTAACTTTAGTGGTACCTATAACGGAGAATAGTGCTATTAAATGAGTTTGGTAAAATTAACTGATTTCAATAGGTCTATTGAATGCCTGCCGCCTTCGATCAACAATACAACTAGATTAAAGGTGATAGCTCTGAAAACGGCCCGAGAAATAAGAGCACAACATAAGCGTGTGCTCTTATTTGCGACAGTACGGTTCAACCAAAGCCAACGTTCGGACGCGTTAAAATGCCACAGTGTGCGTTTAAAAACAGTTAAAAAGCGTTTAGACTTAAGGTATATTTTAAGTTAATTTAACAGATATAAACAGATATAGCTTTAAGTATAATAAACACAAGATCAACACGGACTGTTTTTCGCTTTGATTTTGTATGAGACCTTTAATCTAGGTGTATTGTTGATCGTAGCCTGCCGCATTATAAAATTTAAAGTGAAAAGTGGTAAGGTAGGTAGTATGACTAGCTGAATCCGGCCCCGCTTCGTTGCGGTATTCGCGTGGGGAGCGCGCTGGACTTATTACATATTACATTCACATAGCCGTCAAAATAGTAAAGCTTCAGTTTGATCACACGCCAAAGTGAGTAAATTATTAATATTACTGTTTATTGTGTCTGTTTGTATTTTATTAAAAATGAAAAAAATATATGAGTTGTAGGTTTCCGGGATGATGGGCCAGGTCTGTTGGAAATTCTTCCAAACGTTTCGCCAACAACTGCGGTTGACATCCTCAGTGGTGTAGTCCGTATTAGAAGAAAAAGTACATCACATCACTGCACCGCAATGCAACAAACTGTGACACACTGCACTGCACTTCACTTCTGCACTTTTCGACTTCTCGAGCGAGACTGATTTGTCGATTGGAATGTTCCTATATTTGTATCCCCACCCTGTGGTTGAATTAGTGGGGTGTGGTCACTAGGAGAGGGGTCATAATGCCCTCTCTTTCTTTCATTAATATTATTCTTGCGTAGTGCCGGATACCAAATGTTGTGTAGCCGATTATCTGCAGATTCGACTGTGCGTCGAACAACCAATCTTCCAATCTTTCCTTCCCTAACACATAATATAATACAATAGAAGTAGCAGATTAGTAATATCCGCTTCCAAGGGCTACTTCCAGCACTATTTAGACTCTTCATTAATTTAAAAATACGTAAATTCCACGTTAAAAAGAATCCCAATAAAAATGACAATATTACATTATAAATATTGTTGTCGCTATTCTATTTACCTTACTAATTAGTGAAAATACTAATTCTGTTGTATCAGAATTTTCTATATTTCAAAATATACATACATCTAAAAGATTTTATATGAAAATATAAAAAAATTTGAGAATTACATTTTTAGATAATGATATACTATTTGATAAACAAAAAGGCATTGGTATTTTGTCGTGTCGGCATCTCCGTCTATTTGTCGAGATTACTGTCGTTGCGACAATTCCCTTGAGTCACATCCAGCAAACTAGCAACCTGACCTAAAGGGGGATGGAAAGTGTAAAAACTTTTTGTGGCGTATATCAGCTGGAAAACACAGAATACCGCAACAATAACTATATATAACTAAGAGTTCTTCTTTTGTCTAGTTTTGTAAAGAAGAAGCTGTTGAACTTCGTTCGTGTCACCTATTGATAAGTTCAGAGTTAAAACGCTATTAAAAGATCATTAAATATGATTTATTATCCCACATTGATTATATTGATATACAAATATTTCTTTGTCGTTTGTCTTTGTCAAATCCATTTAATGACTTAAGGTCAACGAGTAATGAACGTGAAAACATCATCACAAACTTCGAAAGGTGTTCTTTTAGTTTAATTTATTATTTATTTTATTTTATTCTCCACAAAAATCCTACAGCAATGCAGCAGAATATAATATACAAGAGAGATAGCATTAACCATCACATTGCCATTTACAGGACTTCATTATGTACTCAAATTTTGTTGAAAAGTAAAAAGATTATTCACAGAGTGAAATAAAATAACACCATTTTTTTATTTGGCCCTATTAACGAACATGAAAACGTTTTAAAAATTTTATATTATTAGCCCCCTGTTTCGAATGCATGCATTTTTTTTTCAAATTAATACATACAAACTTTCCTCGTTTATCGTTTTTTCCATTAGTGAAAACCGTATCGAAATCGATTGGGTAGTTTAGAAGATTTGGCGGAGAACAGACAGAAGCCGACAGATAATTACAGATTTTTACGATTGCTTCAGAGCGGTTAACTAAAAATATAGAATTTTTTGACCCTACTCATGAATATGAAAATATTATGAAATTTATATGTATATTATATTAAACAAGAGTTATAGAATTGGACTTAAGGGGAGGACTTAAATCAATTTAAAATATGGATTTAAAAAAGAAATTACTACGTCATTATTAAAATAAGGTCGATTATTAATTGTATTTGTAGGAGTTTAAGGACTTTGAGTATTATAATATTTTATCGAGCTCGTATTTTATTTATATTCTACACTAGCTGAGCCCGCAACTTCGCACGCGTGGTATTCGGTATAGCGCGTAACTTTTTTGTTTGTAAACCGATTGGAATGAAAAAAAAAACACTAAATTTTACGGGAAGCTTGCTACAATACATCAGTGAAAACCGCATTCAAATCGGTTAAGCCGTTCCAGAGATTAGCGTGCACGAATTCTAAAAACATTTTTTTTGTAACATAAATAAATACAATGTGCACAAATTGTTTTTTTTTTTTTTTTTTAAAAATCTTTAATGTGCAGATACGGCTCCTTTACGATTCTATTATATGTACTGGCCCCCGGCTTCGCCCGGGGTGCAATTTTTATAATTATGAACAATTTTTATAATTATGAACAATTTTTATATATATGAACGTTTATCCCTCTTTCCATTATTGAAAACCGAATTAAAATCGGTCTACCCGTTCTCGTGTGATGCTGTGACCAAGGGAAATGGGGATTCATTTTTATATACAGAAAAAAATAGAGAGTGAACATTATATAATTATTACAATGCTGTATGTATTTAGTGCTATAAAATTATGTGACTGATTTTTCAAATGAATTTCAGATGGTTCAGATTCAGATTCAAATGGCATTAAAACAGTTCTAAATAGGCTTCCAAAATACTACATTTCAGATAATATCGTGATAAGATGCGGCCGCGAAATAATACTGTTTAATTTAAACGTTCCCCAGGTTTAGGCAATTTTACACTTTCGTGGCTGGAAATTGGACGGGTAGAGCGTTTTCCAGTTGTAGAGTTTAGCTAGCAGCTTATTCAGTGGTTCATTAAGCGCTGCAGTGGGTGGGTGTAGGTTGTGCAGGGGGTCGAGGTATTCAGTGCAACCATGCGGAACCCCTCTCAATTGCTGTCAACGTTCAATTTAGCTCCCAACGTCTATCGAGATATCTCGTACAGAAGCTAAAATACTTTCTTCAATCTAAATTTATTTTTACGATTGCGGCGTAAAACTTTCTCAGAGCTTCAATTCAATTTAAATGAGCTTTTTGTATTCGTTTGCAACTGGGAATACGTGGTTTCTTTTTATGTTTAGATGTCGTGACTTTTTCTTTATTTATTTATTGTTAGAGACAATAGCAAAATGTAAAAATTAAATTGATAATAGCAAAAAAAATTTTTGAGCTCAAATTAAGCTTAACTAGTGTTGTATCTGTATAACTTTGAGAACAGTCGTAAGATAACTTTTAATTCAAATAATATTAAAAATGCCAAAGTTTGTATGTTTGTCGTCAATAACTCAAAAGCGGCTGAACGGATTTGGATGAAATTTGGCACACAGGTAGTTTATTACTTGTGGATTAATATTACAGGACACTTTTTATCCTGGAAAAATGTCGGATTCCCGAGGCAGCGTCCAAATATATTTAAAAAAGTCGGTACCACCGTCGTCACAACTATAAATATGTCAGGCATTATAACTCATATATTTTAATTTTTCAACTCATACGATGTCGCGGGTTCAGCTAGTAGTATTATAAATATGCTCAGAATCCGTACTGTAGCATTGTAATATTATAAATAAAATTATAAAATATAGTGTCAGATATTATCTGACACTATATGACTCATGTACCTAATGGTAACATGTGTAATATATAGAGATGCTTGGAATTGATAGCTGGATATTTGTTTTTGGAGTTTATAAGAGATTACGCCTTAAGAATTTCATATAAACCCTCCCGGTATGGAAATTTTATGAGGAGTAAAATTAATACAAGCGTTAACTAACGAACGAAACGATAGCGCGTTATAAAAAATGCGTTATGCCGGCGAAAAAGTTTTCTATATGAACTTATAAAACGTAGTGACATGTGTGTATACCGAACGTAACTAAATAATATAAAGTAATTAGGTTGATCGACACGAGGAAAATTAAATACTTATTTTTATGCCTTTAATTTTATACCTGACACACACTTTTTATTTAACGCTTATAATATTTTATACTCCTCATATAATTTCTATACCGGCGGTATATGAAAATCGATTCTCCAAAAAGCAAAACAAACAACATTTATATTTTTATATATAAAAATCAATCGCAGTGCGTTAGTCTCGCAATTACACAAGAATGGCTAGAACGATTTTAATTCGGTTTTCATTTATGAAAAGAGGGATAAACGGGGAATGTTTGTATATTTAAAAATTGCACCCGGGGCACAGCCGGGAGCAGGTCACTAGTTAAATATATAATTTAGTACATTTTGTGTATTTTTATATATAGA
This sequence comes from Bembecia ichneumoniformis, assembly GCA_910589475.2. Lineage (NCBI taxonomy): Eukaryota > Metazoa > Arthropoda > Insecta > Lepidoptera > Sesiidae > Bembecia > Bembecia ichneumoniformis. The sequence goes on along the minus strand of OU342524.1, from coordinate 15,830,862 downwards.
GTTTACATAATATCTCGTCCGTCACTCATTTTCTAGCCATATACTTCCTTAAAGAATCTGTATTAAGAACCGTCAGTAATAGTAAAATAACAACAATTGTAAGAGACTGCAATTTGGTCCTAGATAATAAAAATATTTTTATTTTTATATCCATTAATTTAATTATATTTAGTAGCAAAAGGTACTAAATACTCGTATAGTATTACAGGTTTACGGCCGAACAGAATTACTTGCACAGGAATGCGAAGCACGTATACCAAGCGATTGCTTGCATGAGCATACCCTAACAACTCTTTTCTTAATAAGAATTGAGACTCAAGAATAAACATTTTAAAAGCGTTCGAGTTAGGTTTAGTGTTCATAAAATTTAGTTACAAATGAACCACATCTTTGTAATGGCACTTTTGAGTGCCTCTTTGTACTGGTCTTCCACTTACAAGATGTGATATAAAAGACTACCATGAATTAATAATACTTGTGCTGTTTTCTTTCGGTGCATAATTATTAAGGGTGCCAGAGCTGATTTTCTTATCTTTATCTTCTTCTTTGTCCTTTATCCTATCTGATAGGATAGAGGAAGGTCTGTTGCGTACATGAACATTCGTGGTATTGCGTCTGCTCCAAGATCAAAAGCTACCATCAAATGGGCTATCAGACTGTCTATTATCCCTCAACATAAAAAACGATCCTTACTTTTACAGTAAATTTAAATTAACATGAATATTAACGGCTGCACAAGACAAGTCTTATAAAATATTAGAATGGATGCAACATTAACGAAACATTTGATTCGATTATTTTTTTATGATAAAGTTCGATAGGCAGGCTAACATTTGATGTAAGCTACCGTCTCTTAATAACACAACACCAGGGGTGAGCATGTGTGCGTTGCTGCATTTTTATTACTGCATTTTCATTCTAATATGACTGCATTTACTTAAATGGATTTCCATCTAGTTTAATTTCTATATATCGAATGTCTGTAACAAAAACAAATGAAGAAAAGTCATGCACAGTCTCGTTAACTTCGTATAAAAAAATAAAGACGCTAATTGAATCAAAACCGAGACTACGTTTTCCCGGAAAATGTTTATTGGCAAAAATACGAACCAGAAAGGCAGGGTTTTCGCTGACGTTTTACCTAGAGTACTTTTTTAAGACAAACAAAACTTCCGAGAAGCAATTCTTTTCGTTAGCTATTCGTTAGCTAGCTAAAACGTATTCATGACTTTATGGCTAAAATTGATATTTTTTTTAATGTAAAGGTCGCCAGACAGGCTGCTGGTACACTTGATGGTGGTAGGTGTCTATGGTTTCATACTAACTATGCAAAAAACACCTATGCACTGCCTACCATAGGGGTTGAGGAAGGGATAGGGAAATGGGATCTGGCATCCCTTAATCTCTCACCGAAACACAACAGAACGCATTCTGTTATTTCACTTTAAGATGTTGTTATTGCCGCCAGACAGGCTGTTCAAATGACTCAAAAGGTGTCTTGCCTATACCTACTTGCCAGAACCAGACCAAAGCCGACTTTAAAAAGATCATTTGCAAAGTTGGCCCTGTCGGGACCTGGGACCCCTTATATAGAGCACTAAGGCAAGCACCTTTAAATAGGCCTTACCTTATCAATAGTCTTGTCAATATATCTTTGGTATATTGGTTTTTTCAATATATCTTTCGTAGCGGCCATATAATTATGAATAGGCGCGCGCCGTATTCGTACGTCTATGGTAGCGGCAATGAATACTACGTTAAGCAATTACGTGTGCGTTCCCCATTGTGAAATAACACCACTTTTTTATTTTATTTTGTTTTATGTTAAGATCGGCAGACAGGCTGACGGTCCACTTGATGGTAGGTGGCTACCGTCGCCTATAACGCAAGCAACGCCAAAGCTGCTGCAAGTGCGCTGCCGACTACAATAGGATTAAGGACAGGGGATTGGGAAGGGATAGGGAAATGGGCTCTGGCATCCCTTACTTCACTCACCGAAACACAACAGCACGCGTGCTGTTATTTCACGGCGCTCTTCTCCAACGGGGTGGTTACTGCCGCCAGACGGGCTGTCCAAATGACTACGAAACGCAGTGTGCTATTGTGTGTCGGTGCATGAGTAAGAGATGCTATAATTCATTTTCCTATCCATGTCCCTTATCCTTCATTTTATCCTGGATAGGAAGCACAATTGAGTTCCTTGTGTCGTTACTGGTCTTAAAGACAACTACAGCTATTTACCACCACGTGTACCTTAAGACTTAATTGTCTTTGCCTCACGTTGTTTGTATGAATTTTTTTAGAAAAAAAGCTGTAATATGCCCATCACCTTGTCTTACAGAACAATTAATTTAAAATACATTTGTCCGTTGGTCTATCTTTCATGCAGGTCTCATAGAGCAGAATTTAATTAGTAAGGGTTGCTATACATAGCTAGTCGGCATAGCCAGATGGTAAAATCGAATATAATACGTAGATGAAAGTTTAACAAAAAGGCTGAATATAGTCGGTTCGGTATAGCTGGATTCGGGTAAGCCTAATGAAAATCGAACATGTAGAACGTTCATGGTCTGCTTTTTCTTCAACAAAAATTGCCGAATGAAATGTGCCGGCCCGTCAGTGTTTACCTACATTATAGCCAGTAAACTACCAAATTGTATGAAAAATATCAACATTTAATTTTGTTCTTAATATGAGATCAAAAATTCTGTATTTAATAATCCTATAATATAATAATTTGACCAATTATTATACTATAGGATTATTTTTCTTTTTTAAGGGTCGATAGCATAATAAATTTTTGACCTACGAAAAAATTTACAAAATTAAAACCATGTATCCAGAATTTAAAATGTCTCCTCGACCCTTCGCCGCAAAAGATAAAGTCTACTGTTCCCATCTCTGTCGAGTTTAATGAGAAAGAAAAACTTTTCTCAACAAATAAATTCACGCTTAAATTCTAGATTTGTTGTTCTCTCTAGAATACTCATGACGTTCTCACCTTAATTTGTAAGAGGGTTACGTAACGAGCTGGCAACTTCCCGAATAAGAATAAAACCGTTGAGCGTTTTCAACAGACGTTGGCTGTTCGCTTTTTGTTAGAGCTTTTCAATTTGTTCAACAATTATGACGTTTGCCAAAAAAATATTCGAGTAACGAATGTTCGTTTATTACAAGGTATCTTTTATTTACCGAAGAAACATGACAAAGTAAATAGAGTTTTATCTCCTTTAATAATCTTATTAAAGATTCTACATCATCTATATTTATATCTATTTATATTATATTACTAAATGTATTGCTAAACAAGACCACTATACACCAAGAAATTTATCAACGTCTTGCGAATCCAATACAACAACGGTTTTAGGATGCTGATGGGGCTGCCTCGTTTTTGTAGTGCCTCTCAAATGTTTGCCGAGGCAAGAACTGACACGGGTTTCATGCAATTATCAGAAAGAAAACGGCGTCATTTCTAGAGAGGACACGAGCTGGCGTCGACAGCATCTTAAAAACTGTTGTTGAAAAATATAACTATTTAATTTTTAAATATTTTATTAATATTCTAATATTATAAGTTTTTCGGCATTGTACATTTATGTAAATTAAATGATAACTAACAATGTATCATGTTATCTGAAAAATAAATAAATAAAAGTTAAATAAATGTTCGTGTCATTTATAGTGTAAATGAAACACATTGCATTTGATTATATACACAATGTATTATTTCTTGAAAAAACTAAATTGAATCGATTTTTGTAACAAAGCAATACATTAAATTTTTATTTATTTTCTCGTAAACCATAAAAATGTCTCGCCAAAAATATAGTTGGCTTCATGTTGAACGAGCTGAATCGGAGAACAAAGCAGTGATTTTTTTTTATCGATGGCGTGGAGCCTCTTAAACTTGCACCAATTTGGTATTTTTTCTAGAAGTCCTAGAAAGTTTCTTGCGAAGAGAAAAATTCGACATCCGTGCGAAGTGAGCGTTTCGCTAGTCTGCTACTTATTTATATTCTATACACATTATAAAATAAAATTACCAACCGCTTCTTTCTGTTTCTACGCTTTTTTCTTTTAAACCACTCAACAGATTTTGATACGGTTTTCAATAATGGCAAGAGCGATAACAGGAAGGCTTGTGTAAATAATTTGCAAAAAATTGGATCTGTACGAATTAGGGGGCGGACCGCTAGTAAAATTATCATTTACAATTGAGCTTGTTTCCAAAATCTATACGAATATTATAAAGCTGAAGAGTTTGTTTGTTTGTTTGAACGCGCTAATCTCAGAAACTACTGGTTCGACTTGAAAAATTCTTTTTGTTTTGAATAGTCCATTTATCGAGGAAGGCTATAGGCTATATAACATCACGCTACGATAAATAGTATTATATATAAGCAGTTTCCAGTACCGCGCGCCCCTTGCCCACGCCGGCCGCCGCCGTATGGACCGCAACCATCGATGTTTAATTTTGATCTTAAGTTAGGAAGCATTATAGTTTTTTCTAAAAATAAAGTTTAAAAAATTCATAATATGAAGTACGAGGCCTAATTACCTTTTCAATAATTTCACGAGCCCCTTAGTTAAGGTGCTTACCTTTGCGCTTTGAATCTGGGGTCCCAGGTTCGATTCCAGGCATGCAAAGAACAACCACCCCTTTCCATAACTAAGAGATCATTTTTGCTAAGAGATCCTTATCCATCCTCTCCTAAAACCCTTGGCCGACCTTTACATAAAATATGTTTTCAAATTTGCAGGCAAGCGAAGATGTGGGGTACAGTTAGTATTATATATGAATATCCTAGCTAATATTATAATTAACTAGCTGAACTCGGCCACTATAATGCTTCCTAACTTAAGATCAAAATTAAACATCGATGGTTGCGGCCCATACGGCGGCGGCCGGCGTGCGCAAGGGGCGCGCGGTACTGGAAACTGCTTATATATAATACTATTTATCGTAGCGTGATGTTATATAGCCTATAGCCTTCCTCGATAAATGGACTATTCAAAACAAAAAGAATTTTTCAAGTCGAACCAGTAGTTTCTGAGATTAGCGCGTTCAAACAAACAAACAAACTCTTCAGCTTTATAATATGACTTTTTGCCATCTTGTAGGTAGTGACATGATCGCGTTGCTGTAGAAATTTTGGGACTTCTAATCAAAAAAACGCTACGAGTAGTTATGGCAGTCCTCTCTTGATGTTAACCTGACACTGCCTAATGAATTCTGAAGACTATGAATGAATTAAATTATGTATGAAAGAATTTATTAAATGAAATTTATGTACTAGTATTTACTTATTAGAAAAGTTTATGATGACCTTACTATGATTTTTACCACCCACATTGTTTTATTTTTCATATATAATTTAATTTTCCTTACCCTAAGGTTGCCTAGAAGAAATCGCTATAAAGCGATAAGGCCGCCTTTTGTACTATTACTGGTTCTTTCTTTCTTTTTTTTTATTCCTTTTTTATGTTTATAGTACAAATAAATAGTTTTAATAATAATAATAATAAAAAAATCGAAAAAGGTGGAAATCTGAAGGTGCAAGGTCAGGGCTATATGGCGAATTAACACCTCTCAGCTAAACTCTCTGGATTTTTGCTTAGTGGCTCAAAATTTGGATGGTCTAGCGTTGTCGTGATGAAAGACCACACCCTTACTTTTGATCAATTCCGGCCACTTTCTCTCAACTTCTTGTTTTAATCTCATCAGTTGTTGGCAGCAGAGATTCGAATCGATGGTTCTGTCCGGCGGTAAATGCTGGTTTTTTGTAATGAAATTTTAAAATGTATCGAATTTCTGCATTAGATTGCCTCATTTTGACAGAAAGAAAAACTAATGAAAAATAGTTGGAAACAACATTTTACTAATTTTTTTGAAATGCAACCGTTTTAGTGTCATCAAAACCAGCAAGATACAAATAGAACAGCCAATGAGATTTTATTACAAGTTTATACATATGCGAAAAGACCTTTTTCTCGACATAGACCCGTGTCAAAAAAATATTACTCCCTCAAAGAATACGGCACTTTTAGTTAAGCTCAGATTTCACAATCTGTTATCGAGTTAAAGCACTCACTGCGGTACCTCAGACATTTATTTAAATTTTATGCAAGATTTCTTAAGAATACAAAGTTTAATTCTGTTTCTCCTCTAGTGCACCGGAATCGTATGCAACCCACTCAACAATTCATTGTGGCGTCCAACTACTGTGTGCGAAGTTTCGTAGCGTCTATTTGATTTTACAACAATGTCATACTTAGTTTTAATTAAGTTTCAAATAATCTCGTCCACTATCGACATAGAGTTTCTGTTGAAAATTGTTAAAGTTCTATTGAACGCGAGAGTTGTGGAGATAACAAGTTTCTTGGTCAAGTTTACCGCACCCAGCTCCATTTGCCATCTGATGTTCGATCTTTGAAAACAGGGGATTTTTTTTGAACAATTAACCTATTACGGGTTGTTATGGAACAAATTGTTAAATGTACGTGAATAAATAAAAAAAATGTAGCAGTTATATCCCAGTTAGTAGCAATTATATCATCCCACAGTGTCACATCGTTACAGATGACAAGCGTAAAATAATAGCAAGTCTGTTCGCTTCTGCCCGTTTCTCCGTTTACATTTCTAAACAACCCATAGGATTTTGATACGGTTTAGACCATAGGAAATAGCGATAATAATTTGCACAAAAAAAATGCAACCATGCCGGGAGCGAGTCACTAGTAAAATATAAAATACGATTTTTACTTATTTAACGAAATACACACAACTAAGGGAGCTGAGTTGATTCTATATCAGTATTAACTGGGTTACTGCAACTGTCCTAGATCTCGCGAACGTTTATCCATAAGTAATGAACATTTTATTTATTAAAGAGATCCCTGAAAACAATCACGTTGTCCGTCAAGCTGTCAATTAGGATCTATTGTTAATTTTGTTTTTACACAAACTCGTTCGTACCTCTTTTTGAAACATGGCCTCCATTTCGAAGTGGTTTCACTGTATTTGATATCTACATCAATAATATAAAGAGGAAAAGATTTGACTTTTTGCATGTTTGCTTTTATAAACTAAAAAACTACTAAACTTATTTTAAAAATTTATTCACATTTAGAGTAATATGGGCTGAATTTTATTAAAAAAAAAAAATTAGACATCCCTACGAAAGTTAGAATAATCCAACATAATTTATCAAAAATTTGTCTATAAAAAAAAGTAATTATCTGGAGTAAGCTGTGATAACTTTTGATGGTACATAAAATAATGTACTCTACATGTTTATAGTATTAATCATTAGTCACAAAAATATTAGAGGTAAGAGGGCACTTTCCAACTCGAACAGCTTACTTATTCCATACTACGTAATTCCATGATTACTCATTAATTATAGGTCGTAGCAATACATAAAAAACATGACATTTCTAGGACATAATATAAAGGTTTGCTTCGCAACAAAAAACTGAAATTAATTTTATATCTAGTATAATTAATTTTTTAAATGTTCAGAATTTGTGACATTTTCGCAGGTTGAATTCTTGTAATTACTGACTAAAATTTAAAAATGTTTTTCGATGGAAACATCCTACCTATATGTCTATAAGCTAGCATCTATAAAGGTTTTTCTAAAATATTGGAATTGCTGGCGTATGTTTTATTATTTTGGCGAGTTGAATAAGTGGCGCGAATGTGTTGCGTCGCATTCTGTCTTCGGTTATTCGCATTAAGTAAGTTGAGACAACAAATTCTCCCAAATACCTATTACTGAGTTCCCACGCTCGTACAGCGCCACCTTAAGTCACAATAACCGTTTTTTGTTCAAATTAGTTAATAAAAACACGGATAGATTCGAAAAGAGATGACATTTGCATCATATTTTTAATCCTTATTCAATTAAATAGTTTTATAATGAAAGTTGATTATGTACATTTAAATTTCTCTTTAAATTATTCGAATCGGTTCTTTCGTTTAGTTAGAAGTTAGAACGTAAAAAAAACCGCTATGTGAACAGCCATACGCTTGGTGTACAAATTTTATTTTTTGTTTAGTTTATACAAGTGTTTGTTTATAAAGTTATATGTTATATGTTAAGTTTACATGTTAAGATGAAGTCCACGCGAACGAAGTCGTAGACATAAGCCTATCTTTACATATAAAAGTATTAGTTATACCATTTATAACTAGAGAACGGCTAAACCGATTATAATTATCTTTGATTTGTTTGATTTGTCTCTGCCCCCGAATAGCAGAATAACTATAAAAAAATCCGAAATATTCACGAAAAAAGTGTGAATGACATTCGTTTTCTGGAATTTTGTATTTTGTATGGAGCGGGTTTTTTAGTTGAGGCGGTATGAAATGGATGAAAATGGATTTATTTATAAAATAATATTTATGGGTTTATTTGATGAGCCTGTTGGATGAGCGGTTAGGGTGCATGCTTTAACGCTCTATTCTGGGTTCCCGGTTTCGATTCCCGGCAGGGTTAACTTTGAAAACTGAACTTTTCAAATTTGGTCTGGATCTGGAAAGTAGTGGCAGGGCACACTGTGTTTCGCAATCATTTGGGCAGCCCGTCTGGCGGCAGTAACTCACCCCCTTACAGAAGACCGCCGTGAAATACCAGCATGTGTGCTGTTGTGTTTCGGTGAGAGAGTGTTTGTGTTTGGATGCCAGAGCCCATTTTCCTATCCAATCGCTTTTCCTTAATCCTACTGTAGTCGGCAGCGCACTTGCAGCAGCTGTGGCGTTGCTAGTTTTATAAGCGACGGTAGCTACCTAGTCGCTTTTTATGGTAGAAGGCCCACTGCGTACGGCATTCGTAGATTGGGCAGCCGGTCTGACGGTAGTAACTATCTCCTTGTAGAAGACGACCCTGAAATAACAATATGAACGCTGCTGGGTTTCGGTGAGTGAGTAAGGGATACCAGAGACCCTTTTCCCATTTCCCTAATTCTTCTAATTCCCGGCATTTAAAGAACCTAGTGCTATAACTTTGCTTGTGTATAGACTACGGCAGCGTCGGCACCATCAAATGGATCGTCAGTCTATATTTAAATTTTTTATTTATATATCACACAGACGTCAAATGTATTTTTTTTATAAAGTTTTACTACAGAAGCGTCCCGTCACATAAGTGCAGTATAACTGCACCCGACTTCGTCCGCGTTGAAAAATAAAATATATAGGGCTTGAGATATGTACATTGACGCCTGAAAGTCATTTGCCAAGCTAGTTACATATACCTACTCCAAGGGAAGTGCTGACGCTGCGCTTTGACCCTAACAATACAATATGAAGTAATCGGGGTCAACGATGACGCAAATCACGAAATGACGACATTACCTCACGCATTGTGTTGCACAAAAAATGCATTCCTATATCATACTTCGATTAGGACATTAGGCTAATTAGTTTATAATTTAAATTGTAATTTCTCTTTATTAAATTGTTATAAGTAATTTTGGTTTTTTTTCGAGCCTCCTGCTGCCGCAATCGTAATTAGCTTATCTCCTATGTATGTATAAACAAACAAATATAACATAACATAACATAATAAGTACAGACAAGCGACCTGCCGCCGGCTTCGCGCGGATTCATGTTTTTGTGCAAATTATATACAAAAACTTTCCTCGTTTATCGCCCTCTTTCCATAATTCAAAACCTTATCAGAACCAGAAGAAGTTAGTTGAGAAACAGAGAGAAGCGGACAGAGACTTTATCTGTACATATAAAAAATCGTAAACTATCCGCGTCTTTACATTAAATATAAGAATACGGTTTTCAATTATGTATTGTAGCAAACTTCCCGTAACATTTAATATTTGTTTCATTCTAATCGGTTTACAAACCGGTCACAAACCGGTCACAAACCGGAAACTGTTAATAATCAATTTAAAAGGAAGAAATTTTTAGACTGTTGCCACAATGTGGCATCAAATTTTAATATTACCTAAGTTGACTCACAATTTAGGTATACTATACAATTCCTTTAAGTAGTTTTTCTTAAAGGTAAATTTTGTATATCTACTTGTATTTCTTCATATCTCTGGGATCTGTTTATTCTTTATAAATAAAATACTGTAATGTTTCCATGATGTATGTGCATATCACATATATATTCTCTTCATTAACAAACCATAATAACTAATATAACAATACATTTTCTATATTAAAATAAAACTATCAAACATGGTAAACTATCAACTATAAAATAAATCATATAAAACTATCAACTATGGTCTCGAAATTCATTCTTATAATTTTATTTTGACGTCAAATCAAAATCAACTCTATTTCTTTCTAATTCGATATTTTTGAAAATCAAACCTATTTAGTTGCAGCCAGTATTTAAGTTCAAAAATTCATTAACAGTTTTAAGTTTTCATTTCGGTGTTTATGTAAATTTGATTGCTTATGTTCGTTTCAATCGAAATAAAACACGTCGTTCTCGTTAAAAAAAATATGAAGAAAAATTTACAAGTAATATGAAATTCAATCGAGAAGAGTGAACACAAACAAGATAGCTACAGCCTCCGGGAGAACCCGTAAGCCGTCGATTTTAAACGATATCGAATATCGATCGTCCTGGAATTGGCCCTATCTCTATGGATTTTATTATGTTATGAGAAACACATGTGCTGAAAATACACGTGTAGGGCGGCGTCGCATGTTTTTATTTATGGCCCATCTAGTGCAGATGTAAATACATACATTTATTGGCTCAGTGGTTAAGCGGTTATAAATGTGCGAGCTGTGTCAGAGGGACCGGGGTTCAATACTAGCTCGTGACAAATATTTGTATGCGTGAAATGTTGTTTGTATTGGTGTTTTCGAAGAATTTTTGTGTTTACAAAAAAAAGAATAAGTAGTATATAATATAATTATCGGTTGCTCTGCACCCATAGTACAAGCTATGCTTTGATTGGGGCTATAGATGGCGTTGTTTTGCATGTACGAACATATTTATTTTCTAGCTGAGCCTAACTTAAGTTTTTTGTTACTTTTGTTTTTGTTTTGTGTAACATTTTTGTTCGTAAACCTATTGCAATAAAACAAACACTAAATGTTACGGGAAGATTGCTACAATACATAAGTAAAAACCGCATTCAAATCGGTTAAGCCGTTTCTGAGATTAGCGTGCACAAACGACAGACAAACAGAGAACAATTCTGAAAACTATTTTTTTGACCTCGGTAACATAAGTAAATGTCTAAAATTGTTTTTTTGAAAAATCTTGAATATACAGACACGGCTCGTTTACGACTTATATGATATAGATTTATTGTTCACTAGATTTTCTCGCGACTTTGTCCGCGTCCACTTTTTAGGACTTGCAATAAGATTTATTTAATCTTTATTACTTACGCGTTTTTTGTCTTCATTGATTCTTTTATTTTTATTTTAAAATGATCCCTCGGGAACAGCATTATTTTTTCTGAATGAAAGGTATCCACAACATACCCTATAACCCTGACAACGTCTGAACAAAATTTTATTATGATAAGTAGATAAAATACTTTTGGAAATTTACGGTTGTCAACAAAGGAACACAATAATTAATGTTAATTAGTTTAATTAGATTTACAGGCAGAAATATATATATAGAACTAACTGAGCCCGCAACTTAGTACGCGTGGTGCGTCTCTGAAACGGCTTAACCGATATAAATGCGTTTTTCATTGATGTATTGTAGCAAGCTTTCCGTAGCATAGTGTCTGTTTCATTCCAATCGGTTTACAAACAAAAAAATTACGCGCTATACCGAATACCACACGTACGAAATTGCGGGCTCAGCTAGTATTATAAAATTTATTAATATTGTAAATAGAAATAATTTCGAAATTCGACTTCGAAATACTGTAATAATTTTCTAATAATAAATTATGTATTATGATAGTATCGATTTTTAAATATACTTACCCTCATAATTTAAGGTTTTATCAATGAAGGACGTTCATTTGATTATCGAACGTTTCGCCAACAATTCTGTGTCATTCCGACTTAGTCTGAAAAGTTTAATCAATACTGAGGCCTAAGCTGCTATTGTTACTCGATCACGTCGGCAAACAAGCTAACTTAATCCGCCGGATTCGCACCCGACATGATTTACAGACAGCTATCTTGGCAAGCAAGTGGCTTCAGTAAATATTGTTCCGATGATCTAAATAAGCCTATTGCTATTAATATTTCAATGGAGTTGAATTTAATCACGTTTGTTTGACGCAAACTCTGTTGTTCTCCGAAACTATCCTACAATTCAGTAATAATATTATTATTAAAGCGCCCAGTGAATTTGAATATGAATTTGAATTTAGAATAAAGTAATTTTGTAGTTACAGAGCATGCATTTACTGATTGTACGTTTACACAGTAGAGATAAATGGACAAAGAGTTTCCATCCATCCCCACTGGCAGGGATAAAAGGGAAAAAATCCGTTTATCTCTACAAGTGGGTTATACATTAGTTGGGATAGGTGGAACGGGCTAAACGGGGCTCTCACGGTTCGCCTGGTGCAGGTGCTCTCGGGGCATGGTTGTTTCGGGAGTTACCTGTAGCGGGTTGCTCGTTGAAAGCCCACGCCGGAATGTCACTCGTGTGCGTGTACCGAGGACAACGCGCGACACACCCTCGCTGAGTGCCCTAAGTGGACGACGCAGCGAAATGAGCTTGCTGCTGTCATTGGACGTGACCTCTCGGTGCCGGCCGTAGTGAAAGCTATGGTCGGTAGCCGAGATGCATGGATCGCGGTGCAATCCTTCTGCGAGGAGGTCATCTCGCAGAAGGAAGCGGCGGAGAGAGGGCGGGAGTACGACGTCCTGTCCCAGCCTCTCCGCCGCAATCGGACCGGACGGAGGCGGCTGGCGTATGCCCGCCACTTCCCTCCCTGACAGGACTCAGAGCGGTAGATGAGGACTCTACCGCGTGCGTTACATCCTGAGAGGCACGGCGCACCTTAGAGAGGTTTTAGTGGGTAGGACCGGCCGGCGGGGCGACTCGTTCCGTGGGGTAAGTCCCACACACCCCATCGTCGACCGTCCTTGTCGACGAGGGATAGTGCGTAGGTAAATGCATTTCCCCTCCTACGGGCGAAAAAACGGCGACTGGCGGCATGTTTCAAAGACCCCTTCGATGAGTGAGTAAAGGTAACTAGAGCCAAACCTCTTAAAATCTAATCATAAATCGTTTATTCTATGAAGATCGGAAACACACTTGCATCCTCTCCGGCGTTTCTTGTGTTTACAAGCGATGATAGCAATATTAAGTGGATAGACAGACGACCTAACTCATACTGTATTACCGAGCTCATACAACCCAAATGTTTTCAAGGTTCGAGTGAATAGGTATCTTCTGAGTGAGCTCGCTCAATCGTCGGCCTCATCTTTCCTACATGGATATAGATGCTGTTAAGGGCAAACCCATCTTTAATTTAAAAAAAATGTGAATTGTGATAGCGATCCTGAATATTACATCCTTTATTTTTCTCTCACTTAAAAAAGAAAAAAAAAAGAAAAAACCACTTAAATACCAGAGACAGCACAGAGTAAAGAAATGTTACTTAGAAAATAGATGTCTATTTGCATAACAGTTTACATTGTTATTAGCGATCCTCCTCGGCTTGCACGAATGCATTTTTTTTTGCAAATTATAGACACAAACTTATATCTTTTATCGTTCTTTCTATTAGTGAAAACATTATCAAAATTCTTTGGACGGTATAGAAAAAATTAACGGAGTAACAGATAGAAGGGGACAACGACTTTATTTTTTAATATTGTTATGTGCGGGGTAAGTTAAACTGCCGTGTAAGGGCGAAACGAACGATTTATTTTCACAAACCAACATGATTTCCAAAATCACTAAACTTGTCCGATGAAACCCTTAATGTGTCGCCGGTTCACTGTCGCAGATAACTTTGCAAAAGCTCAGAAGATTCGCTTTCGAATCGCTGTTATCGCCCAACCAAACAACTCGCCCGCTGGCTTTCTTATTTATACTTGGCGCCAACGTCTCGATGCATTTCGAATCTTCCAGACAATCTACAAGACCGTAAACGAGCCATTGAAAGTTCGGGAATGCTATTTCCGTTGAAATGCAAACTACCTGCTGTAACACCCATCCCCTTTGACACCAATCGGCAAGGGGCGCGGCTACCATCGATAGCGTGGGATGTTCGAGACTTTCGGCCGGCGCGAACGCCTTTTCCATTGTTAGTCGTAACTCGTAACAATATGTATAGATATATATAGTACTTTTCTTCATAACGCACTTTCATAGTGTTAAAATAAACTGTTGTATTAATTTTCGTAGAAGTAACGCCAATTTGAAAAGTATTTCGCCGTTTATTTGTTGATAGCTGTTGAATGTCGTTAGCGAAAAGTGAGTGTAAATGTTTGCACTCTGAACACAGTTAGGGGCCTCTGTTACAGACGTTTCATTGAATATTAAATATGCACGACTTTCCAATTTTATTCAACGCTCTACCAACTTCTGAACGGAGAAACCGTTTAAATTATTATTTTAACTAACTTCTTTCTAACTACAAACTATTTTTATCATAATTTATTTCTCCTTTGTGATTTTCAATCATTGTAATGTAAATTTTGTCTTATATCAGGTATACTAACAGCTGGCTTCGCTAGGCTGCACGCGCTTCTCAAGGATGTCAATTTTTAGAAAAATATAATTACATATTCTCGTTCTTGCCATTAGTGGAAACCGTATTAATATGCGTTGAATGGTTCAGCGGAAAAACAGATAAAAGAGGAAAGCGAATTTATCTATATCTATACATATAATAAAATTGTAAACGAGTCGTGTCTCTACATTAAAGATTAAAAAAAAAACATTTGTACACGTTGTACTTATGTTACCGAGGTCAAAAAATAGTTTTTAGAATTTTTGTCTCTTTGTCTGTGCATTTATGCATGCTAATCTCAGAAGCGGTTTAACCGATTTGAATACGGTTTTCACTGATGTATTGTGGCAAGCTTCCCGTAACATTTAGTGTTTGTTTCATTCCAATCGGTTTAAAAACAAAAAAGTTACGCACTATACCAAATACCACGCGTACGAAGTTGCGGGCTCAGCTAGTTTCAAAATATGTATGTAGAATGTAGACATAGATGAATATATATATATAGTAACTAAATTAATAAATATAAAAAAGAAAAACATGTTCTATTGTTTAGCATCAAAGTTCAATCACTTATATTTTTAACGATTTTTTAAGGTTCGTACACGTTTAAAAACTTTATAAGTAGCATTTTCAACTATAAATTTGTAATACATTCACAAAATAAATATACATAGAATTGAACAATCAACACCAAGCATGCATCATACGTGATGACGGTAATATGGGAGACCTTATCTCTGTGGTAAGATACTTGGTTACTTCAAAGATGGGTAGGCCAGTAACTAACTCTTCGCCTTTCTTCCCCATCTTCCCTAAAATATAGGACGATAGTTGCAATAATATGCTTTTTACTTCACTAAAACTTCATTTTCTTTTTAATTTTTGTCTTCCATTTTATAATGTTTACTTGGCATGAAGTTTTTGCCTGTAACTATACAGATATAATTCACGATTCCCTTTTGCTCTCTTAAATAAAAATAAAACGAAAGAATATGTATTTATATATAAGATATATTATTCCACCAAGTAACACCAGAGACACCGCCTGATTGAGATTAATGATTACTCTCCCAGAGCTTCAAAGTAATTCTAAGTAAATTGCCAAGAAATGGGAACGAAGGAAACCAAGGAGCTGTTATTATTTTCTTGTGGGATATAAAAATAAAGTAGGCTTTGTTACAATAAAATACAAAATAATGAGCGTTCAATTTTCAAAGGATTCGTATTGAACTAGAATGGACTGTAACTATAAAGAATGGATTCTAAGTTACATTTTCACAGCTTAAAACACAGTACCTATATCATTATACTTATATTGCATCTTGTATAAAAAAAAATCGACGTTCTAATGAAAAAAAAAATGTATGAGCTAAAATGTTGTCTTTTTAGTTTGTGTATATGTCGCAGGGTTATTTTAAAAGTCGTGATTTGACACACTATCGCAAGACAAATTTACTTACGTTATATGTATAATCCACAGATATAAGTCGAGAAATATTGTATAGAAACAGAACAGTGTTGGTTGATTGGTCCAATTATTTAGTTACGAGGGTAACACTGAAAGTTTTTAGAAAATCTAAATATAAATACCTAATGTAGGAACCTGTTTGTATTCTTATTGTTATTCGAAGTAGTCGCCATTCCTTTGTAAGCATCATCGGATGCGATGGAACTAACTGAAACAGTGTGCCCACTCTTTTTAGGGGTCGGCTAAGAAAGCGAATTCCTCTAAATTTATCTTTTATTTTTGGGAATAAATAGAAATCGAATGGTGCCAAGGCGGGACTATAACGAGGATGACTCACTAATTCCACACCTACCACAGTTAAAAATATTCGATTGTTCGTCTGGCGTAGTGGGCTGGAGCATTGTCGTGGTGAAGGAGGATCCTACTTTTTGGGGCTTCTGTCAAACATTTTCCAAGACAACTGGCAAACAATTACTAAAGTCTGCAGTAACGGTCCTTTGATTCTCTAACGCAAAAGTTCGTCGAAACAATGGGGCAACCATCTTTTTCCCTTCACTTTTGTTGGTAAATCGTCGAAAGGAAACATCCATTGTGCCGATTGCCGTTTGGTTTCGGGTTCGTAACAATATATCCAGGTTTCATCTCCTGTGACGATATCAATTACAGCATTTGACTCACCTCCGTTATATTTCTCAATCATTTCGCAGCACCAATCTAAGCGATGGCGTTTTTGATTTTCTGTCAAATTATAGGGTATCCATTTAGTGCAAAGCTTCCTCACGCCTAGATGTTCGTGTAAGAGTTTATATATACACATGACTCATGCCAATGCCTAAACTTGACTGAACCTGTTGGTATGTCACTCTGTTATCTGTTTTAATCACGAGCCGTACAGCACTCAAGTTATTTTCATTTGTCGTCGTAGATAAACGTCCTTTATTAAAATCATCAGTAATTAAAGTTTAATCATAATCAAAGGCTACGACCACGTTTAAACTCACTGACCCAGCCATAAACAGTGACACGGGATGGGACTTCTTCATTAAATGCCAATCGAAGTCTATCATAACTTTGTTGTGGATTAAAACAGTAACGAAGTTCATAATAAATCATGGAGCGAAAATTTTCCCCCGTCAAATTATTTTTTTCGCACGACACACTTTTTAAATGAACACAAATTTGTAAAAACAAAATATGACAACTGAATGAAATTACATCGAAAGCCTCCTAAAGAGTTTCTAATCCGGAATTATTATTTACTTTTTATTTCTGTCTTTTCTTTCTGGCCAGTTCTAAAAACTTTCAGAAAAAAATTAGGATCCTTGTTTGCCACTTGTTAAATTTGGAAACCATCTTGTTTTCTGACATGGTAAATTTAAGTTAATTTGTCTTTATTATAATGTAACATTTAGTAACAATTAAGACATTTTGTTTTAATATACAATAATTTATTT
The DNA here is from genome assembly GCA_910589475.2 of Bembecia ichneumoniformis. NCBI lineage: Eukaryota > Metazoa > Arthropoda > Insecta > Lepidoptera > Sesiidae > Bembecia > Bembecia ichneumoniformis. The sequence continues at coordinate 15,813,285 of OU342524.1, read as the reverse complement.
TTTTATAACATTACCTTTATAATATATTAATTATTATCTTATATTTTATGCTGTTATCGTGAATTATTTTAAATCACGTATTGCGATATTAACTCACGCTAACCTCCTGAACCGCCGGCCAGCCCCAGCTATTTTAATGAAATTTTTTGAATGTTTACGGATCTTTCAGATTGAAAGTATATCCTGATCCTAATCCTAATAATATTAAGAATGCGAAAGTATGTACGTATGTTTATATGTTTTAATGTTTGTTCCTCAATAACGCAAAAACGGCTAAACGGATTTGAATGAAATCTGGCACATATATAGTTTATTGCCTGGATTAACATTTGTATATGATACTTTTATCCTGAAAATATGTCAGCGTCCCGAGGGATCATAAAGAATATGAAAAATTCTGCGTTTTCTTCGACAAAGGTGTCAGGCGTTATATATAACTCATACATTTTTATTTTTCAACGCGTACGAAATCTTCTTGGGCATAACTAGATATAAGACCAAGAAGTCGTGAGAAAAAGTTAGTATGTCTATAATTGTCAAGTAACTATTAGAGAGAAATACGAAAGGGTATATAATACACTAAGAATGATTATGAAAGCTTTTTTCGGGTCAGGCGAAGAAAAATATAGCTGTCCAAGGACACGCGAAGAAATTAATCAGAATAATAAGGGTCGAATTTGTGTTAGACCTTTCATAATTTAGTAGGTCCAAAAAACGGATACGGTCGAGTCACGGATACTGAACCTTGAGACCCTGTTGTAAGGATGGTTGAAATTATAATTACAAATAGACAATATTCGTAGCGGTACTATTATTAACACTGTCGTTTCTTATTTTGTAAATTATTTATGCTAATATTGTTTATTAGTATTTCTGGTCCCGCTCCAGAATGATTATGTCAAATGTCTTCGATTGTAAAAAATTGACTGTTTTTTTTGTTGGTGGTACATGTAATCAAATGGTGAGGAAATGAAGGAAAATCCGCCACCTACCTCGTGAGCCACCCGGTCCTTGGTCTTCCAGTGGCGAAGATTGCAACGGACCCGTCACAGAGTCCAGAAGCTCAAGCACTTACCACTTCAGCGATTACACTCGCGGAGCGAGAAGCGGGACCAATTAGATAAATACAAGCACGATACCTAATAATATTAGGGGATAAAATAAATTCAAATCTCGCGGAATGAGATCGGCGGGATTACTTCATACGCGTGTGATCTTTACGATGTTTTGCTGAGATTGACAGAGGGGTTTTGCGCGGCATGCGGTGGCGACAGGTATTTCGATAGGTATATGGTGGGAGTGAGACAGCACATACCACAGCGAACTACTATCAATTTCTTTAAAATAAAAACGTGATAAGTTTATATACATTAAGTGATCCTAAACAAAGCTTAAATAAGTTTTTTATGAATTCATGTTGGAAGACATAAAATGAAATTAAATGTTTTATTTAAATTTAAACGTTTTATACATTTTTGTGAATGTTAACATGATTTAGATTACCATGATTCTTTTCAGAGCTTTTCCAATGGATCTGTTATGGGCTGTCTACATATTTATTACTTACACCTTCACTCGGTATGGTAATTACAGGAATAAACGTTATTTTTTGACTTAACTCAGGCGGTATGCTAAACTGCAAACTTCAGAGTTTAGCGAACGGCCCAACAATTCAAGTGAGATTGTGGGTAACATTTTACAAGTTTTTGCTTACACACGTCTACCCTAGTCTGGAGGCCCTATATAATTGATATGGCTGATACGGCGGTTTCTACGCCCCTGCTTGACAATACATTTTTCGCATTTTTTCGTCGATATACAACGTCATTTTCATATAATTATTATGCATCAACTACAACCCGTTAAATCATTTAGAAAATTAGAACGGTTCTAAAATCATTTAGAACGGTGGCAATTTAATACGGATTTTAAAAATGTTAACGTCCATTGGTGGTTGGTGGTTACCGTCGAACAAAAGGGTTACAAGTGCGCTGCTGAAATTTATAGGATTAAGAATAAGAATAAGGACGGTATATAGCGAACTAGCTGGTGCCTGCGGCTTCGCCCGTGTTGAAAAAAAAAACACCTGACTAAATATATGAGCAATGTAACGCCCAACATATCTATTGCAGTTATAGCTTTTCTAGGCATTAGATGATCCTTCGAGAATAGTACTTTTTTCTGAATGAAAAGTAATGTCCTTTCCGGCATCCCTGGCAGCATGTATGAAAAATTTCATGATGATCGGTTCAGCGGTTTAGGCGTAAAAACGTAACAGACAGAGTTACTTTCACATTCATAATATTGTTACGACTAACTATGGAACATTCTGGAAAAAGCGTTCGCGCCGGCCGAAAGTCTCGAACGTCCCACCCTATCGATGGTAGCCACGCGCCTTTCCGATTAGTGTCAAAGGAAATTGGTCCTTATATTTACAACATAGAGTTTACATTTCAACAGAAATAGCATTCCTGAATTTGTTACGATGGTTGTTTACGATGTTGTTTAGATTTTCTAGTAAATTCGAAATACATTGAGGCGTTTGGCGCCAAGTATAAATAAGGGACGGCGGGTCAAGTGTAAGTTTGTTTGTGCGATAACATGCGATTTGAAAGCGAGTCTTCGCAGCCTTTGCGAAGTTACAGTAAACCGTATTCACTGTAACTGTAACCGCAACACATTAAGGGAATCATTGACGGCTTTTGGCAAGTTGAACGGTTTGTTAAAATAAATCTTTCGTTTCGCCCTTACGCATTTTAAGTCACCCCGCACATAACAATATTATAGTATGGATGGGTTCTAGTCCCCTTACTCCCATCGAAATACAATAACACACGGTCGTGCTTTTCGCGTAGTCAATTTTTTTTACAATAGTAATTGGTTGGTTACTACTTCCAGACTGGCTATGCCGCTTACGCAGTTGACTCTACAATGCAGATTCCATGCCATTTATCATGCGAACAGCAATTCATCACAAAATAATAAAACAGCCACCGTCACTAAGACGGTATAACCTAAAAAACTTACCTATTTTTAAATATGACGAGTTATGTTGCGTGACCGACCTTTGTTATATTTTTCTAAATCTTGAATTAATTAAGGTGGAAAATATTGTTTTAATGAGCTTCTGATAATTTGTTCGGCGTTCTTTTCATTTTAAGGTACAGAAGGGAGCGTCAGCAGGCGAACAGATTGAAGCAATATAAAGGTGAGTGGAAACAGTTGTAAATAATTACTTAAAATTAATTCTATTTACAAATATGTTGATGTTCATACATAAGTTAGGTTCATATTATATATGTTCATACGTAATTAACAGATATTCGGGATAACCTAAAAGCCATACTTACCAAGGAAGTAAACGTTATAAGATGTAGATTCTTGTACATAATGTAGATTTACCTGATCATAAGCTAAAACAATGGGAGAAAAATATGCATAAAAATATTAAGTGAAGACATTCGCAAAAGCTCCGAAGAGTCGCAAAAGTTCCGAAGTGAACCCAAGTTTTATTAAACACAGTCTGCATTGAATAATTTTTTATATATAAAAATGAATCCCCATTTCTCCTGGTCCCGGCATCACGCGTGAACGGGTAGACCGATTTTAATTCGGTTTTCGCTAATGGAAAGAGGGATAAACGGGGAATGTTTTAGGGTATATAAAAATTGCACGCCGGGCGAAGCCGGGGGCGGGCCGCTAGTCTTATATTTAAAAATGAATCCCCATTTCCCCTGGTCACGGCATCACGCGTGAACGGGTAGACCGATTTTAATTCGGTTTTCGCTAACGGAAAGAGGAATAAACGGGGAATGTTTTAGTATATAAAAATTGCACCACGGGCGAAGCCGGGGGCGAGTCGCTAGTTAAATATAAACAGTGTCGGAAACAAATAATTTCTGCTCTCTGGAATTACTGCGGACGCCACAAAATATTACCGTGTGATATCGGTGTTGGTTCCTAAATACGCGACGGAAGTCGAAGATATAATCGTGGCCCCCCACCTGAGGCGGACAAGTACGTGACCTTGAAACGAGAACTAATTTCCCGATTATCGGCTTTCAATTGCGAGTATTTTCATGTTCTTTTTAGTGACAATATTATGTTACCAAAATAAACAGTTGCGTTGGCAAAATACATATTGTGTTCAGTTAACAACAATCTATATATTGTTGTTTACTGAATATATTTATATTCAGTTAACTGCTTACGTGGACTGCTTACGTGGACTCCCAGAGCGTAGGCCCTTCGTAGTATCCAACGGCGCATCGGCAACCGAAATCGCACCAAGTGAAGTTTTTCCTTTTTTTTTTAAATTTTCTTTCTCGGCCTAATTAATTCGAATTATTTTTCTTATATCGACGACTCTCATTCGGTGGTAGGATTTCCTTAATTCCAAATCTCCACAAGGTTTTTTTATATTTGTATATTTTTTTATTGTATATGCTTAGATCTTCTGGTTCTGGCAATATTTTGTTTTGCCCCCAGAAGTTATTTTTATTTTCTCTCCCACCCTTTTTTTGTTTTTTGTTGTCTGCCTGTTCGCATCACACTGCGGAAAAGGCGTGACAATATTTTTATATTGCCCATCATCGTTATATGCGGAAAGTGGACAACCAGGATTGTAGGTTACAGAATACAATGTAGCTTTCGTCTAGAAAAAAACGTACTGTTCACGAAGGATCAATAAAAACAAAAATAAATAATTCAACGCCTTACAATATATGAGCAATAAAGATCGAGTAAAAGTTTCAACGCCCAAGCAAAAGGGACGAGGAGCAAAATCTATTATATTTTTTAAATATGAAGCCTCTTATTTCTTTTTTCCTCTTATTTGGATATCAGTCATATTTCCGTATTGCTTAACAAATAAGTTTTCTATACAATTTTCTTAATTATTTTCCTAGAAAAAATGGCACTGTTCTTATTATTTTTGTCTTTATTAACTAGCTGTCGCACGTGACTTCCTCCACGTCTCTTTATAAAATATTATTAGTCGAAAACTGTAACTTTGTATGGAGGGTCTAAGGGGGGGGGGGGGGAGATGGAGGGAGGGTGAGTAGCCTATCTTGCTCGGTGATTATGTAGCTTTCAATAGATGAAAGAATTTTTAAAATCGGTCCAGTAGTCTTTGAGTTTATTCATTACAAACGTACGTTTGCATGGTAAAGGGGTAGATAGGGGAGTGTGATTAGCCTATATTACTCGCTGATAGATAGTAAAATTGATCCATATAGAGTTTACATTGTAAATGTACAAATACCTACACATTATCACAGCAACGTCTCTTCTGAAATAGTTAAATTCATAATCTTTGCCACATGACACAACATGGCGCCCACAGAAAGACTTGTTTGATTATAAAACTAAAATACTTTATAATTATTAGTTTTCTTACTCATCGATGAAAAGTTATTCCTTTGCTTTTAATTTTTGTATCGTTAGTACAATATCTTAATACACAATTCGGCTTATTTTAGGCAATAACCACTTTTTTTATATACGTGACCGCACAGCGAGCGCTAAGCGAGTGAGTGAGTGTTGTGAGTTGTGAGGTGCTAGCACCGCACTTTATTTGGACAGCAGTGGCAAGTGCGGTGTCGCCTCCAGTACGTTAGTAGGTACATAATAGCTCACTGGGTAAAGGCCTTCTCCAAAGATTTCCATTCGTCGATTTTAATACATATTGTCCACATATTCAACAGATATGTAGACAATAAAATAAAAACAAAATTGTGCAAAATAAAAAAGAAAAAACAACATAGTTCGCTTCGTTTGCACTCATTGAGGAAATAATAAGCCTTTTCCACCAGAAGATTACATAAGTGCTTTTTGAACACCAGATTCTTAAAAATTTTAAAATATAAATTTTTGAGAAAGAACACTTATTTTTTAGTACTAATTTATTATTTAATGGTAATAAAATGCGATAATAGTATGTCAGAATCAGAAATTTATAACGCCGATAGAATCTTTAGTGTATATTTACTTAAAATTTCATGTCGACATAGAATAGAAGGTAGATTGTTCCGAAACTTGCACCTTTTAGTCGCGACGGGTAGTCGCAACAAAATGGCCACTCAGTTAAAATTATTATAATAACAGTTCATTATTCATAACAGAAGCCATTCGCAGACTTGTCTAATGAATTTTCATGAGGTGCATTCAGTAAAATTGGGGCATACGCGTTCGTATTCAACGCGGGGCGTAGTGTTTTTGTGAGTATTAAAATTTGTGCTTCAAACGCAGGTACTTTCATCTAAGCTCTGGCGCTACGCTGCTCATTACCTTCAACGTTTGTGCAAAAAAATAATTTTTGTATTTCAAATTACACGAACGACATTTCTTGGGAAAATGGCCAGATTTCAACAAAAAAGGGATTTTATCAAAGAAGTAGGTAGGTACTTATTTACCTATCCAATTTAAACGGTGGTTCTATTTTGTTTGGGGTCCTAACTAAATTAACTAACATACACCCTTTTCCGGCGCCCCTTTTTCTTAGGTTTTAAAACATTTATTCAACACTAGCTGAGCCCGCAACTTCGTACGCGTAGTATTCGGTATAGTGAATAATTTTTTTATTTGTAAATCGATTGGAATGAAATAAACACTAAATGTTACGGGAAGCTTGCTATAATACACATGTGAAAATTGCATTCAAATCGGTTAAACAGTTTCTGAGATTAGCGTGCACAAACGCACAGACAAACAGATAACAAAAAATATAAAAACTATTTTTTTGACCTGCGTAACATAAGTACGTGTACAAATTGTTTAAAAAAATATTTAATGTACAGACATGGTTCATTTACGATTTTATCATATGTAAGTATAGATTTATTGCGCATATATTTTTGTCGGGGTTAAATTTTTTATTCTTATTTTTAGATTATCATTTGGGAACAGTACTTTTTTCTGGATGAAAGGTAACCTATAAAAAGGTTCAAAAACAGAGAAACAGAGGCGTTCGAGCAGAGAGGTTGTCGTATATCCGCGCATCTTATTTAGAGTATTGTTATAATTGTGTAAATATGAGTCTGGGATTACAAGATACTTATGCACAGTGTAAAGGAGTTTTCAATAATGTACCCCAAAATAAGTAGTTTCTAATACTTCTCTGAGTAGTTAAGGCGTGAAAGAATAACAGGTTGGACGGCTCATCTCTTAAAGAAGCGCGCGACTCTATAATATCCGTTACCAGGCAAGAGAAGTTGTTAGAGCCTGTTTCAGCTACACTTTTCGTATGTCACTCTTCCAGTGATTGCTGTAACAAGTACCGTTACACAAACATAAAACAAACAAACAAACTCATTTATAATAATACGGCGGGGAAAAAATTTCTTGGAATTTTATGTGAAAACCCAAGATTTTTTTCTAAGTTTATTTACATTTAACTACAGTATATATCTGCCATTTTATTCGATGACTTTTTGTCATCTTGTAGTTAGTGATATGATCCCGTTGTTGTAGAAATATTGGGACTTCTGATCAAAAAAACGGGACAAGTAGTTAGTGTTAGTATAAAATGTGAATAAATTCAAACCAAACTTAAAATAAAATAAATAAATAATTCAATTAAACTGACTAAACAAAAGCGAATTAAAGCTAATAATGTTATTTAAATTGTCTTAAATACAGCTAAGAAATGTAACTGAAGTACCATTACGAAATAATTACGTGACACTTATTTAAATTTTAAAAATTCGTTTAATAATAATAGTACAATAGTAAAAGAAAACTAGACAACTTCTTTAAATACAGTAATTGGCTTTATTTTTAAGTGCTCTTTTTTAATAACTCTACACATTTTGTAACTACATAAACTGCAACGAGTTATTTGACTACTCGTTAACTCGCGTGAGTGTTACGTGCAGGATGAGTTAAAATGCCATGTAAGGGCGAAACGAACGATTTATTTTCACAAACCAAGATGACTTCCAAAATCATAAAACTTGTCCGATGAAACCGTTAAACTTGCCAAAAGTCGTCAATGATTCCCTAAATGTGTCGCCGGTTCACTCTCGCAGATAACTTCGTAAAAGCTCCGAAGAGTCGTTTTCCTATCGCTCATTGTCGCACCACTGACTCACCTGCTTTCTTATATATACTTGGCGCCAAACGCCAAATGCAAAGTATAAATAGACAAGATCGTAAACAAGCCATTGAAAGTTTGGGAATGCTATTTCTGTTGAAATGTAAACTCTATGTTGTTAACATAATTTGACACTAGTCGGGAAGGGGCTTGGCTGGTAGCCACGCCCCCCGCGATAGGGTGGGACGTTCGAGACTTTCGGCCGGCGTGAACGCTTTTTCCAGAACAACAACAGATAGTTAGTCGTAACATTATTAAACAAATTTTTAAAATAGAGTAGAAATATTCTTATTTCTTACTGCATGTATTTAATAGGTAGGAACACTTAATATTAATTCCTCTTTAGAGAGCAAAATGAAGCCGAATGGTTGTTTCATATTTTTTCCTTATAGAATCTTCTATGATATGTTAATATAAATACGCACAGACATTTCCTTTGAGTACTTTCTTTAATGTAAGCACGATGTAAGCACTTTCTTTAATCAGCAAGATATTACTTTTGTGTTAGGAAACCGAGTGCAACTGATGTCTCTTTGAACCTAATTGATTTGGACGTAAGGCACATATATATTTTATTACCTGGATTAACACATAGGATATCCTTTTAATCCTGGAAAAATGTTAGGTTCCCGAGGGGATCGTCTAAAAACATACAAAATTGGGCGCCATCGTCGTCACAGCGATAAAGATATTAGCCGTATTTTCCATTTTTCAACGCGAAGGAAGTCGCAGGCACCAGCAAGTGTCGCACGTTCTCCTAGATGGAAGCAAATAAAAGGAAGATACTGTACTCTCTTAGGTACATAGCGTAATCGAAAAATGTTTTATTGTTTTTATATTGTTGGAGGATCCCTCGGGAGCCTAATATTTTTCCAGGATAAAAGCATTTTCCAGGAATAAACTGTATGCCAAAGTTCATTCAAATCTGTTCAGTAGTTTTTACGAACATACATACATACATCCGTCCTTATAAACTTTCGCTAACATAATATAATGAAATAGTGTTCCTAGTAAAGTAAAATTATTATTTTGTAGAAAATATATTGATAGAATCCAATCATCTCTATCTATATGATTCAATTATTTTCATTTTCAAAATAGATTTATTTGCAAACTAGCGACCTGGGCCTGACTTCGCGTGGATACATTTTTGTCTGTAAATTATAAACACAAACTCTCCTCTATCCATTAGTGAAAACCATATGAAAATCTGTTCGGCGGCGGTTTAGGAGAAGTTATCGGGGTGATAGACAGAAGCGACTTAATTTTATATTATGTATTAGATATATATCTCGGAGCGGGCTGAGACATTGGCTCGCGCTGAGCAGCTTCGTCTGGAGCCCCGCTCACTACGTCCCTTTCTGCCATAACTTTGATACTTATTTATTTAATAACTTTTAACAACTATTTATTATATTCACAAAGTAAAGTCACTACAATAATCAAAGTGGCGTGACGTACCACAAGTCCTTTTGGCTTCACCCAAGGAACAACAAAGTAATAAAATGAACAGTACGACAGTGTCAGATATAGAGCCTCGATAATAATGGCCGACCTCAAACCAGGCCAAACTCCCCCCCTCCAACGGAGCGCCCTCTCTACTTCCTTGCTCAAAACCACAATCAGAACGTCACTGTTAACCACTCAAAGTCGTCTTTGACAGTTGTCTTTGCTATATTTCCAACTGTCAACCACAGACCATACAATAAAAAGCCAAGGACTTGTGTTTACGTCCGATGATGTATTTAGCACCATCCCTCTTTGAATTATATGATTCTACACAATTTAAAAATGTAATTAATAATTAATAAATGATCTTCTAAAATTCACGCTCCGACATATATTTTATTTTACACTATAGTGACTCTTTACGACTGTAGGGTGGGCATAAATTACATACACGAATCTTTCACATCAATCAGTGTGACAAAGAACTATTAAGTCATTTAATAAATATCGCAAATGTCACTGCTACCAAAAGCTAGTTGTTAATAAAAAAAACTTTAAGTGCGAGTTGAACTCGCGTGAAGAGGGTTCCGTACGATGTTACCTATCCGATATATTGAGTGATTTACCATGTTATTTTAATATAATGGACTTCTTATAGGTTTTCCTATAATCTATAACTAGAAAACTGTTTTCTGTATTTTTTTTTAAAATTTTAGGTTCAGTAGTTACGGAGATAAGGAGGGGGGGGGGGGGAATGGTCAATTTTAGTCTATTTTCTTGAATAACTTGGAAACTATTTATTTTAAAATTACAAAAAAATACATTTAAGATCTTCACAACAGTATGTCACACGATGCAGTTTTCAAAATTTTTTTTTAATTTTCCACCTTCCCCCCAAAAATGACCTCCAATATACAGATTTAATCTATTCACGTCACACGTCTGCGTTTGGGTCACAGAAATTGATATGTGTACCAAATTTCAACTTAATCGGTCTAGTAGATTCCGAGATAATTGACTGTGAGCGACGGACAGACGGACACACGAGTGATCCTATAAGGGTTCCGTCCTGTGCATTGCATGCTCCAATTTGCAAACCCTCGGGAAGCTATGGACAAAATCCTAACGAATTATATACCAATAGATTCCTCAGGAATCACTCTATTTATAGGTGAACACCGCATGAAAATTTGTTCAACAGTTTTTGAGATTATCGCGAATATACATACCTACAGACGCGGCGGGAGACTTTGTTTTATAATATGTAAGGATGCGGAAGTTTCTAAGGATTGATGTATGATGTTTATAGATTTTTGTAAAATTTAACGTAATATACTTAGTTTATAAATATTACAAGAGATTTCATCTGGGCCTCATTAACACTTAGGTTATAATTAATATAGATAAGCGAATGAAATCAGGGGTAAAATATGTATACAGCCTTTCAAACCAGGGTAGAACAACCCTTTCATATGTAGCCAAGAAGTAAACTAGCAAACATTCCTAGACGGAAGCTCAACTAATGGAATTTCAAATTACATTACTCCACCTACTAGATATACATAGGTAACGCTTTCTCTACCGCTTCTGTTTATATTTAATGAAATTTGAACCTCGAATATTGTACGACTGAAATTGTTAGTTTAATTAAAATAAATTAACCTATATACTTTTTTATCTAAATATATATTCATACATATCATAAAATAAAGTTGCAAAAGATGAAATATACTCTAATATATAAAATTCTCGTGTCACAGTGTTCACAAAACTCCTCCGAAACGGTTGGACCGATTTTTATAATTTTTTTTTGTATTTTGGTAGGTACCCCCATTTTTAATTGCAATTTTAGTATTTTTGTATTACCTAACAATATCCAAATAAAATTTAACCGTCGTTGATTGACGTGAAGTGTCGTGTCACTTTGACATATGATTTGATAAAATTGGACCCGATAGGTGGCGTGACAATCGGGTTACAGAATTATTTTCGGGTTCGGGCAGGACAATGTCTGCTGGGTCAGCTAGTACAATATATAGAGAGGGAATTGGGAAATTTTTCGGCGGCGAGGTGAGTTAAAATGCAGTGTATTTATTTTCACAAACCAAGATGACTTCCAAAATCACTAAACTTGTCCGAAGTCCGTTAAACTGCCGTTAAACTGCCAAAACTCGTGTCGATTCCCTTAACGTGTCGCAGATAACTTCGCAAAAGCTCCGAAGAGTCGCTTTCGTATCGCTCGCTGGTTGCCGCACCACTCCCACATCTCGCCCGCCTGCTCTCTAATTTATACTTGGCGCCAAACCCCTGGATATATTTCGAATTTTCCAGAAAATCTAAACAAAATCGTAAAAAAGCTATTGAAAATTCGGGAATGCTATTTCTGTTGAATTGTAAACATAAGGACCGATTTCCTTTGACACTAGTCGGGAAGGGGCGTGGCTACCATCGATAGGGTGAGACGTTCGAGACGTTCAGCTGGCGCGAACGCTTTTTCCAGAACGTTCCATAGTTAGTTGTGAAAATATATTTCATGCACTACGGCGCCCTCGCACACTACGTTCGGTTTACTTTTGCGTGTTGATATTTAGAAACGCTTTCTTATTTTTTTTTTTCACTACATTTATAACTATGATGTTGCCAACACCATAACTAATGGTGTTTGCGAGCGGTGGCAATCTATACAGTTTTTAATCTTTTGATTTTTATCCTATAAATGTCTTAAAATATATAACAACTAGCGACCTCGGCTACGCAGAGTACATTTTTTCTACAAACATGTTCGTTTAACACTCTTTGCATTAGTGAAAACCGCACCAAAATCAATTGCGTGGTATAGAAGGATACAGATAGACAGACAGACGCGGGCAGCGATTTCAATTTATTCTATGTAAGAATAAAGGGCCATAAGTATTTCCTTCTTCATAAATGGTTCCTCTGTAGTACTGTACTCAAAATGTAATAAAATCCTTTGTATCGTTCGTTCTTTTTATACAGAGAATATTGTCGTTATTTCAATATACAAACCACTTTATGAAAATGATTCAATTGTTTTATGATAATGATGTTATATTAGATTATACTATGAAGAGGTTATTTTAATCAAAGTGGGTTTAGATAAAATATTAAAAATATGTCTTTATATGTCTGTAAACTATTCCTATACGGCTGGACCGATTTTGATAATTTTTTTGTGTGTGTGAGTGGGCCCCTGAATTGTTTAAATTCACATTTGGACCCGATAGGTGACGCTGCAATCGAATTACAATACATTGTAAAAAAATATTACAATAAAGGAAAAATGCAACGCAAGCCGCAATTTTTTTTTGTGACGTTTATGGACTTAATGCAGTTTCAGCAAGAGTAGCATAAAGTTGATTTAAGCGTTTTCAATACGGGAATTTTGATGGCAAAGATCCATCTCGCTCTGGTCGACCTGTTACGGATAAAATGGACGAAAGATTTTGAACATTTTTGAAAAAGTGGAGCAAGATCCGCATATCAGTAGAAGTACTGGGAATTGACCACAAAAACTGGGTACACAAAAAAGCTCCACATTTAGGTGCCACACGAGCTCACTGAAAGAAATCTTATGAATCGTGTATTCATTTGCGATTCTTTATTAGCCCTGACCTTGCACCTTCAAATTTCCACCTGTTTCGGTCTCTTCAGGCAGTGTCATATTAAGATCAAAAGAGGACTACCAAAACTACTTGTCGCTTTTTGTGATCAGAAGTCCCAATTTCCTACAGTAACGGGATTATGCCACTACCTACAAGATGGCAAAAAGTCATCGAACAAAATACTGTAATTAAATTTAAGTAAACTATATCAGTTTACCGGATATTATTATATTTGCCAAAGTGAATATGGCAAAGAATTCAGAAGATTAATCCCCATACACTTAAAACCCAAAAAGTAATACACGACTTTGTTTATGTCTACTCTCTTTAATAGAAAAATTGTAGCAATGTCGATTCGTTCATCGTACGTTTCGATATAACGTACCTAATTACTTAAACTTTCGTAGAAAGAAAATAGTACAGTGAGCTTACGCTGTTTATTAGATTAACTCGGAGGAAATACCTTGCTAGAACGAACATTTGTTGTACATAAGGAAAAGGCTCATGGAAAATATTAGAAGTACCGAAAAACAACTTATTTTAGTGACTTCTGACGGAAGGAAATATTTATTTTACGGCTTCTAGTAAGTGATCCTTAATCCTACTGTAGTCGGCAGCGCACTTGCAGCAGCTTTGTCATTGCTTGTGTTACAGGCGACGGTAGCCACTTACCATCAAGTGAACCGTCAGTCTGTCTGCCGATCCTGACATAAAAAAAAAGATCCAGGGATACAACCGATTTTGATGAAACAGAAATACAGATCTACAGACTTAGCTTACGTTTTTTGAGAAGGACATAGGCTTCTTTTAACCTTAAACTCAAATGTAGCTACTGGCAAAAATTATTGTTTTAATAAAAAAAAAAACAATAAAAGTCTTGACATTGTCAATTGGTACAAATATAACAAGAAATATATTAATGTACACATACCAACGGGTAAGCTTACGTTACGTAAGTTTATGAAACTTCTTTTCTATACGAAGTTCTAAATCGCGCTGAACATAGAATTTAGAAACTGTTGAGCTGAATAACAATAACACCAGGTAAAACTTTACTGAGAAATAAAATTGATACGAAAAACTTACGGTGCTGCAAATCCTGGAAATTGTCTGAAGTTTTATTGAAAAATGCAGAAACAACGTAACGTATATTAATAAACTAGGAGGGTTATGTGATGATGACAAAGTCCACTACAGGACATACGCGTCATCATAATTTTTCAATAGGACCGGTCAGAAGTAGCCGGGATTCAGCGACGACCCACGGCCCTTATTAGATCGTCGGTCCACGGGTGGGTGGAAGTCCTACGCTGCGCTTGCCAGTCCGTGGCCTCCACTGGAGAACCAGCAACTATCAGGCTCTCGCTACTATGTGTTCTGCTCATTGCCACTTCAGCTAACTAATCCGCCGGGTCATGTCGGTGAACGTTTGTCTAAGTACCTATCTACTCATTCCTAATTCGATCTCGCAGAGTAACCCCAAACATACCCCTTTTCATTGCTCGTTGAGCAACGGTGAGCTTTCTTACGAGGCACATGGTTAGAGAACACATTTCAGCATCATATGTCATCACTAGAAACATAAATTGGTGGAAAAACCTTTGAGGATTTTTTTATGTTAAGATCGGCAGACAGGCTGACGGTCCACTTGATGGTATGTGGCTACCGTCACCTATAACACAAGCAATTAACACCAAAGCTGCTGCAAGTACGCTGCCGACTACAATAGGATTATGGATAAGGTATTAGGAGGGGATAGGGAATGGGCTCTGGCATACCTTATTCACTCACCGAAACACAACAGTACAAGTTATTTCAAGGTGGTCTTCTGTAAGGGGGTGGTTACTGCCGTCAGACGGGCTGCCCAAATGACTGCGAAACGCAGTGTCACTACTTTCCAGATCCAAACTAGAGCCAAATTTGAAAAGTATTTTTTTTTCAAATTTGACCCACCCAAGAATCAAACCCGGAAACCCTAGAGCAGAGCGTTAAGACAAGCACTCTAACCACTTATCCAAAGGGTCTCGTGGACAAGAAAGCTATATCTTGTACACCAAAACACTTGTATGTATTTTGGTGTACAAGAGATGCCAAACGCATCATATCACCTTGTTTTGTTATCCCTATTAGGACCGGGAGGGCCTTTGCATTCCTTCCGTGTTGTTAGTGTGCCTACCGCGTTTTATCTTGAAAAATAAAGCAATTTAACTTGTACTTTGTACTCTGGGAAAAGTAAACACACTCTGGAGGTAGTGATGCGTATGTGAAACACGTGGTTCACTCGAACGTAAACCGATTGCTCATTGTAGCTCCGGGATCGAGCTACAGACTGCTCTTGTAATCACGCCCATTGTTCACTCACAAAGCGTTTCACATCTCTAGCCTGATACGACGTTTGTATTATACGTTGTTCCAATATAAATTGCTATATAATGTTATATACATTTTAATGTATTATTTAAGATAAATATATAAAAAAGAGAGTAGTTATATGTGAAGAGTAATCTCTATAACTATTAAACCTATTTGGAATTTTTTTCACAATTCATAAGGTACATTATTCTACATGAAGATAAACTATATTATTATTATGTGCAGTAACTACCTCAATTTCAACCAAGCGAAGCCAGAGCGCAGGTATCGGTCTAGTCTTAAATAAAATAAAAAAATAGATAAAATACATATTTAATAACACCGGCTAAGTAATCTGATAGGGTTGGTTTGTCTCCAAATAAAGTATTTTAATTCTAAATGTGATTGAAATTGGGTATTCCCAAATGTATTCGGGCATTTTTTATTTTTAATAACATTTTGTTCAGCATTATCGGCCTGTTGGAAGACTAGATCTGAATCCTTGTGAATGGAGCATCATCCTGAGTAGTAAATAATATTATATATGGGGGAAAGTTTGTATGTTTGACTCCAATCACGCAAAATAGTTATTTTGGCACATGGATAGTTTATTTCCTGGATTAACGTACAACAAAAATTTTATCCTGTTAAATGTTATTATTCTGTGGGATTTTCAAAAAACTAACTACAGCAACTTTTGTAAGCACCACTCTAGCATGTAACTCGACTAAGTGCAATTCCATTTTTTATTCTATTCTTTTATGTGCCTACAAATATGTCCCATTCTATATATTATATGATGTTATTTCTATTATGACGTATGATAAAAACATTCTTTGCTTAAATTCTCCATAGAACATTACTCTCTATTTGGTTTCGGAATTCCACATTTTGCCTCATCTTTACAAATCTAACGGTATGGGTGCTATTATTAAATGAGAAACTAATTAATGAGTTGGTAATTTGTTAAATATGATTTGGATAATACTTTTAAACTACTACTTTAATAATAAATGTTTATAATATTAAAAAATATTATAAACACACTGGATTCCGGTGTCATTAGCTGGGCGTCTCGACTGGAGTGCTGTTGTGTGTTTATGAGAGAATTATGGCCGGCGCACATTGGAGGACGGCACGTATAATTATTAATTTTTTCATAGAATGTTAAGCCTTACGTGCCAATTTGCACAGGCCTAAGGATTGCCAAATTCCCTATTCCTTATTCAAGAAGAATATAGGCGAATATGTTCATATTTTATTTTATCGAATTGCTTATATTTATGAAAAGAAGAACTTGGGGATTTCTTGCCGAGTTCTTCCCTCTAGAAGCAGGATTCCGAACCGGTGGTAGTTTATAATTACATAAAATTAGAAATATTTGACGAAGATAAATGTTTTGTAAAAAAATTATATTGAATAAATGATTTATTATTATTATCAAGGGCAACACAGCACTTGAAGTCTGGTTAATATACGTGGTTGGCCACCTACCATGAATTAAATGAACAGTCAGTTTGCATTTACATAGGAAATTGTACAATTAATAAAAAAGTTTATGTAAAACACTTATAATAGGTACGTGAAGATGTTTTGTTAAAAAGAATTTAGAGTCATCAGATGACATTGTCTATCTGTAGATAGACAATGTCATCTGATAAGGGTATGTGGGGGTCGCAGAGCACCTGATCATGGCGGCACTGGGAATACCCACTAAAACTCCCGATGTCCCCTTTTGCGAAGTGAATCGGGTTCTGCCGAGGCAACAACTCCGATCCGCCTCAGGGCAGCCTAGCCTAAAGGCCTGGCTAGCACCAGTGGGGGATTGCCCGGGGGCACCAGAGCAATCCCTAAACGGGGGAGAACCATGTGCAGGCACACATGGTTACCAACGATGTGCATAGGATCTGTAGATAGACCTAGGTTATAGGTCAATTTTTGAAGTTTTAATAAGTTTCAAAATGACATTTAAGTACATACTACCTTAAGTAAAATTTGAATAACACTTGGTTTGTTTACTTTACACTCACTAAAACATTACGGCGGCTATTTATATACGCGAATAATATCTGTAAGGGCTGCCAAAAGAAAATATTCTAGTTTGAGCCCAATACGGCGAGTGTAGACTGTATGTATATATGTATGCGGGATAAGGTAAATTTGGTATTAAAGAAACCTATTCTATTACTTACTGTTGTGAAACGCTTGAGTCTTCTTCCAAAGCTTTGGATTCTTCTTTTTTCAGCACTCGCGATACGAATCACTCCAGTGGACACACGCGGAATATTGGACACACGCAGAAGAGATGTCGCGTGACAATCTCTCGATGTCTTAGCGGGATTAAAAAACTTTATACACGGGTGATGGACAAACGAAGAAGACGGCGGGTCTTTCTTTTGGATGAGTTGGGTTGTTAACTTTCTTTCTAATCATTTATTTATATGGCGGCGGATTCGAAGACGGGCGTTCTCCGATTGGCCCACAATGACGTATCACCTCTTAGCCAATCAGAGCGATTTCTCAAAACAATGCTTTAAATGCGCGAAATCTTTAAATAACCTTTTTATAATTGGAACCTAAGACACGGTGGTATATTAAACAAAAGAGGTATAAAATGGACCGTTTCGCCCTGAAAGTAGATCTTAATTGTTTCCAAGGCAACCCTTAATTTATTTTTACGCGAACCCTTTTGATAATATTTCGTATGAAATTATTCCCATCTAAGAAAGTAAAGTGTTGAATGTCGACTGGCTAACGTCTGTGTCGGGTCCCTGAAAAATGTTATTTCAGGGACGTAATGGGCTCAAATTTATTCTGGCCTTCCTATAAAAAGGTTCAGTATAAACGTTAAGATTAAATTTCCAACGGTAGAGACCCCGTTTAGAAACCCCATTGAAATATTGAATCGTGTTTCATAATTAAGGAAAACAGGTATTTTGTTGTCAATGAAGTTTCATGTTACTTTTCTTAAGGCCATATCTCATTTGTACAGTATATCAAGTTTATATAATATATGAGTGTAGAATACAATCCGCAAATTCACTTACATAGTTTTTTTTAAGTGTCTAGCTTGATTTATCATGATTGGTTCAGTTTGAAACAAGTTGTCTTGTCTATTTACCATTCAAAATTCTACATTTCCTGAGGATTTTCCAAAAAAATTGATTCATACTGACCTTATTCTGACAATTACGTACAAGAAAAAAAAAACAGAAAAATCGGTAGTGCCGTGCTCAGGTGATGCTCCGTTATATCGTTATTTTTATTTATTTATATAAATACTAGCTGGTGCCTGCGGCTTCGCCCGTGCTGAAAAATAGTAAATAATGCCTGACTAAATATATGGGCAATGTAACGCCTAACGTCTTTATTGCAATTATAGCTGTGCCAGGCATTAGATGAACTCTCGGAAACAGTACTTTTTTTGGATGAAAGGTATCTTATGACCTACACAAAATTTCATGATGATCGGTTCAGCGGTTTAGGCGTGAAAAAGTAACAGACAGACAGAGTTACTTTCACATTTATAAAATTACTATGGATATAGAGTGATAGTCCAGTCGGTCGAATGCTCAGTTTCTGATACTGTAGATCTATTTTCTAAAATTCTGAATTCACTAAATAGGCTTCAAAGAAAGACTTTTAATTGTCAGTCATTTTTACCTGGTTTTTGAAAAAACCAGGTAAAAATACAGTCTGATCAGAACCTCAAAGAAACTTGGCATTTGTTATCTATTTGTTATTAGCAAACTTTTGTTATCTCTAAAGTAAAATTGAAATACTTAAACTCACATTAAGGAAGTGCTGCTAGCTAGGAGTGGATTTTATATATTATATATGTGGGTAATTATATTAACTGACCTAATACCTACAATTATTATCTTAATCGATGATCAATAATTAATTAATTTTAATGGCTTTATATTTGGATGAAATAATAATGTACTCACGTGATTGTTCACCAAACTTTTCTGTTTATAAACAGTAAAATTTGGTGAATGGTCACGCGAGTATATTGTAGATATTAAATCCCTGATAATTTAAAATGTTTGGAATTCATCGTGAAACGGCCACTATTTTTGAAGTGGGACACCTTTTGCGGCGGGTGAGACCGGCTGTTGGTGTGACTACGCCAACATCTGGTTAAACACTATTGTTGTATTCTGTGGCTAAACTTTCCCAACAGTTTCGCCAACACTATGGCGGAACTTGTAAGACTCTCTACTCGGTTCGGCGACTGCCCCCCACCGCAATGAGCTCGTGTATCTATAGCGTATGTAATATGGAGATGTAATTCAATGTAAATTTTGATTGATAAATTAAATTGCCTTTAAAACCAACCTTTCATGCATATTTTCCATAGTAAATAGTTTCAATCTTTCTCAACTGCCAGGATTCCTGGGCTGGCTCATTTTTTTTTCTTATCGTTTCCTCTTTGAAAATGTTGATTTTTAAGCATACGATTTTTTTTTAATGTTAAGGTCGGCCGACAGGCTGACGGTCCACTTGATGGTAGGTGGCTATCGTCGCCTATAACACAAGCAACGCTACAGGCGCTGCAAGCGTGCTACGACTACAGTAGGATTAGGGATAATGGATTAGGAGGAGATAGGGAAATGGGCTCTGGCATCCCTTACTCACTCACCGAAACACAACAGCACACTTCTGTAAGAAGGTGGTAACTGCCGCCAGACTGGCTGCCCAAATAACTGCGAAACGCAGTGTGCTCTGCCGCTACCAGAGCCAATTTTGAAAAGTTCATTTTCAAAGTTGACCCTGCCGGAAATCGAACCCGGGAACCCTAGAATAGAACGTTAAGCCAAGCACCCTAACCACTCATCCAACGGGCTCGTCAAATAACGTGCTCGATATAATTTGAATGCAATGGCTTTATTGTTTTACTTTTTAAATAAAATATGGTTTGAGAATAATTTAGGATTTTTGAGAAAATATACTTGAGTTGCGATACATAGATACTAATAATTAATTCTTAATGAAGCATTTTAAATTTCAACTAATTTTGAAGATTAGTAAAACTCTTTTATGAGTAGTACCCTTAAAAGTAAAAAGTAGCCGTTGCATATTGGGTTACCTAGTTTTTATTTCTTTTGCACTAAAAATAAGAGGAATACTCAGGCGGTTGTTACGAGGGAACGTGAATTTTAGTGGTTCCAGGTTCCTGCAGATAAAATGTGTCTTCTTTTTAATACGTCGTAT
Source organism: Bembecia ichneumoniformis (assembly GCA_910589475.2). NCBI lineage: Eukaryota > Metazoa > Arthropoda > Insecta > Lepidoptera > Sesiidae > Bembecia > Bembecia ichneumoniformis. The sequence continues at coordinate 15,792,552 of OU342524.1, read as the reverse complement.
ACTTTCGTTCGTGATTTTATTTATGGCGAAAAACTATGTCTATTTTCTTTTATAGAGCAACTGATTTGTGACCGGTAAACCTTATGGGTAAAACGGTCACATAAAGGTCACACACTGTAGTATATTACATTAAACTATAATGGTGGCAGATCCGTTTTCATAAACTAGGCAGCCCGTCTGGCGGCAGTAACCACCTTCTCACAGAAGACCAAAGTGAAATGAAAGGTCATGTGCTACTGCATTTCGGTGTGTGAGTAAGGGGATGCCAGGGCCCATTCTAATATTTATTTCTTTATTTATTTTATTTCTTGAAAATTTACAGGCACTAATATTAGATAGTAAACAGTTAAAATAGAGACACACACCAAAGGCGAGCAAAGAAGCTTATTGGCAACGACACCCTTGTGCATTCCCAACTTCAAAGCCTGCAGCATCGCCGAAAAGTAGCTTGCCTATCGATTTTCTATCGTCTACACTATGGAGAGTGTGCATCTATTCTGCACGAGTTAATCCAACCAGAACCGGTCCATTTGCAGATCATTAGGCGTGGGCGAGGGTTTCATTCCTTCGTGGTCGATGTTCCTCCATCACGCACGAAGCGTTTCAGTTCCACCTTCCTTGTTCGGACTGCTAGGGAGTGGAATTCATTGCCCGCGTCTGTTTTCCCACAGGACTACAACCTCGGGGTCTTCAAAACCAGGGTAAATGGGCATTTACTGGGTAAGCGTGGTCCACCTTCGCCGCATCTGCACCTCACATCAGGGGAGATAGTGCCTACTGCATATAGCATGAAAGTAGGCAAGTTACACTACAAAGGAATGTATAGTTTTAGAAAGTAACTGAAAGAATTTTTCGGTTATAATATTACTAGTTTTAACTATAGAGCTGTGGAACAGGTCGACATCTGTATCTAATAACATTTCGTTAAAAAGTCTAAACGAATATCCCTTTTTTCTTGCTTTTAATGCCATATCCATTCTTTGTTGTAGGGTAAAAGATATGAAGGTTGTCTCGTATCTTTTATCCTATTAATCTGACAACACACTTGGAGTTGCTTTTATAAATATTCGGCCAAAACTACCTATCATTAAAAGGACCGGTAACATCTCTGCCGACTTTACATAAAAAGAACCCATCAGATTTCAAAGTAATTTTAAATGTTCATGTGTAACGGACAAGTAGACAGCCCATTAAATGGAATAGGTCACGCAAAAATAAAGTGAGGATAAAAGAATGAGCTGTGATCCAAAACCAGTACCTACCTATGTTGTTATTTGACATCAATTTTTATGTGACAGAGCTCCGGACGGATGCTCGTCACTAGTAGGACGAAGCATATAAATCAAAACAACGTCAGAGTGGCATTAGCTTCGACGATTATTCAAGAACCGATATGAGGATATTTTAAATTAAGATCATATAGTACTGAAGTGCGAAGATCATTGGGAAAAGATTTTTCTATATCCTCCGGGCTTTCCGTAAGAAGAGCATAGATTTCTCTTTCACTGATCAATAAACTCCTTTTTTCCAGTAATGGAGAGGCATTAAAAGAAGAAGAAAGGGCATTAACTCCTTTATAACTTGTGCATTATTGTCCGATTTCGATAATAACAGGCTATCTGCCTGTCCGTGATCATTAACAACAAAACACATACACTGTATAAAATACGTTTAGCGCTGCATCTTGTTAGTCAAAACTAATCTGTTCTATGTAAGTATTCGCAAGGTATTGGCTACTTTTCATTAAAAGTTTAATCTATAGTATTTTCATTATATGATGATAAGCGTGACAGTTCGCAACTGACAATTTTAGTGATGCAACCTAACGACATTTAATCGATTGTTTGAAAATATCGAATCAGTTGTCAAAGCAAATGGAATCGAACTACCGATTTTACATTTTCAGATTTAGAAATAAATTCTAGTAATTAGGAATAAAGGTTACGTTAAATAAATTATAGAATACAATGCAGTCTGTTTAAAATATTAATTTATATATTCATTACTGCCAGAACTCGAAACTTGACAACTCGTATCAGACTCAGACCAAAATTTACTTTTGTTTTATTGTTATTATTAGTCAGCTTTAGTTTTATTATCATGTTTTTAAAAATATGGAATAGAAAAATATTTGTTAAATCTCGGAATATTCAATGACAAACATAGAGTATTTTCGATATATTGAATATAAGTGAATATCCCTAGTGTCAATCCCCATTGACACAAGTTCCGTTCCACGCGTTTGACACTTTTAAAATATATGTTTTTTATTACATTTACCTATTATAATAATAAATTAATAATAAAAGTGATAATTCCTTTTGTGTTTTTCGAATAGATAATTCTTTTTTCATACATGTATTTGTTTAATTGTTATTTTTTTTGTGCCGTTTTTTTTAGTTGAAAACAGTATGCGTGACATGAAAAAGTGAGAACTGTCATGCATATCATCATACAGTAAAAAGACTATATATACCTACATATAATAAAATAATAAAAAAGCCGTGTCTGTTATTAAAAATAAATATTAAAGATTTTTTCAAAAAAAAAAAAAAAAAAAAATTATAACACACTGTGTACTTGTTTATGTTACCGAGGTCAAAAAAATAGTTTTTAGAATTTTTGTCTGTTTGTCTGTGCGTTTGTGCACACTAATCTCTGTAACGGCTTAACCGATTTGAATGCGGTTTTCACTGACGTATTGTAGCAAACTTCCCGTAACATTTAGTGTTTGTTTCATTCTAGTCGGTTTACAAACAAAAAAGTTACCAATACCACGCGAACAAAGTTGCGGGTTCAGCTAGTTTTTTAGTACTGCCAATCACACATGCGTTTAACCGAATAGGTGTTTGAGCTTCGACCAGACATTATCATTGATCAAGCGACGTCGTATTGCGTGGGCTATAAAATTCGTATTCCCCAGGGAGAGTTACATGTAACTGTGAGGTGAATATCAATTTTGGAGAGTCCGCCCGCTAATCCAGGTCATGTCTAGTACAAAGTCCGGACGACCGAATGTAAAAAAGGGTGTAATTGTCTGTGTCCGATTTCTATTCGAATTACACATATTAAATCAAATGTGTAGTTCGATTAGTTGTATAAATATCTACACAAAACATAGAAACCAAATTTTGACAATAAAATAGATTGTTGTACAATAAAAGTATTTTATAAACACTTTTATATATATTCCATATCTATACATAGTATACAACATTTTATTAAAAAAGGACTCAAGACACATTTTCTGTTAAACTGAAGACGACTTTATTTGTTTAATTTTTATAAGTAGGTTTATCTTCTAATGTATTATATTTATTAATTTATCTTATTAATATTTGTGTATATTCAATGTATTTTTAGTACGGTGTTGGAGAACCAGGGGTCTCCTGATACAAGTATTTTTATACTTAATAGGAAGCCCCCTACACCTTTTTTGCACCTAGGCCTTACTTATGAATACATTATTTTGCATTTTGTATGTACTAGTATTTATTTATTAGAATGTAAGTTTATGATGACTACTTTTACGTGATGACCACTTTGTTTTATTTTTCATATAACTTTCCTTAACTTAAGGTTGCCTGGAATAAATCGCTATAAAGAGATAAGGCCGCCTTTTGTATTATTGCTTGTGTTACTTTATTTTTTTTTACTTATTCTTTTCTATATGTTTATAGTACAAATAAAGATTAATAATAATAATAAGTTTTTTATTATATAAGTATATTGTTGTTTTTTAATATTTATATTGTAAAATATTTAAAATTAAGAAAATAAATAAATATGTGAATAATAATAATACTACAATATAAAAAATAAATAATATAAAAATATAAAAATAATAAATATAAAAATAATAAATATGTGAATAATAATAATAATACATTTCATATATTTTTTTTATAGAATAAACTGTTCACTTCTCTCAGTTTCTTCGCTATCTTCTTCTAAACCACCCAAACGGAATTTGATGCGGTTTGTAATAATGAAAAGAGCGATAAATGAGGAAAATTGCATCCGTACGAATCGTGGATCCGGGGGTCGCTAGTTTCACATAAATGGAAATAAATTATTAAATTATTGGCTACGGCGCGCCGTAGGCCATACATATATGAAGTAGAGCCTTTATCATTGGTCACGCCAAGCAATAATTATAAAAGTGGACTGTATTTTTCGTTGGTGATACATACAATCAAAGAATGTGGAAATGAAGGAAAATCGACAGGATCACCAACTCCTTGATCCTCCGGCGTTTGTCGCCAAAAACTAGTCTTCATGTCAATATGGACGCATGAAATGCAACTTTGGGACTGTGCTAAACAGAGCAACATCCTAATTATTCAACGATTTCCAAATAAAGTGCCAAGAGATATTGTCAAATCGGAACCGAAAATTAAATTTATAAATAAAGTAATGAACGAATTCGTAAGCTCACAACCACATCATCACATGAATGTCGAAGCGATTCAGCTGCTCGACATCACAGATTTAGTGAGAGAACCAAAAAGGAAAAAACCTTATCGGTTAAAAAATAAATAAATAAATAAACCGTAATCTATACTAATACTAATATTATAAAGCTGAAGAGTTTGTTTGTTTGTTTGTTTGAACGCGCTTATCTCAGGAACTACTGGTTCGAATTGAAAAATTATTTTTGTTTTGAATAGTCCATTTATCGAGTAATATAGGCTATATAACATCACGCTACGATAAATAGTATAATATATAAGCAGTGTCCAGTACCGCGCGCCCCATGCGCACGCCCCGCCGCAGTATGGGCCGCAGCGAAGCGTGGTCGAGTTCAGCTAGTAGGTAAATAATAATAAGTAGCTTGAATAGGGGATCGGACAGTAATCAGATTAAAATCTAAGATGTACTTAGAAAGAAAATATAATATAATTTTTTACGATTATTTATCGAATAATAATTTAATATAATTCATTTAAATATTTTTAAATGAAGAAATAAAATTTTATTATTTACAATATTTTTAATCTATACTGAAACACCAATCACAGTGCGTGACGTCATTTGTGGGCAATCATTGTCTTATGCCAATGCAGCTGTTTTGTTATGATATGACCACAAATGACGTTACGCGCTCTCAGATGCCACAATTGACGCGCCACAAATGACTATCGTGGCGTTTTGGCGGCATTTTCAAACAAACAATATTAAAACATGATTTAGAGTACCTAAAAGGCTATAAATAAATAAAATAGTATTTTTTATGGGAATAAATATCCATGAAGATTAATTTAAAACACTTTCTGAAAATTTGTCCGATTCCCTATTATGACATTGTTATCAAAACACACCAACAAAGTGATTCCCGTTAATAGACACTAATAAAAGTCATTGGATTCTATTTTTATACAAGAACATATCTTGCAATATATGTATCTTGCAATATGTTTGTAAATTAGTTATCTTGCAAATACATTAAAAAGATCTGTGGTTCTAACACGTGTTGCGAGCTAGGTCAATCTGTGCTCTCAGTGTTGTTATAATACCTTTATAGCTTTGACACCAACGTTAGTTTCAATTTAAAACGATGTGATTGGTTTCGGACACGCTGTCAAAGGTTTTCGACCTCATCACTCTTAATTAACCTCAAAAACCATAGAATTCAACAAATCCCTTAATTATCAGAGAGCAATAAAGTGCTATATTATTAATAAACCCAGTGAAATTTTTCTCTTGAGAAATAACAGTTGTTTCGAAATAATTTGTTTACTTTACGATTAATAGCAGCTAATTTGGTTTTGAAATTTTAATGTTAAAGGTATTTAACTTAATCGTTGTTATTATTGTTTTAGGTAGTATTTACCTACTGTAATGTGTTATATGGTAGGTAAATATTGTTAAAAACCAATTTCATGTTTTCATTTTTAAAATAATGTAACGAAAATCACTTCACTCATTTTCTTCGCGCTTTTTTAGGTTTGAATTTGCCACGTTATTATAGTAGTAGATGTCACGACTGACAATGGAGAGATAATGAGAGGTGGTATTGGTAATAATAAAAATGAATCCCCATTTCCCTTGGTCACGGCATCACGTGTGAACGGGTAGACCGATATTAATTCGGTTTTCACTAATAGAAAGAGGGATAAACGGTGAATATTTATGTATATAAAAATTGCACCCCGGGCGAAGCCGGGGGCAGGTCGCTAGTTATTAATAATTTGCATTGATATAAACTTCCCTGAAGGATATAAAAAGACAGAAATAAAAGGATTTGAATGTTGTTTCTTTCGTTAGTTATTACTAAATGTTATCACTGAACTAACTGGCCTTAGATTTATATACCTACATAAATATACCTACATTTAGGGTATTTTTAGATTACAATAAATTGTAATTACTCAGAACTGAATTCAGAATATATTATTTTTAGATAAATTGCGATTAACGTGTACTATTATGCTCCTTGTTATGAGTACATATAGTGTACAAAAAATATATAAGTATTATGTACTTATATAATTTTTGTACCTTGTTTGTCACATCAAATTGTCATTTACTCAAGGAAAGGAAAATGTCACATGTCAGTGTCGACGGAATGACAGAATAAATGGTTTACACAGAACACTATACACTACTCCTAGGTACTACTCACAAGGAGATGGTTAGTTAATTGTGTTTCTTTTAAAATTTATATTAATTTCCAGACTTAGATAGACCATTAGTATAATTTGAAAAACCTTGGAAAAATTATTTATTTCTCTTTATATTGTTCACATTCAAAGAAACTTCGAAATTCTTTGAACAACAGTTGTTCTTTATGTAATTATTAATCACAAATTAATAATCGCAAAATATTCAATTCAACATCAACAACCCAATATTGTTTGAAATTTTTGTAGGATACTGTACCGCCTTAAATAATACTGACACATAAAATGGAATAATTCAATTAGGTATAACTAGCGACCCGCCCCCGTCTTTGCACGTCAATCTTTTCCCGCAAATTATATAGGCACACAAACATTCCTCGTTTCTCGCTATTTCCATTAGTGAAATACGTATCAAAATTTGTTGGCTGGTTTAAAAGAAGTTAGCGGTAAGAGGCGGACTGCGACATTATTTTATAATATAGACATTCACAATATTTCGCTAAAAATATTAAAATGATTAAGTACCATGCCCTTTCAGACAAGATACGCTTCCGCTGCATGTGAGCGACAGACAACGTAATCACCTTTCCTTTAATATTGTTCTCCGTGTATTGTCAGGGAAGACAGCGTCACATTTACTTAGGAACCGACGCTCGAGGCCATAATTGCCTTAACTTGACGGAGAAAATCGAGTTATTCTTCGAATGTGCGTGTAGATATTCACCCTGAAAATGGCAACATATTTTACAGACTACCTTTATAGGGCAACATTGTTTTCAGCGATGCATTACTCTCTTCTTCAGCGACAAAGTGTAAGTATTAAAGTTTTAAATGAGTTCAGTCTCATAAGCTGCGGAGCGCTTTTCAAATTAATGCTACGTACGAAGTTGAGATAAGGTTTCACATTAAACTGTTGCATAATCATGCATTTCAATTTGTAAAGCCACATTCATATCTGTACATAAAAACAAGTAGAATAGTATTTATGTTTATTTATTTATTTATTTATTTATTTATTTATTACATGGCCTCCAACGAGGCAGGCACCGAACAAAAACAAGCAAGAAAGGACAAAAATACATGACAGATGCCGCCGCAGTTTCAGTAAGCAAAGCATGCGACAATAAAAAGTGCAAAGTAACATTCCAACAATGATAAAAATAGTAATAATAAAAAAATGAAAAATATATCGGTAAACTAAATAATATAATAAATAAATATAGGTAAACTAAATAATTTAGTAATGTTGCTAAGTTATTTTTATATGTCGATTTATTTGCACTAGTTTTTATACTAATAATTAAACAAATTAGTACTAAAAATAGTATTAGAGTTTTCTATTTTAGATTTTACTTAGTACGAAGTCTGCAACAGCGAAATTCGACCATTCCGTGAAAGGGTAACTCGTAGATGTTCCTAAGATCTTCCATTTTTAGTTGTTCCTATAAATTTATAGCTGGTAAAAAGTAAAATGACAGATGAAAGAAATGTGGATCTTGGTAACCGATTTGCCCTACTTAAAATTCCTCTCGCAACGTCCCTTTGACGGGCCGTCGTTGATAGATTCCGATTTTTCTTGTACACAGGACACACTATATGTTTCCAGAACTGGCCACTTACATAGACAATATTTAAAAAGTATTTACAACAGTTGAAAATCGAACTATTTGGTTGTAGAATACAGTTTGTTTCACCTGACTGTCACTTCTTTTAAAATCATTTTAAAGTTGAGACATAATAGCCCATTTTAAACCACAAATCACTAAATTTTAAATTTTATAGATTTCCTTGATTATTGTAGCCACTCGTTAGGAAAATGTAAAAATATATCTAAATATTGAGGACATATCCATACCTACATACTATAAAATCGTAACCGTGTCTGTACAATAAATATTAATTAAAAAAATGTACAGGTTGTACTTAATGTTACTGAGGTCAAAAAAATTGTTCTTAGAATTTTTTGTCTGTTTGTCTGTATGTCTGTGCTAATCTCAGAAACGGCTTAACCGATTTGAATGCGGTTCTCACTGATCTATTGTAGCTAGCTTCCCGTAACATTTAGTGTTTGTTTCATTCCAATCGGTTTACAAACGAAAAAGTTAAGCGCTATATCGAATACCACGCGTACGAAGTTGCGTGCTCAGCTAGTCTATACTAATATTATAAAGCTGAAGAGTTTGTTTGTTTGTTTGAACGCGCTAATCTCAGGAACCACTGGTTCGAATTGAAAAATTCTTTTTGTTTTGAATTGTCCATTTATCGAGGAAGGCTATAGGCTATATAACATCACGCTACGATAAATAGTATTATATATAAGCAGTGTCCAGTACCGCGGGCCCCATGCGCACGCCGCCGCCGTATGGGCCGTAGCGAAGCGTGGCCGAGTTCAGCTAGTTTAATATATAGTAAGAGGGATGGAAAGTTATGTTCAGGAAATAATATTTTCGGTTGTATGTGCGATGAGTAAGGGGTTGGGTTAGACTCAACCGGAATTCAAATTTAAGCGAAGACACAAGTTAACAACTCGGAAATACCTTTTCAATAAAGTTAAACGATATAAATTTCAATTTCGAATGTATTAATTTCTTAAATAAATATTCACTTTTCTCCTTATCGTGCTAATCTTTCTTTAAGTTTTTTGTCCTAAATTAAATTTGTGTGGGTTGATAAAGAGAACCGAGTTACTGTGATGGCATCACACAAAGTAGGCCTGGATCAAAAGTAATTTTATAAATTTCTTGGCATTAGGCGAAAGTTCAAGTACTGATATGTATGATAAGGGCTAATAATAGATACAGTTAAATGTTCTCTGTTTGTGACAGAAAAAGATCAGACCTTCCTTGTACTTATTCGTACACAAAATGCGATCAAATCTGTGAACAAAAGTATACTGAATAACAAATGAATGTAGCGACCAGAATCCCAGATCCAGGGCAATGAGCTATTATATGTACTAACGTAAATAGCTCACTGATCCAGGGAGTTGAATTGCAATCTATTTTCAAATGACTCAGCCCAAGTATAAGAGGATACGCATTTCTAAATAGAAGTAAAGCCAAAAAGGTCCTTTTAGCATTACTTAGCACCCGGTAATAAGGGTCATAAAGTTTGATCCACACAAGTCACTCTGCCAAAGAATGTTGCTTACTTAATCAGATTGAAGGTTAGCTAAAGCTAGGAATTAAAATCTAGTCCCGATTTGCTCCTCGCGCTGCCTCGATGTTGCTCTTTCTATTCACACACTGCTTTACTCGCGCAATTAATCGCAAAGCTCCGCACTAGGTCAATGGATGTTGAAACTGTGGCAGCGTGCGCGCAACGTGTTTTTAGTACATATAGGTAATTATATCAATTATAATTCATTATACTTTTCATAATAATATTAATTATTTCTCGTTAGACCATTCTTCCAAAAGCGGCGGAATTATTTTGAAAAACGGGACAAGTGCGAGTTGAACTCGCGTGAAGAGGGTTCCGTACGATGTTACCTATCCGCACAATATTGAGTGATTTACCATGTTATTTTAATATCATGGACTTCTTATAGGTTTTCCTATAATCTATTAGTAGAAAACTAATTTCTGTATTTATTTCAAAATTTTAGGTTCAGTAGTTTCGGAGATAAGGGGGGGGGGGGAGAATGGTCGGACAGACAGACACACGAGTGATCCTATAAGAGTTCCGTTTTTATTCGGATGTACGGAACCCTAAAATGGGAGTTAAAAAAATGACCCGTCTGTTACAGTAGTACAACCAAGAAGTACTACTGGTAGTACGACACTCTTTTGAGATGGTAGTACTTCTGAATAGCAGAATAATCTTCGCGTAAAATATTTCCGTCACCAACGCTCGATTCAGTGATTGTGTGGACGACCACTCGGGTTCATATTTGCCGGTCCTTTTTATGACTTGCGCCCAAAAAACCAACAGGGAGCAGTGGGCATGACGAGGAACATGACGTGCGGCATGACGAGTAATGTTGTCTACGTCTCCGCCTCCTTTCCTCGCTACTAGCCCATGTTACTCGACGAGTGCGTAGCAGAGCTATATTGTATATTTTAGAGGACATACCGTGGACATAGTAAGTGACATAGTAATATTGAGTTTTAAACATTTAATAAGTGCATTAGTGGCGAACAAGAAAGTACGAGTTCCAATGAGTTATTAGAATACTCGCGGGTAATTATCTCGCGTGACACCGCGAGTTGTCATCTTTGTTTTTATTTATTACTAGCTGAACTCGGCCACGCTTCGCTGCGGCCCATACGGCGGCGGCGTGCGCATGGGGCGCGCGGTACTGGATACTGCTTATATATGCTATTTGTCGTAGCGTGATGTTATTTAGCTACAGCCTTCGTCGATAAATGGACTATTAAAAAAATATATTCTAAATCTGAAAATCAAAAACCGGTAGTTCGATTCCATTTGCTTTGCCAACTGATTCGATATTTTCAAACAATCGATTAAATGTCGTTAGGTTACATCACTAAAATTGTCAGTTACGAACTGTCACGCATATCATCATACAGTGAAAATACTATAATGTAATAAAAATAAAAGGAAAAAATATGTTGTGTTCATAACAAAGTTTACGATTTTATGACGTAGGTCATATTTCAAGCAATGTTTTATAGTAACCGTTGAAAGAATATTGCTTCAGAGTTAAACAATGGTTCTCATTAAACGTTTTGCGATTGAACGGCCACCGTGAATTTCCAGTAATGAAAAGCGAAGTTGTATTTCAGATTGGAGCTAAAATAAAAACAACATTTCCAATGCACAACAAAAGCAAAGTACGCGGTACATTTGCCCTCAATTATTCGAGAGGCAGCGCCAGGGTTCGTCGTTGAGTGGAATACTCTCATGGTTAAACAAATAAATGGGCAGTAATACCGTTGTTTCTAATACCGTTCGTGTATTATGGGTTAGTACAATTCTATGTATAATTAGGCTACAAAATAAATTAAAAAAAGATGATAGCTTTTTCTCGCCGCTAACCTGCAAAAAAAATATGTCGTATGTGTCCTTAAGACAAAGACTGACATCAGACCGAACACAATTTTTACCAAAATGAGCGCAATCTAATGACATATGAATTAAGGTGCAATATTGCATAACAAATTTTTGTAGCGTCTCGGAGATTACGGAACAGATTGAAAGGATTAAAACTTTAGTACAGAACTTTAGTTAATTAATAAGCTTAAAAGATAATGTAGTCGTCGCTGAAAATTTTCATTACTGTGACGAGAAAAATTTCATTATATTTTATTCCACCCATGAATTCAAATAACTTTTTCTTTATACTAATTACTTAATGAAAGCCACTTAGGCAAATGACAATTTACAATAGAACTCGCTGGCGGCGAAGGCAATTCAACAGGCCTAGAAATGGTGTTTTTTTTGTATTTACCATTAAAACAATACACAATTTTTTTTATTATTAATACAATTTTTTAAACTGACATTAACTTATTAATAGGTACAGGATTCATATGCGCGCAATAAGCCGTTTTCGAGAGGATTTTCAATAAAAGTCAAATTCTTCTTGTGTTCCAACTTTTTTTGTGGAGTTTCTATTACTTTATCGAAAATTCTAATTAATACAATTGGTTCTTCTCATGTTTAAGTATAATATATATATTTTTCAAAACAATTGTCTTCATTAAGCAATGGATATTTTTAGTATTTAGCGTTTGTCTCCAGCTTAAGGTGACGCAGCGATAAATAATTAATACGGCTGTGATTGCATACGAAAACGAGAGTGCGCTTGCTTATGTCGTAAGGTCGTATGCTACAAAACGATTAAAAAAAAAACTATAATGTATTTTAAGAAATTCAACTGCAAAATTAAAGTGTACGTTTATACTAATGTACATAGAAAATTTAGAGGTATAAATTGGTCCCGTCTGCCCGTAAAATATAAATCTGTGTTTTAAAAGAGATTTCTTTGAATTTTTTTTCTCTGTTATAAAAGTTTACCAATCGTGTAATCCAAATTGTAATCCTGACAAAATGAAGTCAGGAACATGAAGAAACAGATTAAAAAATATCACTCATATGTTTTGTCATTGCTGAGAAAAATCTAAATCCCTAATAATATGAATAATAGGTATTTAATAGTATGAAGCTTACATTTGCAGGAGTTGCAAATGGTTCCTTTACTTTGCTTGTCAGTGAAGTTCACAACTTAATAAGCTTTGGTTCAAAATTTTGAATATTTATATTTTGTTTTATTTAAGTTCTCACGACTGCTTCTAAATATCACCCTCATAAATATTGATACAAACACCTTTAAGTATTAATATAATAATAGTAACTATAACTACGTTTATTTTCTAAAAAGGCGTGTACTTTCAAAATTAATTAATTAAGAAAGAAAGAACTACAACAATTAAGAAAGAAATTAAATTATGTGTAATTAGTACGAAGCTGGCCGCATGTTACGAAGCGTTTACAATAAATTGTAGCATATGAAAGTCAATTATACAAGAGTACATATGAGAAAAATACCAGAAAGAGAAACTTACTGCTTTCATACTTTTATTTTTATGTATGCTATTTAATAAAATGTTTCATATATTTCATAAATTGCAGCGTGAAGTAGCATTTTATTTCATGCTATTTTACGACCAAGCTAGGTTCAATATTTTTTACGCCAAGCATTGTTACTATTGATTGTAAGCCGAACATATCCGTATTCATATAGCGCCATCTTACAAAATTTTGAGGTAAAAGCATTAAAGTTGTTCATCATCCATCGGCAACAATACAAATACCACCAAAATTTTCGAGGTGGCGTTTAAGAGGCATCACGCCGTCGATAAGAAAAAAATCAACTGCTTTGTTTTCCTATTCAGCTCGTTCAAACATAAAGCCAGTGTAACAAAAAAAATATGTGATACTTAACTTTATGTTTTAAGTATAATGGTTTACGAGAAAACAAATAAAATTTGAATGTCTTGCTTTTTTCAAGAAGTATTGCAATGTGTATGGACACATTGCAATACTTCTTGAAAAAAGCAAGACATTTTATTTTATAAAACTCTATCATTTTATTATGGAATAAAATGATAGAGTTTCATTTACACTACAAATGACACATATAGTTTTTCCTTTAATTCAATAGTTTCAGAAAAATTTCATATTTTAATATTTTCGAGTAGCGGATGCCTCTAGCGGGCGGCGGCGCGGGGGTCGGATGTAGAGAGCCCAGTGGCCTTAAAAATATATATAATCAAAATAACGAGTATTTTTATATAGTAAAAAGTACGAGCAATTCTTGTATGTATATATATATAATGAGTAAAATTTATTGCTTCGTTTGAAGTTGTTAGATATTTTGAAATAATATCGAATATTTGCAAGTATAAATGAAACAGAACCATATCAAGCGTTAATTTTTCTGGTTAAAACCGACAACGAAATTTATACATACATGTTTTATGAGCAATTTAACCAAGACTTTGTTATGCGCAAAGGGAGGCGAACCGTATTCTGCAAATGATTTCATTAAGGCTTTATGTTAATAAACCGAAATATTTAAGGTTCATCATTAAAAATTTAAAACGTAACACGTTTACGCGAAGAGGTTGCAATGTGTGAAGAGAATAAAAAAAAATGTATGCAAGGGAAGTTTTGTGGTGTACACTCTTAGAAGAAAATATTAAGTACCTATATAGAAGAATTTTCTAGTAACACCATCGTCACTATACACTATATACTTAATTCATCTACCATTAAGTGGTCTGACTTGATGATTGAGTAAGACAGTTTTCAAGAATATATAATGCTGGCTAGTGCCCGCGACTTCGTCTGTGTTGAAAAATAATGCCTGACATATTTATCGCTGTGACGACGGCTAGACGATCCCTCGGGAATTTAACATTTTTCCGGGATAAAAAGTATCCTATATGTTAATCCAGGTAATAAACTATCTGTGTGCCAAATTTCATGTAAATCCGTTTAGTAGTTTTTATGTGAAAGAGTAATAAACATCCATCCATCCTCGCAAACTTTCGTATTTATAATGTTATGACTCACAATGGAACGTTCTAGAAAAGCGTTGCCATCTGCTAAAAGTCACCGAAAGTTCCACCCTAGAATAGAAGTCGCCCCACTCTCCGATTATTGTCAAGGGAAATCGGTCCTTATGCACACAACATAGAGCTCACATTCAACAGAAATAGCGTTCCCGAACTTTCAACGACCTTGTTTACAATACGTGTTACTTGTTTACTTACTTGTTTACCTACTTGTATTTGTTTGTTGTTTGTTTGTACTAAATTCGAGAAAGATCTAGACGATTGGCAGCGGATATAAATAGGCGAAGTGGCGAGCTAGCGGGATAGTTCGTTTCTGCGATTCGAAAGCGACACTTCGGAACTTACCTGCGACAGTAAACCAGCGACTCATAAGGGAACCACTGACAACTCTTGGCAAGTTTAACGGTTTTATCGGACCTTTCGTTTAGCCCTCTTGGAAGTCCTCTTGGTTTGTGGAAATAAATAGTTGATTTTCGCCCTTACACGGCAGATTGACTCACCCCACACGTAATAATAATATTGTTACGACTAACTATAGGACGTTCTGGAAAAAGCGTTCGCGCCGGCCGAAAGTCTCTAACGTTCCACCCTATCGATAGTAGCCACGCCCCTTCCCGACTAGTGTCAAAGGAAATTAGTCCTTAGGTTTACAACATTGAGTTTACATTTCAACAGAATTAGCATTCCCGAACTTTCAATGGTTTGTTTACAATCTTGTTTACATTTTCTGGTAAATTTGAAATACATCGAGGCGTTTGGTGCCACGTATAAATAAGAGTGCTGCCGGCCAAGATTAGTTAGTGGTGCGACAGCGACTATTCGGAGCTTTTGCGAAGTTTCCTGCGACAGTGAACCGGCGACGAATCAAGGGAATTATTGGCGACTTTTGGCAAGTCTAGTTCTGTTCATCGGACAAGTTTGGTAATTTTGGCAGTCATCTTGATTTGTGAAAATAAATCGTTCCTTTTGCCCTTATACGGCATTTTAACTCACCCCACTCGTAACAATATGTTTTAGAAGGATTCTTACATCCAAACTCTATCTCAGTAACTTAGAAAAAGTTTATTCAGGAACTATAATGATACATTATGTATATCGAAATGTCAATTCAACGAAATTAATTCATTTTAAGTGATAAATGTGAGAAAAGAGGCATATCTGCTTATTTCCAACTAGCTGTTACACGCGACTTCGTCCGCGTCTCTTTATAAAATATTATTTGTGGAAAACGGCAATTTTGTATGGAGGGGGTAAAGGGGGGGAGATGACGGGATGTTGAGTAGCCCTATGTAACTCGCTGATAATTTAGCCCTCTATAGGTGAAAGAATTTTTAAAATCGGTCCAGTAGTTTTTGAGTTTATTCATTACAAACATACATACGAGTACATAAAAATCTTTTCTCTTTATATTATAAGAGAGTAAATCTGATAATTTTAATTTATTTAATTCAGTTGGTTTGTTTGTAAACTCTCTGTAAAACTTAAATTATTTAGTATAATAACTATCATACTGATTCAATGATCAATGTAATGACCTGAAGTACAAAAATTAATAACCTTTCAGCTAATTCGTTAAAAGTCTTCAATAAGGAAAATGAAAGTGTCATTATTTTTTTGCTGTATAAAGATATTTAAACTTCAATTTTAGGTATAGTATTAATTTTTTAATATTTCTCTTGTTTGAATAAAATTTACAATAAGTTTAACTTGTTAAACACCTTCTAATGTATATAGCGATAAAGAGAACAATGTTGCCATCACAAAGTTCCAGAGCGCACATAACACCCGCCACTGAAGACGTTCATATTAATGTCACATCGTAACTCAAGGAAGCTCCCCGCGCTTCGTATCTGCCTGGCTTATTACGGCCGAAGTGTTTAATTATATCTACTCTACCTCAACCATATTGCTTCTGTTTATTTTGTATTAATAGGAGGGTTATTAAATGGGAACCAAGGATTAATTGACTGAATACTTTTGGTGCGTAGTTACATAAGGTTAGAACGAAATTTTTGGAAAATATTTGCCGAAAACAACTAAATGTTCCTTATATAATGTTCCTTATATTATTGGGTTTTATTATAATTACTTTAAATTGTTAAATGATATTCATATTATCATTAATATTAGTTTTGCACGCCATTCAGGCAGACCATACATGGTGCCAAGAAAATTTTAAATTTCATCAAATGTTTATTACCTATGGTCACAAAATAAATAATTATTGAATTGAATTGAATTGAATTGAATAAAATAAAATATTTACATTTTGCCAATATTACATTTCAGTTTTATATATAGGTATTCTTTTATATCTAAATATTCTTTCATTAATACTAAAATCAAATCCCCAAAATAAACAGTTTCTCTCTTTCTATTTTCCTTTGGAAGTTTGTAATCGTTACATAATACATATATATGCCTCATATAGTTATATATTCTTATTAATAAGTGTACATTCCCTATTATGGTATAAACACAATTTTTTCAAAGCCGAAGACGCACACTCTTGTCAGAGTGGTCGTGGTCATGCGCGTATGACGTACACGGAGGATGGTCGTGTTCGCCTTCCTTGGCTTGCCGCACTGCCGCTCCCGCGATGCTTCTCCATTTTTGTCTGCTGGTGGTGTCACGAGCACACTGTACCACAGTAGATCCGGTTATTAGGTCTGTCCAGAGGGTAGGCGATCTACCTCTTGGGCGTCTTTTCTCCACCTGACCCTGAATCACAAGCCGTTCCATCGAATTTTCCTTCCTAGAGATGTGGCCAAAGAACTTTAATATTCGCAATAGCACAACCGACTAAAGCCTGTCCTTAACTTTAAGCTTCTTAAAAATTGATTTGTTGATGGGAAACGCTGTCCATGAGATATTTAGGAGGCGTCTCCAGCACCATATCTCCAGAGTGTCAATTTTTCAATGGTCTTGCAGTCTTGGGGACCAGGTTTCAGCTCCGTAAAAAAAGACGGGAAAGACAAGGGATCTCATAAATCGGACTTTGTAATTTTTGTGATTCTCCTATCCCTCCAAACCCTTCCCAGCCTCTCAACCGCAGATAAATCTCTATATATAAAAATGAATCCCCATTTCCCTTGGTCACGGCATCACGCGTGAACGGGTAGACCGATTTTAATTCGGTCTTCACTAATGGAAAGAGGGACAAACGGGGAATGTTCATATATATAAAAATTGTACGCCGGGCGAAGCCGGGGGCGGGTCGCTAGTACTATATATTATAAAAATATACCCCAATGTTTTATTAAGTTATTTTTGACAGTGGCAAACAACTGTTCTATTATTTATTTTGAAGTGAAGGGACTTGTGAGAATCCACTGTCTCAGTCCGATAAAACAAAACCAACAACCACTTAGTAGTTGTTGACACAACCTTTTGAATAATATATAATACAGTTTGTACTAACCAAAATTGGTATAAGTATATTACATTCCCGAGTGTCTCTAATATTCACTCAATATAAAAACTAGTAATTTTGAGTGATTACAGGCCGATTTAAATACATACCCTAAGAAGCGTGATTATACGATATTTTATCCATAAGCTCAGATAGAACAACAACTAAACACTTTGCCGTCCATAGGGATCTACCCCTTTATTAATTTAATGTAATCTTCTGCTTCTGACCTATTGGAAAGTTTTGGGGATGGCCTATGTTCAACAATGGACGACCTACCGCTGAGATGATGACAGTCACATTCCCACACACACACAAACATGCTCACATACGATACATTCTAATCCTTTTTCTTTTTTATTTATTTTATTTATTTATTTATTTATTTATTATTACATGGCCTCCAACGAGGCAGGCACCGAAAAAAACACACAACAAGGAACAGGAAAAAATAACATGGCAGATGCCGCCGCAATTAAAGGAGGCACAGCCTACGCCAATAAAAGTCGAAGTAGCATCCCGGCAATAAAGTTAGAAAAAAAAAAAAAAAAACAAAAAAAAAAAATGATCAAAAAAATTATGAAAATTTATCAAAAAATTTATCAAAAATTTATCAAAAAAAAAATCATACATAGAAATAGAATTAAATCGGAAATTTGGAATAAATGTCAAAAATAAACTAGTGTTAATTATCTGAACCACGGACAAGGATGAGTCTTTTAATTTTGGAAAATGCGTCGTTAAACAGGTCAACATCGTGACTCAGGGAGTTGGCAACATCCATAATACGATTTAATGGGGGAAAACGGCCTTTTATGGATATTAGTGCAGAAACTGCTGAATAATTCGTTGCAAATGTATTTTTTTATTAAATAAATTCATACAATTTACCGGTCGCTGATACCTCTATTAAATAAATTAATATAAGACAAAAATTCAGGTACACGGCAATTATTTATTAAGTATAAAAAATAAACAAAAAACTAGCAGTTTTGTCGCTCTCGGGTAGTTCAAAGAGACCGCGTTACCGCAAGCCGCAGGTCGGCGTTATTAAATTTCACGTAACCGCTAAAGTTTTAATTAGAGCTACGTTTATTCACTGAGTTACTCGTCTGTTTTTAATGTATTATGTAAAACACAACAGTATGATAGATATTTTAATCTTTGATTTTTTTTTCCATTAAGTATACAAGTTACTGATCTCATCTTATTCATATAGGATGAGTATTGTATTAAGGGGGCACTTTCCAACTCGAACAGTTTACTTATTCCATTCTACGTAATTCCATGATTACTCATTAATTATAGGTCCTAGCAATATATAAAAAAACATGACATTTTTAGGACATAATATGAACAACAAAAAACTGAAATGAATTTTATATCTAGTATAATTACTTTTTAAAATGTACAAAATTTGTGACATTTTCGCGGGATGAATTCTTGTAATTACTGACTAAAATTCAAGAATGTTTTCCCATGGAAACATCCTACCTATAATGTACATTTGAAATTAGGATGTCAGTAGCTACAATCTACGAGTATAAAGGTTTTTCTAAAATATTGGAATTGAATAAGAGCCGCGAATGTGTTGGCGTCGCATTCTGTCTTCGGTTATTCGCATTATAGTAAGTTAAGACACAAATTCTCCCAAATACCTATTACTGAGTTCCCACGCTCGTTCAGCGCCACCTTAAGACTCGATCATGTCATTGATTTTATGAATCAATATTACATGTAATTTGTAAACGCTGTGATGTATTTTTACTCTTTGCACTATGGACGGAGAAAACAAATTCCCACTAAATAAATAGTAACTAGTAAATATGTATGTGTGCTAATTAATATATATGTGTGAAAAGGGGTCAAATCGGACTCACAACATGTAATTTAGAGTTAATACGTATAGAACGAGCGATCATGAAGAAATTTTCCTTGAAAGAACAAATTATAGACGAGCGAAAATTTATTATTATACCTATCTATCAACAATTCTTCAGTTTGTTATTGATGTTCATGCATGACGACATGAAAGGCACGGTACGTGCGTTACATATGAAATTACCTGAAAAAAAGCCATAATATTTGTCGGCAGAATTGGGAATCGGGTAAATTGCCTTCTTAATAGTCCTGCGTATTTTACGAGATACGTGCATTATCTATCCCCTTTTAAAATTTGTTTTCTGTATATTATGCTCATCGAAATATAATATAACGTTCTAGATTATGCTACAAAAATGTATTTTAATGGAGTTAGTAAAACAAGCTAAGATTTTGATCATGAGTGGACTACTTTATGTGGTTTAAGTCTATGCTTCAACACCAAAAAGAGCCCAAAAAAAAAAAACCAAAAAGAGCATTGGCTCGCGAACAGCGAATAAACAGTAATTAATAAAAATGAATTACTAAATCTAATTACTAAGCACAAAATTCGAGAACGGTTGGACCAATTCAACATTTTTTTTTTTCAAAAATTATTTGAAGTCCAAGAAAAGTTGGAAATTAGTTGTAAGTCGAGAGACATTAGTTAGTTAATAAAATGTACACGTGTAAATATTAATGTCAACCTATTAGCATGTACGTATTTGCGAGGATTAGAACTCTTTAAATTGTTATTCGTCGGTTTTTCACTTATAGGTCCGTCAAGGTAGAGCTCCGATCTTTGGTTAATCACATGTTTTTTAACACCTTCAGCTAAATTTAATATGCCACAAACGTTTCCATACAACTGAAAATGGTACGATAGCAAAACTATCGCCTTCTTTCATGGAACTTGGCTAAAAGACGTGAGACCATAATTAGATATAGAAAGAAAGAAAGAAAGAAATATATTTAATTGAAACGGACGCATTATGCACACAATACAAGTTTAAGAGAAAAGAAAATACAATATCAAATTGCAAAAATCATATAGAAAAGAAAATAGGATGAGAACAGTGGCCTCATACGTAGTCAAATTCTATATATTATAAAAGCTAAGGTGATAATATAAAATGTATGGAAGTTTGTTATCTATGCTTTAACCCAAAGAATACTGAATAGATTGTAATGAATAATATCTAAAACAAAGTTGCAGTAAATAATAAAGCTTAATTTCCAGCTTCTAGCACACCAACAGCTGTATTAGTATACCTGGAAAAACTTTTACAGAAGCCATCCAGACACAAAAATATAAAACCTGACAATAAAACTTGAAACCTTCAGATGCAAATAGTACCATTAATATGTACAATTATTATGGCGATAGTGGCGAAAATCTGCAACGCTAGTGTAAAAAAAATCCATTAATATTAATTGGTTTTTAGAAACCAGTAGTATACTCGTCTTTCCTTGTTCCAATTTAAAAAAGTGTGTTAGAGTGTTCGTTCTTTGGTTGGTTAAGATAACCATGTAATTCTTGGTTCATTTTATTTTGTAAAATATAATACATTTTAATATTGCCGTCTTCCACTAATTCGTATATATCCTTGCACCTCACTTTACAGCTACGACGACTCTTCTTGTGTGCTTGAGAGATGTTAAATATCTGTTTTAGATATAATATTATAATATAATAAGTGTGAAAGTAACTCTGTCCGTCTATCGGTTACCTTTTCACGCATACATATTGTCAAGAATACAGGAAAGGACATAGGGTACCTTTCACCCAGAAAAAAAGTACTGTTACCGAGAGATCATCTAATTGCAAGAAAGCTATAACTGCAATAAAGATGTTAGATTGCAATAAACATTGCTCATATATTTAATCAGGCGTTAGGCGAAGCCTCGGGCACCAGCTAGTTTTAGATATAAATCATTAAACTATCACAGAAGACTATTACAGTCGAAAATTTAGAGTGAAAATAAATAGAAAAAATAGAAATCGGAAGCATAGGTGGATGGAAATTAGATTTGGTAACTGGTATCAATGAAACGCGCGACCTTCCTGCTCAATGAAAATATTGATTTCAGATTCGAATTGCCATTTCGGTTGGACGACATGAAAACGTTTTCACGGCGTCCTTGTTAAAATTTTACTTTTAGCCTATAAATATAGGTTTAAATATTTTGGGATTGCAAAATGTGTACCCATTTTTATTCAAAGTATAATATACTGTGGTAATATGTTATCTCTTCTATATTCTAGTTTTATTAATCCATGTTATTTAACCATGTCCCATGAGAAGGCTTTGTATGACTTTATGACGTTCTACAGTCACTGGTCACAGTGACCTCCTTGGTGGCTATATCTTCTCTCTTACAGAATACTACTATAATTAACAACCCGTGTGTGTTCCACTATGCCCCCACCTTGTTCATCTATCTTACCAATGTGGCCATCGCACTTGCAACCTAAATAACATAGGTTAAGAATGAACTTGATAGGATAAAGATAAAGATTAAGGAAGGGATAAGATAATGGTCTTCAGGCATCCCTTACCAACTAAAAAAAAAACATGCTGCTTACGTGATGAACTGCTTAAGCTGCTCAGTTTACGATTGCAGATCTCGATATTTCCCACTACTACTAAATTCGTATTAATTGTAAAGGGAAAGGTGGAGCGATTAGGAACTAAGAAAGGTATTTTGTAAGGGAAAAACTGGCAGATAGAGCATTTGAGAGTGAACCAGTATTATGTTAGTCAAATAACTAGTATGATATTAACCCATTGGTAGAGGAATTCAAGAAGCTGAAATAGAATTTAGAGTGAAGAAGAAAAAAACTTGACGAGCCCGTTGGATGAGTGGTTAGGGTGCTTGCCTTAACGCTCTGTTCTAGGGTTCCTGGGTTCGATTCCCGGCTGGAATAACTTTGAAAATGAAATTTTCAAAATTGGCTCTGATCTGGATCTGGAAAGTATGGCGGGGCACATTGCATTTCGCAGACATTTGTGCAGCCCGTCTGGCGACAGTAACCATGGCATAACTGCACGTGTGCTGTTGTGTTTCGGTGAGTGAGTAAGGGATGCTAGAGCCCATTGCACTATCCTTAAACCTATTGTTATCGGCAGCGCACTTGCAGCACTGTGGCGTTGTCTGTGTTATAGATGGCATTTATAATTTTTCTAATATTCATAACCACATATAGCATACAGTGCCATGAAACGAGCGACGGAATAGTTTTAAAGTGTGATTTCTCTTGAGTACTCGCACTCGGTGAATGTAAGCTCAATGGAACTAATTTTCACGTACATAATAAATCTAATTTGCAGGTCGTTCGTGTAGCTGGTGTTTTTGAATGTAAAATTCAGAGCAAATTCTGTTTTACATTTTTTTTTACTTTATATTTTACTCATAATGCTGCCGTTTTTATGAGCAAATGCTAAATTCACGCAGTATTTGTGCAAAACATCTTTAGAATTTTTGTTTTCTAAAGTTTTCTTCTAATTTTTGTTTATCTAAGTTTTTTTAAACTTTCCTTAATTCTTTCTAAATTTTTGTTTATTGAAAACAAAACAATAAGTTTAACTTTACATACAAAGAATTTTCACATAGAAAAGAATGTAAGGTGCGTAAAATTATTCATACAATTGTTATTTTGAGTTGTGGGTTTCCGGGATGATGGCCCAGGTCTGTTGGAAATTCTTCCAAACGTTTCGTCAACAACTGCGGTTGACATCCTCAGTGGTGTAGTCCAAGTTAGAAGAAAAAGTACATCACATCACTGCACTTCACTTCTGCACTTTTCGACTTCTCGAGCGAGACTGATTTGTCGACTGGAATGTGTCTATATTTAAACTTAAATTTATATCCCCAACCCGTGGTTGACTTGGTGGGGTGTGGTCACTAGGAGAGGGGTTATAATGCCCTCTCTTTCTTTCATTATTATTATTATTCCTGCGTAGTGCCGGATACCAAATGTTGTGTAGCCTTAGATTTTCCTCCTTCCTGTTGAAATTATTTGGATGCTTGAAAATTTCAATGGCTTCCCGATTAAGGCGTGAGTGATAGTGTACCTCGGATGACAGAACTAATGTGTTTTTGAAAAGGATTTTATGTTTGCCTTCAGAAAAGGCGTGTTCAGCTACTGCCGATTTTTCGGTCTCTCCTCTGCGACAGTTGCCCTTGTGTTCTTTAATTCGGGTGTTAATGCTGCGTTTTGTGGTGCCGATGTATACTGCGCCACATTCACAAGGTATTTTATATACCCCTGTCGAGGATAATGGATCCCTTGGGTCTTTAACTGAACCGAGCAGGTTTCTGATTTGGTTCGTGGGCTTATATATGGCCTTGATGTTTCTGCTCTGTAACATTTTTCCTATGCGATCCGTTACTCCTTTAATATATGGGAGGAATGCTCTGCCTTTATCTGGGTTTTTGTCTTCGGTATTAGTCCTGTTTCTCCTCGGTTTTATCGCTCGCTTAATTTCAGTGGGTGTGTATCCGTTGCACCGTAGAGTATGGCTTAAATGTTCCAGCTCTTTTTGTATCTGTGTTGGTTCGCAGACTCGTTTCGCTCTATCAACCAGCGTCTTAATCATAGCTCTTTTTTGTTGAGGGTGATGGTTGGAGTTTTTGTGTAAGTACCTATCTGTGTGGGTGGGCTTCCGGTAGACTTTATGTCCCAGGCTACCATCCTCGTTTTTAGAGACCAACACGTCCAGAAATGGGAGTGTGCCATTTTTCTCTGTTTCCATAGTGAATTGTATTCTTGGGTGGATGCTATTGATATGTTTAAGAAACATATTCAGTGCTTCCTGTCCGTGGCTCCATATTACAAATGTATCGTCTACGTATCGAAACCCACAACTCATATGGATACCGGCCGAGAAAACCTACATTCTACAATTGTTATTTTTTTATTAACAAACAGCGACTTTATTTTACAACTAGCGACCCGCCCTTGGGTTCGCACCGATGCAATTTTCCGGGCATTTTCTTTCAATTTTTTTCTCTCCGTATGAGCCTTACTAGGATTTCAATGAATATTTGAAAAAAAAAAAAATAGTCGAATTGATCCAGCCCTTCACGAGTTTTCCGCTTATAAACACATACATTTAGCGACTTTTAAATACAAATATGTTGCGTTATACTACATATACACAATACACACAGATATATCTGTCAGTATATTTATAATTCAAAATAGTCTTTAAACTTGAAAGAGGAAGTGAGATACGATGCAATATTTCAAATATTGCAATATTGGTTTCACGCTTGACGTATCTTCGATAACTTTAGAACTTCAGAAAACATGACTGTCTTCTGAAGTTATCGAAGATACGTCAAGCGTTCATTCTGCCTTCGAGAAGCGGTAAGATAGAATATAAATGTGAAATTTCGAAGTAAAAATTATAACAGCGTCTTTAATTTAATGAATACTGTGTTATTTAAGAAATGCGTAATTAAAATCGGCTTTAAATTTCGTCATTTTCTTGGGGACTTCTTTAGTTTAGGTATAGCCTCCTTTGTTCGTTCAATAAGCGACCTCTAATTTTAATTGATAGTTTAATTATTAATTAAAACTAAGGATGATGTTACTCGACGCGGGCCAATGAAAAACAAACACGGAGATTCACCTGGATTGCGTTCTACACAGCCCCGTGGAGACTTCACCTCGCATCTAAGTTAACGGGATGGGGAGGGGGATTCAGTTCAGTTCACAGTATTTAAGCACAATATGAGATTTTGGATAGCGAAAATATTTGTCACTTTGGGCGCACGCCACTATTCCTAGTTATTATTTCTCCGTTATGATCTAAAATAATTAAATCGTAAACGAACCGTGTCTGTAAATTAAAGATTAAAAAAAAAACAATTTGTATACGTTGTACTTATGTAAAAAAAAAATAGTTTTTAGAATTTTTGTCTGTGCGTTTATGCACGCTAATCTTTAAAATGGCTTAACTGATTTGAATGCGGTTTTCGCTCATGTATTGCAGCACACTTCCCGTAACATTTAAGTGTATGTTTTATTCCAATCGGTACATTAAAAGGATTTAAAAAAAAAAAAAAAAAAACAATTTGTACACGTTGTACTTATGTTACTGAGATATAAAAAAATATTTTTAGAATTTTTGTCTTTTTGTCGGTTTTTCTGTGCGTTTGTGCATGCTAATCACTGAAACGGCTTAACTGATTTGAATGCGGTTTTCGCTTATGTATTGCAGCAAGCTTCCGGTAACATTTAGTGTATGTTTCATTCCAATCGGTTTTCAAAGAAAAAATGTATATTTTATGTGGTTGCGGCTGTAAGCGACAGTTGACTGTCTGATGGACAGGACAGGCAGTAGAAGGAAATGCGTACCTTATAACCGGTGCTCTAGTGCGATTTGCAGGATTTTCCAAAACGTCCAACAGACACACAAACAGACACTGTTCACTTGTATTTGTGTTTGTCAAGCGTTAAGGCGCGGATAATAACTACACTTTCGTGTTCAGTTTACTTCTTCTTTATTTCGAGCGAATCACACTCGAAGCGTACGTTCGCGGCCGTAACATGGATCATATGGATGCGTGGGTAAAGAGGCAAAATTGAGGGCTATATTTTAATGAATAGACGGGTAATAGGTAAAAAGGAAAATGGATGTGACAGCCAACCCATTCGATCACGGCGCAAAGGTAATTGTTAAACCAATTTATATAAAAATAGCGGTTTAACAATTAGTTTTAAAAATAGTGATAAAATCAATGCGTGTCTTGTCAGTAGGAGGTCATCGGCGTTGCTATCCTTTGGGTTCTAAAGAAGAAATAGCGGAGGAGAAACAGACAAAAGCACCAGATACTTTATTTTATAATATGTATGTATATAGAAGTTTAATCCATCACAAAATATAAACCAGTTTTACCAGATAACTTGACGGAAGTTTGTTATTTATGTTTTACCGTAAGCACCCGTAACATGTTAACGCGTGCAAACAAACGATGGGCATAAACGGGTATCCTAGGGATAAACGATGAATTGGATATTTAATATTGCAGGGTAAGTTTCCCTCACTTCCTTCGCCCCTATATTGTGTAACTTGGGCCGATGAAGCCAATTTCTTACTTGTAACTTGCACGCTATGTGAACGACTATAATACGTGGGATACACTGTGTATAGTTGATTACCTAAGCTTGTCGGTTTTTAGGAATTTTATTTAGTTAAAAATTCTCACTATTTTTAATATTCTCACTATTTTTGAAATGTGTGTATTTGTTCAGAAAAATATGAGACTATTCGAGATTGAACAAACTATCTCTTGTACGTCACCAACAAAATACTTAATTTGCTTGAACCAATAAACCCTTCACGACTATTACCTAAAGAAATATGTTAAAAATTTAGTTTATATAAATTTAAAAGGTTTTTGTTCGCCTTTTTACATGATGTTTTTATAATGTGAATGATTGCCTCAATTTCAAATAAATTTGTTGTTCTCTGACTTTTATGTTTTAGGTTTTTTTTTATGTTAAGATCGGCAGACAGGCTGATGGTCCACTTGATGGTAGGTGGTTAGCGTCGCCTATAACACAAGCAACACCAAAGCTGCTGCAAGTGCGCTGCCGACTACAGTGGGATTAAGGATAAGGGATTAGGACGGGATAGGAAAATGGGCTATTTGTTTGTAATTATTTAATGACTGTAGATTATTTTAATTCTTACTAACATTTTTTTATTTTATTATATACTTATGATTTATATTTTGCACATCAAACGTGGTATGCACGCTATGCACAGTAAATAAATGCCAATATCCCATGTACAAGCAACTACATTGTTTTAATTTAATTTAACTTCTTTTATATGTATATTTTAGTTATTTCTAAATTATATTGTCTTTTCTTTGCTTAATAAACGTAATTTTATTAGAATAAAATATTTTTTGAATGTTAGCCAATATCGAATGATAAAAAAAATACCGTCAGAATTATGAAAAAGGCGGCTCGGGGTCATCGCAGTGAGCGGTCGCCAGCCGTCACCTGCAGTGCGTATTAAACATGAAAGTAGATATTTTCTAGAAATATTTGTTCTGTTACAACTTCTTATTTGAGTTCTTTGTGTGACTAAAGAAGCAGATATATATTTTTTATTTAATTAAAAAAAAATACATGAATGTAAAATATATAAAAAAACCTTTTTAAATTCTCTTTGCTTAGTTAATTTACTGTTTCAAGGCTCAGTTGCTAGGTCGACACTTGAACCGCTTCCTCGATATCTAATTGATCGAAAACTTTGCCTGGCTAAAATTATCTGATACTTGCAATTTCGTGACAATTAAGTATAAGCTGATAGCTATTTCCGACAGCTCCACTCACTCCAATCTACCTATATTTATTAAACAACAACTGAGACTTAAAAAAAATTGTGAATAATATTCATTTTAAAATGCAAGTGGCTTCAGAGTAAATTAATTAAATTATTTTGTTAATTTTATGAAAATGAGCAGCAGACAGTTCGATCTTTCACAGATGAGAATTATTACGCACATACCTAATGATGTAATAATAGCCACATAGGGCACTATTTGTAGCAAAAAGTCAGATAGTTTATTGGAAAGGCCTAAGAACGTATTAAAGCTAGAAGTAAAAAGTGACTGAAAACTCTTAGAGGTAGAGAGTAATGACAGTTTTGCAGTAATTCAGTAATGCTCTACAAAATACAGCCGTAACTCCACCGCGGTTAGAAGCATTTTAGCGTCTACAATACTTTCAGAATTTTAGCTGTCGATTGTATTCCACGGGATAGTTGAGCTCTTGAAAGGTAAAAGATGTAGTGTCGCGTTTCATTCAAGAAAGGAGGGTCTGTTCAATTCGTTTTCAGTTCTTGTAACAATGGAAAATTCAATATAAAACTGTACGCGCTTCTAAAACAATTTTACAGACCACAAGTAAAACGAATTCTCTATATAGAATTTTCCAAAAAAGTTGCGTTTTTGTGCTTCGTTTTAAAAAATAATATTAAAGGTGGCAGACAGGCCGACAGTCCACTTGATGGTAGGTGGTTACTGTCGTCTAAGGACACACGCAACACCAAGAGGGGTATATGTGCGCTGTCGACCTTGCAGGAAGAAGCCCATATTGTAGCTACATGAAAACATTTTAGAAGGGAGACTGTTCCAAAGATCGCTCGTCTGTGGGATAAAGTTTCTACTCATCAGAACTGTGAGGAGCGGCATACTATGACGCGCAGTGTGGTGGTAAACAACTCATCCGAGCATTCGCCATTGTGCAGCCGATAGAACACACAAAGAGAGGTAACATCTCTTCTTAAATTAAGTGGTTCTAATCGTTGAGCATTGGATCGTCAACAATTCGAACAATTCGACGCTGCAAGGTGTCAAATGGATCTAGCTGGTACTTAGGCGCGCTTTTATTTAATTAGAAGGGAAACAGACGCTTTCTTAATCCGTTTATTCAAAACGTGAACGAAAAATTGAAATAAACGATCAACAAGCAGTGTTAAACACATAGCGTTAACCCCCCGATTAAAGCAGTTGGTTATTCAGCGTAATTCAAATGAGATTATAAAAGCCTTTAAATGTTGGCTTTACGAAGGAATTTAGATGTTCGTAAACATTTAAACCCTTACTAGGCTCTTCATTATTATGCTGCTCTCATTGTCAGCCTGTTGAATTTTTAGCAAACGTCTTGTTGATATGTCTGTTGATCCCGGAGGGACATAATACTTACATAATACTTTATAATGCATAATATATAAACTTAAATATTTTAGGGTGCAAGAATAAAGTGGCCCTAAAATGTGTACCTGACCATATGGGGATCGAAGGCAATGAACTTGCCGACGAACCGGCTCTAGCAGGCGCAAAAGATAGGCTAATAGTTACTGAACCTATGTGCGTACTACCAAATAGCCTGGCTCGCTGGACCATATGGAACCAGTGCTTTGTTAAATCTTATAAACGCAGGACTAACTTGCCAGGGCTGAACCATTCCAAAGCGGTCATAAAAGCCTATTGTCGAAAAGTGACAAACCAGGCTATGTCGTTTAGTAGGAGCAATTTGTGCAAGCTAACTAGGGCACTAACGGGGCCCCGCTGCCTCAATAGGCACCTTAAAATAATGGGCAGAGGAAACACCAATGCATATCCTGTGCGAGTGTGGCCCCTTGATGCACAAGCGCAGTCGCATCCTTGGAAGCCACACAATGGCTTGTGAAGATGTGAAGAATGCCTCTATCAAAAATGTAGTACAGTTTCTTAACGTGGTATAGATAGAGAGCTGTGGCTTTAGTTTAGGTGGCGATCACAATATTTCAGCAATGGACGAAGTGATACTGGTACCTGGTACTCTAGCAGACAGAAATAGCCACTAAGAAGATAAATAAAAAATAATAACCGGTAGAGACAAATGTGCTAAATGAGTAGATATATCTCTACCAGGGGAGACAATGGTAGAGACAAGTGGACCTTGCGGTTTTGGTATCTGTATCCATTTATATCTATATCTATTTATAGACATATAAATTCAAGTTTCTGTCCATCTTTGTCCGTTTTTCCGCTAACTTCTAAATCACCCAACGCAATTTGATATTGTTTTCACTAATGGAAAGAGCAATGAGGAAGGTTTGTTATAATTTGCAGAAAATAATTTCAACCGTGCGAAGCGAAGGGTAGCAACCTTTCGCTTCTCACGGTTACATATATTAAAAGGTCTATTATAAAATAGTATTATATATATATATATATATCTTTTTCTTTGCTAACTCGACGGATTTTAATGCGGTTTTCACTATTGAAAAGAGCGATAAATAACAAAAAAAAACTGTGTAGAAAAATTATGTAGGTAATTCGACTATTAATAGTGTACTTTGATCGGTGACATAAATAAATAAATCTATTCTTTGCCGTTGCCCTTTTCCACGAAAACGGCAACGAAATAAATTGCCGTTTTCCACGAATAATATTTTTTAAAGACATACGGACGAAGTCGCGTGCAACAGCTAGGCATTGGTAAAATATCAATGTATTTAATAAAAAATAATTGAAATTTATAATCTTTTAAGGTCTTATCTTTAAGATTTATTAAAATTCAAGTCGGAGTAAAATTTAGTAAATTATATCAATTTTAATTGCGTCCTCCAGTAGTAACTATTAAAGTTCAGCGACTCATCGTTTGGATGGCACCGATATGACGACCGGTACCGAACGATGCTACCTATAGCACTTGAGGCATAATGATGCTCGGATCGGAACGGAGGTGGCCTATCAAATGATAATGGATGATCCAAGGGGCCTGGACAGTCGCGCGACAATCTGCGCAGCAACATAATAGCGCTCGCATACAGAACGTGGCGAAAACAAACATTATTTCCGTGTACTGAGTGTTCTCAACCGTAAAAAGTAATGTTGAATTTTCAGTGAGAGCAACAAGGAAGTGTTTTAAAAAGTGCCATTGTGCTACCGTGTTGTCTCGTGAAACTCTTGAAATAAACGAACGTACTGTGAATTCGCAACATAAGTGACTTCCTTTCAAAGTGTAGCGACGTTTTACTGGAATGACGCTTTTTAAAAAATATTGATTCAAAAGTGAACGGAGAATTGAAAATCCACGCTTCCTACACAAAGCTTAACAACTTTAAATTCACATACACCCGGATTAATAGTGTTGTGAGCGGAGACAAAAGGTTCCATGTTCACGTTTTACATATTTTAAACTGAAATCTATGGAATGTAAAAACACTCTTTGTTTTACTTTCTATCGATTTTAGTCTACATTTTTAAAAGCATAATGGAGTAACCGCACATAAATTCACAGAAAATTTACTGAGATGGCTATAGTAAATTCACAGTTAATATTCTCAAAATATTCCTTTGTTGATTTTTAAGTATTTTGGTCTCGGCCCTGTGTCAATCTCAAGTTTTCTTGAAGACGTTGAGAGTATTTCACCGACTCTAGCTAACATATTTTAACTTTTAGAACCGTATATTTGAGTAGTCACCGAAAATATCGAAACAGGTCAGGTTCTTTTGAGACATGATACCTTGTAGTTATTATAGGACAGTTTAAAAGTGTCACGGTATTGACTTTTTCAATTGTAATTAATCCTCAATTTATATTACACTAGCGACCCGACCCCGGCTTCGTTTCCCCGTTTATCCCTCTTTCCATTAGTAAAAACCGAATTTAAATCGGTCTACCTGTTCACGTATAATTTATCGCTCCGTACGATATTGAGTAATTTACCATGTTTTTAATATCATGGACTTCTTAATTTTTTTCAAAATTTTAGGATTAGTAGTTTCGGAGATTGGGGGGGGGGGGGATGGTCGGATAGACGGACACACGAGTGATCCTATAAGGGTTCCGTTTTTTTATTCGGACGTACGGAACCCTAAAAATTAGCCGTTCTACTTACACTCAGCAAAATTAAATATTCAGTACCTAAGCTTATTAGATAATTGAGAACAAAGACTAACGTTTTTAAAGTTCTGCAGTTCTCATACAATTGAAGTTCTATTTGCGGAACTGGTAAGTTACAACAAACGAATGTATCGATTCTCAATATACAACAAACAAACGAATGTGTATGCGAAAACTTTATATTAATATATGAACTGTTACTGTATATGGAAATGTGTTCGGAAATTATGTTTGAAGAGTAGCATACATCGACAACCACGCGAACCTTTGTTGAAATTGTACACTTTGCGAATTCAAGTATAGGTAAGCAAAGAGTTGTATGAACATGATATATCTAAAAAATATATCGCATTAGTTTCACAGTTATGGGCTTTTAAATCTGGCTGGACTGATGTCTGTAAATCTATTTTGAATCATAAATAATTTATTTTATAGACATTGATTTTTTGTGAACAATTGGATTAACTGTCACAGCTATTAACCTTGTTTATAGCGGAAGATTGCAAAACAAAATCAGGGTGTTTTTTAGTCTTACGAAATGTGAGCAATGACATTATTTCTGCTTTCATCTGTTTATTAATTTTTTGTATTAATCAGATCAATTACTCTGTTGTTTGTCTCAAATATAAATACAGTCGGGGTAAGAAAACCTTTGTTAGTTTTCAAATTAGTTCAAGTCGTAGACTCTTAAAACTTTTTGAAACTCAAGCTCTAAGCAGACAATTGACAGACGTTTGAAATGAAATTTTGGCATGACTGATAACTGTCCTGGTGCAAGCAAATGTCGACTTTCAGGTGACGAACCTTTTCTTACCCTGACTTTACATAATACTGTACAACGTCAAAAGTCACACCATCAATGAGAACATGTCTTTTCGTTTTTTTTTTCTTTGGGAGAACATAACTTATTCGTCTTGTCCTACACGGTTAGAGGCGACATTGAGGCTATCCCGCTGAGTTCTTCCAGTGACTGTTCCAGAATGAGGTGTCGCAAATGTCGTCAGCAAAACGTAGGTGAGAGAGATGTCCTCCGTTGACATTAATTCTTCGCGTTTCCCAGTGTCTTGAATACAGTTTCTAAGATATCACATTCCTCTGTCGAACTCCTCATCGCAATTGGTTCGGTTTCGTCTGCCGGCCCTGTACTTGCTCGGCCATAGTCGGGGTTTTCTACAGATACCTCAACATTTCCACATAGAGGCTGTCTATTTTTTAACGTTTCAAAGATTCCAGAAAGGCCCAGGTTTCTACTGAGTCGAAGGCTTTCTCGTAGTCCACCAAAGGCTACGCACCGAGGCTGATTATATTCGTGATTTTTGAGGAGGTATTCGTCTCCTTTTTTGAAGAAAATAACGACCATTCTCTCACTCCCTGACTTCGAATTCCGCTTGTAGAACAGAGTTGAAGAGCTTTTGAAGTTCCTTCAGGACCACAGTCCCACTCGCCTTCAGAAGCTCTGTCGATTATTTATTTTTATTTTTTAATCGAGTAATCAATCGAAAAAGTTAAAACCTTGTTGAATGCCGACTAAAACACATTTAATTGTTCTAAAAATTAATTTTTACCATCAGTTCTGTTTTTAAGTCAGTCTAGATTTAATAATTTTAACGATAAATTTAAAATTCAAAATGAAAGATTAATAAGTATAAAAACATAAGCATTTATTACTGTTTTGTTTTTCTTGGCTGTGAGAGCCTGGGCCCTTGGATTCCCAACACGCTTGACCTCATTAAAGATATCTCCAAGCGCTTGATCGACAAAACTGGCAATGACAGGGCTGGACATAACCTCACTCAGCGATTAAATATAGCAATCCAGAGATCCAATTTTAATTTAATTATAAAAATTTATAAATAGTAAGGCTCTTTTGATTATTTATTTTTTATTCCTCTTATTATTTATTAGTAAGATAGTTTTAACTTTTTATATTTGTATTTGGGATTTTATATTGTATGTAGTTGTTTCCTTTACAGTTGATTTTAAATCGTTTTATTAGTTATCTCCGGCTTCGCTCCGATCGTATCATTTTGATACGATATGTGCAAAGCGAAGCGTGCAAAGATGAGAAACAGACAGAGGAGAACAGCGACTTTATCTTATAACTAGTTGAACTCGGCCACGCTTCGCTGCGGCCCATACGGCGGCGGCGTGCGCATGGGGAGCGCGGTACTGGACACTGCTTATATATATACCATTTATCGTAGCGTGATGTTATATAGCCTAGCCTTCCTCGATAAATGGACTATTCAAAACAAAAAGAATTTTTCAATTCGAACCGGTAGTTCCTGAGATTAGCGCGTTCAAACAAACAAACAAACTCTTCAGCTTTATAATATTAGTATAGATATGTCTTGAGATTGAGAGTAGGTATAGATAAGATAGGTATAGATTTGCTTCTTATGAATAATTTTTATTTATTTATTTATTTTATGTTAAGATCGGCAGACAAGCTGACGGTCCACTTGATGGTAGGTGGCTACCGTCGCCTATACCTAACACAAGCAACGCCAAAACTGCTGCAAGTGTGCTGCCGACCACAATAGGTTTAAGGATAAAGGACTAGGAGGAGATAGGGAAATGGGCTCTGGCATCTCTTATACTCACTCACCGAAACACAACAGCACACGTGCTATTATTTAATGAATTATTATTTGTTAGACTTAGAAGTTATCAAAACAGCGCGTGTTATTTTACTCAATATCGAGTCAATTCGTTCTTGACCTTCTCTAGTAACGAAAGATAACATAAGTCCATCAACGAGTAGGTACTTGAGTGTCCTCATCGGTCGCTTTGATGAAATGTTTTTATTATTTATTTTGATATTTTATAAAACGATAAGTGTTATTGTCTTTTTTATATAATTCTACTAAGATACGCACGATTTAATTCTTCTTTAACAATTTTTAAATAAATCTCTAACTAAATGAAGTGTCCATAGTTTTTTTTAAGTATAATATGTTATATATAAGAATTTCAACTAATTATGTTTATTTTTAATTTAATATTATCATAAAATGCGTTAATTAACAATGCGTTTAATGTATTGCTTATTAATTATTAATAAATACTTATACAAGTAAAATACTTTACAGTAAATACCCTAAGGCCAATGAATATAATGTTGTTTTGGTGACTTAAAAAAAATCAAATTAAAATTAAAACCAGTTACATGCATAAAAACGTGCGAATGCGAAGTGTAGCTACATGCTATGAATTTCTTCATCCTATTATACTATTTTCACTGTATGATGATATGCGTGACAGTTGGTAACTGACAATTTTAGTGATGCAACCTAACGACATTTAATCGATTGTTTTTAAAATATCGAATCAGTTGGCAAAGCAAATGGAATCGAACTACCGGTTTTAGATTTTCAGATTTAGAAATAAATTCTTAAATCTTAAAAAACAGGTTATATTAAATAAATTATAGAATACAATGCAGTCTGTTTAAAATAATAATTTATTTATTCATTACTGTCACAACCAGAAACTTGACAACTCGTATCAGACTCGGAACAAAATTTACTTTTATTTTATTGTTATTATTAGTCAGCTTTAGTTTTATTATCAAAATACGATGTTTTTATAAATATATAGAATAGAAAAAATATTTCTTAAATCTCCGAATATCCTATGGCAAACATAGAGTACTTTCGACATATCGAAATAAGTGAATATCCCTAGTGTTGATCCTATTGACACAAGTCCGTTCCACGCGTTTGACACTTTTAAAATATATGTTTTCTTTATTACATTTACCTATTATAATAATAAAATAATTATAAAAGTGATAATGCCCTTTGTGTTTTTCGAATAGATGATTTTTTTTCATACATTTGTTTGTTATTTGTTATTTTTCATGCCAGTTTTTTTTTAGTTGAAAACAGTATGCGTGACATGAAAAGTGAGAACTGTCACGCATATCATCATACAGTGAAAATACTATAATATTATAAATGTGAAAGTTTTGTATGTTTGTTCCTCAATAACGCAAAAATGGATAAATGGATTTGGATGAAATTTGGCACACAGATATTTTATGCCTGGATTAACATATAGGATACTTTTACTGGAAAAATGTTAGGTACCCGAGGGATCGTCTAAAAATATACAAAAATCGACGCCAGTGGCGGCGCCAGCGTCGTCACAGCGATAGAGATGTCAGGCGTTAACGAAATATTAACTAGTTATTTATAAAACGGCGTAGGTGTTCATTAAAATTTTCATAGAAATACTAACTGATCCAGCAGACGTTGTCCTGCCAGAACTTGAAAATAATTCCATAACCCTATTGTGGCGTCACCTATCAGGATTTAATTTTCAAATCATATGTTAAAGTGACGCCTCACTTCACGTCAATGAACGACCGTTAAATTATTTGACTATTCTTCATAAAAAAATTCTAAAATCGCGATTAAAAAATGGGGGGTGGGAGTAGAAAGGTGAAAAATACTTTACATACTTTACATAAATATACAAAAAAAAAAGCACAACAAATGGTCCAATCCTTTCGGAGGAGTTTTGTTACAAACACTGTGACACTTATATAAGTTACAAAGAATATCAATGAAATTCCAATTATCAATTTTACATTAAATTCAAATCTTACAAATCAGACAGACTCTATACTTCACATACGTTAAGGGCAAATAGCATAACATTTTTAGTTTTACTTTTAGACGAAAGCAAAAATTATTCATGTATTTTCTACATAACATGGTCACTTAACGAGGCGTACCTACCCGTATATTTTGATGATCATTGAAAAATACCAACTCCCAAACTTTAAAAACTGTTGCAATATTGTTTCCATATTAGAGAATCATAAAAAAGTATACCACTATCGTCTACTGATAACTTCAAAAGAAATACGACTGTTTTATTTTAAATCAGAGTTCCACGTTTTGCTTTACGATTTCTCAGCTCGTTAAAACAAGACATATAAACACACAATATATTACCTTACCGTATTATTCTGATTTCAAAAAAGAGAAAAACGCATTTCTGTACTAAATCCAGTTTGTTCCAAGACAGCTTTTACGAAATATTTTCCAAGAAAACCGTACAGCGAGTTTGAAATTTTAAAATGTAGTATTACGAAAGAGTTTTCGCTTTTCTAAAGTCCGTTTATTTTAAATGTTGCACAAAAATTTAAAAAAAAAAATTGTGTTTGTATCATTCCAATCGGTTTACAAACAAAAAAGTTATGCGCTATACGAATACCATGCCTACGAAATTTATGCATACTGCAATTATCAAATTGTACGCATGCGATTTATTAATTTTTTTGCAAATTATGTACAAAAATATCCTTGGATTTTCTTTTTTTCCAGAATTTCGACTACAACTAAATATGTCTATACTTATTATAAATACATCTACACATATATGTAATAAAATCACAAATGAGTCGTATCTTTACATTAAATATTGAACAATAGAAAGGGTGTGGTCTTTCATCACGCTAGACCAACGCTAGACCACACACACCTTTAACCACTCAGCAAAAAATAAGAGACTTTGGCTGAGAGGTGTTAATGCACCTTGCACTTTCAGATTTTCACCTGTTTCGGTCTCTTCAGAATTCTTTAGGTAGTGTCAGGTTAACATCAAGAGAGGACTGCCAAAACTACTTGTCGCGTTTGTTTGATCGGAAGTCCCAAAATTTCTACAGCAAGGGGACCATGAAACTACATACAAGAAGGAAAAAAGTCATCGAATAAAATGGCACATATTATATGCTGTAATTAAATGTAAATAAACTTTGAAAAAAAAATAATCTTGAATTTTCATATAAAATGCGACCTATTAGTTTATTACTGATATATAAGACTTCCTTCCGTATATACAACGATAGAGTCCAAATTGTACCTATATAATGCTACGACAATACATTTACAATAGTTACAATATGTAGCAGTCTAGTCTTCCTTTGCACTATTTATAGGATAAGGTTCTCCGGCAAAGTTTACACTGTGTTTAACTTGCAAGCTTTTAACATTTACTACGCTACTACCCACCAAGGCAAATTGTATACTATGAAAAAGAAATTTCTCTTCGTGGAAGTTTTCATGAAAGCTTCAACGTAATTAACTGGGCGTTTCTTCCTCAGCAGGGCGAGGTTGACTCTATGAACATGACCTAGTGCCTCATGAACGCGGCACACCTCTCGCCTTCATTCCACACTCACTCGCCAACCTGACACTGAAATTTACACGTAAGTACCTAACAATACAGATTCGTATTGCAAGCTTGAATGTGAAGCTTTATCTCACTATAGAGACAAGTTTATTTTTTTATGTTCATTTTATCTTCAAAAAGATACCTAATGTATTTATGCAAATGCATAATTATGTGCATAAGATTTTTTTTTATGTTAAGACCGGCAGACAGGCTGACGGTCCACTTGATGGTAGTTGCCTAAGCGCAGTGTGCCCTGCCACTACTTTCAAGGTCATGTGAGATTCTAATCCACTGAATACCATCCTCGATATGGGATTGGTTCTAGTCCTGATGGGACTGTGGAACCCATTTCGTGATGCGACCGACGGACAAGTTTGACTTTGAATCATTACAAGTTCCAAAACGTTTGAAATGGAATATTTTCCTTTTTTTTTGAAAATTTGGGTGGAATTGAAAATTTCTTTCATTTTTATATAAATAGATATCTTTTAGAATCTCATATCAAAAATGCTTTTAAGGGATTATAATTTTTATTTGTTAGTAAATTCGTATGTTTGTGTGTTTGAATGTTTTTTACTCAATTACGCCAAAACAGCTAAACGGATTTGGTTGAAATTTGGCACACAGATAGTTTGTTACCAAGATTAACATATAGGATACTTTTTATCTTGGAAAAATGTTGGGTTCCCCAGGGATCGTCTAGAAACATAAAAAAAATCGAAACCACCGTCGTCACAGTGATAAAGATGTCAGGTATTATATTACTTAAATGTTTTCTCAGATGTTATATTTTTTATTCATCAACGCGGACGAAGTCGCGGACCCCAGCTAGTAGATAAATAAGTTAATTTTGAATGGATTTAGTGTTGTTATTTCGCTTTCTTCACAGTTTATTGTTCGTATAGTTATTACACATACAACAATAATTACACAAACAAACAAATAGTAATCCCACAATTTATATTATTATTACTATTAGATAGAACTGCACCGTCAAAAACAAACAAAGAAGAAAAAAGCAAAGTCGCTTTTAGACATGACTAAAAGACTAACACACACACGTTCTAACTTTTTTCCTGTCCATTTTTGTCATTTGTCAAAAATTTCAAATCTTACAATATACAAATTTTGGTGGTATATACAAATTCAACCTTTATTAGTCCAAAAACATATACAATATTCTCCAGTCCCAAGGCGTAATATTAAATTAATTCCCCAATTTCACCAAACTAAGTCAATTTCACCAAACTAAATATTCCAAGAATACGTGATCACGCATATTTACATATATTACTCAAGTTGTAACGATCCTAACATTGTTCCTTACCTTGTATCCTGACAAGGTTTGCACCTTATTTATGACCTCAAGTACTATCCTCAACTAGTCAGCCTTTCTGTCGCCTTTATTTAAAAAATCACTTATTAACGTGGCAGGTAA
The DNA here is from genome assembly GCA_910589475.2 of Bembecia ichneumoniformis. Classification (NCBI taxonomy): domain Eukaryota; kingdom Metazoa; phylum Arthropoda; class Insecta; order Lepidoptera; family Sesiidae; genus Bembecia; species Bembecia ichneumoniformis. The sequence goes on along the minus strand of OU342524.1, from coordinate 15,752,564 downwards.
CCACAATGGAACCGCGGTGGCTGTTGGTCTGCTGTGTGGTGCTGTGGGCGCGGCCAGCGCACCAACAAGGCGCCCAGCAATGCCCCGCGCCAAACACGATAACACCTTGCAGTTGTACTGTTAAAAAGAATGGCCTCGACATACTTTGCGAATTTACTGAGCAACAGCATATTCAAAAGGTAATTTAAGTTTTTTATAGAAGCGTGCAATTTATTTATTGCAATGTAGGTAGTACAGTACGTGGTATCCAGTTCGGAAGGGCAGTGTTCGGGTAGTTCAAAGACATCTCGTCCAAAATTCCTCAGTGCCTTAAAACAAAAGTTAACAGCTTAACGCCCAGCTTAACATGGAGTTAAAATTTTCAAAAATTCCTTCTTAGCGGATGGTTACACCATAAAACAAAATTATGTCCCAAATTTCAAGTTTCTAGACTTAGTAGCTTCAGCTGTGCGTTGATAGTCAGTCAAGAGGAACGATTTTAAAAGTATAAATAGATTGTCTGGGCAAACAATGGAATATTAGCAATTTTCACAGATAAAAGGCCTTTGACAAGACCATCAGTGGGATGGAACATTGTGTAAAGCATGTAGATAGACTGATACAGATACATACGTATACATTAACAACAATAAAATCAAATACAAAATAAAGCGAGAAAAGTGTGTGATTTTATTAGCACTTAATTATTATAGTTCTGAACCATTTCAGAAAGGCATGGACCGAAACGCAGTGACTATTATCGTGGCTTAATAGCTTTTAAATTAAACTCGGATTTAAACTTATTGTTATGTTGTCATTTATATTATAAATTTATATAAAATAACAGTAAACCGCCCCCGAGTTAGCAGGCGAACTTTGGATTTTTTCTCTTCTTAAGGTAAGGACTTTATCCGGACTTCAAACTTTATTTAAAAAATTGTCGAAGTCCAACTGTTTTGGAATTTTGTGCTTTGCAACACTTTTAGCGATTTATTTTTATGGGATAATGTAAATATTAGTTTAATTATTCCATGTATATGTATAATAAATAAATAAAATATTTTTTTTATTTATGTAGATTAAATACTGACATTGCAGACTTTCATATTTTTTTTAACAAAAATAATGTGTATTTTAGATGTTACGGATATTCTAAAAGTAAACCCAGGTTCAATCGGTTTTGCTTAGAAACACGAAGAATTCGAAGTAAATTTAAATCGTGCAACATTAAGAACGGTCGATGTTGCTAACGTAAAAAACGATGGTGCTAGAAAAACGAAGAATATTCAATTTAAATTGTTTTAACTATTTGTATATTTGTAGGCGATGAACAGCCTTCGCTCCAAACCTATGATTATATTCTACTTGAAGCTTCGCCATAATAACTTAGCCAAGCTGCCTTCGTACATATTTCTTGGGCTCGATATTCGTCATCTCACTGTTCACAACAGCAGCTTGGCTGTCATAGAAGACTCTTCGCTTAGTTCTATCGGTAAGTCGTTTATACAAAGTAATTGTTTTGTGACTAACATTGGACTCTGTACATTAAATATTATATTTAAAAAAAACAATTTGTACACGTTGTACTTACGTTACCGAAAAAATTTTTTTTTTTTTTTTTTATTTCTGTCTGTGCGTTTGTAAACGCTAATCTCAGAAACGGCTAAACATTTTAGTGTTTGTTTCATTCGAATCGGTTTACAAACAAAAAAGTTACGCGCTATACCGAATATCACGCGTACGATGTTGCGGGCTCAGCTAGTTTTAAATAAATATATATTGGCTTTATTCATCTTCTTAGTTTGACTGTCCAAGTATATACAATTAACTAAATAATATTTATATTATAAAAAACATTTGAAGAAAGAAATCTGTGCCCACAATATAGTACGGTGCATAAAATTTTTGTGTCAATTTAAATCGGATGAAAGTTTCTACGATAACACAAGTACCTGGGTCACCGAGCTGTGCTCGGTTATGTATTATTTTCTTACGCCGACATGGACTACAACCGACGGCGGCGGTTAACACAATAATTGCATTGTTACTGTTGGATGTAAGATGAACATATTATAGCGCCATCTCACAAAATTTTGAGGTAACAGTTGATTATCATCCATCGGCAACACTACAAGCACCACAAAATTTTGCGAGATGGCGCTTTAAAAATAGTTATTTTTGTGTAAAAATGTGTTTTTATAAGAAATACAAGTATATATATATAGTTAGACTTAGAACCTTATTACCTACAGGTATATTAGGGTGCTTGCCTTAACGCTCTGTTCTAGGGTTCGATTCCCGGCTGGGTCAACTTTGAAAAATTAACTTTTCAAATTTGGCTCTGGTTTGGATCTGGAAAGTAGTGGCAGGGCACACTGCGTTTCGCAGTCATTTGGCAGCCCGACTGGCGGCAGTTACCACCCCCTTACAGAAGACCACCGTGAAATGTTTCGGTGAGTGAGTAAGGGATCCCAGAACCCATTTCCCTATTCCCTCCTAATCCCTTATCCTTAATCCTAACATATCGTTAGAGCCGTTTTCGAGATAAGCGAAATATATGAATTTATAAAAATGAACGATAAAATTAGAACAGCTTTATGCATGTATTCTTAAGGTTAAGTAAAATTTTGATATTTCCTTCAGGCAACAAATTAACGCAACTCGACGTCTCTCAAAACAGCCTCGCAACAATACCGACCTCGTCTTTCGCGCATCTCAATCACCTACTCATTCTCAACATGAACCACAACAAGGTAATTATATGCTTTACTTGATTCTATTATGTCTTAATAAATACGAGTAACTAACTTGCGCTCCAATCGTGTTAGCTTTAAAGTCTAAATTGTATTAGCACGTTTGCTAACATTCATAACGAAGTACACTTGCAAATTGAAACAATGCCAGCAAATATGAAGGTAAATCAAACATTCGAATCAATCTGAAATCCTACATTAGAATGTAAGCGCTACCCAATATATTCATTAGTAGTGACAGGGCACACTACGTTTCGCAGTCATTTGGGCGGCCCGTCTGGCGGCAATAACCACCCCCTTACTGAAGACCACCGTGAAATAAGAGCACGTGTGCTGTTGTGTTTCGGTAAATGAGTAAGGGATGCCAGGGCCCATTTCTCTAACCCTTCCCAATCCCTCATCCTTAATCCTATTTATTTAGTCGTCAGCGCACTTGCAGCACCTGTAGGGTTGCTTGTGTTATAGGCTTGTAGCCATCAAGTCGACCGTCAGCCTGTCCGTCGACCTTAACATAAAAAAGCAATAATGCAAAATGTATATAGAGATAGATTAATGGGATGAAAGTTTGACTGGTAGACGCAGGTTCGAATCCCGTTTATTTTAATGTTTTAATGAAAGATCATTCGTTGTAATGGTGCAGAATAATATTATATATAATATAATATAATATAATATAATATAATATAATATAATATAATATAATATAATATAATATAATATAATATAATATAATATAATATAATATAATATAATATAATATAATATAATATAATATAATATAATATAATATAATATAATATAATATAATATAATATAGTATCATATCATATATTATATCCCAGACACTCCGTGTATGCTACGAAGTGTCTGGGAAGATATATAGGGAAGATATATACGAAGTGTATAGGACGAGGACGTGATGTTATGCCATTTAGAGGTGGTCTACCGTGATGGAGTGTCTTCCTCATGGAAAGTAATTAACGTATTATACCTATAAAAATGTTATAAAAGATAGTTCATAATAAACTACGGGTTAAAGTAAAGCTAGAAGAAATGCACAGTAATAACACCGAAGATACAAAATCCAAAAAGGACTATAAATTATTTAAGACACGTTAGAAACATAAAGTTGTGTTTCTTGATGTAGTAAAATGTTTAATGTTTTTACAAAGGTAACGGCCGTGCACAACAGAGCTTTCGTCGGGCTAGATACGCTGGAAATACTCACCTTATATGAGAATAGAATATCTGTTATTGACGCGGAGGCTTTCAAAGGACTTGAGAAGTAAGTTATTTTTATAATACACGGTTATTATAATGTTTAAAAGCATGTGTTTTCAAGTAGGTGATAGGTCGCTTTTAAATTCTATATCAAATTAATTAGATAATTAAAATATGATGCGAAAACTATGCAATGTGTAACACCAAAAAATGGAGCGTCTCAGATTAGACTTTGAAAAATCAACAAATTTGAATCTATAAGTAAGAATGGAGCAAGAAGCATTATTAGCAAGAAGCATAAGCACTTATTATGTGGAGAAACAAAGGCACAATAAATGCTATATTTAAATGTAATAGTTTTATAAGAAAATAATAAATAAATAATAATAGTAGTCCATATACAATATTCATTTGTATTATAACTATTTAATATTTATATCATACAAGCGATCGACTTCACAGGGATCCATTTTTTTTTTTCTGCAAATTATATATAACTCTCTCTGTGCTGGTGCTCTCTGCTACGCCCGCGTTGAAAAATTTAAAAAAAAATAACGCCTGATTAAATATATGAGCAATGTAAAGCCTAACAACTTTATTGAAGTTTTGCGAAGCGATAGATGATCCCTCGGGAACAGCACTTTTTTCTGGATGAAAGGTACCTAATGTCCTTTCCTGCATCCAAGGTAATAACGTGTGTGCAAAATTCCATGATGATCGGTTAGGCGGTTTAGGCGTGAAAAAGTAACAGACAGATAGAATTACTTTTACATTTACTTTTACTTTTACATTTAGATTAAATTTGGCACACAGCAGTGGCGGCCGGCGCCACCGTCGTCACAGCGATTGAGATATCAGGCGTTATTTCATTATTATTTTTAACACAGACGAAGTTACCCTTTGTTTATCCCTTGAGGCTTCTGTGTACGTAAAGCTTTGTATGGCAAATTTATGTAATCAAAATCATCGTACTTAATGACTTAATTTTTGTCAAATATATGTAAAAACCATGACACATTCATTTTATTCAATTTGTAAGAGTCTCATTCAATTTCCATTTCTTTGTTATTTTTGCTTTTTGCTGTAATGAGTATGTCTTCATTGCTCGCTTTTGAGTCAGTCGCTTTCTATTAAATGAATATTGTCATTTTTGTGTAAAAAATACAATACAATAAAGTAATGTCTCAAGTCAATCCGACGAATCTAATTATTGCCTTTATTTCCTATGCCTTAATTCCTATTATTTGTTCCGAGCATAAACGTTCGGAGTTTTTAATGTTTTAATTAACGGAATAGAAAAGTTCGACAAATAAATTACAATGTTCACGCTTTTACACAAATCCCTGTTCCCCTGTGCGCGTTTCCATTACTGTAAAGTCTCCATTACATCTGATGAATATTTATCTTTAGGCGTATTTATCTGCAAGAAATAATTTATTGCCTTTTTTTTTTAGAAAATTAAAACGTCTGAATCTCGGCGGGAATGAATTGAACGCGGTTCCTCAGAAGGCTCTAGCTTTATTGGAAAATTTAAAGAAACTCGAAATGCAAGAGAATCGTATTACTACGATAACCGAAGGCGATTTTGCAGGTGAATATATTTTAAACATTATTCAAGTATTTATTTCTCCAAAGTTCCTTTGACTAATTCGTTTTTTTTTTATGTTGAGTTCGACAGACAGGGTGATGGTCCACTTCATGGTAGGTGGCTACTGTCGCCTATAACAGAAGCAAAGCCACAGGTACTGCAAGTGCGTTCCACGCCATAGTGGATTAAGGATAAGGGATAAGGAAAGGATGGGGTAATGTGCTCTGGCATCCATTACTCACTCACCGAAACACAACAGCACATTATGCTGTAATTTTAACGGTGGTCTTCTGTAAGAGGGTGGTCATTGCGTCAGACGGGCTGTCCAAATGACTACAATACGCAGTGTACCCAGCAATTACTTTCCAAATCCAGATCAGAGCTAATTCTTTTTCATAGTTGACCCTACCGGGACTTATTATATTATTCTATTTTCCTCGGCTCTCCTGCAATAAGGAGGACATATAGAATTTTTAGCGCATTTTCTATTATTGTTATTTATTATTATTATTTTGTACATTTATTTATTTTTATTCTTAATTCTAATTTTTTTACAATACATATATAAAAACAATAAATATTATAAAAAAACTTAAAATTAGATATCCGCTAATAGCGGGGCAAGGCCCAAGCTACCAGTGGTTAAGGCTGCAGAGTAAGGTCTCCTGACAATTCGTGCCGTCTCAAAAAGTACCGCCTTCTGTATCTGTCCCTTGATTCAACCATCTAGTGAGAGCCTCTTGAGATGTTGGTCGAGGCTCTTCGCTATAGGACCGTTCGCAGAAATGACTACTGGGACGATAATTGTCGGATCGATATCCCACATGGCGGTCACCTCGTGTCAATGCATTTGGTAAGCTTTTCTTTTTCGGCTTTCACGAGGTTTTCGTCATGTGGGACAGCGATGTCAACAAGTATCGTCCGGCGTGGGATCGGTCAATAACCATTATTATTTTTATTATTGTTTTAGACTAAATGTTGATAGAACATGTCGTAACGTTTTTATCCAATTGGCAATGGGCTACGGCTTAAGTTAATTTAAATATTAGAGTCACCGCTTCAAGTCTCTTGTGGGAAGGTCAACAATAGGAAACAATTTAAATCAAAGTTGGTGTTCAGTTTGAGGCCGCATGATTAGCCTGTTTGTCTAGCGATTATTTTATTATTAAATTATTTTAATTAAAATATTGTAAGAATAACTAAATCTATACAACAAATGGATAGGTTTATCAGGTTTTTTGTCTTTGTAATTGTTTTGTAATAAATACTCGTTATTCTTGTTAGGGAAAAACTTTGTTAGAGACACATATATTTACATTGAAACAGAGGCTTAAAAGTTTATTTTATCTTTCTGAAAAACACAGTTTAACTGTAAATAAAATTTCAGGTCTAAGAAACCTGGATTCACTGGGTTTAGCCCACAATCAGCTACGTGAAGTGCCTGCCCAAGTGTTCTCACATTTAACCTTTCTCAACTCGTTGGAATTGGAGGGAAATCAGATTCAAAGGATTGACGAGAAAGCTTTCGCCGGACTGGAAGGTATATTATAATTGTTTAGCGTCTTTTTCATCGGCTCGGGTTAGTAAAGCTTAGTTGGTGAATTCTCTGAACAAATATATTAATTAGGCTACAGAAATTTTAATGATTTTTGAACAGTTGCTTGGTGAAACTCTGTCGGTCGTTTTTGACTCCCTAACACCTCTCTAATGCCTTATTCAAACATTTTAGATGAAGTTAAATTTACTTATAGCTAGATGGATATTTACTTAGTACTGTTAGGTGAATCAAATATAAACGAGACTTATTTTTTAAAATATTTATTTTGATTTTAAACGCACAAACAATCATAGTTTATTTTTCTATATAATCTCCTGATTTAGAAACACATTTTTCCCAGCGTATAGGTAATTTTTTAATTCCTCCCAGGTAAAAAGAGTCAGATCGTGTTTGTAGCCAATTGCGCACATATGCTTCAACTTCATTATCGCTGTGGAATTTTTGCCCTCCCAAAGCTTCCTTGAGAGGACCAAAGACATGGAAGTCGCAGGGAGACAGGTCTGGACTGTATGGAGGGTGTTCCAGTGTCTCCCAATCCAGTTGCTCCAATTTTTGTACGGTCAGGGCTGCTGTATGGGGGCGAGCATTGTCATGGAGGAGAATCACTTTTCTCATCGGAAGGTCTCGTCTTTTGCGGCGATATGCAAGTCTGACCTCAGTCAAAAGTTTGCAGTAGTATGCCGCATTAATTGTTCTGCGCTCATGCAAAAAATTAAGGTGCAGCAGGCCACGCTGGTCAAAAGAAACGGTAGCCAAAACCTTGCCAGCCGATAATCGTGACTTGGCTTTCACTGGTCCGGTTTCTCCTTTCTTCCTCCACTGCATACTCGCTTGTTTCGACTCAGGGGTGTAGTGATGCACCCACGTTTCATCACAGGTGACAATGTGAGAAAGAAATGGGTCTCCTTCTTCCCGAAATCGTGCAAGAAGACGCTCACACACTTGAAAACGATTCAGTTTCTGGTCAACTGTGAGAAGGCGAGGAACCCACCTGGCACACACCTTGCGATACCCTAGCTCCTCTGTGAGTATAGAGTACGTGCTCCCATAACTTACTCCAACCTTAATTGCAATATCCGAAGTTGTTAGACGCCTATCACCTTCAACAAGATGACGAACACTGTCGATGTTGCCCGCTGTAATGCTGGTGCGGGGTCTGCGGTCATGGCTCTCATTTTCAACACGTTCACGGCCCTCCGCGAACTGTTTATGCCAAGCAAACACTCTAGCTCGCGACAGCGTCTCTTCCCCGAACTGTGCAGTCAATCTTCTCAAGATTTCGGCCGGTTTTACACCTTCTGCAGCTAAAAACTTGATAACAATACGTTGCGCAATAGAGGGAGGTACCTCCTGCTCGGACATCGTAACGATGGACACTGAGCGAGTCTATGATGATGAGTCACGTGCTTCCCCTACTCCTGACAAACCAACCTAACAGCCAATAACAGCGGAACGTTCTTCCATCACTATTGCGCGCGCAGGTCCAAAAGTCTCGTTTATATTTGATTCACCTAGTATTTATTAATTGTAAATTTCGTAGCTTATAAAATGTAATTTGTATCTGAATTAAATGATTAATATTTTGTTTTATTATTATTATAGAAAATTTGCAGTATTTGCGTTTGGGAGACAACCGTCTTCATGAGATTCCCTCTGAAGCTCTGCGTCCACTTCATCGCTTGCGCCATTTGGATCTGCGTTCGAACAACATTACTTACATCAGTGAGGATGCTTTCACTGGTTACGGAGATTCCATTACGTTCCTCAACTTGCAGAAGAACATGTAAATAGCTTTTATTTCTTTTTTAAATTTAATGCAATTGACAGTGCACAGTGTTCAAATTGGGCACACTACGTTTCGTAGTCTTTTGGGCTGCCCATCTGGCGACCGTAACCATCCCCTTGCAGAAGACTGCCGTGAAATACCAGCATGTGTAGAATTGTGTTTCGGTGAGTGAGTAGCCTGTTTGACAATGTTCACGCTCTGAGGATTGAGCGCGCGCCGGGCGAGAGCGGTCCGGAGCGGCGGCGAGGGGTCCGTCGGAGCGATATAAAGATAAAATTTTGACACCCCTCTCGAAACTCCTCTACAGTTACTCGGAAACGGCGCGACGCAGCAGGGCCGTGTATGGGGTCGTCGGAGACGTCTCAGAGAGAGGAATTTTTTGGTGAAGACAAAATTTCGAAATTCGCATTTTTGAACTTTTTCGAAAATATCTCGGGAGCGGTGCATCGCAGACCCCCCGTGTCGTACTCATTTGAGAGGTCTCGGGGAGACGGATTTTTTGCAATAGACCAAATATCAAAATTTGACAGTTGCGGTCTACTCAGTAGACCGTCGGTAACCGTGGCAGGCAGACCCCCCGTGTTGGGTATCATTTGAAAGGTCGTCAGTCAGCCGTCAGCCTGCTTGACGAACTTATTTAAAAAACGTTGTGTTCCGCTGTCAATTTGTCTAACAGAAGACACAGTTATTCCTTACAAACCGAACACAGTTTTATTTTGTTATCCCGTTCCCTTTATGTAATAGTCGGCGATGCGTTGTACCTCCTTCTTGTTCCTTCTTGTTCTTGTCCTTCTTGTTATAGGCTAAACAAGCACTGTCGCTAAAGCTCCTGTCTACAAATTTAAAATGGACGCCGTTCAAAAATTTTACTCTTTACAATTCAACCTATCAGGTTTGGTACCTAACATCCCCTCTCATTTGTGATGCTTGTTTTTAGACTAGACAACTAGATTATATAACGAAGTAGCCAATCCAGACCAGAGCCAAAGAAAAGTTGATTTTTAAAAGTTGACCCTGCCGGAAATCGTACCCGGGAACCCTAGAACAGAGCGTTAAGGCAAGCACCCTAACCACTCATCCAACGGGCTCGTCTTAACATAAAAAAAACCCAAAGACACACTTGATGTCTTTAACGATAGTTTACTGAAATTTAAAAACAAAATTAAAACTTTTTATTCCTCTAAATACAAATAAAATGTTACTTTCCCTGCTGCTTTAATTGAATTGTGTGTATTGGAATTTTATTAAATGTTGACTATTCTTGGAAGCCGTCCCAACTTCTATTAATTTGTATTTGTTTTTCTTTGTTTTCTTATCTTATCTTTGTGCGTGTGTGTCTTTGAATTTTTTTTTATGTTAAGGTCGGCAGACAGGCTCACGGTCCACTTGATGGTAGGTGGCTATCGTCGCCTATAACACACGCAACGCCAAAGCCACTGCAAGTCCGCTGCCGACTGCTGTAGGAAAGGATAAGGGATTAGGAGTGGATAGGGAAATGGGCTCTGGCATCCCTTACTCACTCACCGAAACATAACAGCACACGTGTTGTTATTCTTTAAGGGGGTTATTTAAGAACACGCTGTGTTCATAAATATGTATTAAATGATTAATTGACTTAAATATGTACCTAAGAATTAATAAAAATGTATGCTGTGGTAGCCTGTAAATGTGATTTGTAGAAGCTGAACTGTTTTATGCATTTTGTTTTGAGCTTTATATGTACACTATTACGTTGGTTATCCATAATGATAAATAAATAAATAAATAAACCTACACTTTCTTATTGACAAAAATCTTTTCTGTTTAACATAAGAAGATGCCATATAAAATTTACTCTTATATAAAGTGCAAATGATAATTAAATAATAAAGTACGTTAGCTTCGTTTTAATTCAAACATTAATATTATATTCCACGCCAACACCAAAGAGAGTCTGAAATATTTTACTTCGACTGTAAATCTGTTATAATTTAACAGGTTACTCGACTCTGGAGTAAATGTATATCTCTCATTTTGTTACATTGGAATGCGCACCAGTGTCAGTGGTTGATTAATTTTCGGGGTGTTTGTTCAACTCCACAGAGCCCTACAATCTTATAACTGGCGAGAACTTGATTAATTAGTGGTAAACTTTGAACTTGAATATTACGTGCTTCATGATGCCTTTATTTGTGATTTCATTACAAACGTTAATGATGAAATTCAGCTTAAAGTACAAACTATAAGTAATTGTGTTAGAGTTGTCGCTGATATGACATTGTCAATAGAAACTGTAAAAGAAATATTAGGTAATAAGATAATATGTGGTATAATGCTTATTTATATTTAAGTAAATTAGTACATTCCGATATAATTAAAAATGAATGAGTAAATGACAAAAATCTTTAGTTAAAATATATATTTTTGTTCAGGATCCACCAGCTGCCTACGATGGGCTTCGACAATCTGAATTCCTTGGAGACATTGAATTTGCAGAATAACAAACTGCAACACATACATGAAGAAATTATGGAACCCATATTGGACACTCTGAGAGTCGTTGATATAATGGGTGAGTGAGATTTTTTTTGCAGAAGAGCCAATAGTTGTGGAGGAATTGTTTTCGAATCATTAATCCCCGACTAAATGAAAGTGATGTATATTTAGACTCCACTTCCTACATGGTGTATGTATATCAGTTATTACTACATAAGTTAATTATAATAAAATTATAGTAAATGATATCGAAAATGGAATTTATTAGTCAATTTACCTTGAATTTTAAAGTGACTAATTAAAAAAAACTACAAATAAACGTGATACATTAATTTAGTTAATTAAAATAGATTGAGGGTGAATAGTTAAGATTCATTACCTTTAATTGTCGTCGTACATCGTGCGTAGTACGACATAGAACAGTTTGTGATTTCGAAAAATAAGTGACTTGAAAAGATTTTTTGGAAATTAGTAAAAGGAAATCCATTCAGTTGTGGTCGTTTATTTTTCTGGAGTCAGTTTTTTGAGACTACATATAATATAAAAAGATACCCGGCCGACGACGCGGGCAAAAGTTAGTAGGAATAGATATGAAATATGAATGGCATGAAAAAATAAGACAATTCACAATTATCAATTTTTATATTTATATTGTACCTACCTACTGATAATGTATTTTGAACAATAAGGAAAACTCTAAACAAACTAACAAATTTTGATGTAATTTCATTAAAATATTCTAAGCTCCATCTTCTAGATGAGGCCAGAGCCAGTCATTTAGAAGATAGCGCTACAACTATAATATCTAATGATTTCATAGGATGTTTTTTATAGTTTGAACACGTTACAAAAGTCATATATGAACTTTATGTAAACTGTAAGTTTTTTTTTCTAAAAAGTTGTCTTACTCGAACGATATTGTGGACTTTAGTGCAGATGATGCCCAGAATGATGATATACTGTCAAAATATGAGGACGAAAGAGAAAAAAAAGGCTAAGGCTAAGAGAAAATTAGGTGACGTTAAAAATATACTTTTATTTGTGTTTTTTTTTTCTTTTTATTAGATAATCCACTAATATGTGATTGCGAGTTGGCGTGGTACGAGGCTTGGCTTGCGGGACTCAGAGATCGCGACGATGAGATGATGCAAAAGAAACGTACAGTTTGTACAATGGTAAGACCCTAAAATGTTGATTACAAAGCGAACCTTATGAATCACTCTTTTCGATTATTGTTTGTCATAGCAATGGCTTTCACGTATGTCGTTTTGATTCAGGTGTCAGAGCACCGTGAGTACAGCGTCGCTAAGATGCCTCTAGAGAAAATGAATTGTAAACGCAAACCTGCGTACGGACGTACCAGTAGCGCCGGCTTCAACACACCCAGCATCGTCAACACAATACTCCTTTTTATCGTCAGCTGGCTTTAGAACATTCTCTTGTTTAACTAATTTGCCGATGTTCTGATTTACTGTAAGATAAGTTTTGAGTATTTCTCTCATAATCTTCAATTCGTTTTAAAATTTTCTATTTTTTTTATCATCTTCTTTTGTAATTGTTAATGTTATCATTTTAAGTTTATTTGGTATCTTTATCTTCTCTGTAACGTTTGGGTATCTTTGTCTTTCAAATATTTTGTGAATGATGAATCTACTAATATCAAATGAATTTCTTTAACTGCTAGCATTACATCGGCAGTTTTAGTTAGCACATGTCGTCGTATTGTTGTTGTTATTGTATAAGTTGTTCCTGTTCAGTTGTCGAAGGTTCCCGTATGAGCCAACTGTGGCCGGTGACTCGTCGGGACCCTTCGTACCCAATATTATTATCAGTTTGAACTTGATAACGTGATGAATTTGTGCATTAACTACGATACATATCAAATTTGGGCTGAATAAAATAAATTTTATAGTATTTTGGGGCGGTAGCTTTTAATAATTGGTGAAGATGGAATAAAAGTTGCTAGAAAATTTTTAGAAATGCGGGTTAAAGATCTTCATGCCTTACTAATGTGTAATGTCACGTAGTAGGTAAACAAGAAGGACTCGATATTTTTAATAGATAATATCGATTACCTATGGTTAATACAATATTATGGTGTTCGTAGAATTTCAACTTAAAATAGTGTGGAGAGTTTTCGTGGCGGAATTGTATGAAAGTGAAACTTTTCAGAGCTATGTAAGTATTTCTAGCACATTATTTTTATTTTTAATGTCTCAATGAAAACCTATTATATTTTGTTATCTCGTTTACCCTTTATCTTTAAGATATCGATGTACACCTACTAGGAAAGGCTTTTATGCATTTACAATGTTGACTAATATGGTATTATTCTACTCATAAATAAAAACCAGGGGATTATATATTTTTTTAATTAAAGGATTTTTTTTTTTCGAAAATAATTTCTTCCATTACACTACCTCTTTAAATATTAGTTACGAAAATCTTTATTCTTTATTTTATATACTTTTTTCTTATTTTATATATATTTTCACCCCTGGGGTTCGATTTCACGTAGATTAATTATAATTAGAGTTATAAGGCTAAGTGTTAGGAAGGTAATTATATTGTCTATTATTATTTATATGCTGTTACGATATAACCAATAAAATTTTATTGATGATAAAATTGGAATTGTTCGCTATTGTTTAAAATATATAATTGAGATGATTTTTTGCTTTAATACAAGTATCCATTAACTTTGCAAGTCAGTGTATTGCGCTTAGTTTTAAACACGGAATAATATATTATAAATTATTCAAATAATGTAACAGTCCTTTCGTTCTCGTAGTAATGAAAACACTATGCTTAGTTTTTATCGCTGTAAAACTTTTATCGATATTACATATTTAAATAATAAATGTGACTTTAAAATATTGCTTCTTAGCTTTGATTCAGAACTACTTTATGACGTCATTTATATTTTATATTTAATTTTGTATGACTCAACTCTCATTCGCATGATTACTATTAGGTACAAATAAAAATCCCGTTTTATCATATAGTTAAGTGATACTGTGTAACCAAAAACATATCCTTTAGTGGTCTGAATTGTTAAAATAAGTGTTATATGTATAACCTTTACTACTATATATTATTATATAAAAATGTGTATGGAATAAATGAAGCTTGCAATGTGATAATAGCTTTTCCTTTAGAAAGAGAGAATCGGTTTCGTACCAATTATATATCTCTTCTAATTATGTAAACAAATTTTAAGAATATATTCACTTTTTTCTTTATTTTTATTTTTCTAATTCTTTCTATTTCTAATTCTAATTTCTATTCTAATTTCTAATTCTTTTCAAATAAAAGCCAAATCAATTTAAAGATATTTACTATATTTTAATCGAAAAATAAATTAAAGAAGGTTCAAGAAATTTCAAAGGTCATATAAAGGAATTACAATAATTTATACTTTATACCTACTTTAAGAACTTCTAATAATTAATTTAAATATGTATTTTATTTATTTTATTTTTATTTTAGAATTATAAAATACTTTTACAATTCATTAATTATATTGTACATTAAATTATATTTTATTATATTTACTTTTATATTTTAATTTAATAATTATTTGTTTAATTATTAATTAATTAATCAAATAATTAATTATTTATTTAATTCTATTGTACATTTAGCGTTACAAGTGAGACGATCTGTCGACATTAAAAAAAAAGAGATTTTAAAATTTGTTTACATAATCGAAAAATTATAAATATATTTATACTAAACGTCGCTGTCTATCTGTCTATATCACATTAGGTTGATGTGATAAATTAATTTGAAATGTGTAACGTACGTAAGACGCGAGATTGAATACATTATGTATTCTATATACCTACGTTATTGCATTTTGTAATAAAATTTACATGTTGTTATTATATAATGTATAATCATTAATTTTTACATAGTAAGTACACATACAATGCAACATATACTATAGAATATTATATCAATGTGTGTCTTCTATATGTTTCTAGATGCACGATACATGTATTGCACTTATATTAGACGTTTACTTGTAGTGGAAGGAGTCAGCGAACCTGATACAATTATGTTATTATGAATAAGAGATCTTCGCGTACCTTTAATAACTACGTATATAACTCTTTTCACATGTTTCCTAATTGTCTGACTGTTGTTGTTTCAATGTTGTATGTAATTTAAACTCGTAATATTCGCTTGTAATATTGTATGGTTTGACGCAAGTTAAAATGAAAACCCACAAAAAAAAAGGTTGAAGAGCAATGATTTTAAAAGTAAGGATACGCCCAACGGAAAATTTTACACAAACTTACTTCTTATAAACATATTTATATACATTGTTTTTAAATAAATTCTTTTCATGTTTTCGTCACTGTTACAATGACTATAAAACATTTTACCCCAATTAAAAAATATACTTACACCTACACCAAATTTCTAAGAAAAAAATAAATAAATAAAAGGATGACGTCAATACAAGGTTACGTTTATTTTAATTCGCGTGCGGCACATGGCCGCCATTATGAACATTGACTTTAGAATGAAATGTGTTAAAATTAATTTATTAAACATGTAACAAGATTACTTACCGATGATACGATATTTCCCAGTTCCTTTTTAACCTTATCATAGTTTTTGCAGCCTCTTACTACGCAATCAGGCATTTTTATAACAAGTACAAAACTTCTCTCAATCACAATCTCGCGCGGACGAAGGACGACGACTGGCCTCTAAACTGAGATTTTAGGGCCAATGCGCTGGTGCCATTTCGCCGCGACGTTGGCCAGGTCCTTACGCTAATAATATATACGTAAATGTCGAAGGGATTGTTTAAAAACTATGCTATTTATTTTTATGATTTAAAAAAAATTAGGAAGAAAAAAAATTCTTTCGAAAACTGACACAAAACGCACATAAAATAATTTTTCAATAAGTACAAATTTTAAACGCCAATAGTATACCAGTCCGTTGCATCCACTCTAATAGGAACCCAAACAGAATTAAAATTAATTATTAAATTAATTATTAATTATTAAAAAAAGTATTTTAAAACATATCATTTTTTAAATAAAAATTATAGGAAAGATGAATTTCCAAATCCGTTATGACATGTAATATAGACATGCGATATAGATTGATTGTATTGAATATGTAGGGAACTCAGACCGACAAAAACTATAGACGGAACAATACACACTCTTAAGGGAGGCAGGTAATAGGAAGACGATTCTGCAATAGGGTGACGGACGCTCTATAGTCTGACGCGAATAGTTGATATACCTAACTATATTTTTTGTTTAATAAATATTATAATAATTAATTGGGATAAAAGCTGTTACTGGATAACATTTTTAACTGCATACACAAACGCATGGCCACTATACGACAAGTAGCGTTACGCACACATATTCAGCGAACCGGCTCCACTTTTTAAAACGTTTTTGTTCGTAAGGGCTCTGTCTATAGTTTTTTTTGGTCTGAGGTCGGGAAGTACAAAAATATATATTTTATTACAAAATTGACACACCAAAGTGTACAGAATAACACAATATCACTCGTGTTGAGGGTCAATAAGAAATAATATACTCATAAAGTCATTAATAAATGAAACAAATATATTCTGAAAATAATTGATCAATTCAGAATAAAAAAAATACAAATAATCATTAATTAACTTAAATCCTTTATGAAAATTTTACATAGTAAATGTAAATCCTGTAATGAAGCTGTAAAGGTTTTTCACGCCTGTGGTTCCTAGGACTGTTTCGCTAGAAGGATTTGTTTGAAAGCGGCATCGTTGCAGTTAATTAATTATCCTGCCAGGATCATCAGAAATTAACGGATTTTCAGCTTCAAAGTAAGCAATTCGGAATGCCTGATGTCTCTTCGTGGGACTATTCTGCTGCGTGCGTTATCTATGTTTTCCGAATTTTGTTGACTCATGTCCTTTGTGTATTTTTGAGGTTGGTTTGGACAAATTATTAACGCCTTGATTACAAAAGACATTTTGTAATAGTCGTTTTCAAAGACAAAATTGGGAAGACAAAATTAAATACAATTATTTTCTTATTTATTATTTCAAAGAAAGAAACAAATAAAAATGCCTTTGATTTTTATTCATCGATAAGATGATAATATTACGATGATTCATAAACTATTTAACATATTTAATATATAATAAATGATAAATTTTTAACACTTTTCATATAATTGTTTTAAAGTTTTTGGGCCCTCAAATAGCTTTTTTATAACTATTTATATGTTTACGAAACTTCGCTTTTAATAAATTGATGTTATTAAGTAAGATATTATTCCTGAAATGGAATGTTTAACCAGCATAAATACATATCAGGGATGTGGATGCGAAATCGGACAGACGTTCAGAAGGAACACAGCACCCACTGACTTTGAAACTAACATATCATTTAAAATTTAGACTTAAGTAATTCTAAAATATTTACTTATTGTTGTGTGTTTAACCCTCTTATAATATATTCACTGTTACGCATTGTTATAGTAGATATCCGTTGTCGTGCGAACTTTTTAGAATAAGTATAAGATAATTTCTGAGCAATATTACTAAATTCACTCCAATTTAGAAGTATTTAATGTAAAAATAGTGACACGTTTATTCTGTCGCTAATTTGATAAGAAATAATTTTAATGTCATATAGATTTCGTCATAACTCATAAACTTTGCTATTGTATTAGGTAAGGTGCACAAAAGTATTTTATAAACAACCAGTTGGAAATTTTTCAGCACTTCGCAATATACTATTTTAACTTAGCTTTGTATGTAAGTTTAAAAAAAAAAACATTAACCATTTTTATCATAATATAAACTATTCTCCGCCCGCGACGTTGTCCGCGGAGTGTCGCGGTGTGGTAACCCCCGATGACTGTTTATGACTTGCCGCAAACCACATCCTCCTACCCTCACGGTTTCTGAGATTACCAGGTTACAATCTTCAAGTTTTGGGATTTTCCTGGTGGTCATTTGGGAACCCCCTATACGACTGGCTACAATGGGGACTGGTTCTCCTTCTCGGAGAACAATTATATCAATAATATATCGGTGGTAATTCAGCTTTTTTATTATAATTTTTGCACTGTTCTTTCTTTGTCGACTGTAACTACTGCATTCTTTCAAGAATTTCCGACGGGTTGTAACCATCGTTCTGATTGGAAGGAAAAGTAACATTTCATACGTCTGATAGCAAGTGTGTTCAGATTTAATTGTGTTAGAACTTCAAATGCGTCAATGATCATTGAACAGCTGTCATTTTCACTTGACAGTGACATTTTAAACACCATTTTATCGATAACTCATTATTATTAGGTATGTAATTTAATACAATTTAAAAATATTTATTATATATTCAATATAAATGTAATACATATAGGAATTCAATAACAGTTCATTGTTTTTGAAAGCAGTTTAAATGAATAAAATTCTACAGTTAGATATAATACTGTTTGATGTACCTTTTCCCACAAAATATCGATTATTCCATTGTATCAATTAATTGTAATAATTGTATCAAGTGTATGACTTTACATTATAAGCATAACTTACAGTACATACTTTATTCTACTTTTAATTGGTTTTTATTTCTGACATTATAGACTAGTGATTTTATTCAATTTACTGCAGTTAATTATGATTCCGTTATTTTGTACTGTGACATTTAGTGTGGAGATTAAATATTAATTGATGATTGTATGTTGCGACAAATTTAACGAGTGAAAAGGAACGATTTATCAAATGTTAGCCGTACCATGCTATAGCAAATGTAGTTGGTTTAAGTTTTAGTTGGTTATTTATGTGTTGATTATGTCATTAATGTTCACAATTAACTTAAAGTACGTATCTAAAATGTTGGTTATCTATCTAATTTTACACAGGCGATCCAATGTAGAGTTCATTGTGTTTGAAGAACTGTCATATATACCCGTAGAATCCCACAAATGTTTCAATTCAAACAATGGGACTGTATATATTTGATAAAAGAGCGTAATAAAAACGGTGATAACATTCATATCAACTGTATTGGGTTTTATCTCGTGTTTCTGTTTTTCGCAACATTGTATATTTCGTTCTGTTGCCCTTTCAATCTTTATTATATAGTCACATTTATTATTACGAATACTAAAGTAGGTAATTTAACTTTAATGTTGAGATTTCGATGTAAGGGTGTATTTATTTAATTTCGGTTTAAATAAAAATTCAAATAATAAAAATGATTTTTCATTTCTTAACTCTACTTAAGAAAAGGTTTTTTTTAAATATGTTAATAAATGATCCTGAAATTGGGTTTTGGTTTTGGCATCGCTTACTCACTCACCGAAACACAACAGCACACGTGCTGTTATTTCACGGTGGTCTTCTGTAAGGGGGTGGTTACTGCCGCCAGACGGGCTGCCCAAGTGACTGCGAAACGCAGGGTGCCCTGCCACTACTTTCCAGATCCAGACCAGAGCCAAATTTGAGAAGTTCATTTTTCAAAGTTGACCCTGCCGGGAATCGAATCCGGGAACCCTAAAACAGAGCGTTAAGGCAAACACCCAAACCACTCATTCCACGGGCTCGTAAAGGTTAAATTTAACCATGATAAATTATCAAAACAATTTTATTATTTTAGTAATCATAGGGCACGTTGCGTTTCGCAGCCTTACAAAAGACTACAGTGAAATAGTAGCATGTTTGCTGTTGTGTTCCGGTAAATGAGTTAGAGATGCCAGAGCCCATAAACGTATATTTTCTCCTAAACATTTCTTTAGCCTTTAACCAACTAAGGTCGGCAACGCGCACTTGTTGCGTCGCTTGCACTAACTGTTTACAAAAAAAAGAAAAATATTTTTTTAAATAAAATACTCTACCAATATAACAACTGTTTTTTTTATGTTGTTCGGCAGACAGGCTGACGGTCCACTTGATGGTAGGTGGCTACCGTCGCCTAATAACACAAGCAACGCCAAATCTGCTGCAAGTGCGCTTCGACTACAATAGAATTAAGGATAAGGGATTGGGAAGGGATGAGGAAAATGGGTTCTGGCATCCCTTACTTCATTCACCGAAACACAACAGCACACGTGCCGTTATTTCACGGTGGTCTTCTGTAAGGGGGTGGTTAGTGCCGCCAGACGGGTTGCCCAAATGACTGCGAAGCTCAGTGTGCCCTGCCACTACTTTCCAGATTCAGACCACAGCCAAATTTGAACTGGTATCAAGTGAATATGATAGTCACCCGAATTCGGCTATAATTAGCTTTAGGATACCGTGTTGTTACCGATTAATCAGCGAAGAAGGGGTTTCTTTCGCATTAAGGTATTGATTCCATCTGATCTCAATATCGGCTGTTGATTTAAATTCAAATTGCATGAAGATTTTGAAAACAAGTCTTTATTTCAAACTTTTACATATTTAAGTATTAAAAATTATGTAAAACTAAGACAACAGAAAACTTTTCACTCTGACTTAACTATGTTAGAGAAACGCTTATAAAGCTTTTGTCCCCAAAGGCTATATATTTCTCGTGACGCCTTAAAATTTTAATTGACTTTAGAAGTTATTTTGTTTTCTTAATGTCAACTTGAACTTTAAAATATGCTTGGAATATAAGAGGAGGCAAATTATACGCCTAATATAATAGTTTGAAATATTTTGTTTATGTTTTGTATACAATTAGCTGTGCCCGCGGCTTCATCCGTGTGGAATTCAGATTGTTCCTTTGTGGTTTCACGGCTCAGTCGCGTTTTACGTACATACATCGCATTATCTATTTAACCATACATTCAAAACATATGCATTAAAAAGCAAAAAATAATATTAAATACTTGTGATGATTTAGTGATTTTGATAGGATTCATAATTTTATTGATGATGCATTTTCATTTGTAACAGAACTTATGGCTGAACTAGGTACATTTGTTATCAACTGAGATGACAATGTAATCAAGCCCTAAATATGATTGACGAGTGTTTGAACCAAAGATGTTGTATTAGTCTGTACCTAGTTTGAACTGTGGGCAAGCGCCCCCTAGCTACAGAGTTCGTTGTCTACACAACTACAAAGGTTGCAATAATAGTCTAGGTAACAAGTTTAAAATTGTGTTAATCCACGATAAAGCTTCTAAAAATATGTCCGATAGCTCATTGGATTGAATGTATTGAAATGTTTTAACCAGCACATAAATCTAAAACCATAAGTGATAACGAAAATCGGAAGAAGAAATTTTTAAAGAGCAGTAAATTTCCGATAAAACCTCTTAACTATCTCTATAACATAGATTAGTATAAATATAATTTGTTTACTTATCTTGTGTCATTTTGTAGTGAGAATTAATTGGGCCACAAGTGTGGTGGTGGCAACCTTCTTACAGAAGACTGCCTAGAAAAAACTATGGTAATGTTCTTGCTTTTGCATATCGGCGCGTGAGAAGCCAGAAACCAATGTGGGTTTCCGGCTTGGTCTTGGTATCCTTGGAGCTCATTGGTAGAGTGATTAAGGTTCTTACCTTAATGCTCTGTCTCAGAGGTCCCGGGTTCGATTCCCGGTAGTGCCAACTTTGGAAATAAATTTTTCAAAGTTGGCTCTGGTCTAAATCTAGCAAGTAGTGGTAGGATATCACTACGTTTAGCAGTCATTTAGGTAGCCCGTCTGGCTTCCTAATCCCTTATAGAAATATTATTATTCTTTAAATTAGGTAGGTGTTGTCACATCCTACAGGACAAATGGTATCGTTTTATACACACCATACTACGACTCATACGGCCAGTGGCCGGTGAGTCCGTCGCAAATCCTACTATGTTACTTGTGTTACTTGAGATGGTAGCCTACCATTATGTAGACCGTCAGCCTGTCTGACGACCTTTATAAAACTTGTCTCTTAAAGTGTCGGTTTAAAGTGGGATTGTATCCCCCAGGTGCTGCATGTGTTTTTAGCTAAGTCACCATCAACCCTTTCTTAGTAATAATAATCATAATATAATCATTCCATAATCACGGACAGGCCTATTGTCGCCAATAAGCCTGACATCGTGGTTATTGACCGATCCCAGCGCCCGACGATGCTTGTTGACATCGCTGTCCCGCATGACGAAAACCTCGTGAAAGCCGAAAAAGAAAATCTTACTAAGTACATTGACTTAGCTCACGAGGTGACCGCCATGTGGGATGTCGATTCGATAATTATCGTCCCGATAGTCATTTCTGCGAACGGTCTTATAGCGAAGAGCCTCGACCAGCGTCTCAAGAGGCTCTCACTAGATGGTTGAATCAAGGGACAGATACAGAAGGCGGTACTTCTTGATACGGCACGAATTGTCAGGAAGTTCCTCGCTCTGCAGCCCTAACCACCGGTAGCGTGGGCCTTGCCCCGCTAGTTGCGGCATTCTGGTTTTAAGTTTTTTATAATATTTATTGTTTTTACATATTTATATTCCAAAAAATTGAAATCTAAGAAAATAAATGAAATATGTGTAATAACAATAATTCTGTGCCAATAACATTGCCATAGGAAAAACATTACAAGACTCCCTATAAAGGTAACTCTGAATATATCTACGATTATGAACTAATAAACTGTGATGCTATTCTCTTTGTTACAATGTAAATATTAACATTACAAACAAGAAACAAGGAGAACCTGAAGTAGATAATACTTTACATTTATAATATTATAAATGTAAAAGTAACTATGTCTGTCTGTCTGTTACCTTTTCAAGCCTAAAGAACTGAACTAATCATCATGAAATTTTGCAAACACGTTGTCATTGATGCAGGAAAGACATTATACAGAAAAAAGTACTGTTCCCGGGAGATCATGTAACGCCTGGCAAAGCTATAATTGCAATAAAGATGTTAGGCATTACATGGCTCATATATTAGTCAGGCGTTATTTTTTATTTTTCAACGTGGGCGAAGCCGCGTACACCAACTAGGCACAAACACGGACACGAGCATGTGAACAGTTTGAATGTGCATGCGCTCGTGTTTGTGCCCGCGCTTGCCGCCGGTCGGGACGACTGTCGGTTTTTTTGGCAAAGTTCACAGGATGAATGTGCTTGCGCCCGTGTGCGTTCACACGCGCGCGTTCGCTTTAGTATCTCGTACACTTTCGCAGCGACCGGAAGTATTCTGTGATCAGGAGAAATGTCGGACTGGTCAAGCGACCAAATACTTTTCTTCCTAGAATGCTATCAGGTAATAGCCGTAGCCGGGCTACGTGCCGGGCTGCTTGCCGGGCCGCCTGCCGGGCTGCGTGGCGCGCGTCTAACCTGGCATAACAGGTTATTATTTTCTCTTACTTAGGAGTAAATATTTTTCGGGATGTTTGTTGAACTCCACATAGCCCTACAATCTTATAATGGCTAACTTTACACTTGAATATGACTGACACGTTTAATTTGTTGATGAATTGAACTTAAATACTGGCTGAAACTAAATAGGTTTCATTTTCAAATATCGAAAAAAGGAAAAATAGATTATTGGTTTTGATTTGACGTGTAAAAAATTGAGAATGTATTGAGAGACCGATAAGAATATTATGTTGGATAGTTTTTGATTTGTATTTTCATGTAGTGAATGTTTTTATATGATACACTATTTATAATGGATTGGTGAATGTTTCAAAGAATGTATGTGCACATAATTGAGGGAAGTTTTATTGATATAGTTTAATCGGATTGAGAAAAGATTTAAATTTGCGAATATAACTACAGCGTTCCTGTAACTCGTATAAACCAAACTAATAAGATAATTGTAGTTTTATTACAAACCTTGATGATGAAATACGGCTTAGCGCACTAACTGTGAAGACAATGTAATTAAAAAATAATCTGTAATCAAGTATTACACGCATGCTAAATTAAACGGTTGGAATAAGTGTCTATCAACATATCGTCGCGGTTGAGATTCTCGGAAGAGCTGATAAGGTAACTTATATAATATCCAACTATGAAGTTAAAATATGAATAATTTCTAGTTATTACATCAGCACTAACGCTCAGTTTATTTCTTACTCCCTTTTATCTATTAGGTCGGGGAAAAAGTCTTTTCGCATATAGTATTACTAAGTAATAAAATCTCTTTGGCTGTACTATTCGTATCTGGCTGGTTTTGATGACATTAAAAAGTTTCAAAAAAGAAACAAATTAGTAAAATGTTGTTTCCAGCTATTCATCATTTGTTTTGCTTTCTGTCAAAATGAGTGAATCTAATGAAGAAATTCGATACATTTTAAAATTTTATTACAAAAAAGTAGTGGCAGGCCACAATTCGTTTCCCCCTTACAGATGACCATCGTGAAATAACAGCACGTGTGCTGTTGTGTTTCGATGAGTGCCCGTTTTCCTATCCACTCCCTTATCCCTTGCAGCACCTGTGGCGTTACTTGTTTTATAGGCGACGGTAGCCACCTACTATCAAGTAGACCGTCAGCCTTAACACAAAAATAAGAGAAAACCGTGCACAAACGCACAGACAAACAGACAAAAATTCTAAAACTAGATTGGTTAAACAAGAACCTATATTATTATTAAACAAAGTCTCAAAATTTTATTTTAATGATAGGAGCTGAAAAGCAAATACGTAATCAGATTTGCTGAATTTGCGATTCAGCACACAAGTGAAACGAATTCCAATTAGGCAAACAAACAGTAGGTACGAGTGCGGAGTTCATGCCGGTGACGTTTGCTTAATGACGCACTCGGAAAGAACCAGTGAAATAAAATTGTTCACTTATTTTTGGTGTACTTAAGTTTTACAACTTTAATCTTAATTCTAATAATATAAACGCGAAGGTTTGTATGTTTGTCAACATTTGGATAAAATTTGGAAGACAGACAGTTTATTACCTGAATAAATATTTTTTTTTTCCTGGAATAATGTAAGGTTCCTGTGGGATTTTCAAAAAACTAACTACTAAAACTAACAAGTCGCAGGCACAGACACACTTTTCATAATGTAGCTGCAACTGCACAGTAAAGTATTAATATTGGTCACTTCCTTTCCTTTTCCAATAATAGGTTCATACAGAACCTCCACCTATCTTTCTTTGTCTACCTACCAGTGCCGTCTTAAGTCTATTCGGCGCCGGGGTGCGGGGCTCAGCCTGCGCCCTCAGCCACCCGGACGTCTATGTCAAAGGGCGCAATTACTCGCCTATGACAGACGCACAGGTGCCGCGCCCCGCCTCGCGCCCATTTCAAATGAACTTACACTTTATTGACTTAGAGATCATTTTGCTTCAAGTGCGGGCGGCAATGTGTCAAAGGTTATACACTATCTTTGGATTAGAGATTTTGCCGCGCGCGTGTTGCATTTAATAAAATTGTTAAAGCGCCTAAACACGGCCCTAAAATCGGTGGCAATGTCGGAAGAGTGGTAGTGGGGATGAATTCGGCCGCTACTCAACACACGTCCCTGCCACTAAGTGTGAAACCGGCCGTGCAACAAAGAGCTCGTCTATTAAGATGCCGCCGACACTCTCAAAACATCAGAGAATAGGCACTTTCAACAGTGCAACCAAGTCAAAGACGAAAAAGGAAGAACTGGTTGATGAAACGCCATGAACTTTTTTTAATATTATTATTAAAGGTGGCAGACAGGCTGACGGTCCACTTGATTGTAGGTGGCTACCGTCGCCTAAGGACACAAGCAACATCAGGGGACATTTGTTTACTGCTAGTTTGAAGAAGCCCATATTGTAGCTAGATGGAAACACCTTAGAAGAGAGAGAGAGACATTTGGAAGCAGCTGAAAACTTTTTAAGAATGGATATAGAATGTGTTGAGGAACTCCTTGAAGAGATCATTGACTTTCGTCCAGGCTTCTCGCTTCTTTTCCTTCGCCATGTCTTCGCACGGAATACAAATTAAAAACACAAAAATACGTCTTGTCGCCGCTGCAGTCGCAGACACACTGCGGTGAAATCGGCACCGATTTCGCTATACACGATGCGACAACACTCCCTAGACGATAATCTCCCCTAAATCGTGGGTTCGCCCGACCCGATTTCAGAGTTAGGAGGAAACTGATTACGATTTGCCTACACATGAAGCGATCTGGGGCGTTCCCCACCACTTCCCCGATATTGCCACCGATTTTAGGGCAGTGTGTAGGCGTTTTTATTTGTGTAGTAATAAGAGTCATTTTAGCTTTCACATTATGAGCGGTATGACAAGCACCGAAAGCGTAAAAGCGCCTACACACGGCCCTAAAATCTGTGGCAATATCAGGAGCGTGGTAGTGGGGATGAAATCGGCCGCTACTCTACACAGGTCCCTTCCACTAAATGTAAAACCGACCGTGCAACAAAGCGCTCGATTATCAAGATGCCGCCGACACTCTCAAAACATCAGAGAATAGGCATCACTCTGGCACTTTCTACAGTGCAACCAAGTCAAAGACGAAAAAGTCGCCTAAGGACACAAGCAACACCAGGGAGGGTGCATGTGCGCTGCCGATCTTGCAGGAATTTGTTTACTGCTAATTTGAAGAAACACATATTGTAGCTAGACGGAAGGGAGAGAGACATTTGGAAGCAGCTGAAAACTTTTTAAATTCCTTGAAGAGATCCTTGACTTTCGTCCAGGCTTCTCGCTTCTTTTCCTTCGCCATGTCTTCGCACGGAATACAAATTAAAAACACAAAAATACGTCTTGTCGCCGCTGCAGTCGGAGACACACTGCGGTGAAATCGGCACCGATTTCGTTATACACGATGCGACAACGCTCCCTAGACGATAATCGCCCCTAAATCGTGGGTTCGACCGACCCGATTTCAGAGTTAGGAGGAAACTGATTACAATTTGCCTACACATGAGGCGATCAAGGGAGCGATCTAAGGCGCTCCCCACTACTTCCCCGATATTGCCACCAATTTTAAGGCCGTGTGTAGGCGCTTTAATAAAAGTAAAACAATGTTTATTGTTGATGACTATTTTTTTTTATATTTAATTTTGCGCATACGTATTTGTCGTAACAAGCATATGAAACTATGCAATGGCGTTAAATTCAATAAAATATCTAAATACTCCGCCCTCGGCAGGCGCCCCCGGGCGCTCCGCGCCCAGGTGCACCGCACCCCTTGCACCCCCGGGTAAAGACGGCCCTGCTACCTACTTGTTCACATTACAGTAATATAGAAAAATCATTATAGTAGTTGTAAGTTAATATGAATACAGAGATAAAGTGGATATAACTATTTATATTTTAATTCATCTATGAGTAATAACATCTATGAGTATTACACTAATAATATTATAAAGAGAAAAGACTTCTATGTATGTATGTATGTTCGTAATGAATAAACTCAAAAACTACTAGACCGATTTAAAAAATTCTTTCACCTATAGAATTTTTTTTACCTCACTACAACTACCCTCGAGATGGGTGTGGTTCAGTACATAGGGGACTTTAGAACCGTCCCCGGGCGTCGGGGGGGCGAGAAGCGCCCGGCCATTACAAATAAGAACTTAACTAAAGCTTAAGCTATGAGGGACCGGCTAGCCCTGGAGGGCCACTTGCGACGGCCACGGCGACAGCCGCGACCGGTACAAGTGGTCCCCGGGCCGGGAGGTCCCTCGCAGGCGCTGCCAGATCGCGCCTCGGAGGTGAGAAGGGGCGATTGCTAATAATGTAGAAATCTACATTATCAGCAAGTTATATAGGCTACTCAACCCCCCCCCCCCATCTCCGTCCTTTATCCCCTCCATATAACATTGCTGTTTTCCACGATTAAACTCAAAAATGTTGTCCACCCGTGTATATAAATACAGTTGAGTCCTTTATATACCATGGTTTGTTCTTTCTTATATATACCTCCTAATTTTATTTATTTTTATAAATACAATATATTGACATGAATATATATAGACTCGTGGAACCAGTTAATAAAGTTTTATGCACAGTTTTTATTTATAACTTTTATGAGCAAAGGTCTCGTCGAACTAATGGATTATCGACCGTTAATGGATTATGGCCGTTACCACCAATCCAGGTAATTAATAAATTGATCAATGTTTACAATGGCTATGGTTGTTTAGTGAATCTGTTGTTGTTTAAAATGCGATAGTTTCATTTTAAGGGGCAAATTGAACTTAGTTTTAACTTGTTTGCAAGTATATCTAGTGTTTAAATTAACTTTAAATAAATTTTGTTATTTTAATATTTTTCTGCGACATATTGCTATGTCCAGATCGTTAGGAGTTAGAATTGAAAATAATAGGTTTAGATAACCAATGGAGCGTGTAGAGAGGACCTGCTAGTGGTCATGCTTTTTCTTTTCCGCAGAGGTCAGCCGCTGGATCAAAACGTGTTTTTTTTGTCGATATACATATCAATTTCAGTTGTCATTGGCCTAATTTTATACCCAATCGTAATTCCATTTTTAATTCCTTAATCGTCGCCTCGAATTAAAATCAGTAAGTCTTTTCCTGTTTTTCGAACGAAAAATTTCACGGCACCGCCATGTGTGTTTGACCAAATTTAGTGGTGAATTTAGTTTTCTTTTAAAACTTGTTACGAGGACGTTGAATACTCTCGGATGTAATTGTTAAGCACATCTTTTTTTTTATTTTATATTAGGATCGGCCGCCACTTGTACCCCCCTAGTATTACTTGTAACCTCATTCGACGGCAACCGTCTATCAACAAGTGACCGTCAGCCTGTCTGCCACCCTTTATCGATTAAGACAAGGACTAACATCAGACCGAACACAATTTTTACCAAAATGAGCGGAACCTAATAAGACTAATAATCTAAGGATTAAGGTGCAATATATATTGTACAATAATTTTTTGTAGCTTCTTGGAGGTAACCGAACATATTTAAAATTGGAATTTTTTCTTAAATATTGTGAAAAATATGAAAAAATAAATGAAAGTAGCCGATCAGAACTTAAGCTAATTAGTAAGCTTAAAATGTAGTTGTCGCTCAAAATTCTTATTATTGTGACGAGAAAGCTTTATTTTGGGTAGCAAAATTTACTATTTTTTTTTTAAATATTGTATAATTTATTGTATAAATCTACCAGAATCAAACTTTTTTAAATATAGTATATTATGCACTGTATTTTTATCGAAGTTTTAATTTTACTCTAACAAGTCAAATTAGGCGACGGAAATAACGCTTTTCTACCAAGTCCTCGCCTTTGTTAATATTAGGTATCTAATGTAGATATTCTAAGAGATTTTTTTGACATAGTTATCCCTGTATTACATACAAACGAAATAAATAAATAACTTTGGAACAAAGTACCCGCAATTACTGATGGAGTTAATATATTCTGCTAATATTATAAAATGCGAAAGTTTGCGAGCACGGGTGTATGGATGGATGTTGGTTATTCTTTCACGCAAAATACGGCTCAATTGATTTGGAAAAAGGCACACATATGTATTTTATTACCTGAATTATAATATACGGGATTTTTATCCTTAAAAAAGATCGCCTAGAATAGGATACAAAAATTGGGCGCCACCGTCGTCACAGCGATAAAGATGTCAAGCATTTAATTACTCATATATTTTCTTTTTCAACGCGAAAGAAGTCGCGGGGACCGGCTAGTGTATACTAAGCTGATGGAATAATTTTGAAACTTAATTTTTTTTATGTTAAGGTCGACAGACAGGCTGACGGTCCACTTGATGGTAGGTGTGGCTACCGTCGCTTATAACACAAGCAACGCAAAAGCTGCTTCAAGTGCGCTGTCGACTGCTGTAGGATTAAGGAAAAGGGATTAGGAGTGGATAGGGAAATGAGCTCTGGCATCCCTTACTCACTCACCGAAACACAACAGCACACGTGCTGTTATTTCACGGTGGTCTTTTTTTATAAAAAGGTCCTTAGCTTCAAATCCTTTCATTATTTTTAAATACGTCTATTGCAAAACAAAGCAATCGTTGATCACTGGAGGTAAATATTCATTTAAAATATACGCTTCCGTGGAACGTTACCTAATTTCTTTTGTCAAATTAAATTGAAGACAATAATTGCTATTTCGTTGAAATTCCTAGTGTCGAATATATAATATATTTTTAATGTTAAACAGAAGCGTGTAACAATTCTTTAGGCATATACTAATATCATAAAGAGACAAATGTATGTTTGTTACTCAATCACGCAAAAACGGCTGAACGTATGTGGATAAAATGTAGTAAACAGATAGATAATTACCTGGAATAACATATATGATACTTTGTATCCTGGATAAATGTTAGATTCCTGTGGGTTTCATTCTTAGATTTTATCAGGCTTTATTTTTCTATTTTACAACGCAGACGAAGCCGCGGGCGCCAGCTACTAAATACGCCGAATTATGAAAGCCGCCTTAAATTTAAAAACAAAACACTGCGTGTTCAGGCTTCAAAAATATAAATTTAAATATGTAACTAATTAAATTACCCGGAGGCATGATAAATTTAATTTATGAGAGCGGTCACTTTTTTTTTTCGAGGGAACATTATTGAATTAGGAAAGGTCGCTATTACTTTTTCGAGCTAATTGTATTCCTTTAAGGATTAGGGCAGGCCAAAGTATTTATGATAGTTTAAGTATATAACCTTTTAGACTTACCTATGTTTCAGGACCATTGGCTCTAACGGAAGACTAGCGCAGGTTTTTACAACCTGCATAATGCAGAGTTACAGTTTTTTGTGTTTTTATGTATTATCTATGTATCCTTTGCCACAAATAAAATTTATTCTCTTTCTACACTTTACACTTTACGATTTTATTATATTAATGTATAAATGGATAAAGTCACTGTGCACTCATGTCTGTTTTTCCTCTACCTTCTTCTAAACCACCCTATGGATTTTGATACGGTTTTCACTAATGGAAAGAGCGATAGACATTATGAAAACAAGAAATTTTCATGTTTTTTTTTTATTTTTTATGTTAAGATCGACAGACAGGCTGACGGTCCACTTGATGGTAGGTCACTACCGTCGCCTATAACACAAGCTGCCACAAGTGCGCTGATGACTGCAGTAGGATTAAGGGAAAGGGGGTGGTTAGGGGCTTCTGTGAGGGGGTGGTTATTGCCGCTAGACGGGCTGCCCAAATGACTGCGAAAACGCAGTGTGCCCTGCCACTATTTTCCTAAATTCAGACCAGAGCCCAATTTGAAAAGTTGATTTTTCAAAGTTGACCCTTCCAGGAATCGAACCCGAGAACCCTAGAACAGAGCGTTAAGGCAAGCACCCTAACCACTCATCCATCGGGCTCATGTATATATTTTACTGAAAAAAATTACACCCGTGCGAAGCCGGGGCGAGTTGTTATTTGAAAATAATTCAAGGTTCGTACCGCATTAATATCTCGCTCCACCATATTTTTATGCTCGTGTAAAATGGAGCTTATATTGGAGTACTTAGAATAAGAGATGGGGGAAGCGAAGTGGAAAATTTATAGCAACAGGACGTTGTTGTTGAAAGCTTTAATTTATCGTTTCTTGAGGTCACGAGATGCATTCACTCTTTCAAAAGGTGCGAAGTGGGGAAAATTAATTTATAGAGTTCGCTACAAGTCTCTATGTAGTTTGAAAATATTAAACACATCAAAAAAGTCTAAGAAACACATACAAATTTCAATTTTATAATGTGTTTTTTCTTATTTATATTAATTTTTAATGCTTTTTTGATATTAAACCCCAATTGTTTTTTTTTTTAATAATCTTAAGAGGCAGGCCAAGGCAATACCAGGATGTTTTCCCTTGCCAAGTACTCCCGTGTGTGCAAAGCTGTATGCGAACGCGCATTGTCATGCATCAACGTGAAATCGGAGCCAAGCGTTTGTGCGAATGGACGAACATAAGGCCTTAGAACATCCTCAACGTAATTTACAGCGTTCATGTTAAAAAAAAATTATACCACCATAAAAAACCACTTAAAAAAAACGAGCTCAGTTCGTCTGTTCTTCATAATACCCACTCATACCATAACTGTTGAGCCGTTGTATGGATGCACTTCCTGAACGCACCTCAGTCTTTCAGTATTTCCAAGACGATAGTACACTCTTACCCTTCTAGTATCAGGCTTGAACCCAAATCGAGACTCATCGCAAAATAAAATTGTATCCCATTGTTCCCGGGTCCATGTAATGTGTTCCCTACACCATTCATTTCGACGAGCGCAATTCCCGTGACGTATCGATGGGCACCTAATTGGCCGTCGTGCTCATAGGCCATACTCATGCAGTCGATTTCGCACAGTTTGGCAGCTAACAACAACACCACTTTAATTTTGTAGCCTTAAACCTATCTCTCGGGCGATTAACATCGGCTGGCGTCTTGCAGTCAGATGTATGTATCGATCTTGCCGTGTGGTTGTACACCTTTCTCGACCTGGGTGCTGCTCAGCAGGATCTCCCGTGTTAGTGTAACGCTGATGAAGACGGCAAATAACGCTTCTGTTGACACCGGAAAATACTGAGATACCTGAGATTGACTTCTTCCCGCTTGCAACATCCCTACAGCTCTTTGCATTTCATCTGCGTTCAAATGACGTCGCTCCATGACGTAAAAAATGTCTCAAAATCCAAATTTGTTCAAAACTTTTTCAAATTATTCTTTTTTTAAATCATAAAATTGATACAGAATACATAAAATTGATACAGAATTTTAATAAGCAAAGAAAACGCTATAAAATTCGGACAAATGCATTCGCTTTTGAATTTGTGAAAAAAAAAAAAAAAGAAAAACAAATGATACTCGAATTTTTTTACAACCAGCCAGTATGTCGTCTAGATCAAAAAAGTTTACATAGGTATTACCTACTTGGTAAGAAATGATATAATAATGTCTTAATAATTTGAAATAGTATGTGTTGCTTAGACTTTTTTGATGTGTTTATTTACAACAGAGCATACATACTAATTGAATTTTTTATGAACGAAAAATATACACAAGAGCCTCAGAGTCGGTTTCATAAATACTAAAACTGAGGTGATTAATTTTATAGCTGACAGAATTTAATTTAATGGAAAGCATAAATTCCATGCACTGGAATGGACATAGTTAATAAGGCTTTACAACTTACAGAAGAGCACAGTGAAATAACAGCATGTATGTAAAGTATATTTACATTTAATTTCAATATATATGTGGCATTTCGTTCGATGACTTTTTGCCCATATTGTACCTAGGTAGTGACATGATCCAGTTGCTGTAGAAATTTTGGGACTTCTGATTTAAAAAAAAAAATGCGACAAGTAGTTTTGGCAGTCCTCTCTTCATGTTAACCTGACACTCTCTAAAGAATTCTAAAGAGACCGAAACAGGTGGAAATCTGAAGGTGCAAGGTCAGGGCTAATGGTGGATGCATTAACACCTCTCAGCCAAATACTCTTATTTTTTGCTGAGTAGCTAAAGATGTGTGTGGTTTAGCGTTGTCGTGATGAAGGACACCCTTTCTATTGATCAATTTCGGCCGCTTTCTCTCAACTTCTTGCTTTGATCTCATCAATTTTTGACAGTAGAGATTCGAATCGATGGTTCTGCTCGGTAAAAGCTCATAATGATAAATGCCCTTCCAATCCCTCCATACACACAGCATCACCTTATTGCGAGTTAACCAGGGTTTTGGCACAGTCTGTGAAGCCTGACCGACCTTTGACCACGACCTTTTTCGCACTTTCTTGTCGTACGTGATCCACTTTTCATCACCAGTTATCAGTTCGGTTTAATTACGTCTCAATAAAGAATCGCAAATGAGTACACGACTCATAAGGTTTCTTTCAGTGAGCTCATATACTATATGCGAAAAGACTTTTTTAATACAGTTGCTCAAAAAGTGGCGTATTACAGGGATGTATAGCGTTCGGGAAGTGGGCTATTACACACTCGTGCTTTTTTTTTACCTTTCCCGAACTAGTGCGTTCTCTTTCCCAACTGTCAAAATAATGTCTATTAAAAAGAAAAACCAACCATGAAGTTTTTACTAAATTCATAGAAGTTTTTATGATTCATGCAAATACGTATATTTCTAAAAAGAAGCTACTAATTTGTTTCAATATCAGATTTAATGATTTGATTGAATGAGTTAGGTTAGGTTTCATTTCATTTCATCTCATTAAATTTCATTTTCATTTCATATCAATAAAAAAATTCTACTGAAGACTTGGCTGTATGGGCATAGTTTCCTTTGCCTAAAAAAAAATCTCTGCTTATATTCTACGGTTGGCGCCATTTTCCAGAAATTTTGTTTGCGAGTTTAGTTGTTTGTTTTATTAAATTACTTCATTTTTTCGCAACTGTATTAAAAATAGTCGTTCAGTACACGTGCGGAACAGTCATTGCAACTTGTTCCGACTGTCAACCCTCGCCTTCGGCTGCGCCTCGGCTCGGGTAGACATTTGTCGAAACTCTTTGCAATGACAGCCTTTCCGCACTTGTAATGAAATATACTATTTCCCCGACCAATATATTATAAAACAAATTCCCCCACCGCGTCTGTATGTATTGTATGTGTGTATGTAGAAACTGTCCAGTTGCTATGGAGGCTTTGTGTGTATGTTTGCGATAATCTTGAAAACTACTAAACCGATTTTCATGCGATTATCACTAATGGAAAGAGCGATCAACGAGGAAGGTTGTATAATCCATGTGGGCTGCGAGTATACAATATAATCATACTTGATTACTATGCAAATGAAAATCTGATTAGCAGTCTTAGTTATATTGAGGTATTTTAGATAAGATAATATAATGTAAAAAAGTTAATTATGAGATGATAGTTATGTTAAGCTGTTGGTGTGTAAATAAATAAATAAATAAAAAGCTTCGATGTACGTAGTTGAGTTACGACACTGATGTAAGTTTGTAAAGCAACTTTTGCTACAGTTAGGTACTATTAAATAGCTCGAGAGCTGATGGCGATAGCGTGTGGAGCAAGACAGTAGATTTTCTTTTCTTGCGACGACGTTGAATACTGTCGGATGTAACATTATTAAACTTTAATGTTTAATTTTAATCCAATACCCTTTTATTATTACGTTACTGTGGATTATATTATATTAAAAAGTATATATTAACTTAAAAACAATTTAACTACTCTTATCTAATCTTATACCTCTCCGTCCAACAGCGCTTACCTGTCTGCCACTCTAGATAGTGGACTATCCTCACAAAAGAAAAAAGTTCGACAGAAGAAAGGCACTCGAGGAACTTGAATAAGAAAAAGCTTGCAATCGACATAAAGAAAAGAGGCGCTGAATATTTCATTCCTTTTAAAAATGTAATTTTCCGCCTTAGCGACTACTTTAATGCAGATTCTTTAATGTTGGAGTTATTTTATATGGGCTTACTTATAAAGTGACGTGCAATAAGAAAAAATACAAGCTATTTTAGATCTTGCAGTAATCTGCGGCTGGGCTGGGAAGAGTTTCAAGAGATAGGAGGATTACAAAAATGATTAAAGTCCGACTTATGAGATCCCTTGTCTTTCCCATCTTTCTTTACGGAGCTGAAACCTGGTCCCCAAGACTGTAAGACAGTCGCAAGATTGGCGCACTGGAGATGTGGTGCTGGAGACGCCTCCTAAATATAAAGGAGTTTAATGTTAAGGACAGGCTTCCATCGGTTGTACTATTGCGAATACTAAAATTCTTTGGTCACATCTCTAGGAAGGAAAATTCGATGGGAACGGCTTGTGATTCAGGGTCAGGTGGAGGGAAGACGCCCAAGGTAGATCGCATACCCGCTGGACTGACCTAATGAAATCCACAACCCGATCTACTGTGCCGCTTTCTTGAGGTCATCGGTTCAGCGTTCAGTTGGAAATTCATTCACATCTAGTCTAAAAATGATTGCTATTCGTTATTACATACATATGTAACAACTAGCTGAGCCCGTGGCTTCGTACGCGCTTTAGTCGGTTTTTTGAAAAACCCACGGGAACCTAACATTTTTCTAGGATAAAAAGTATCCTATATGTTAATACAGGTAATAAATTATGTTTGCTAAAATCGATTCAGTCGTTTCTGAGATTATCGTGTACAAACGCACAGATAATTCACGATCGCGATAATTTGCGATAATTATCGCGATAATTTCACGAATTATTTTTTTAATGTTAAGGTCGGCAGACAGGCTGACGGTCCACCTAATGGTAGGTGGCTATTGTCGCCTATAACACAAGCAACGCCACAGGTGTTGCAAGTGCGCTGTCGACTACACCAGTATTAAGAATGAGGGATTGGGAAGGGTTAGGGAAATGGGCAGTGGCATCCCTTACTCACTCACCGAAACACAACAGCACGCGTGCTGTTATTTCACGGCGGTCTGTAACGGGGTGGTTACTGCCGCCAGACGGGCTGCCCAAATAACTACGAAACGCATTGTGCCCTGCCACTACTTTCCCAAACTTGACCCTGCTGGGAATCGAACCCGGGAACTCTAGAATCACTCATCATGATTAGGTATAAAGTAGTTTATGAATCCACACGAATACAACTGCTACGTATTATACGTAGCAAAACGATATGTCCAACGGACAGTGATTTATATTGTTTCCGATATAAGCACGGTTTGCGAGACACTATCTCGGAACAATTTCTCTTGTTTTGCCACATTAGTTATGCCATTTTGTACTGGACAAAATTAATTGAGTATTTGTACATGTTATTAAATCGTATCTTGGTAACGATAAAATTACTTTCACGTACTAAATTTAATAGTAAATTGTAAAAAATCTAATCTAGTAAAATCTTTATATGAAACACATTAAAAAATGTTCACAAGTGCATTTAGGTTCTATTGTATGCAGTTATGCACCCCCTAAGCGTTTTACCAAAATTATCATTACTTTTAGGGTTCCGTAGGTCCGAATAAAAAAACAGAACCCTTATAGGATCACTCGTGTTTACGTCTGTCCGTCGCTCACAGTCAATTATCTCAGAATCTACTAGACCGATTAAGTTGAAATTTGGTAAACATATCAATTTCTGTGATCCAAACGCAAAGGTGTGACGTGAATAGATGAAATCCGTATATGGGAGGTCATTTTTGGGGGGAAGGTGGAACATAAAAAAAAAATTTGAAAACTACATCGTGTGACATATCAAATGGAAAGTCTTGTTGTGAAGATCTTAAATGTACGTATTTTTCTGTAATTGTAAAATAAATAGTTTCCAAGTTATTCAAGAAAATTGACGAAAATTGACCCCCCCCTCCCTTATCTCCGAAACTACTGAACCTAAAATTTTGAAAAAAAAAATACAGAAATGAGTTTTCTACTTATAGATTATAGGAAAACCTATATAAGAAGTCCATGATATTAAAATAATATGGTAAATCACTCAATATTGTGCGGATAAGTAACATCGCACGGAACCCTCTTCACGCGAGTTCAACTCGCACTTGATTTTTTTTATGTATGAACTTTTTAGAGTTTAACTCTTTAAGAATCGATTTTCATATAAGGCCCCCGATATGGAAATTTTATGAGGAGTAAAATTAATACAAGCGTTAACTAAAAAACGTTACGTTAGCTGTCACTTTGACATTTGTGCGACAGCTTACGCATGTATTTATGTTCTCAAATTCTATTCTCTGGGCTTATAAAAGCAAACGTAGAAATCTCGTATGAAAAATGTAGTCCGCGTTGAGGAAAGAAGCGATGATGGCGCGCTATAATTGCGGGTGCGGCGACATCTGTCGTCGAATAAATTAACTATTTAAACTTATAAAACGAAGTGACATCTGTGTATAGCGAACGTAACTAACACAACTTTTGTTTGAACACGTGACATCTGAGTATGCACGGGGAAAATTATCTATTGACTTCGACATCTATTGACACGGGGTAAATTTTATACATTTAATTTTATACGTCTAAAAAGGAGTAAACTCCAACCGTGCGCACTTTTTATTTATGTACTTTTTTATGTTAAGATCGGCAGACAGGCTGACGGTCCACTGGATGGTAGATGGATACCATCGCCTATGACACAAGCAACGCCAAAGCTGCTGCCAGTGCGCTGCCGACTACAGTAGGATTAAGGATCGTGAAATACATAATACACACGACTACATCGTGAAATAACAGCATACGTGTTATTTCACGATGGTCTTCTGTAAGAGGGTGGTTACTGCCGCCAAACGGGCTGCCCAAATGACTGCGAAACGTAGTGTACCCTGCCACTACTAAATAAATTAAGTAAATTAAATGAAAATTAACAGTTACATCATTATCTCTATATATAAAAATGAATCCCTATTTCCCTTGGTCACGGCATCACGCGTGAACGGGTAGACCGATTTTAATTCGATTTTCACTAATGGAAAGAGGGATAAACGGGAAATGTTCTTATATATAAAAATTGCATCCCGGGCGAAGCCGGGGGCGGAACGCTAGTCGTAAATAAATAAACTCAATAATTAGTGAACAAGTTCTCAACATTCAATCTTTGAACGGACTAACTTAAAAGCCTTTCGATACGCGAGATGTTTAAGTACTGGGAATATATAAAAAAGATATTTTTCAACACGAAATGTGTCGCAAAAATAATAAATGTTAAGGGAAAGAGAAAAATGTGAAAATGGAGTGTTATTTTTCATTATAAAAGGAGGCGCGAGTGCGTGACAAAAACGAAATGTTTGCAATCAAGTCTAGACGTGAATGTTTCAATTGCTATTTATATGTCGAATATTCGAGATGACAACATGAGGCTCAATGTTTGCCTTTTTCATTGGGTAATGTTTTTCCTATTAAGCCTGTTTGCGAACTCGTTTTTATATTATATTTTTATGTTGAATTCAAAAGCACCTTCTAAAAAAAAAGACCGACAATCTTCTAAAGGATAGACCGACAGTCCACTCCATAGGGTAGAAGATGATTATCGATGTCCATCATGTGGAGATTACACAAGCAATGTCAGAGGGCATGCAAGTGCTTGGCAGAATGGCAGAACCTTAGTAGGATAAGAGATAAGGTATAGGGGATCGGGCTCTGACATCTCTGAATACGTATCGATACATAACTTGCCATTGTTAAATCCATACTATTAAGTCTCAGAACTAATAGAATTTTATTTATACAGAAATAAGTATATATTAGGTGAAGTTTATAGCACTTTATGTTAATAGGAGCATTAAATAAATAAAATAAATAAATAAAATAAATCTTTATTTGCGCGAACACATGTTTACAGGATTTCAATTTGTATACAGCAGTTACAGTACAAAGTATGTTCTACCCGCCAAGGGCATGCAAATATTTGTGTTTAATTGTTTGTAACATTTACATACTCTTAGCGTGAAATAATAGCATGTATGCTTTTGTGTTCCGGTGAATGAGTAAGGGGTTCAAAGTTAGGCCCAATCCCATATCCTCATTACATCTTTTATATTATCAAGGTTGGCAGCGTATTTGCAAGCATTGTGGCTTTGCCACCTATCGTCAAGTATACTGTCCGTCTGTCTACCGACATTTAGATAAAAAAGTGGGCGGATTTACTACAACGAAACGGGATGAAACTTTTATATTTATCATCACCAACTAATATGTAGATAGTGGTTTGTATTAATTATTGAGTTTGTCATTAGTATGCATAGCTTCTGTAAATACTATAGCTGTTTAATTTCTCTTTAATATTCTATATACGGATAAAATTGAACCTGAATGTCCAGCTTTAGTGGTTTGCATAAAATACATGAATGTTTTGACAACAGCCACAGCAACAGCACCAATAGCTTTACTACGTATGCCTTGTCCAATATAATATTAATGTTAATTTAAAATATTTAATCAACAATGTATGTGTGGAACGTTCCGGAAAAGGCGTTTTCGCCGGTCGAAAGTCTCGAACGTCCAGCCTATCGATGATAGCTTTATGTTTACAACATAGAGTTTACATTTCAACAGAAATAGCAATCTCGAACTTTCAATGGCTTGTTTACGATCTTGTTTAGATTTTGTGGAAAATTCAAAATAGATCGAGGCGTTGGCGCCAAGTATAAATAAGAGAGCAGGCGGGCGAGATGAGTTAGTGGTGCGACAACCAGCGATAGGTAAGCGACTTTCGGAGCTTTTGCGAAGTTATCTGCGACAGTGAACCGGCGACACGTTAAGGGAATCAATGACGACTTTTGGCAAGTATAACGGTTCAATTTAGTGATTATGGAAGTCATCTTGGTTTGTGAAAATAAATCGTTCGTTTCGCCCTTTAAATACGGCATTTTAACTCACCCCGCACGAACAATATTATGTAGGAAAAATATTTCTACGTACGGTAAAGACATGTACATTCTTCACATCTCACACATGTAAAGACATATATGTATGTTTGAGCTGAAGTTCTTCTAGGATCATAAAAATGATATGTGGGACGTAAATATAGCCTTGCCTGATTAAAGGTTAAAAATATTTACAAAATATTTTGATAAAATATAGTGATATCAAAAATATCAAAATCAAAGCCTCTTTTAGTATTAACAGAAATTTCTGTCAGTGTTTTCAGTTGAGCATTTTTTTTATAATCCCTTACTTTTTTTGATATCACTACTAATGTATAAATCACCTTAATTCCCTTAGTGATGCTAGAACGCCTCACAGCAGTGATTTATTTTTCATCTTTATTGTCGTATTTCGCATTCTAAAGGTGTATTTCGACGGTGCGTGATGTCGTCCACGAAATATTCTTTTGTGTAGTATCCGTCAAGTGTTGGTAAAAATGGGGGATGGTGAAGAACAAAATTAAAATGACTCATTGTGATGCTAATAAATCCAACGTCGAGTGCAAAGCAACCATCAAAATATTCGAAGAACTACTTCAATGCGTCGGAACCGTCGAAACTCACCCTAAGAACTTCTTAGGGTGAGTTTCGACGGTCTTAATAATTCATAACCTCGGCGTCTGTTTTTACGCGTCTTCTTTTTAACCCGTGAAATAAGCGGGAAGGAATTACGTTTTCCTGTTCCTGTCAGGTTTTGAAGTTGAAACATGATGGAGTATACTTCACCTGAGGCGTGAAAAGGTACAATCAGTCATGAACTTGAAACATTTTTGAAATATACATATATCTATTTATTATAGAAAATGACTGTCCGTTTTTATCTCCGCTAACTTTATCAAAATTATCCAACAGATTTTAATACGGTTTTCACTAATCGAAAGAGCGATAACGAAGAAGGTTTTTGTATATAGTTTGGTGAAACAATTAAATCCGTGCGAAATCGGGAGCGTGTCGCCATTCAGGGCTATTCTAGTATATTTATAATAAATGATATCAGTAAAGGAGCTGTCGATTTGAAAAGATAAACCTGCATTTCTTATTTGTATTGTTACTGTATGTACGTACAATTTTTAGGTAAAAAAAGTCTAAATCTAGGTAACATAAGAAATTCGCAAAGAATAAATAATGTGTAGTTATGCATGCGCCGCTAACCTTAGTAGTGTTAAAGATAATGGATTGAGAAGGGATAGGGGAATGGACTCTGGGAAATCATATTCACTCACAACAGCACACATGCTGTTAACGGTGGTTTTCTATAAGGGGGTGATTACTGCAACTCCCTTACACAATGACTACGATTCTAATTCTAGTTTGAATTGAAATATAGCGATAAAGCTCGCAAACCAGATGAATACGAAGAAATTAATTATTATGGACGGAGAAGTACTGTAAAAAATAATCGCAACTAAATTAAGTTAATTGCGTTTTTTGCTAACACAGATAAAAAAAACACAGTATCAGAAAATACAGTATAGTGCTGTGATTTCTCATATAAAATACTAAAATTAGATTATGACACAGCAAATAGCTTTAAACAACCGATAATATGCCTATATAAATTCTCTATGACTTATGCAAGATACAGCTTATGAGAAATCTATCTTCTTTCTTCTCTAAAATTTTTATTACTTTAAAATATTTAGCTTCTATGACTTCATTTTGAGGAGAGGCGTGTGTGGCCAGTACAGGGCCGCTGTCGCCTATTAACACAAGCGATGCCAAATGGGTTTACCATCATTGATGGTAAGGGATAAAGAGGATATAGGGTTTCTGGAATGCTCCCTTTTTTTTTCATCATCATCATCACCTCAGCCGTAGGACGTCCACTGCTGGACATAGGTCTCCCCATAATTTTTCCAAAAGGACCGGTCAGAAGCAGCCTGGATCCATCATCGATCACCTTGTGGGTGAACGTCCTACGCTGCGCTTGCCGGTCCGTGGCCTCTGCCCACTGCCACTTCAACCGTAATACCGTTGAAAACCGTGGTATTTTTTTTCTAACTTTGAGAAATCCTCATGAATACCCGGCAGCGAAGGAGTTGCTGGGGGTTATGTCAG
Source organism: Bembecia ichneumoniformis (assembly GCA_910589475.2). Taxonomy (NCBI): domain Eukaryota; kingdom Metazoa; phylum Arthropoda; class Insecta; order Lepidoptera; family Sesiidae; genus Bembecia; species Bembecia ichneumoniformis. Next base: position 15,709,914 of record OU342524.1, on the reverse strand, counting down.
ACTCCTACCAACTAAAACCCAACGACTTTCTAGTACGGTCGCAGGAACGTTGTGACAATAAGACATCCAAGACCGCCACTTCTGTTCAGCACCGGGAGGACTGTGCTTCCTGTTGGAAACCTCGGCGTAGACGATATTGGAGGTATGCCGGCCATCTCGGAACGCAGTTGCATCTTACTATGCTATTTACCTGGAAAAAAAAAATTGTTGTTATCAAAAACTACTGAAGCTCAAATATACTTCTATTTTTTTATGTTAAGATCGGCTGACAGGCTGACGGTCCACTTGATGGTAGGTGGCTATCGGTACCTATGACACAAGCAACGCCAAAACTGCTGCAAGTGCGCTGCCGACTACAGTAGAATTAAGGATAAGTGATTAGGAGGGGATAGGGAAATGGGCTCTGTCGCGATGTCTATGTCCAAGGTCTATTCATGTTGCAATAAGTTAGGCTGCTTGGAGGGACTATATTTTCCACTAACTTCCGTAAATGTCTGCAGCAGGTCAAATTCAAGGTGGTAAGTCCCATTCGTCATCGGTTGCCTTCTAAAATCTAAATGGCTGGCTATTTTTGTTCTTCGTCTATTTATACATACTAGATTCGATCGTAAACAATAATATTTAAAATATTAGTTTTCTCCAGTCCTTCTTCGTGTAAACTTTAAGTGTACCAAATTTCATACTCCTCTGACCGAGCAATTATCTAAAAAAGGACTACAAGGACTTTCGCTTTATTTATTAAATCCTAAATAGTATAAATTGAAGTCGCTGCCCGCGTCTGTCTGTTCTAAACCACGCAACAGATTTTGATGCGGTTTTCATTAATAGCAAAAGCGTTTTTATTATAAGGTTTTTTATATATAATTTGCACCCGTGCAAAGCCGGTGCATGAGTTAAAAATTTACTTACGTGCTCAATATTATGTGCATATGTACCTATTTTATCGACTAATATTCTAGGTAAACAATCGCCCTTGCCCGTGAATTGTCACCGCTCGATCAATTTGTTTGCCTACTTAATCCCGATACAGGCACTAATAGCCAGATATATCATAGCTTATCGCTACACGTATTTCAGAAAACATAATTATAACACTCAGTCCATACAAAACTCGTGATTGTCCTGACACATCTACGAACATTCAAAATTTTCATTTAGATTTAAATGATTCGGTCATTCATAACAACAAACATTTTTAGTTAAAGTTTAATTTATAAAACGTTATGGAGATGAAAAGTAACAACAATAATTATGATGTACAACTATTCCAACCGAAATTCTTCTATAACCCCAAAAGCACCATTTCAACAGCTATAAGGTAATTACGAAAATAATAAAAAAAAATACAAGAAATAAATTCCAAGAACTTATTATTTAGTATAAAATTATTTACAAAAACATATTTACAAACCTCTTTACATAAAATATGTATTTTTACTTATTTTACTAATAAAAAGAGTACTAATCTTTTTACTAATATTTTACTACAATACAGAAATTAATATTTTTACTAATAAAAAGAGCGATGAATGAAGTATTGTGTGTATAATTTTCAGATAAAAATTGCGTCCGAGAGAAAAGGGAGCGGGTTGGTAATACTGAAAGTTTTTAGATACTCGAAAACTAAATAATGTAGGAAACTGTTTGTATTCTTATTGTTTTTCGAAGCAGTCTCCATTCCTTTATAGGCACCGTCACATCCGATTTAACCACTGACTGAAGCAATGGGCCCACTCTTCTGCAAGGCGATTCCCGATACTTTCACTGCACCTTCAGGACTCATAAAGGGAATTCCTCTAAGTTTATCTTTTTTTGGGAATAAATAGATTGTTCTTCAGGCTGAGTGGGCTGGAGCATTGTCGTGGTGAAGGAGGATCCTACTTCTTGGACGCTTCTGTCGAACATTTTCCAAGACAACTGGTAAACAATTACTAATATAACAGTCTGCAGTAACGGTCCTTTGATTCTCTAACGCAAAATGTCCCGTCCGCCCAAAGAACAAGGCAGTCATCGTTTTCCCTTTACTTCTTCCCTTCTTCACTTTTGTTGGTAAATCCTCGAAAGGAAACACCCATTGTGCAGATTGTCTTGATTTTGCATTCGTAAATATATATACAGGTTTCATCTCTTGTGACGATATCAAATACTCCGTTATCTGTTTCAATCATTTCACAGCACCAATCTAAGCGATCTAGCGCAAAGCTTCCTCACGCCTAGATGTTCGTAATAAGAGTTTATTCACTTGACTCATGCTAATGCATGTCACTCTTTTATCTGATTTCACAGCATTCAAGTTATTTTCATTTGTCGCCGTAGATAGACGTCCTTTACGAAAATCATCAGTGAGAAGGCTACGAAACTTACAGATTACAGTTATAACAGGAGCTTCGTCAGGAAATGCCAATCAAAGTCTACGATAATTTTGTTGTTGATTAAAACCGCAACGAAATTCATAATAAATCATGGAGCGAAAATTTTCTCTCGTCAAATTCATTTTTTCGCACGACACACACCTTTTGAGTGAACCCAAATGTGTAAAAACAAATGACAACGGAACGAAATTATATCGACAGCTTCCTAAAGAGTTTTTAAAACGAAATTTTTATTTACTTTTTATTTCTGTCTTTTATTTCTGGCCAGTTCTAAAAACTTTCAGTGCGGCCTATGTAAATTGGTGCTCTCAAGTATGCTGACTGCATTACGTCTTTGTATAGCAAAGCTAATTTGTTGACCGCGGTAATAGCAAGCTCTGAAACATTAATAAAAATAGTAAAAGAGAGTGAGGTTAAATTGGTCTATCTATCGTTTCAGCTCATTTCTTTAAGCGAAAAAAAAAAAAAAAAAAACAAAGTGGTCGTTCAGTACTCTGTACCATTGTATAGCAGTACCAAATCTTTATAGAGCAAGTGGACTTAGTTCGTTTACTCTACTAGCTATATAAGGTCTCTGATCTATGTCAGAGGAACACTAGCCGGTAGGACAAAAAAAAAAAAAAATAGCAAGCTCTGAGGTCAACGAAGCGTTTCATTAATTGCTGTAAAATTTAAACAGGCTAGGTCCCCCCGAAAACCTGAGATTCGATATCGATATAAAGTTGTTTGAAATCAATTTGAAATTGTTTAATTTTTCAGGGACACATCGTGCAGTCGGGGCTGGCTACGTCTTGTAGTGCAATGTATTTTTGGTATAATAACAGTAACCAGCTTTATTTTAATCGTCATCATGTCCTTAAGACCAACAAACACGGCTTCGGATAAGATTTCGGATAACATAGTGTCAAAATGTGTTGTCTCCAATTGCAAGATCCAATGTTCTCAAGCACCTTACTATGATAGATATGAAAATGAGATTGTTTACGCTGTTAAGGTAATTTCTTTAAATTTTAATTATAACTTATTATCATCACCACAGCAGGACGTCCACAGCTGAACAAAGACCTCCTCCCAATTTTCCAAAAGTACCGATCAGAAGCAGCCTGAATCCACCTTCGACCCGCGACCCTTAACAGGTTGTCGGTCCACCTTGCGGGTGGACGTCCTACGCTGCGCTTGCCGGTTCTTGGCCTCCTCTAGAGATCATTCCGCCGTCGGCTCTCCGTACTATGTGTCCTGCCCACTGCCACTTTAACTTATAATCCGCCGAGTTATGTATGTCAGTAACTTTCGTTCGTGTACGGATCTCCTCATCTTTGATTTGATCTCGCAGTGTAACCATAGCTCGTTGAGCGACGTTGAGTTTTCTCACGAGGCCCACAGTTAGAGACCACGTTGCAGCTCACGTTTCACATGTCATCACTGACAACCCACATTGGCAACAACAATTTTATAGCTTTGCTATTAGTATATTATATAAAATTATACTGGTGAATATTAATTGTAAAATCCATAATATCCATAATCCATAATAATGTATAAATATGAAAGTAACTCTGTATGTCTGTCTGTTTTAACGCGTTAATTATTCAATCGATCATCATGAAGTTTTGCATATACATTGTACTGATAGAGAAAGTGACATAGGGTACCTACATAATTATCATCCAGAAATAAAATACTGTTACCTCATCATTGACGAGCCCATTGGATGAGTGGTTAGGGTCCTAGTCATTAAGACTGTTTTAGAGTTCCCAGGTTCGATTCGCGGCAGAATGAACTTTTCAAATTTGGCACTAGTCTGGATCTGCAAAGAAGTGGCAGGGCACACTGCGGCAGTAATACCATCATGATATAACAGCACGTGTGCTGTTGCGTTTCGGTCAGTGAGTAAGGGATGCCAGAGCCCATTTTCCTATCCAATCCCTTATCCTTAATCCTACTGTAGTCGGCAGCGCACTTGCAGCAACTGTGGCGTTGTTAGTGTTTTAGGCGACGGTAGCCACCCACATCAAGTGGACCGTTAGCCTGTCTGCCGATCTTAACATTAAAAAAAAACACCTAGCAAAACTATAACAGCAATAAAGATTGAATAAATTATTGCTCATAAATCTTTCAGGCGTTATATTTTTTACTTTTTGATGCGGTATGTTATGAAAGCTGGTAAGTAATAAATGCTAATATAAGTATCGCTCTTAACTGCGTTTCGAAGTCATACCTAAACAGGATAGCCCATCTGGTGGCTATAACTACAGCTTACCATAAAACAACAAAACATGTGCTAGTGTTTCGACACGTGAATAAAGTATGCCAGAACTTTATTCCCTGTTGACCAATCTCGACCTTTTTTCTATCCTGTCAAAAACAGATGGTATAAATAAAAGACATAAAATAAAATAAGTAGGTAAATAAAGTTATATGAATTGTCCTACGTTATTACCTGTAAAAGAAAGAAAGAAAGAAAGAAAGAAAGAAATACATATGTATTTGCTTAAAATGTGAGTACAAAATAAGATCTTAATCTTAATCTTAAAGCGAAAGTTTGCAATGATGAATGAATGTTTGTTACACTTTCAGGAACAAACACTACTAAAAAGATTTCCATGATGCTTTACACACTACAGTAATATATTTCATACATTAGATTAACTATAGACTAAATATTTATAAATATACCCAAAAGTTAGTACCTTACCTATACATATAATAAAATCTTAAACGAGCCGTGTCTGTGCTTTATGGATTTTTTTTTATGTTAAGATCGGCAGACGGTCCATTTGACGGTAGGTGGCTACCCTCGATTATTACACAAGCAACGCCAAAGCTGCTGCAAGTGCGCTGCCGACTACAGTAGGATTAAGGATAAGGGATTAGGAGGGGATAGGGAAATGGCTCTGGCTTCCCTTACTCACTCACCGAAACACAACAGCAAATATGCTTTTATTTCATGGTGGTCTTCTGTAAAGGGGTGGTTACTGCCGTCAGACGGGTTTCCCAAATGACTGCGAAACGCAGTGTGTCCTATGCCATTACTTTATAAAATAACTATAATTTGTACCTACATTTTGTACTCATGTTACCGAGGAAAAGAAATAGTTTTTAGATTTTTTGTCGGTTTGTCTGTGCGTTTGTGCACGCAAATCTCTAAAACGGCTTAACCAATTTGAATGCGTTTTTCATTAGTGTATTGCAACAAGCTTCCCGTAACTTTTGGTGTTTGTGTCATCGGTTCATAAAAAAAAAAGTTACGCGCTATACCGAATATCATGCGTTCGAAGTTGTGGGCTCAGCCTAGTATTAAATAAAATATATTTCATCTGACATGCACCTTGTCCACAAAGTGACTGACTGACAGTTTATATTGCAATTATGTGCGCTTTTGCTCCTTTCAGTTTCTTTGTTTCTGATTTTCTGTGCTTGCAAATTTGATATTATGAATCAAATATTATTTAAGTTTTCGCTATATGCAATCTTTTATATATAAAAATGAATCCCCATTTCTCCTGGTCACGGCATCACGCGTGAACGGGTAGACCGATTTTAATTCGGTTTTCGCTAATGGAGAGAGGGATAAACGGGGAATGTTTTAGGGTATATAAAAATTGCACGCCGGGCGAAGCCGGGGGCGGGTCGCTAGTTTGTAATAAAAAAGATTTTCAGATGCTTCAGTCTCTAGTACAGTATAAAATAGTCTACAATTCTAATGTCAACTGTATTTTATTATTTTATTGCAATATTAAATGACATGATTTTCTTTACTTGACTCACATGGATATGCATATTTATTTTAAATATATTTTTATAGGTATGATGACACTTGAAACATTTCTTAAATTTTTTTTTCGAGAAGTTTTCACTGATCATTGCTTCAATTGCTACTTGTTTCACATTAAAATTATTCGTTATATATATTATATTGTTTCAGCAAGCATCGTCAAAATGTGATGGAGTTGGTTTAACTTTAAATCGACCGATATTCATTAATAATACATTACCGTTGAACTGGTTAGGATATGTGGAGTCGAAAGTTCACTATTTAGAAATTGTTGGAGGAAATCTTAACAACGTACGTCCTGATACTTTTATAACACCTTTCACAAGAAATTTAAAGGTACTCATTTTTGAAGATATACAATTGGCCGATTGGGATCCAGATATGTTAGTGGGACTGTCATTAGTAGAGTTTCAAATAAGACATTGCACTATATCTGGTATACGCAGAAACGCTTTGAGAACTGTCGACGATACACTTAGAAATCTGGTCATATCTTTGAGTGGTGATTGGGACCCTGCCAATATAACGGGAACTATACCTCTTCCGTATTTAACTTCAGTCGATTTCTCTTTCAATATATTTACAAATATTTTGTCGCGAATGAGTTTTCCAGGTTTGAGTTCTTGCGAAATACTCTACCTCAACTCGTGCAAAATAACTGCAATAAGTCGTGGTACATTTGATTTTCTGGTCAACATAAAGATAATATATTTGAATAACAATTTTCTTATAACATTGCCACAAGATATATTTATGAGAATAACAAACATTGTAACACCTACTCCTAGATTCGATTTGCAAGACAATCCATGGAATTGCAACTGTTCTTTTTTTGAGATTATGCAATTATCTTCACAAGGTACATTATTAGTTGACCCAATATGTAAAGACCCTGAAGAGCATCGCGGAAAATCTTTTTCCCAAATGGAGAGATATTGTAATAAAATTTATGTAAATGACACACTATATTATTCAACTAATGATCAAGATAAATCTCTGGCGAATCAAATCATTAAAAATTACATATACGCTAATGGATTGTGTAACGATTACAGCGAAAGATCATCTACTCCACTGTTAATATCGCCCGTTCCTGAGTATTCTTGTTTGCCCAACAATACATTAAAAGCTGGCATGTTAGAATACGTTATGAGTAACTCTAGTAGACCGAAGTCTAGTAATAGCTCGTTATTAAGACCAAGCTTCTTCATAAAAAGTGCTCATTCGTCTGTGATTGAAATCAGTTGTACAGAATCGAAGGGATACGGTCTTGTGTGGTTTCATTCAAACTGTCCCAACGAAGTACATTGTGTTAATTTATTACCTAATTTCTTGAGATTGTATGATGTAAACATGAGTGGTTCCTATACGTTTTGTTCTGTAAATCTCAGCTCTGGAGTAATAGAAAGTGACGCTTGCATTGGATTTGATGCAGAGGAAACTAATTCAAGTTTAACTAGAGCTATTAATATAACTAGATTAATATTATATATTGTCACGTCTTTCGTATCTTTAATATTTGGAGCAATATGTGTTTATGCAGTCATAATAAAAAATCCTACACTGTTAAAGGGGAGCAAAAGAGTATTGTTTGTTAAGCATAAACAAGTGGACGCATTAGTTTTACCTCCAAAATTACCATTGAGGAATAATTTGTTGACCGAGCAATATTCGGTCGATTTTAAAGACAAATCAATATTTATTACACCCGGAAATTGTAAGCAGTACACACCAAACATGTTTGTGAGGGGAAATTCGAAGAGGAGCACAAAAAGCAACGCTCCAAGTTACATATCTGCAATACATCCCACGGAAGATCAATTGAAGGAGTGGCGTTTACAACATCACTTTGATAAAAATTCAACGATTACATCACTGAGCTCGGACATATCAACATATTCTTGGATACTCAATGAAGATTCTGTGCTATGCCCAGTTGATGTTTTAGCATACGATAGTTTAAAGTAGGAGTCATTAACGCTTTTATCAGGCTTGTCAGAATGTTTAGATCTAAGGAAATGTGCCGCTTCCGAATGCAGTCACTTATCTACAAGTTCATTAATCACTAATGTAGTTGCACTTGCAGCGAACTAATTCGCTCTGGCAATGCACTGCGACAGATGAGTATTTCAATAGCAATGCGGAGTAGTATGGCCACGTCGTGAATCAATCTCATACAGCTGTTTCTGCGAGACGCGTTGGACGCAACGCTCTGTATTGTGACGGCCATTGAACGCAAATCTATTTTTATTGCCTACAATGAAATCGACTATAGTGCTTGTAATATTAACATTATACATTTGAAAATTGTAACATCGCCTAATCTTGTAAAATCTAAATATACATCTAATAAATACACAATCGATGATATATAATACGCAATTGTGACTTATTTAATTTTTATTTACTTAATTTTACTCAATGTAACATTTACAAACCCAACTTATACTTTTACAGCAATAACTTTCAATATTTGTTTTTTTTTTTTTAATTTATATGATGCTGTTTTATGATGTTATAAATGGAAAATTCGAATTCAATGACCACCTTCTATTACAACCAAATTATTTAGAACCAATTTAATTTAGAAAGAAGATAAATTAGTTATAAATTTACGCTATACTGTATATCATCATAGAGAAAACTTTAATGAAATCCTCGCTTTAATCGATTTAAAAGTTGTTTTTCTATTTAAAATCACAGATTTCTTTGTAACATTTATTTCTACTGAAAATATGATTTATTAAATAAATAATCTTCATTTGGAATAATCTGGAAGTTAACGGGTAATTGTAAGTGTTTTAAAAATATTTACTTAAATTTCTGAAGGGAGACATTCCAACTAATAAATACAAAGTCATATAAGTATTGCAATTTTTTTAAAAAGATAATAAGATTTTTATCAATAAAAAGTAACAAAGTTGCCAAGTATAGATCGAAACGAACTACAATAACATTTGTTTTAATATTGGCAGACCCTTTTCTTCCGGCGCGACGAGAACAATGGTCTTGGCAATGGCATTGTAGGTGTTGGCGTTTATTAATAGTCTCACCCTTATAGATTTCCGGGACGAATGAAAAATGAAACTGCGGAAATCAATAAGAAGGCTAGAGGGTAGAGAATGTACACAAATATAAAGTAGCTTATTCTATTGAATCTTTTGAGGTTGGATTTGTTTTTATGCATGTTTCAATTTGGGTGAAACTTTGGTGACTTCTTTTTTTTTTTTTTTTTTTTTTTTTCATTTTAGTTTTAGAAAATTATACTGTAAGTAAATGGTTGTTTCTTTGTTTGAATCCACTTTTTGTAATATGGCAATGGGTGAAATACTAACACGCAATAAAGCAATAAACAGACATCCAAACCTCATCTCATGTTTTTATGATTTTTCGTGCCAATTATGTCATAAGACTTCTTATGACTTTTGAACATTTATCATTTATTCTCTGGGCAGCAGGTTACTACTAGATGGGTCGCCGAAGTTGTGTAACAACATACCCGCGACCCCGCCCATCTTCGGCCGCGCTAGAAATTCGTTGGGTTTTAGCCGGAAGTTTGAAGAAATTCTTGGCTGTCAACAGCGACTTGGATCTTCAGTGTAGCGCATATTTTCTCTCTGGCTTCACAAGTTTTCAGAGCTAATGGTCAACCTCCAGTAATTGAAATAAGAAGCATTCAATCAATTTTAACAAATTTATTAATTTTGAAAAAGTGGCAATAAAAAAAGGGACAAGTGCGAGCTGAACTCGCGTGAAGAGGGTTCCATACAATATTACCTGTCCATACAATATTGAGTGATTTACCATGTTATTTTAATATCATATCACGCACTTCTTATAGGGTTTCCTATAATCTATAAGTAGAAAAAAAATTAGTTAATTAAAAATATAAAATCTTATATCCTATAAGAGTTCCGTTTTTTTATTCGTACGTACGGAACCCTAAAAAATGGAAAACACGATCCGGAGCAATTTTTTTTGCCATATTGTCAAGCTTGGATAAAATGTGGGTCCACAATTTTAATCCCCAAAGCTTGAAAATGATGGAAAATCCTTTGTATTGATTACATAATTAAATACTAAAGAAACAGACTATTCGTAGACATTATGTATCTAATACCAAAAGTGCGTGAAGCTATTAAAAACGTTACATCTTCCCAGCCGTAGGACGTCCGCTGCTGGAAAAGGAATAATTTTCCAAAAAAAATGATCAGAAACAGCCTGGAACCACCGTCGTTTGTCCACCTTGTGGATGGACGTCTTACGCTGCGCTTGCCGGACCGTGGCCTCCACTCTTGAACCTTCCGGCCACGGTCACTTCAACTTACTAATCCGCCGAGTTATGTCAGTAACTTTGATTCATCTACGAATCTCCTTATTCCTGATTTGATCTCTCAGTGTAACCCCGAGCATAGCTCTCTCCACAGTTCATTGAGCGATGCGGAGCTTTATTATGAAGCCCATAGTTAGAGACCACGTTTGAGCGTCATAATTATGTCATCACAGGAAACACACATTGGTGGAAGACTTTTGTTTTAAGACACTGAGGAATTTTGAACGAGAAGATATCTCGGAGCTTCCCGAACGCTGTTTCCTAGTTTCGAGTCAGATTGACCTCCTTCTCGAAGTTGCCTCTACCTAATTGGACTGTTTGTCCAATTGGGCAGAAAAAGGTACGGAAAACTAAAATTAGATTTGTTGTTTAGTCTTGGTAAACATGCTTCTGCTCACTGAACAGAAATTAGAAGCATATTCTTCTAATTTAGTCCCAAGTTAATTCCAATTATTTCTAAAATTGAAAAAGCCCGGGACGAAAGCCAATGCTGTAAATGACTTTATTGAGAGTAAAGAGAAAAGTTTTATTTGCAGAAGTTTAATAAACTTTATTATAAATATATTGAAGGAAATCAAGTAGAGAAATAAATATTTTTCATTTGTATTGAAATTCTTAAATAATTTAAAATTTTCATTTAGATTTTCGATACAAATTCTCTGTAATATCTTAGCTTAGGCCGCACAATTTTAAGAATTCCGAGTTGTTTCCAGCTTTTAGGTACGTAATGAGTAAAGCAAAAGTGGACCATCGGCTTGCATCAATGATACAACAAAATACTTACTTATTAATTATCCTTATTATTACTTACTTATTAATAATAAGGATAATAATTAGTCTAAACACACCAATAGTACAACCCCAAAAAGTAAGCACTTGTTTTATTGGACTACCATGCTACGGACAGAGTATGAAACACAGCCACTCCCAGGCCAAAGTAAACTTTAAAAAGTTCATTTCCGTGCCGGGAATCTAACCCGGAACCCCTGAGACAGAGCACTAAGGTAGACCCCATAACCAATTGACCAATGAACTCATTCTATTTATAAATGCGAAAGTGAGTTTGTTTTCAACTCAACTACTCAACCCATCATCATGAAATTTTGTAAACACGGTGCCAGGGTTACGGGAAAGGACACAGGGTACTTTTCATCCAGAAAAAAGTACTGTTCCCGAGGGATAATTTAAAAATGAAAATAAAAATTGAACGCCTTACAAAATTGTATGAGCGATAAAGATTGAATAATTGTTTTAAAACCTAAGTAAAATATTGTCAGTCAAATGTCAATGTTATTCGTAACTTCTGTTAACCAGAGATTTATCACATTCTTTTTTTTAATTTTTTTATGTTAAGGTCGGCAGACAGGCTAGCGGTCCACTTGATGGTAGGTGGCTACCGTCGCCTATAACACAAGCAACGCCAAGTTGCTGCAAGTGCGCTGCCGACTGCAGTAGGATTAAGAATAAGGGATTAGGAGTGGATAGGGAAATGGGCTCTGGCATCCCTTACTCACTCATCGAAACACAACAGCACACGTGCTGTCATTTCACGGTAGCCTTCTCTAAGGGGGTGGTTACTGCCGCCAGACGGGCTGCCCAAATGACTGCGAAACGCAGTGTGCCCTGCCACTACTTTCCAAATTCAGACTAGAGCCAAATTTGAAAAGTTGATTTTTCAAAGTTGACCCTGCCGGGAATCGAAGCCAGGAACCCTAGAACAGAGCGTTAAGGCAAGCACCATAACCACTCGTCCAACGGGCTCATCTAAATCACTTCATCACTTGATGATATATATAGGTATTGTCGCCAAGGAACAATGTAACACCAGTTCTATCTACTGCGAAAAAATTAAAATCATGAAACAAGGAGAAGATTTAAGAGTGGGCCCTGTCACCTCATACACAAGTTCTGGTACAAAACCGCTTGTATTCTGACGACGTTACTGTATTATTTAGTCAACATATGATATAACATATGTATATGTTTGGAATATAATATAACATTCGTTATGCCTCACTAATATTAACTAAGTACAAAATGACTAAGTATTAATTAATGTTAACAAATAAATTGTTAATATATCAAGTTTCGTGTTCGAGATTAGGTACAGTGAAATCCTCGTGAATTTCGAATATCCGATATTTTGGTATTAATTGCAGAACACCTGTAACGAACGATTAGTCCATGGCTAGATGAGAAGTTAATTGGTCATGCCTGTGCTGGCGTGCACACTAATACCAAAATGCAACAACGGCTGCCAACGAATATCGGACGGAACGCATTTCTTTATCTTTTTAGTACGTCCGAATAAAAAAACTGAACCGTGGATCACCGTTATAGGTGAACCGTTATAGGATCACTCGTGTGTCCGTCTGTCCGCCCATTCTCCGAAACTACTGAACCTAAAATTTTGAAAAAAATACAGGAATTAGTTTTCTACTTATAGATTATAGGAAAACCTATAAGAAGTCCATGATATTAAAATAACATGGTAAATCGCTCAATACTGTGCGTAGATTTAAAAAAAAACATGAACATCGTACGGAAGCATCTTCACTCTTCACGCGAGTTCAACTCGCACTTGTATTATTTAATTATGGCGAGGTCCTAAAATTTATAAAATAACAAATGGATCTAAATTATTTTCAGAAAGAACCAAATAAGAGTGACAATATTTAAGTTTGTTGTTTTATTATTTTATGTGGAGTTCGTATCATATTTGGTTTTATGAATTTAATAAATAATTAATGTTTGCCCGTTTGCGCCCCTATTTCTTGGGTGTTAAAAAACATTTATAAAATCTTTATTCAACATCATCAGTCCGTGTCTCTCCACTGCTAGGCCACTCCTAAGGCTCGTCACCACGCACGGTCTTCTGTCCTTCGCATCCAGCCGCTTCCTGCGAAGCCTTTCGGGTCGTCCGTCCACCTGGCCGCAGGTGGCTGCGTTTTCCAATTCTTGGCCTTCATTAGAGAATTCGTCTACTCCATGAGTTATCCGCTCTGCGACAGATGTGACCGACATATTTCCACTTCAGCTTGCTGTTTCTTTCGGCTATGTTGACAACTTTTTGGTTCTTCGGCGTATTTCGGAGTTTCTGATCTTATCCACCAAAAAAAAAATTCGAAACTGTGAACCGGTCCTGCCGTGAAAGGCCAGGGCACCATACGTCATTACTGGCAGGTCACACTGATTGTAGAATTGGTATTCAGGCATTGCGGTAGCGGTGTTGAGAAGAGAATACGTAGCTTCGCGAAAGCAGCCCAATCCAGGTGGATTCTTCTGTTAATTTCTTTGTTGAAGTTGTTTCTGCCTAAGTGAATCGTTTGTCCCAAATATACCCATACTATACCCATATACCCATACCCAAATATGCCCCAATATCCCAATATAAATAAAATAGCCATGCTCAACATCAAGAGTCACACCCTCAACGGGAGCTCATATATATTTTTTTGGGCGTTGAATTTTTCATTTTTAGATGATCCCTCGGGAACAATACTTTCTTCTGTGAAAGGTATGCTAGATTCTTTTTCGTATTCCTGACAATACGTATAATATGCAAAATTTCATGATCGTTTGAGTAGTCAAGCCGTGAAAGCGTAACAAACAAATTACAAACTCGATTTCGCATTTAAAAAAATTTAGTTAGAATTAATTTAGTAATTATAATTTTTATTAAAACTTAGAACAGATAATTCTAATTATTAAAGAAGAAATATATTGTTTATACTGAGAATATTGAGACCTACTGATTGAAAGTTTTATTATATTTTTATTATGTGATATTTTACTACAAAACTGATATTATTTTTAGTAGTTCAATATGTTCTTAGTAAGTCAAGAGACTTCCACTGAAAGATTTTTTTAAAGTATATAATTATTCTTTTAAATACGTGTCGAAAATAGTAATATTTTGAGTTTTTACCGAATTTAAATCAAATTCTTCCTTCTATATTTTTGTACTTTTTTTTTAATTTATATGTAATTTTTTCAATGAATTCTTTGCTTGATATTATCGTAACTCAAAACCGCAATCATTCTTCAACAATGTAATCGGGATTCCATTATTCATAGAGTCGATAACATCGTCCCTAATTTAGTAAGAAGCGTTATCATATATTATGTTCATGAAAGTATCCTTTTTAGGGTTCCGTACGTCCGAATAAAAAAACGGAACCTTTATAGGATCACTCGTGTGTCCGTCTGTCCGATGATTGCCCCCCCCCCCCCCTTATCACCGAAACTACTGAACCTAAAATTTTGAAAAAAAAAATACGGAAATTAGTTTTCTACTTATAGATTATAGGAAAACTTATAAAAAGTCCATGTTATTAACATAACATGATAAATCATTCAATATTGTGCGGATAGGTATTATCGTACGGAACCCTCTTCACGCGAGTTCAACTTGCACTTGTCCCGTTTTTTTACATTGCATCCCCTATTATGTGCCAAGTTTTATAAGAATTCGTGCAAGGGTTAACCCGTGAATGACCAACAAATATCCAAATGTCTTCGCAAACTTTCACGTTTATAATTTGTACAGATTAACAAAAGTTTCTATAATTTATGTAATTTTTAAAGAAATTCATTTAAAATTTTCTCTCGACTTCATTAAACGTACTGATAAGATGATATTTTCAAATGTTTGAAAACTTTTCATATCTTATTATATGTCCACTAACTGTCCACTTGGTGGTAGGTGACTACAGGTATGCAAGCAACTACAGGAGAGTTGAAAGTAAATTACCTACCCTAAGAGGAAAAGGGAGAGGATGGGGATAGGGTATTGAATCCATACCTGACTCACAACAGCAACAACATAAGTGCTATTATTTCACCGTAGTTTTCTGTATGGCTATTGGTCGCTAGATGGGCTGTCTAATTTATGACTGTTGAACGAATATGCTCTGCTATACCTTACTATGTGAAAAAAGCCACTACCACAGTTACAAAGTATTAACAATTAGCTGGTGCCGGCGACTATATTAAATATACTATATTAATATACTATTACTCTCTCCCGTGAAAAAAACCCTCCTCCTCAACCGTGTCAATCCTCCTTTTTTCTTTTCTTCTATTTTTATTGTATTGTAATATAAGTAAAGTGTATTTGTAATATAAGTAAATAAAAAGGTCACAATGTTGACGAGATAATAACTTTACCTAGTGTCGATTCTATTTAAACATTACCGAACTGAACCAATATGAGTCCCAATTAGAAATCAAGTCTAGATAAATTGTCCAATTAGTTGTACAATACAACACTAAAGACATAAGGTCGAACATATTGTATGTTAGTTGTGACTAATTATTTAGTGGTTATTAATAACCAGGACGTGCCTCATATTTCTCCCGACAAAATATTATAATCGTATTTCAGAGAAGCGCCCTGTTTAACACGATACCTTACTGGCAACTGCACCGAGAAGCGTTTTACTATTGTTTGCAAAACGTGTTTATTTTTGATACAATATTTCTTTTATAGCCATTCAAACTAATCGGTTTTTATATATAGTTATAAATATATAAAAGTTTATATTAGACTTTTATAGTAGCTAATGACTGAATGGTAATAAATTAAAAGTAAATTTAAAAGTAATTTAATTTAATTACGAGTATTAAGATTAATTTAATACGTTTATAAGTTATTCTGTGGTATGATCTAGTATAATATCTACTCTTTTATTATCTACAAGTTAGAAAGTTAGAACTTGTAGATAATAAAAGAAAGTTAGAAGTTACAAAGTTAGAACCCCGTTTCCCATACAAGCCTTTTTTTTTAAGGCGAAATCCATTTATAGATATCCTACCGCTGGCTAGGCGATAGGGGTATGTGGGGGTCACCAGTGCTCCACGCTAAGTCATAGCGGCACTGGCACTCCCACTAAAACTCCCCGGTGTCTCCTTACCCTGTGAGAGGCATGAACCGGGCTCTACCGAGGCAACAACTCCGATCCACCCCAGGGCATTCCCATACAAGCCTGCTATGACTGCACAAGTCTGGAAATTGGCATGTAATTAGGACATTGAAAAAGATTGCAACGGCCAAGTTTGTAACGAAATCATACAATATGCACATTGGGGGTTATGTCATGGATGCGTGTTACGTTTTCCGATACGATGGGAATCATAATTGCAATTAGGTCATAAATGTCATGTTGTGACATTTTATGTCATATAATTAAATTATATGCCACTTATTATACAAAAAATTGTCGTAGTCGTAGCGTAGCACATACATAGAATACAAATCCTGAGATCAAAACTCCATGCAGATACAGAATATAGAAAAAGGACTTTTAGCTAATACAAAAATAAGTTGGTAAATATCTTCATAAAATTATGATGTTTATTTATGCTAATATTTTTTATAGAAACAACATTAAGTAAATTATTTTGAATCCGATGTTCAAACATACTAAAAAGTATAGAATACACAGAGTAGTAGCAAGGTGCGTTTAGCCATTGTTAATGAGGCTAAGTTTTAACTGGGCTAATCTAGAAAAAAGGAGATTGTTTTGGTATGTACTTTATATATGAAATTGTGGGGTTCTTCTTTATATATGAAATTGTCGTTTTGTTAATCTGACCAATTAAACTGTATGTTTGACATAAAATTCTAAATTCAAATAAATTGATTATTTAACTCATGTTGCTTATTTTTACAATCAATTATTCAGTTTGTCTTTCTTTTGGGTTTGTTTTCTCTTATTAATGTGGAACTTTCGTTTGATACGCATTGTTCCATGATTAACAAACCAACGGTGTATCCAGATACTTATTATGTATCTTTATTTAACGACACATAATAATATTATGTATAATACTTATTATAATATTATAATTACATTATCATTTATTACACCACCTTGTGCGGCCTCAGAGATGATTGAAAAATAACGCCTGAAATCCATGTGATGACGGTCCCTGTGCCAGGCAGCAGTGGCGTCCAAATTTTTATATTTTTGGACGATCGTTCAGTACTTTTAGCGAATACAAAAATATTCTACAAAAAATACAAAAAATAGCTACATATATATATATCCAAGAACTGCAAACATTTTATTGTATTCGTTTTTTTAATGAGCTAGGAATCCGCCCTCGGCTTAGCAAGGATACATTTTTTTTCGAAAATTGTACATATACATAAACCTCGTTATCGCTCATTCCATTAGTGAAAACCGCATGAAAATCCGTTACGTGGTTTTCACGAAGAGAAACAAGCAGAGGCAGGCGGACAGCTTATTTCAATTTGTATCTCTATAATATAATTAACTTTCTATTTATTATAACTTAGTTGATAATTTTACGACTAACTATGGAACGTTCTGGAAAAAGCGTTCGCATCGGCTGAAAGTCTCGAACGTGCCACGCTATCGATGTTAGCCACGCCTCTTCTCGACTAGTGTCAAAGGAAACTGGTCTTTATGTTTACAACATAGAGTTCACATTTCAACAGAAATGACATTCCCGAACTTTCAATGGCTTGTTTACGATCTTGTTTAGATTTTCTGGAAAATTCGAAATACATCGAGGCGTTGGCGCCAAGTATAAATAAGAGAGAAGGCGGGCGAGGTAAGTTAGAGGTGCGACAACCAGCGATAGGAAAGCGACTCATCGGAGCTTGTGCGAAGTTATCTGCGACAGTCAACCGGCGACACACTGAGGGAATCATTGACGACTTTTGGCAAGTTTAACGGTTTCATCGGACAAGTTTAGTTTAGTGATTTTAGTAACTCAACCCGCACGTAACAATAAGTATTAGTACCATTGTATTAATACTACTCATCTAATTTCTTATTGCGCCTTATTGCGAATAACGGTCAGTTTTTGTGAACAATACATATACGAAGAAACTCTCCATCGGGAATTCTGACCGTTTAAAGCAACTGATATTTAAAACACAATTTCCCTCTGCCTCGTTCTGTTAACTTTTAGTTGATGTTTGTGGGATGAATGCAATTGGCAACGTTGAAATGTGACGTACACGACAAATATGTCACCCATTTCTACGCTCCGATGCCGCAACTTCCAACGCTCGCTCCTAATACCCCACTCGTCTGGTTCGCTATTACATTCAAATAGCGTATTTGAAATAGCGAGTTATCTGAAAAGAATATCGTTTTAAAATATAAACTAGTTAATAAAACAGTCCCCCTCTGTCTTTATCCGCTAACTTTTAAACCACCAAATTGAATTTGATTTGGTTTTTAGGGTTCCGTACGTCCGATTAAAAAAACGGAATTATTATAGGATCACTCGTGTGTCCGTTTGTCGGACCATACCCCCCCCCCCTTATCTCCAAAACTACTGAACCTAAAATTTTGAAAAAAATAAAATACAGAAATTAGTTTTCTACTTATAGATTATAGGAAAACCTATAAGAAGTCCACGATATTAAAATAACATTGTAAATAACTCAATATTGTGCGGATAGGTAACTTCGTACGGAACCCTCTTCACGCAAGTTCAACTCGCACTTGTCCCGTTTTATTAATGAAAAGATTGGTAATCGAGGAAAATTTGTGTATGTAAAATTTTACCCTTGCGAAGGTAGATAGTATATATGTAATGTATATTGTTACGACTAACTATGGAACGTTCTGGAAGAAGCATTCGCGCCGGCCGCAGCCGATCGAAATTGGTGATTTTATAAATTTCAACCTATTTCTAATTTGCAACATCGTATCTTTGCAACTCGCGCCGCCACATTGGAATAATGGCGCTTAAAAACTGTTTTTTTGCCAATATCTCCTTTCAGATTCATTTTTACTATAATAACAGATTTACAATAAACTATACTAGAGAAAATTTCCTACAATTTATGTCATTACCTTTTTCTTTGCAAAATTAATAGTTTCAGTGTACGAGCACCGCAAAGTCTACTTCAGCAAGCTTTTTAATCAAAAAAAACACACAACTATGAGGTAAAGTAAATGGCGGTGAGAGCGGCAAAGATACAAAGAGCACATCGAAATCTATAACATCTTCAATTTTCAAAACTCCCGGAAAATTTCCAGGTAAAACTACCAAATGACTGTAATAAGTCTGTTTCTAATATTATAAAGAGATAAAGTATGTACGATTGTATGCTTATCTTCGAAACTCCTAATCCGATTTTTAAAAAAATCACCAATAGTTAGAATAGAATTTTAGGATGAACATAGGCTAAATATTACACGCGGGCGAAGCTGCGGGCACCAGCAAGTTCATTATATGTTGAAAATTTCCCATTTTAAATACCTAATTACAAAAATAAGCTTATTATAAAAATTAAATGACCAATTACAGGAAAAATACACGAACAAATAACTTAACTTGGGAAACAATGTAATTAAAGAAGAATCCTAGTAAATATTAATTAAATGTTTGAAGAAAATCGACTTCGTGGCAAGAAACCTTTAACAGTAATTGCTTTGTGTTAACAAAATATTAAATTGAAGCAATGGAGTAATTAAAATAAAAATTATCGCCTTTTTATGATAAATATTTAATGTAAAGCTTTATAATTTATATACTTAAGTACTCGCAATATTGTATCTCCTTAAACATAGTATAAATTGAAGTCGCTTCGCGCGTCAATATGTCTGTCTCTATCCGCTAACATCTAAACCACGCAAGAGATTTTAATGCGGTTTTCACTAATGGAAAGAGCGTTAAAAGAGGAAGGTTTTTACATATAACCAGGCATCTGTCACTCCGTGTGCGCCGTGATATAATTGCCTAAGGTCGCTCACATTGAATGTGAAAGGAGTGCAACTTCTGTACGCTAGTACTATTATTTATACAGTGATATAACTAGATGTGCCCGCGACTTCGTACGAGTGGTATTCGGAATAACGCCTACCTTTTTTGTTTGTTAACAGATTGAAATTAAATACACATTAAATATTACCGGAAGCTAGCTATAATATACATCAGTGGAAACCACATAAAAATCGGTTAAGCCGTTTCTGAGATTAGCGTGCACAAAAGCATAATAGGCAAAAAACGATTGTATTATAGACAAAAATCGCAACCGTTTTGCTGTAGCAGACTGCTGAGAAGCTTTTCTAGGCATTTTATTAATCAAAGTATTACTTTACGATGAGATATCGCAAAAAAATATTTTAAAAAAGCAGTTCGTTGAACAGTACCAAGCGTCTGAGCAGCGCTGCAGACAGAAGTCCCCCTAACGACACCTTGCACATCATATGCGCGCGTGGTACTTGATCATTATTTTGTTTTGGAGTTATTTTAAAACTATGATATCTCCTAAGATATTCATTGAAATCAAATGATGTCAAGGGCAATATTGATCAAAATTAAATTCTTGTGATGAGAAACGTATTTATTTGGATAAGGATTAATATCATGTTTATAAACACACATTGATGATTTATATAAATCCCTCAGGGGTTACTTTAAAAAAAAATTAAAAACTTATAACTTTTAAAGTACTATAAAAGTAGGTGCGAGCAGTGTAGAGCCCATTTCCCTATCCCTTGCTATCTCTTTATCCTTTATCCTACCAAGGTACTGTACTTGCAGCACCTTAGTGTTGCTTGTGTTATATGCGATGGTAGCCACCTTCCATCAAGAAGCCTGTCTGACAAATTCTGCATAAAAAGAAAAAGAGAAGACCGTGAGAAGGAAGCCGCGTAACAGTGTCCTGAGAGACATTTCACATTTTTTTTGCTTTCTTTCGTAATATATAATAATAAAAGATATCAAAATAATATAGTTATATGTTTATTAATTAATAAAATTATATATAGGTCTAAAATTCTTAAAACAAAAGTTGCCAGTGATGACATTATGGTGCTGAAACGTGGTCTCTAACTATAGGCCATCTCTGTTTCTAGTTCTCGTTCGCAATATTAGTTTAAAATGACACGGGTAAATGACACGGGTTTGGGTCTTCAAAACCAGGGTAAATGGGCATTTACTGGGTAAGTGTGGTCCACCTTCGGCCGCATCTGCACTTCACATCAGGTGAGATAGTGCGGTCAAGCGCTACCTTGATTTAATAAAAAAAAAAAGAAAAAAAAACGTGACGGCAATTAATATTGCCCTATAAAAGCATTAGGTATTTCGTTTAATAGAAAACGATTATAACGACAGCGTAAATAGAAAATAATATTGACAAACAACATCGTAGGCGGACGCGTTCAACAAATTAATTACATTCACGGCTAATATATTTTAAATAGGAACTGTAAATTAATTTAATCAAACACGCATTTGGCTCGAAAGTTATCCGGCAACCGCAGTAACGTATGGCGGCCTTAACAATAAACGGTTAAAAGCGAACCGCGGAGCCAATATACGCTGACTAGCGTTTCAATTTCTATATGAATCCCGGGCGACCGAACCAACCTGGGTGATCTCGCAGCCCGTCTGCGTCTAGTCGCGCAAACCATCCAGATACAGGGAATTGTCTTTCTGATACTTTGGTTTTACATCGCGTACCATATCATTCAGTTTCTCTAAACAAACGTACACTCGTGTTCTAGTGAAAAAATGGTGAGGAGATTTTTTTTTATTTCAAAATTATCGCATAGTGAAAACTCATGGAAATATTTTTTATGCAGTGAATTTTTGTGCATTTTTCTGACTGTGATCAATCAGTGACTGAAGTTGCTTTGGCAAAAAATTCAGTTTCAGTTTTAGTTTTTTAAATTTCTAGATTTTTTATTTTCATATTTAATTGGTTATTTTATGTAAATTTCAGGAGGAACTCGACAAAGATCAGATCAACAGTGAGCACTTTCTTGTTTATTTTATTTTTATGCATTTAGTTAATCATTATTAATTTTATTAAGTGTTTTAACACTTCTGTTTACTGTGACTAAATAGATACTTTTTTAGAAAACTAGACTTTTTAGATGTAAAATGTGAATTTGCCTAGTGTGCGTGGATAGCCGAATTCTGAAACTGCATGGAAGATCATAATAAGTTTAGGTTTTTACAAATCTTTATGTTATAACTTAACATGATAAAAACAAAAGTCATTCCAATTAATACATTAATGTCTATTTCATATTCTACTAATTTTGTTTAACCGTAACATTCTTTATAACTAAAAGATTTCCATTTCCGATAAAGATTTTTTTTTTCATAAATCCTATATAAATTGCCATAGAGACAATATAATAACAAATTTATACATCCACTCACATTCAAATAATTCACGCCGTATAAAAATTATTGTTAGGTAATAAAAAAATCTAACAATTTATTTAATATTATGAACATTTAATATATAAATAAAAAATATGGCTGACATTAATAATTAATGTAACAATATTAAACAAGTACATTATTTCGGTTGGACATTGGCTATGTATACTTAGTCACCAAATTGCACCCAGCCGAAGTTATTTCTAAATCTTCCAAAATATTTTTTTTTAATTATTCCAATAGTTCCACAGCTATTTGAGAGTACTAATATTTAATAATATCTGCGATCTCTAACCTACCTGTCTAACCTAACCACTACTTACAAAATGCTTGTAAAATAAAACAAAAATTGAAACAATATGAGTCTTTTTCGAAATCACTATATTGAAAAAAAAAAAAAAAAGAAGTGTTGAAACAAACTAAGTACTACTAATTTATTTTATTTTTATTAAAAGATTTTTTTCAATTATCAATCACATTAAAAATATTAATTATTAAAACTACATTCAGCTAGTTGGTCCCATGGGGAATTTAAAAAAAACCTGAGATGCATGCCCACTGTAATAAATATGTAACATAGTTTAGGAATAATTGTCAATTTTTTTTTTTAAATTAATTTTAATAATAATAAAGAATTCCCATGCATATATCTACTTGAAGATATTATTTTACTTATAATGCAAGGACTGGCTTATTTGCTATTTGAATAAACAGTTTAAATTTAGGTAATATTTACTTCAGAGTGCTATATTTTTAATACAATAATAACTGATTTTGATATGTTTTGATTAATACGATTCTATATAGTCTTGAGAAAGGCGTTTGAAGCGTTCGATCAGGAGAAGAAAGGTTGCATTGGTACAGTAATGGTTGGCACAATCCTTGGCATGCTGGGTCATCAGGTATCCGAAGAAACACTAAAGGAAATCATCGAGGAAGTAGACGCTGATGGTAAGTTTAATAATACGTACCTACTAGAATTTAGAGTGAAATGTTATCCCTTGAGAACTTCTTTATAATTCACCAATACTAAAAAAATACTTAAAAAAAAAACCGCTATAAAGGTTCTATCAAGGTTTTTTTTTCAGTTTTATCTAAATCTGTTCAGCGGTTTACTGTAAACATTTCAATAATAATATTCTTTACAAAATGATAAGCGTTTTACAATCAACACAGTGGATTCTTATTCATGACAATTCAAATTGTATTGATGCCAAAAATTTTAAACGATATCAATCCGATACTTCAGTATTT
Organism: Bembecia ichneumoniformis; assembly: GCA_910589475.2. NCBI lineage: Eukaryota > Metazoa > Arthropoda > Insecta > Lepidoptera > Sesiidae > Bembecia > Bembecia ichneumoniformis. The sequence goes on along the minus strand of OU342524.1, from coordinate 15,686,012 downwards.
AGTAATTTTGTAGGCAATAAAAAGGCCTTTTCGTGAATATTTCTTTCTAGAGACTGAAGATACTCCAAATTTAGGAAAATTAAACAAATTGAGGATATCTTTAAGCGTTCTAATTAAGTTATTTTGATATTAATGCATAGAAGTAAAACATTTGTACTAAATTCTTCCAAAAGTTCCTAAGTTCTTTTGAATTAAATTTGTAGTTGTTTTATTATTGGCCATTTCGACTTTTACTGCGAAAGTTCAGCTCTTTCGGATAAAAGAGTTCGTAAAAATCGATACGATAAACATCTAACTACTTACGTAACTTTATATTACAAAACACTCACTACAATTAAATAACTTAAGTATATATAAGACTATTTATCTTCTGTTAGGTAATTAGATTTGGCAAAATAAACGATTGCGTTGCTCTGTAATAAAAGAAACGACAATTCAAGTTTCTTTGTTTACCAAATCCTTTTTTAAAATAAAAAATAATTTTCATTAAGAAATTTAGGTAAGAATGAAAATAAATAAATTAACTTGACGTATTTCACTGATTGTTGTAGTAAGTAGGCAACATAAAAAAGTATTTTACCTACGCGAACGCGGTAAAATATCAATCTAAAGAAATACCTATTCTTTACATATATATAAAAATATAACTTAAGTATATATGTCTTTACATTTTTTACAACTTATTCCAAACTTATCTGAAACACGTACTTTGATGTTAGGAAAATTAAAAATTGTCCTGACTATTTTAAGATTTGACAACTCGGTTGTCGAAACTAGAGACGTAGGTTTGAATCCATGCCGGATTCATATCTGAGTGTTTTTGGATTTCATGTGTCGATTAAAAATAACACCTCAATGGAATTTATTTTATTTCAATACTGCTAGTCTGCAGAAGTCTGGAGTGGTGGGCTCAGTTCATAGCATTTCAAATGAGAGAAGTCTTGAAGCATGTTGGCCGATACATATTTAAATCCAAGCAACAGAATAATCTCATTCAAAATAAGCTTGTCAAATACAAATTTTAGCAAAAGTCTTAATAATAAGTATTTTCGAAAAATATTGTTTTAAACAAAACTGAACAATATTGTCTCTGCTTAATTTAATTCTCCTTAGCGATTGCTTCGGACTGTACGCAAAACAAGCAGTGTTTAAAAGTTTAAAAAAAAATTCCCTTGTTTTGCATAAAATTTAAAAATATTTATGGTTTGAAAAGTTATATGAGGTACATAATTCCTTTCGAACCATAAATGTTTCTGTCTGATAAAGTCCCCTTAAGTGCGAGTTGGAACAAACCCAAACTTGTTACCAACTAATTGGTTTATCAGGATTTATAGAAATCAAGACAGACAACCAGACAAAAATGAATGTTTGAGATTTAGTACGTTCTAATACCAACGCCTTTATTACAACTGACCATCCATTTTTATTTATTTGTATATAAGATATACAAGATGTGTAACCAACACAGAAAATAGTACTTATATCTCAAACTATAGGTCTCTAAAAAAAAGAAAAGATAAGTTTTGAAAATTTCATTTCTTTCAGGGTCTGGTGAATTAGAATTCGAAGAATTCGTAACATTGGCTTCGAGGTTCATGGTTGAAGAAGACGCTGAAGCTATGCAGCAAGAATTGAAGGAAGCATTCCGGTTGTACGATAAAGAAGGTAAGCTTTTTTATATTTTCACATTGATCAACCAAATTGAGAATATTTTGTTACCTTATAAACAAATTTAATATATTAATAGCAAATAATTATAATAAATATTTAGTATTATTATATCTCGATTAAAGAATCACATAGTATGACAACACTCATCAAAATAGTAACTGTATCTTGAAGAGTTTTACTGAAATGAAAAGTATAATTGATTAGTACATAATATGTCATAAATTCTTAGAAATTGAAACAAAAATTAATACATACATTTTAAAGTAAAAAAAAAAAATGTAAACAGAGTATCTTTAGAGAAACAGTTTGATACCAAAGACACAACGGATAACCTGGAGGAGACCGTGTCCGATGATATTAATTTTCAAAACGCTTTTATATCGTTATCGTTCTTGCGGAATATTTTCCTATATCTTTATAAACAAATAACTTAAATAGAGGTTCTTTTCTATATAAAATGTCATAGCTTACATTAAGTACTGGTGCTTTTTACTTGCATTATCTATTGTTCTCTCTAGGGTAATGAACAGACACTAGCAGCACCTAGCAGTATCTTTAACATTTTCCACGCCAATTTTATCGACAGAAAATACACGAGAGTGTAGTATGAATTTTCATTGTTACTCACAAGAAAATATATTTGAACAAAATGAATACTTATGTTGGCTTATAAAGCTGAAGAGTTTGTTTGTTTGTTTGAACGCGCTAATCTCAGGAACTACTGGTTCGAATTCAAAAATTATTTTTGTATTGAATAGTCCATTTATCGAGGAAGGCTTTATAATATTACGCTACGATCAATAGTATAGTAGATATATAACAGTGTCCAGTGCCGCGCGCCCCACGCGCACTCCACCGCCGTATGGGCCGCAGCGAAGCGTGGCCGAGTTCAGCTAGTTTTAAATAAATTTACTGTAAGAATAGTTTCCTTGCGGAAAAAGTGAAAACACATTTTTTTTTTGCGAAAACCTAACATTTTGTGATTATATTGGTGTTACTAGCGGGGAAACGTTTCTATATATCTCAACTACCGTTGCCAGAAATTTTTTTATAAGAGTCAGATCATCACAAGCCGAAATATAACAATTATGAACTTAAAACTTCAACAATTACCTTCAAACGCTTGGTTAACACGCATATTGCAGGATACGTGCGAGAAAAAAGCGCAGCAAGAAACTATGTACAGTGTTTGTGAGAAAAGTATACCGATTGGCAAAGAATTTTCATTACATACGGGTACATTAGTAGTTTTAAAACCAATTAACACAGACCAATTATTTTAACAAGAATAATAATTACAATGTTTCATAAAATATAAATTAAAATTTAATGAAGAAAATAATTAGATTCTCTGAAAGCTTTCTTCTATGTACATTTTTGAGATCGTTCAATTTCTTTGTTACTCTTTCATTCATTTCTGTTTTGAATGCCTCTTTTTAATGATGATCTTACAATATAGAATTTAAAAATAAAAACATCTTTCGAAAGTCAAAACATGTAGTACAATAATGTAGTCACAATTAGAAACACAAGAACATCTTTATACCGCTCGGTCGATGTTTCATCTCTGATATAAATGTCACGAGTGTCACGTTGGTTGGTGCAAGCTGCCGTGTCAAAATTATTGCTTTCATTGTATTGTATGTCTGAATCATGTATGTTACGTCAGGTTGGGTTTGAGCTTTAAGGTAAATGGAAATAAGGTATATAAATAAGCCCTATGCTTTCAACTTAAGTTTTGAGACCGAAACTTTAAAATTCGTTCTTGTGTGTTCATAGATTGGAACTTCAAAAGTATATAATATAATTAGTGACTCTCCTCCAACTGCAATTTGTTTTTAGAAATTATACATCTGCACAAACCTTCTTTGCTTATCGCTCTTACCACTAGTAAAAACCGTATCAAAATCCTTTGGGTAGTAGTTTAGAAGAAGTTAGCGGAGAAACAGAAATACACAGAAAATAACAGCGATTATTTTATAATATAAATAGTATTTTACCTCTATATATTATATATTATATATTATATATTATATATTATAAATTATATACTATATATTATATATTATATAATATTATAAGAAACAATGTAAGACTAATTTATATCATAAAATAAAAAATAATAATAGATAATTCTAACAAAAATTACATGAGCAATCTATACACTTTATATACCTCTTAAGAGATTAAACACCAGCATGTATTTGGACAATTTTATTCAGTATTTTTCAATACTGCAAGTTAGTAAAGAAACAAAGACTTTTTTATAATAGTAAATTTTTTACAAGTCTTGCAAGTTACTCAAATAAAGCATACGCGTACAATTTTATGCATTATCAATGCCCTATTTTAATTATTTTATTTTAATGGCAAGTATTCTAAGAGAAGCGGGCAACAACAAAAGTAAGAGCTGAGCTCGCAACTTCGTACGCGTGGTAAGTATTCGGTATAGCGCGTAACTTTTTGTTTATAAAACCAATTGGAATGAAACAAAGACTAAAGTTGCTACAATAAATCAGTAAAAACCGCATTTAAATATGATTAATCTGTTTCTGAGATTATCGTGCACAAACGCACTGACACACAGATAAAAATTCTAAAAAAAAATTTTTTATTTCGGTAACATAAGTAAAACATGTACAAATTGTTTTTTTAATAAAAATATTTAATATACAGGCACGGCTCGTTTACGACTTTATTATATGTATAGATAAATATAGATAATAATAATAACGTTTAGAAGACCTCATAAACAACAGAAGGAGAGTGATAAGGGACAAAGAAAAAAAAACATGAAAATTGTAGGAAGACAAAAAATATTGAACTATACAACTTCTGTTTACAATTCACACATGGTTCCATAGCAAAACATATTCCTTATCCCACACTGTCAACTACAGTAATAAAAATAATTGCAATTTTTTTACAGAAATTTGACCAGGTTCGACTCCTGGTCGCATATGAGCGTAATTTGAAAAAATCGAAGCCTTAGTTTCAACTATCACTGAAACTTTAAACTATTTTAGATTAGCTTAGAACGTAAAGTTAGGTTAGGTTGGAGAAAGAAACTCTATTCTCTCGGTTCATAGAGCCATATTAGCCATATTAGTTGTTCAGAGTGCCAAATATACAAAATTAAGTAGATGATAAAAATGTTGCCATAAAAATTGCAGGTAACGGCTACATTACAACCGCAGTTCTTAGAGAGATCCTAAGAGAGCTCGATGACAAGATAAGCGCTGAGGAGCTGGACATGATGATTGAAGAAATTGATTCCGATGGCTCCGGCACCGTTGACTTTGATGGTAATTGTTTTAATAATAAATATTTGGAAAAAACTGAAAATGTTAAGCAATAACTTATCATTTTTAGATTATAGAGAGCAAATAACTTAGACCAGCAAATAACTTGAGATTGTAGAGAGTAACATAAGCAACGCCAAAGCTGCTGCAAGTGCGCTGCTGACTACAGTAGGCTTCCTTTAACATCCCTTACTCACTCACCGAAACGAAACAGCACACGTGCTGTTATTTTACAGTAGTATTTTGTAAGTGGGTGGATACTGCCGACAGACGGGCTGCCACTTCTTAAACACATTAGATCAGAGTCAACTTTGATTACTTTATTTACCTGAGACACTTCAAAACGGGTCGTCGTAAATTTTCATTTATAACAGATGTTTTAATATTGTTAATCCAATTATTATTTAAGAATAAATTTATGTCCATAATAACTTATGTGAAGTTAATTAGTTGCTGTTTGTATGTCTCGTGTGAGACAACAATGAAACGATTCAGATGGAGTCGCGTATTGAATTGAATTAGTAATAAGTCTCTTAACATTGTAAGTATTCAATACAATGTATTGGATACAGTATATATTAGGTGTGAAACATTACTGTTTTAAATTTGTCCATTTATTTCTAGAATTCATGGAGGTTATGACTGGTGGAGACGACTAAATGACTACTTGCATCTTAATCAAACTTTAAAAGCGAATGAAAATCTGTATTCGATCATTGATATTATTTATTAAAATTTTGTACAGTATTTAATTTCTAACATAAGTTAATTGTAAGAATAAATATTTTATCGGAACTAAATGTTTTTATTTATTTTATTTTAGGGAAATTTATAGGCAATAATATTACATACTTAGTAACAATTCAAATAGAAACACACACCAAATAAAAAATTTCCACTTATAGCACGAAAGATTATACAAAGAGTAAAATTACAACCAGCATTCACGGTAGGCAATTTCATTAAAAAGCCTACATAAACAAGGCATGAATGAATTTTTCCTATAATAAAACAATTGCCTTGAATATACATGCAGTAAAGTGTGTTTACTTAATTCAAAACCGCAAATCACCGAAAGTACTTTATCATGCGAAAAAGGTCGTGGTCAAAGGTCGGTCAGGATTCACAGACTGTGCCGAAACCGGGGTTAAGTCGCAATAAGGTGATGCTGTGTGTATGGTGGGATTGGAAGGGCATTGTCCATTATGAGCTTTTACCGCCGGGCAAAACTATCAATTCGGATCTCTACTGCCAACAACTGATGAGATTAAAGCGGCCGGAATTGATCAATAGAAAGGGTGTGGTCTTTCATCGCGACAACGCTACACTACGCACATCTTTAGCCACTCAGCAAAAATTAAGAGAGTTCGGCTGGGAGGTGTTAATGTATCCACCATATAGCCCTGACTTTGCACCTTCAGATTTCCACCACTTTCGGTCTCTTCGGAATTCTTTTGGCAGTGTCAGGTTAACATCAAGAGAGGACTGCCAAAATTACTTGTCGCGTTTTTTTTATCAGATGTCCCAAAATTTTTGCAGCCACGGGATCATGTCACTACCTACAAGATGGCAAAAGTCATCGAACAAAATAACACATAAATACTTTAATTACTTAAATGTAAATGAACTTCGAAAAAAAATTAAAAAAAAGTCTTGAGTTTTCTAATAAAATGCGAAGAAACTTTTCCCCAACCTATTATATATTTATAATATAACTAGCGACCCGCCCCCGGCTTCGCCCGGCGTGCAATTTTTATATACCCTAAAACATTCCCCGTTTATCCCTCTTTCCATTAGCGAAAACCGAATTAAAATCGGTCTACCCGTTCACGCGTGATGCCGTGACCAAGAGAAATAGGGATTCATTTTTATATATAAAAATAAAGTCGCTCTGTCCGTTTCTGTCTGTTTCTCGGCTAACTTCTTCTAAACCACCGAACAGATTTTCATACGGATTTTCAACGATAAACCTCATATGGAGGAAGAAATTTTTTTTTGCGGCCGACGATGGATCGAGCTCACCCAGAAATGCCTATTCACTCGAACCTTGAAAAGATTTGGGTTATATGAGCTCGGAAATACAGACGCCGGCTGGGAGTTCCAATCCTTAGCAGTGCGCATCACAAAAAAAGCGCTTGGTCCGAATTAGAGAGATTTCGACTAGGTGAGGATGGTAACCAGCCGTACGTCTGCATGTCCGATAGAAGAAAGGGGAAGGCGGTATGATCTCATGCAGCTCTCGAGCACACTCTCCGAAGTACATCTTATAGAATACACACAGACAGGCAACTTGCGTCTATGTGCCAGGCTCTGCAGCTTAGTTCATGTTTAACCACAAGTAACGAGTATTAATATCCTATATACATATCTAAACACAGATTGAGCGGGTCGCTAATTTAAACTAAATTGAAGGTAATCCAGAAAATAACCTTACATTTATTTAATTTTCAAATGTGAATTGGAAATTATTTGAAATAACATATTTGACATCATAATTCATTTCAACAAAGTTAAATCACCCAACAATTTGTTAACACTAAAATATTATACGATCTCGTTTTGCATTAAAACAAATGTGTATTTTGGTAGAAAAGTCATTACGTATAATGAAATACGTGTTGTGCGTATTTGCATATTTAATGATACCAAATTTATGTGTGTGCGCTGCATTAACTGCGATACAAAGATCGAATTATGCGAGGCTTAATAAGTATAAGTAATTTAATAAGTAATAAGTATTAAAAAAAATTACTACTCCATGTATTAGTAAAACAATTTCAAATCTTGTTCTAATTTTGGAGGAGGAATCATAAGAAGCGATTATAAATATATTGCAAATGGACTACAAATCCTATTAAATGCGCGCGTATAAGAAGCGATTGCAGCCAAGTGATGCCTAGGCCAAGCAGATGCAGTCATGGGACATTAATTGTTTTGACATTTTATTACTAGTTCTATTTTGTACGTACCTAGTATTGATATTTCCTAAAACTTTATAAAGTACTAAAAATTTTCTTTGAGAGATATTTTATTTATTATACACTAGCTGAGCCCGCAACTTAGTACGCGTGGTATTCATTATAGCCCGTAACTTTTTTTTTATTTATAAACCGATTGGAATGAAACAAAATGTTACGGGAAGCTTGCTACAATACATAAGTGAAAAGTGCATTTAGCCGTTTTTGAGATTAACGTGCACTAACGCACAGACAAACAGATAAACAGACAAAAATTGTAAAAACTATTTTTTTGACCTCGGTAACGCAAGTAAAAAGTGTACAATTTTTTTTTTAATATTTAATTAAAGACGGCTCGTTTACGATTTTATTATACTATGTAAATGTATTTATTAATCCATGAAAGAGATGGGATGTATTATTTGTAATATTTCACAAATAAACTAAAAGTAATGTATATTTTTAAAAGAAAGAAAGAAAGAAAGAAATATGCTAAAATACAAATACAAGTTAACAAATAAAAGTAAAAAAAAGAATTACATTAAAAAATGGAATTGTCAAGTGCCTTAATAAATGATAAAAAATTGTTGTTGCATAATGGTTAATAATTTATTATTTTACAAATATTTGTAGAATGATCTTACCAACATTATTACAGCATAATTTTATGGAACACCTTCTATTTGAGAGAACATGATTCGAAAGCAGTATTTTTATGGCGGATACCACGAAATTTTGCAGGAATATTTCATTCAAATGCTACTTCAATTCAAATCAGTTTTATTTCTTTGTTTACATTAATCATATTGAAACAGCGATCCGCCCAGGATCGCTATACTGCGCACGTACGGATTATTTTCTGCATTATACGCTCTTTCTATTTATGAAAACCGTATTAAAAAACAGAGAGAAATCATTTGGGCAGCCCGTCTGGCGGCAGTAACCACCCCCTTACAGAAGACCACCGTGAAATAACTGCACGTGTGCTGTTGTGTATCGGTGAGTGAGTAAGGGATGCCAGAGCTCATTTCCCTATGCACTCCTAATTCCTTATCCTTAATCCTACTGCAGTTGGCAGCGCACTTGCAGCAGATTTGGCGTCGCTTGTTTTATAGGCGACGGTAGCCACCTACCATCAAGTGAACCGTCAGCCTGTCAGCCGACCTCAACATTAAAAAAATATGTATAATGGTATATAGTTAATTAGTTATAGAAGATAAAGTCGTATGATGTTTAATTTAGTCGTATGAGTGTGGTTTAGAAACCAGACTATATCACAAACTTGTGTTATATATAGGATTGGAACTCCCTGTCGGCGTCTTGTATTTCCGAGCTCATACAACCCAAATATTCTCAAGGTTCGAATGAATAGGCATCATCTGGGTGAGCTCGCTCCATCGTCGGCCTGATCTTTCCTACACAGATAGATGCTGCCCATGAAGAGTAAACTCATCTTTAATAATAATAAAAAAAGAACAGATAAGGACAGATGACAGCAAAATCAAGTTATCTAGTCAATGTATGTGAAAAGTAAAGAGTATATAAATATAGTAAATGTATATTCAATAGTGGAAGGGCATTTAAATTTCATAAACTGAGCAGCCCATTTGGTGACAGTAACTGTCGTGAAATAACGGCACATGTGCTGTTTCGGTGAGCGATTAAGGGATACCAGGGTAAATTCCTCTGTCCCTCCTCATCTCTTACCCTTCATTCTTCAACTTCTGTAGTACCTCTATAACGACAGAACACTTGCAACCACCGTTGCGTTACTTGTTTTAATAGGGGACGGCTAGCCACCTACTCATATGGACCATCCATTTAAAATTAAATAGAAATAAATAAAAAATATATTTAAGTTATGCCGGGCGAAGCCGGGGATGGATTGCTAGTGTATATATAAGATAAAATTTTATAGTATTATATATAGGATCTGAACATTATATAAGTTCTGAACATATAAATGTAGGTGGTGCTAAAGAATATAATATAAAAATAATATTATTATTATTCTTTTTTTTATGTTAAGGTCAGCAGACAGGCAGACGGTCCACTTGATGGTAAGTGGCTACCGTCGCCTATAACACAAGCAACGCCAAAGCTGCTGCAAGTGCGCTGCCGACTGCAGTAGGATTATTATTATTATATTAGGCTTATTATTATTCGAATGGAAAATGTGGGTTTACATACAAAGGGCCTCAAGTCACGGTGATTATGGGAAGCATTTGAAAAGAACATACCTGAAACATATCACTATGGTTGATAGTGAATCTTAACGTCCTCTACTACGCGAATGACATTGAGCAACTGGGCTCTCTACAATCGGCCCTCGCTACTCAAAAATATCAAAAAATCCTTTGTTTTTCTGAAACTATTGAATTACTGTTCGTGTCATTTATAGTGTAAATGAAACTCTATCATTTGATTAAATACACATTTCATTATTTCTTGAAACAACTAATTTGAATCGATTTTTGTAACAAAGCAATACATAAAATTTTATTTATTTTCTCGTAAACCATAAAAATGCCTCGCCAAAAATATAGACCAAGAATTTATGTATCACATACATATTTTTTGTTACATTGGCTTTATGTTTGAACGAGCTGAATCGGAGAACAAAGCAGTGATTTTTTTCTTATCGATGGCGTGGAGCCTCTTAAGGAAAATCTTACTCGGGTGAAAAATCTTATTGGGGTACAAGAAGCTTAGAGCTGTCGAAGTAATGACGAAAATGATCGAATCTTCAATTTCTAAACCTCCAATATTGAACATTAATATTTAGTGTCAAAATTAGAATAGAAAACGTTTGCCAGATATTTTTCTAATGCCACCGTTGGTCAGAGAGAAATAGTCCAATATTTCCAACGTTCGAAACTTTTATTGAAACAGGCTGTGCTACAAAACGCTGTGTGACAACTTACCTTTGTCGTTCTTTCTACTTTCGTTGTGGTCTCGTTCTGTTTTCATTTTTTTTTTTTTAATTTATTTATAATTTTAACAATTTAAAAAGCCGACTGGCTGGCAGATTATTGTACAACATGGATTATAAACCTCAATTATACTTTAAAAACAATTATACTTAATTTAATGAAGTTACTAGGTATTTATTTTTTTAAGTTTAATGTTTTACCAAGGGAGGTATAAAAGTTCGCGGAATGGAGGGGATGGAATGTGGATAGAGGCGTTCGCTTAGTGTCATACTAATTGGGGACTCATTATTAGTATATAAATTGAGTTTCAGCCCTATTGCGTCATTCGTTTACGAACACTCGCCTGCTAAACAAGTCAATCCGGAAGAAAACTGAAACTATGGAGAAAATGGAACACGTGATAAAATTCCTTACCAAGCAAGGAAAGAACGCTCAGACCATTTTGAGTGAAATGAAAACCGTTTATGAGGAACAGTGCCCTAGTAAATCAATGATTTACAAGTGGCATGGTCTATTAAAACATGGTCGGGAGTCGATTGAAGACGACCCCCACTCAGGAAGGCAAAAAATTGTACTGGAGGACACCCGTTTGAAGAGCGAGTCCCTTACTCGGGGATAGGATAGGGAAATGGCCCTTCTAATCCATTATCCTTTATCCTACTAAGGTTGCAGCGCATTTCCAATGCTTGTGGCGTTACTGGAGTTAATAGACCATGGTAGCCACATACAACCAAGTGTATCGTCGCCAAACTGTCTGAAGACCTATATATATATAAAATTAAAAAAATGTTTAAAATCGGGGACTATACTAATAAATAAAATTTGAAGTGTCTGTTTGTAATGTCAAAAATCTGATTTTAATAAATATACATATATGTATAGTAACAAAAAACTTTTTATTTTTATTTTTTGTGTATCTGTTTATTCTGTGTATCTGAAACGGCTGGATCGATTTTGATGGCACTTTGTCTTAAATAGCTGATGTTGTAAGGAATAACTTAGGCTACCTTTATTTTAGAAAAATAAAAAACCACCACGGGCGCCCCAAGCGCATGCCGCAGCAAAGCAAGACCGTGATCAGCTAGTTCTAAATATACGTATAAATCTGTACGAGTAAGTATACCTAATTGTATTTGTATAGTAAGTATACCTAATTAATTGAAAATACCTCCTCTATTTCTTCTTCGTGTCTGTATTTAATTAGTGTTTGCTGTACAAGTATAAATATTTGTAATAATTAAAACTTCGTAACTCAAATTAGTGACAACCAAATGAGAGAATCTTTCATTTCAGTTCTGTGAGTTTCAATACTTATGTATGTATATGTATGTAAGTAGATAGTTCTAACACACAGCGAGAAATCGAAATCGAGACATAAATTATTGAAGATCTGATACGTATAATCGGATTGGTACTAGCTTTAACCGAACACTTCTATGTACCAAGTTCGTAATTTGATACATTTACGGTTTCATGTTGAAGGTAGTTTTAGTATTTTGGAATAGTATATATATAAGGGCTGCCGAAAGTAAATATTCACGCTTGAGCCCAATACGGCGGGTGTGCATTGTATAGGTATGCGGGATGAAATCGAATTTACCTTAGTAAATGGAATTAAAGAAACCTATTCTATTACTCACTGTTGTGACCCGCGGGATTCTTCGTGGCTTGAGTCTTCTTCAAAAGCTTTGGATTCTTCTCTTTTAAGCACTCGCGACGCGAATCACTCCAGTTTAGTTAACAGGGATAGGTACTTTTAAGGCGGTTGGGTATAAGCGGAATATTTGACACACACAGAAGATACGCCGTGTGACAATCTCTCGATGTCTTAGGGGGATTAAAAAACCATATACACGGGTGATAGACGAAAGAAGACAGCGGGTCTTTCTTCGGTCTTTTCGATAAGCGAGGTTTGTTAACTTTCTTTTAACACTAACTATTTTTTATATATGACGAAGGGTTCAAAAACAGGGGTATTCTCTGATTGGCCCACAATGACGTGCGCCGTCTTAGCCAATCAGAGAGATTCCTCAAGAATCGGACAATGCCAGGAAAGTGGCGAAACAATATAAAACTAGCTTTTGCCTTCGATTTCGTTCGCGAACGTTGAAACATTTATTGGTCATATAATTTTATCAGGAGTTGAATTTAATTGCATCTATAGATTAAATAGATTAGTAATAGTAAGTAGTAAAACATTTTACTGTAGATTTAACAATAAATTTAGATTTTGTTAACAAATAAATAACAGTGAAATAGAATAATGAAATAAATGACACGTGTGCTGTTGTGTTTCGGTGAGTGAAGTAAGGGATGCCAGAGCCCATTTGCCTATCCCTTCCCAATCCCTTGTCCTTAATCTTATTGTAGTCGGCAGCGCACTTGTAGCAACTTTGGCGTTGCTTGTGTTATAGGCGACGGTAGCCACCTACCATCAAAAATGAAACGTCAGCCTGTCTGCCGATCTTAACATAAAAAAAAGATATACGATTGACTTTCTCCTATGATATTTCCAGAAATTGTTAGTATATGTTGTTGCTTAGTGTAAAATTATTATCTAGTTACTAATTTATTTATAGATTTTATTATTACCAGCCATCACATAATTATAAATTCCTATTTTCGCCTCAAATGTGAAAGAAAAACCACTTACTACTTTATTTACTTTTATTTGAACGGACGCCCTACAGCAGGGGTCACCAATTAGTTTCGCTCGGGGTCCGTTTTAAGAAATGAAATGACCATCGCGGTCCGCACATTTTATAGAAAAAAAAAAAAATTATTAAACAAATGTAATTACGGCAATAACAATGCCATTTTCTTTTGCATATCAATGAGAAAAATGACATTTTTTTGTTGCAGACTATCCGACTATCTGTCTGTAGTTTGGAGTGAAATGGTGCAAGCTATTGACATAAAATCCTGGAGATGTTGATCAGTAAGTCGAGATCGAAATTGGTATTGTGTTCTCGCGGTCCGCACAAAATGAGTCGGCGCGGCGGTCCGGATGCGGACCGCGGTCCGCCATTTGGTGACCCCTGCCCTACAGCAATACAAGAACCCGCTGTTGTGTAAGCAGGTAATGAATCGTTGACAATTCGATAAATGCAACGCTACTGCTGTCAAAAGAATATAGCTGATGGTATTTTAAAGTTCCAGAACAAAGGTGCTATCGAAAAACGTAATCGAAATATTGTTCAAGCGCAACGCCGCGAGTACCTTGAAGAACATATGGTGTTATAAACACTATATGTATGTTCATACACATACACACCTTACACGAATCTTCTATTCCGTCCATAAAACTTATGTTTTATGAATTTATTGTATCATGAGTTCCTTGAGGGGTTTTTTCCGAGGATCTTGATGGTTGCCTATAATACAAGCAACGCCAAAGCTGCTACAAGTCGATTTCAGTAGGATTAAGGATAAGGGATTAGGAGTGGATAGGGAAATGGGCTCTGGCATCCCTTACTCACTCACCGAAATAAAACCGCACACGTGATGTTATTTCACGGTGGTCTTCTGTAAGGGGGTAGTTATTGCCGTAAGATGGGCTGCCCAAATGACTGCGAAACGCAGTGTGCCCTGCCCTATTTAAATTGGCTATTTTGTTCGTGAATTTATCTGTCTTTAAAACCTATTTAATGAATAAATTAGTCTTTCCCCTTCTGGAGACAGTAAAATCTTACAGAAAGCCATTTTGGAATGAAATAATAACGGGCGCGCTTTTTCAGTGGATGAGTAAAAGATTCCAGAGCCCATTTTTCTGTTTACATCGTTCATTATTTCTTATCCCACCAATTGGTATCTATCACCAACCACAATCTATCCTGCCTGTTGCCATTATCATGAAGCGATCAAAGAATTAACAACAAAAACTTAGAAGTAATATCAGATATAATCTATACACGAAATGTTCATACATGCCCACAACAAAACTTGTAGTGATACCATCTTTACACAGTCAACTCTATTGAAGCATAAAGTCATATGGTAAGTAATTTCAAATTTGGAATGACGTTTTTGTCTGCTTACTAGTTCGTTACAGTACAAATGTCGTCTGTAGACAACATCCATTAGAATTGTCTCTGCCAATAACAATGACCGTCGCGATGTTAGAATTCCTAACATCGTAACTTCTGATTAGCCAGATGTGATTAACCGTTTTGATATTCAAGTTGAACTTTTGGTATAGATGATATTTAATCTAAATATTGTATTTGATCAAGAGAAGCTTCACAGCTTACCGAGGAAACGACTATGATTAATGGAATATTTAATCCTACTTTATAAACTTAAGTACATTTTGAAATCTAAAGATAGAAGATTGATTTACCTTTTGCGGATTGTGGGTTAAATTTCCTCAGAAATTATTCATCTTTCGATAATCGCATTAATAAGTAGGTGAGCAAGATAAGGAATCTTGTATTGCTTCGGATCAGTTAATTAAATTAACCGACTTCAGTTAATTAAATTCTTTTCTACATATACATATTGAGAGACGTGAGTCAAATGAAAGATAAATTCTCATACTTAAGTATTTTTGATTGGTAAAATATCGGTAATAAAATATTGTGAAATTATTTGATTACTAATGTTTATATTAATAATGAAATCCTTAAATTATGACCCTAATTTAATTAAAAAGAGAAGAAATTATATTATAGCCTTTGCTCGAAGACAATATATTACCCAAACTTCTTATTTATACAACATATTAAATAAAAAACTTAATATTTATCCTATGACACACTATAATTGCAAAAAGACCCCGACTGATTGGCTCAAGACCCTAAATTATAATCTTATTAAAGACTATTACTTAATTAAATTAAACATTTATTATCAAAATATTAATTTGTTTACGAAGGGGGACGTATGTAAAAGCTACACTTAACTCATATAGATAATGCTACTTCACAAACACATTCACACACACATTCACCACACATATACATTCACATACCTTTGCTCGAAGACAATATATTACCCAAACTTCTTATTTATACAACATATTAAATAAAAAACTTAATATTTATCCTATGACACACTATAATTGCAAAAAGACCCCGACTGATTGGCTCAAGACCCTAAATTATAATCTTATTAAAGACTATTACTTAATTAAATTAAACATTTATTATCAAAATATTAATTTGTTTACGAAGGGGGACGTATGTAAAAGCTACACTTAACTCATATAGATAATGCTACTTCACAAACACATTCACACACACATTCACCACACATATACATTCACATACCTTTGCTCGAAGACAATATATTACCCAAACTTCTTATTTATACAACATATTAAATAAAAAACTTAATATTTATCCTATGACACACTATAATTGCAAAAAGACCCCGACTGATTGGCTCAAGACCCTAAATTATAATCTTATTAAAGACTATTACTTAATTAAATTAAACATTTATTATCAAAATATTAATTTGTTTACGAAGGGGGACGTATGTAAAAGCTACACTTAACTCATATAGATAATGCTACTTCACAAACACATTCACACACACATTCACCACACATATACATTCACATACCTTTGCTCGAAGACAATATATTACCCAAACTTCTTATTTATACAACATATTAAATAAAAAACTTAATATTTATCCTATGACACACTATAATTGCAAAAAGACCCCGACTGATTGGCTCAAGACCCTAAATTATAATCTTATTAAAGACTATTACTTAATTAAATTAAACATTTATTATCAAAATATTAATTTGTTTACGAAGGGGGACGTATGTAAAAGCTACACTTAACTCATATAGATAATGCTACTTCACAAACACATTCACACACACATTCACCACACATATACATTCACATACCTTTGCTCGAAGACAATATATTACCCAAACTTCTTATTTATACAACATATTAAATAAAAAACTTAATATTTATCCTATGACACACTATAATTGCAAAAAGACCCCGACTGATTGGCTCAAGACCCTAAATTATAATCTTATTAAAGACTATTACTTAATTAAATTAAACATTTATTATCAAAATATTAATTTGTTTACGAAGGGGGACGTATGTAAAAGCTACACTTAACTCATATAGATAATGCTACTTCACAAACACATTCACACACACATTCACCACACATATACATTCACATACCTTTGCTCGAAGACAATATATTACCCAAACTTCTTATTTATACAACATATTAAATAAAAAACTTAATATTTATCCTATGACACACTATAATTGCAAAAAGACCCCGACTGATTGGCTCAAGACCCTAAATTATAATCTTATTAAAGACTATTACTTAATTAAATTAAACATTTATTATCAAAATATTAATTTGTTTACGAAGGGGGACGTATGTAAAAGCTACACTTAACTCATATAGATAATGCTACTTCACAAACACATTCACACACACATTCACCACACATATACATTCACATACCTTTGCTCGAAGACAATATATTACCCAAACTTCTTATTTATACAACATATTAAATAAAAAACTTAATATTTATCCTATGACACACTATAATTGCAAAAAGACCCCGACTGATTGGCTCAAGACCCTAAATTATAATCTTATTAAAGACTATTACTTAATTAAATTAAACATTTATTATCAAAATATTAATTTGTTTACGAAGGGGGACGTATGTAAAAGCTACACTTAACTCATATAGATAATGCTACTTCACAAACACATTCACACACACATTCACCACACATATACATTCACATACCATTGCTCGAAGACAATATATTACCCAAACTTCTTATTTATACAACATATTAAATAAAAAACTTAATATTTATCCTATGACACACTATAATTGCAAAAAGACCCCGACTGATTGGCTCAAGACCCTAAATTATAATCTTATTAAAGACTATTACTTAATTAAATTAAACATTTATTATCAAAATATTAATTTGTTTACGAAGGGGGACGTATGTAAAAGCTACACTTAACTCATATAGATAATGCTACTTCACAAACACATTCACACACACATTCACCACACATATACATTCACATACCTTTGCTCGAAGACAATATATTACCCAAACTTCTTATTTATACAACATATTAAATAAAAAACTTAATATTTATCCTATGACACACTATAATTGCAAAAAGACCCCGACTGATTGGCTCAAGACCCTAAATTATAATCTTATTAAAGACTATTACTTAATTAAATTAAACATTTATTATCAAAATATTAATTTGTTTACGAAGGGGGACGTATGTAAAAGCTACACTTAACTCATATAGATAATGCTACTTCACAAACACATTCACACACACATTCACCACACATATACATTCACACACACATACTCATTCATACACTCATACAAACATACACACTTTATTGTATTCTTTGGATTTTAGTACGGTGTTGGAGAAGCGGGGTTCTCCTGATACAAGTATTTTATACTCAATAGGAGGCCCCCTACACCTCTTTTTGTACCTATGCTTAAGAATATGAATAAATTATTTTGTATTTTGTATTTATTTGTATTTTTATTATTCTTGGTATAATTAATTTACAAAAGAGCTGATGAAGATATCGTTATTAAGGTCGTCAGACAAGCTGACGGTCTATTTTTTTTTTATACAAATCCCTCCAGCATCATGCGCTGAAGCCTGTTTCTACTTTACTCGTGCATACCAGTTCTCGCTTGTATTTTTCTCGCAGTTCCATTCTTCATACTAGATCTCCTTGCATTCAATCTCTTTCATACCATGCGGGTGGGATTCCCGCCTAATCCTACTCTAGCTATTCTGATATTTGTTTCTATTTTCTGTTCTCAGGGAAATTAATCAACATCTTCGTGATTTATTTATCAATATACATACACAATTTTCCAGTTGGAGTTTTTAAGATTTTCTGACGGTCTATTTGATGGTAGTTGGTTATGTCGTTTATAACACAAGCAACGCCGTAGGTGCTGCAAGTGTGCTGTCGACCATAGTAAGATTAAGTATAAGGGATTAGAAAGAAAGGAAATGGGCCCTGACAAATCTTACTTACTCACCGAAACACAGCTGCAACATGCTGTTATTTCAGGGCGGTCTTCTGTAAAGTTCTGTGGTTCTTTTCTATTCTATATCTCATTTATATCTATTCATATATGCCATATTGTATATGAGTAAATATTGATTTATCTTTTTTAAATAGTGTTAAGGCATACCTTTTTTTTATGTTAAGTTCGGCAGACAGGCTGACGGTCCACTTGATGGTAGGTGGCTACCGTAGCCTATAAGATAACACAAGCAAAGCCAAAGCTGCTGCAAGTGCGCTGCCGACTACAGTAGGATTAAGGATAGGGGACTAGGAGGAGATAGGGAAACACAACAAAAACACCGAAACACAACAGCACACGTGCTGTTATTTCATGGTGGTCTTCTGTAAGGGGGTGGTTACTGCCGCCAGACGGACTGCCCAAATGATTGCGAAACGCAGTGTGCCCTGCCACTACATTCCAAATCCACACCAGAGCCAAATTTAAAAAGTTTATTTTTCAAAGTTGACCATGCCGGGAATCGAACCCGGGAACCCTAGAACAGAGCGGTAAGGCAAGCACCTTAACCACTCATCCAATTTCTTTTAGACTTGTTTGTCGTGGTTTTGCCTAGTTCATGTAAGTTTTTTGTTATTTCTATTAGACTCTAAGATGAAACTAAGCTTGATCCCTTTTTTTTAAGTTTAAATCAAAACCAAAGGGTTGCATACCCCTGAAAAATTCCATTTAGGCGGAACACGTCAAGCCTGTGATATATAAATGGCCCACGTCCAGTATAACGGGACTAAAGCCCGAACACAGATTGATTGTCTTACTGCTCGGTCATTATCAAGTGATACAAACAGGCAATAAAAATGGTGGGTTTGTTCTGTGAGCTAGTGGTTTTGGTGATAAGTGAATCGTGTGCATGAAATAATATTTAAAAAAAAAATGGTTTTAAGCATATATTTATTAATATTCGTTTTTTCTTTCATGCGTGGATTGCAGGATGAACTTGACAAGACCCAGCTTCAGCGTGAGTATAATGGAGAAACCTTTTTCTACCCTCAGCTAGTATTGTATCATACTAGTCTCTCACTTTGTTTTCTTAACTACCTTGCATTGTTGCCAAAATTTCGGATGACTAGTTTTTTTTTACAGTCCACTTGATGGTAGGTGGCTAACGTCGCCTATAACACAAGCAACGCCAAAGATGCTGCCGCACTACAATAGGATTAAGGATAAGGGATTGGGAAGGGATAGGGAAATGGGCTCTGGCATCCCTTACTTTACTCACCGAAACACAAACAGCACACGAGCTGTTATTTCACGGTGGTCTTCTGTAAGGGGTGGTTACTGCCGCCAGACAGGCTGCCCCAATGACTGCGAAACGCAGTGTGCCCTGCCACTACTTATTTGTTGTTTGTGTACACTAGATCTTGCTCAGTAAGTATGTTCACTTATTTTATATTAAGCTCGTCAGACAGGCTTACGATCTACTCGATGATAAGGGCTACCGTGAATAATAATAATAAAAAAAACAGTAATAATATACCTAATAGTATAATAGTAACCTTCATATAGTTTCACAATATTTTACTACCTATGTATTAAATAATTAAAAATACTCAACCTATGAGAATATATCGTCGTTGTCAAAATAAAAACTGCGATGTGCACTTTTTTGTGATTTTAACATTTTGATCTTGGTGAATAAGTTCACTGCCTTATCACACACTTAGTACAAAAAACTGCTAAGAAGGTGCTTCTGACCACTATTTGTCGAATCATGACAAGCTAGAATCCATTAAGTGCAAAATTTACACATTATCAAAATAATCAATAAACTAATAAATATTTATATATATTTAAAACACCAATCAGTTTACATAATAACAAAAATAATTTTCAAATAAAATATTTTTTTAAAATAAACCTCATGTAATTTTTTTCAGGAAAACTTATTTTGTCAATTCTCAAAAGTATACTTTTCGCACATGGCAGGTTTTGGTTTGACAACGACGATATCTCTCATGTGATATCTATAACACAAGCAATGCCACAGGTGTTCCAAGTGTGCTGACGACCATAGCAAATTAAGGATAAGAGATTAGGAATGGATAGGGAAATGAATCACTTATCTCCTTTTACGTTTGTGTTAGTATAACATTTTAGTTTGCCCAATATTCATTAGGTACCTAAGTAAGTTATTTTGCCCATATATATTGACTGTGCGCTAAATATGTGCTCAATCAATACGTCTTTCTTTTGTTGCATACATATTTTTTATGCTTGTCGAACACAATAGATAACATTACTTATTAATCTTTATTTACCACAAATTCACTCCAGTTAGTTTTATAAATTGAAATCTCTACGCCACTACATATATGTATAGTCAGAACATGAAAAACAATGCTAACAAAATATTTTAATTTTGACAGTTCTCAAAAACGCCTTCGATGCCTTCGATCACGAAAAGAAGGGTGTTATAACAACGGACATGGTTGGTACAATCCTAGAAATGTTAGGACACGAACTAGACGAGGCAACACTGAAAGAGATCATCGACGAAGTTGATGAAGACGGTAAAAACCAAGAAATTACCTATCAAATCCCATTTGAAAAATAACGCCACCTATCTTATTGTCAATTAAGAAAATACCTGGGAGTTAATTATAGAACATTCTGAAGGATGTTCGTCATCATATTCTCTGTCTGCAGGTTCTGGTGAGTTGGAGTTCAATGAGTTCTGTATGTTGGCTGCTAAATTCTTAACAGAAGAAGAGGAGGACGATGAAACAATGAGAGCTGAACTTAGGGAAGCCTTCAGGTTATATGACAAAGAAGGTAAAATACATACAATTTTTTTTTAAATTAACAAAATGGAATCATACAATATTTGAGATGTTGCAAGATAAATAATCATTGAGGGATAAACTACTGTCGCCAAAATGAATAACTTCTGGATCACATACTTCATATTGTATTGGTTCCACCTTAATTCTAAATATTTTGAAATTTTTGTCATTTTCCTCATAAACTTACAAAATAACCAATCTAAATCAAATCAAATCGTTTATGTCTCAAATAAACGATAGGAATAGAAAAAAAATAGGACAAGATCACTTTTTTGAAGTCGAATATATATATTATCAGGGTTTCGGAAAAAAATAGCCAGAATAGGAACAATAACGAGAAGAAAACCCGAAAGAAACTCAGAATACCATTCCTTTTGTCATCTTTAAAATAAGATATATGACAATTACAACTACTTACTATACACAAATTACAGCATATACAATACGAAACATAGCATGAGTTCAGAAGCGTTTAAATCCAGGCTTCATTAACGCTTAAATAATCAGCGATTTATAATAACTTTTGAACTTTTTAGTTTTGATTACACTTTTAAATTTATTTATTTATTTATCTGGAATTTTTATCAAATTGCTCGAATAAATTTAGAACGACAATGACATATTGTTTGTGATTATATAAATAATTTGTAATTAAATACTAATTCAATCCATTTGTCAGAGGCATAATAGAAGTCTTTCACGTTCGATCATTGAGATCCAGCATCCACCGTGCAAAGAAAATGGTCAATGATTGACATAATGATATTCTAGAAACAAATACCATTGGCCATGAGAGTTTTTCTTTTAAGTTTTAGCATTGATGGGAATAAATGTCTAATTATGATTATACTACAAATATGTCTTCATTAAATTAAAAACTAAATCTCTACTGAGCAGCTTTCCAGACTTTTTATTCCTTAAAATCTTAGAATTAGAAATTTGAATTTAGTTGCCTGCGAAAGTATTTGAAATTAAAATCTTCACTATTGTATAATAAGTCTCTTAAAATATCGTATTTTTTTTTACAATAAAATTCACATAAAATCTCATTGGATAATCTTCTATACTTCTTAAGAAATAAATCGCTTTCTGCTTCTGTCCGTCTCTCCGCTAAGTTCTTTTAAACCGCCCAAAGGATTTTGATACGTTTTTCACTAATGGAAGAGTAAGAAACGAATAGGTTTGTGTATATAATTTGCAGAAAAAGTCGCTAATTGCAAATCGCTAGTATAATATAATGTCGATGTCTTATAATATCTTGGAATCCTTATGGATGGGCGACAGCTTCCTTTCATACTTACATCAATTTGTCCGCAAAAGCTGTTCTTATTATTAACAACCCTTGCAGGTAACGGATACATAACCACGGACGTGTTGAAAGAGATTTTCAAAGAGCTGGATAACACAATTACAGAAGACGATTTGGAAACCATGATTGAAGAAATTGATTCCGATGGATCGGGAACTGTAGACTTTGAGGGTGAGTATGAGTATATACTATAGGATACATGACCTTACTGAATATTTTTCTTTTTATTGTAACCCAATACAACTATATTTAATTTATTGCTAATTATGTGTCCCAATAATCAAGAGCCTACTTTCCCTATAATCATTGGATTATTGAAATTACTGGATTCCTCAGAAAGTTTATATTACTTGACTTCAGATAGATCTTACTAGAAAACGGAATCAGAATCAGACACTAACTTTTGCTTGCGATTTCGTCCTCGTCTCTGTATAAATTATACCCTATGACCTTCCTCAAGAACTAAGCTATCAAATTTAAAAAATATTTTTTTAAATACGACTTCCTAGTTGATCCGTTCGATATTCTGGAGGTTCGTCGAACCAATTAATACAATGGATAATTGTATTATATTATATTAAAAAACGGAACTATTCTTTGACAAGTGGAAAAACGTAGAGTCAAGAGTTTTGATACGAAAGTGTTGTAAAGAGCTTAATAATTTAGCTGTAAACAAAAATCACTCATAATAAAAATTGTTAAAATTGATTTTATCAGCATATTTTTACTTTCAGGTCTTTAAATTCTATTAAAAATTGTATTTTATATGTGCTGATTTGTAAGACAATCGGTCAACATTTTAAAATTAAAATTAACTACTTGTATTTTGTTTCAGAATTCCTCGAGGTCATGACTGGAGAATAAATTCTTATTAAGTATATTAATAATTATTAAGTAAAAAATAAGTTACCAATATTGTATATTTATAATTCATGTTTAACGAAATAATTGTAATGTGATATTAGAATAGAAAACGACCAAATCACGTTCTCTTGTACCTCTTTAAACGATGAAGGTGTTTTGAGGATGCGTTTTGAAGATTTTTTTAAATATAAGAATTAGTTATAAGAAACAACTGCGCGCTATTTACCTTAATTTTAAAATAATAAAATAGACTTTAAAAGATTTATTACTCGTTTCATTTTTTACACGAAAATATCTGATAAAACTCCTAATAAAATATCTAAAACTCCTAATAAAATATCTAAAACAATGAAACATGTAAGTGCTGCCATCTATTGTCTGTTATAGAGGTTTCAAGTATCTAAACTCTGCAACCATATTTTTATTGGTGCAGAAAAGTGTACTGTTTTGAGATAATAAGATTTTTTTAATACCTACGTTTTACTCCAATTTCTACTAAAAAAATATTATATGCATGTTTACATATGTACGTAAAAAGAAATTAGATTAGTAATTTATTTAAGTAGTTTTGTAATACGCAAAACTATTTTGTGAAATCACGAACGAGCCTTAGTTTAAAATACCATAAAAATTATTTTATTTTAAATTTTTAACGAAACTATCTAAATGCTACTAAATAAAGATTTGAAAGTAGAAATTACAAAATTCGGAAGGTAGGTACCTACTGAACACAATAAAGCATCTGCAGCCATCTATTGGTTATAAAGAAAATTACATCTGCGCCAACAGTCACCCATTATATTATTATTTAACACAATTGAAAGTTTCTTTCTTGGTGCAGAGATGTCGCTGTTTTGGACTTTAACTTTAACTTTTAAGAAAAAATGTGATATTTTTTTTATGTTTATAACCGCACATAAAAAAAAAAAAATAGTCTGCATATAAAAAATAAATTGATTATTTATTGCAATACGCATACTTTACTATACGAATCACCTTGAAGTGTTTAAAAATAAACAATACCTAACCAATAGCATAGATAAAATACTACTTAACCAGTAATTTTATCTATGCCAATAGACATGATAAACAGAAAGACTAGGAAGCATGAGCTCTTCAAGAGTCCTTTTTAAAGGAAAATATTGTCCTAGTAACCTATTTTCTTTCATGAGTTTTTGGGTTAGTCATTTAAAAAAAAAAACTTAAGGGTCAATACGGAGAGAAACGAATACAAACTACACATGAATCCATTTATCTAAATATTTTGTTTCAATTAGCTGAGCCCGCAATTCGTTATAGCGTGTAAGTTTTTTGTTTGTAAACCGATTGGAATGAAACTAACACTAAATGTTACGGGAAGCTTGCTACAATACAAATCGGTTAAGTCGTTTCTGAGATTAGCGTGCACAAACGCACAGACAAGCAGACAAAATTCTAAAAACTATTGTAACATAAGTACAACGTGTACATTTTTTTTAAAATATTTAATGTACAGACACGGTTTGTTTAAAATTTTATTGTATGTGTAGATTGTTTAAGATCAAGTAAATTCAAATAATATTTTTGAATGAACATAAAAATGGCACGGTGTTTCTCATAATTTCTTTTCCCTTTATGTGACACACTCAGTCCAGGCGCAATGTCACAACCTATTCCATTCACAGTCAATTAATAGGAATTCCCGGAAGTTTCTTATCCAAACCAACATATTACTTTATTTTCTAAACGTATTTTCAAGTATACAACAGCTTGTATTTTTACCAGTAAAATCTACAAACAAAACAAGTGAATAAGTATAGAAACTTGTTAAATCATACTGGTTAGTTATTTTTGCCACCGAAACGGTTAGTGGTTTTGTGGTCAATCCACAAACTATCTGGATGGATTCCTTCCTGCATGCATCAGGTTTGTGTGATTGACAATTATGTAGATAGCACACACCTCCTATTATCTATAATGAGTGCATAGTAATTTACTAGTAAACACGCTTATTTATCCACACTGTTACGGAAATTGCGAATACCTAATTAAATTGTCTTAGAATTTTTGTCAAGCAGAAAGCATTATGTGCCAATATATACTACTCAAAACAAAATAAGGGCCACTAAGATTTTTTGTTGTACCATGAAAACAATAAAGACATTAAATTGTTTAACTTATGTAACTACAAAATAATGTTATTGGTTATAATATAGGCTAACAATTGTTTAAAATAATGATCATGAACTGTTTTTTTTAAGTTCATAATGAAATTGGCCATTTTGAATGAAAAACATGAACAAAAGAAATCACCGGAAAAAGACAAAATACTGTTCTTGTCACTTTTGTTTCTTCTTTTTAGTAACGAGTATGTCCTCCTCTCTTAGCAATACACTCCTGAAGCCTCGTATGCATACTCTGGATCAAATTCCTCACGTTTTCATCTGGAATCTCCTCCCAGGCACGTTTTAAAGCGTCAATCAGCTGCTGTTGGTTGTAGACCCCTTGCTCATTCTCTCTAACCCTTCGTTTCAATTGGTCCCACAATTGCTCGATTGGATTTAAATCCGGACTGTTAGCTGGCCATGGTAATACCTCAATATGAGACCCTTCTAGGACAGTTTGTGTCGATCGAGCTGTGTGTGCACGGGCATTGTCTTGCACCAGGATGAATCCAGGCCCCACTCGCTGTGCAAATGGGATCACTTGAGGCCTGATGACGTCTTCGATGTAACGTTTTGCAGTTACGGTACCCGCATTTAAAATGGTGAGCTCGGTTTTACCGTGTAAAATAATCCCACCCCAAACCATTACGTTGGGACCACCGAAACGGTCAACTTCGTGGATGCAGGTCTCCGAAAAACGCTCGCCGCGTCGTCTCCACACCCTAACACGCCGATCATCATTAAAAAAAATTACTTTGCACTCGTCTGTAAAAAGCACCTTGCCCCACTGATTAATCCCCCAGTTCAAATACTGACGGCAGAATATTAAACGGTTTGCACGTTGAACCCTAGTCAGAGGAATTCGAACAACTCGACATCTTGACATTTGCTGGTCTTTGTACAATTGATTACGTATAGTTTGATCACTGACACAGGTACCCGTTGTCAGCCGTAGGTGGTGTTGTAACTTACGGGCCGTTGCTGTACGATCACGACGAGCACTTAGTTGGACGTACCGATCCTCGTGCGCCGTTGTTACACGAACTCTACCTGAACCGGGTCTCCTGGCAACACTGCCGGTCTCTTGGAAGCGATTCCATACATTTTGGACAGCTCTTCGAGAAAACCCAACTGCAAACCCACGTAACGCTGAGAACGTCCTTCTTGAATCATAGTTATGGCTCTGGTTGCTGTAATTGTATCCATGTGCCTTCGTACTGGTGGCATGATTAACGCGAGATGAGAAATGAATCAATTAAAATTGAAAAAGTAAAACTTTTTTCCTAAAATAATCGAAACAAGTTAAGAAGACAATCGGAGAAAAACATAAGAATGACTTCCAATTATTTTTTTTCTTAAAACGATGGCCAATATTTTTCAAATTAGGAAGCATAAAAGAGATCAAACACCAAAGAATTCGTAATATCAATATAATGCTACTTATCAGTTACTTTCAGTTTACTAAAGTGCACTTAAATGTAAATAAACCAGTGGCCCTTATTTTGTTTTGAGTAGTATATATACAATGCCACCCTTTAAATATACAATATAAAGGGTGGTAGACAGGCTGACGGTCTTGGTGATGGTAGGTAGATTCGCCTAAAGACACAGGCAACACCAGACGGGTTGCACCCTGTAGTAATTTGTTTATGATTTTTTGTTCATTGTTTTAAGAAAACCATATTGTAGTTAAGCACCTCAGAAGGGAGATTGTCCCAAAGTTCGCGCGTCCGCGGGGTAACATCCGATTTGTAGGCATACCATAGAAATTGGCTCCGTCATCCATCATTCACTCATCGTAACACAATAGCTCACGTCATGCTATTATTTCGCCTTGGTCTTCTGTAAGAGGGTGGTTTCTGCCCCCAGACGGGCTCCCCAAATGACTTCCCAGATCCAGACCAGATAGCCAATATGTTATAGAAGACGCTATAAATGGACTATAGGCTTGCCTGGCGATCTTCATATAAAAAAGGAAACAATTATGACGACCATCAGAATTATGTAACTATCAATTTTATAAATTACTAGTGACCCGCCCCCGGCTTCGCCCGGAATGCAATTTTTATATATAAAAACAATTCCCCGTTTATCCCTCTTTCCATTAGCGAAAACCGAATTAAAATCGGTCTACCCGTTCACGCGTGATGTCGTGACCAGGAGAAATGGGGATTCATTTTTATATATAAGACTAGCGGCCCGCCCCCGGCTTCGCCCGGCGTGCAATTTTTATATACCCTAAAACATTCCCCGTTTATCCCTCTTTCCATTAGCGAAAACCGAATTAAAATCGGTCTACCCGTTCACGCGTGATGCCGTGACCAGGAGAAATGGGGATTCATTTTTATATATAAAGACTAGCGGCCCGCCCCCGGCTTCGCCCGGCGTGCAATTTTTATATACCCTAAAACATTCCCCGTTTATCCCTCTTTCCATTAGCGAAAACCGAATTAAAATCGGTCTACCCGTTCACGCGTGATGCCGTGACCAGGAGAAATGGGGATTCATTTTTATATATAAGACTAGCAGCCCGCCCCCGGCTTCGCCCGGCGTGCAATTTTTATATACCCTAAAACATTCCCCGTTTATCCCTCTTTCCATTAGCGAAAACCGAATTAAAATCGGTCTACCCGTTCATGCGTGATGCCGTGACCAGGAGAAATGGGGATTCATTTTTATATATAAGATAAATAATAATAGATAAGACATGCCAAGTAACTTTTTATGTTAAGTTCGACAGTTCACTTAATGGTAGGTGGCTACCGTCGCGCCTATAAGATGAGCAACGCCATAGGTGCTGTAAGTGCGCCATAATAGGATTAAGGATAAGTTATTGGGAATGGATAGAGAAATGGGTTTTAGCATCCTTTACTCACTCACCGAAACACAACAGCACACATACTATTATTTCACGGTGGTCTTCTGTAAGGGATTGGTTACTGCCACCAGACGGTCTGCCCAAATGACTGCTAAACGCAGTGTGCCCTGCCACTACTTTAAAGATCCAGACCAGAACCAACTTCGAAAAGTTAATTTCCAAAGATGACCCTGTCACCCTGGACCTCTGGGACCCCTGGTATAGAAAGTTAAGGTAAGCATCCTAATCACTCATCTAACAAGCTCGTCAACTTAAAACGTACTTAACGTGACAATAGCTTGTTCGACAATTAAAATTTGTAATCCCTTCACTGCAATCACTTACCACATCGGATCCTGTTTAAATACTGGCTCGCTTTTCTAACATGTGTAATCCAATCTAATCGAGTCCCAGCAATTGAGTGTTGGTTGAATTCATCGTCACGCACACGCCTTAATGTCTCAATTACTCAAATCGACAGGCAACCGCCACTGGACTGGAAAATGTATGGTAATACGTGAAAAACATCAGTGTCGAGTATTGATTACAATCATTTTACAGCAAATGCAAACTGTTTTGCCGCTTTAACAAATAATTTTATACGTATTTTATAATTTATATCTTACATTCAACAACGTGGAGCCTTGTCAACTAATTCGTGCCTCTAGCATAAATTATGTTCTTTAGTTACTATTTACTTTTATCAAGAATTTTAATGGCTGCAACAATATTCAACTGATTATTTATCTTTTGAGCTCCCAATGACCAGTTAAGTATCTCTATGCAATCGACTAACCTGAGTTTTTTTTGTATTTATATTCAGATAGAAATTACTCTTTTGAACCACAAAATTATTATTATTATCCATTTTACTGCTAACTCGTCTCCCCCTCAAAAAGCCAAAGTGGGAGGGAGACCGTGTTACCGACAGAAGCACAGTCGGTCGGGGCTTAGGGCGATAAGGACAGAAATCAACGCACGATCCGGGCGGTATTATTATTATTTTATTATTAAAGATAATAACTTTTTTTGTGGAGTTTCTATTACTTTAACGAAAATTCTAATTAATACAATTGGTTCTTCACATGTTTAAGTATAATATATATTTTTTTCAAAGCAATTGTCTCGTCTATTTCTCGTAACATCTTCATTAAACAATGGATATTTTTAGTATTTAGCGATTGTCTCCACCTTAAAATGTTTATTCAAGACGTCGACATCGACACCTTTTTTATAATATTAATAACCCGTATTATGAGTAACCTGAGTTACAATAATGAAATTATGTCAATGTAATTAAACCCAAAATGAACTCAAGATGCAAAATCTAATTTTTATATTGCTATCTTATTAAATATTTATTTATATAAGTAAAGTTAATCTTTTAAAAATATATTATTAATTTTTATAACTTTTTCTTATATGTAAAGGTTGCAGGTATGCTGACAGTCCACTTGATCCATACACTAGTCTACAAGCTGCCGCATTAGACAAAAGATAAAGAGGGAATGGTCATTGGCATCTTTTACTTCCTCCCCAAAACACAGCGACACGCAAGCTCTTATTATTCAAACCTTTTAAAACATTATTTGCAAATATATAAGTATATAAAGAATAAAAAATTAATAGACTGCTCTTTGACGTGCCCGTTGAATGAGTGGTTAGGGTCTTCCTTAACTCTCTGTCTCAGGGGTCCCGGGTTCGCTTCCCGGCAGGGTCAACTTTAGAAATTATCTTTTCGAAGTTCGATCTGGTCTTGATCTGAAAAGAAGTGGCAGAGTACACTGCATTCCACAGTCATCTGGCGGCAGTAACCACCCCGTTACAGAAAACCACCGTGAAATAACAGTACCTATGTATGCTGTTGTGTTTCGGTGAGTGAGTAAGGGATGCCAGAGCCCATTTCCCTATCCCAATCCTTTATCCTCAATCCCACTATGGTTGGCAGCGCTGTATTTGCACTTGTAGCACCTGTTGCTTGTGTTATAGGCGAAGGTAGTAGACCTTTTCATAAAAATAAGTAAGAATAATTTCAAAATAAATATTAAAAAAAAAGGAAATAGGTCCTCCGACGACAGAGAGGTCAAATTCGTCATTGGGGAATTATGTCAATGAATCAGTGAAGTTGACTGTCATTAGGTACTTGACCTTGGTTTTTTATATAAAATAAAGTAATATTATAATCCAAACGAGAAAAAAAGCTAAGATCTATTCTTGGAATTCATTTTAAAGTGTATTTTAAAAGATAACGACAAAGTGTGTCATATTTTATTGGGCAAATAAATTCAAGATAAAAATCTGTTTCTATAATGATGTTAACTGATGTAGAATTTAGAGAATACTGCAAAAAAATTAATGCGAAGGCTTTTCGGTTTGTGTATCATTTAGATATTTGTAGGCATTGTATGACATAAGCTGAGGGGATAAAATAAACTATGTCATGTCAACTAGCAAATGTTGCTGCATTTATCAAAATAAAATATCATAGGAGAGACGTTGGCTTGTATGTACGTTTTAACTTCCTTCTGATTCACGTTGCTTTCAAAAACCTATGTATATGTTTCTGACATTAGAATGCCTTATTGTCAGAATATTTCACATTAAATATTTAAAAAAAAAACAATTTGTCCACGTTGTACTTATGTTACTTAAGTAAAAAAAAAAGTAGTTTTTAGAATTTTTATCTGTTTTTCTGTGCGTTTGTGTACATTAATCTCAGAAACGGCTTAACCGATTTGAATGCTGTTTTAACTTATATATATTGTAGCAAGCTTCTCGTAACATTTAATGTTTGTTTCATTTAAATTCGTTTGCAAACTAAAAAAAATACGGGCTATACCGAATACCACGCGTACGAAGTTGTCTTAAATAAAATATTTCGATGTGCGTTTTTGATCTCATGATTTAATATTTCAAATTTATATGTAGTACCCATCATCGTCATCATCATAGAGTGAAATACACGGCCATTTTCCATATGTTTTTACGCTTAATGGGCTGACCAAATTATGTCTACAGAACCCACTGGATCACATAAGTCACAGTAGAAAACCAATATTGGAGACACTTGTCTTGAAGTTTTGTCCGTTAGGTGACATCTAGCTGATCTGGAAACATAAAGAACAGTGGATACGGGCAGAGGAAGTCCTTGGTGGAAGCCTGTGCCCGGCAAGGTTACGATCTGCTGATATGGCCAGAGTACCTTCACTTTCGGGTACGCCGAGGTTCCGACAAGGATCGCAGTCCTCCTCACCGCATGGACAGCCGTGGCGAGTCGTGTCTCAACGTTCCTGTGATCTTGCCCATCTATGGCCACACTAGACATTTCCCAAAGTTAAAAAAAATGGGTGACGTTATATTTACTATTACATTTTGTACACCTACCATTTTATTGAACGAAGGTACAACACCAAATAAAGTAGTCTAACATGCTAAGTATTTTTAAGCAGTACTAATCTCTTCATAAAATCTCTATTACCACTGAAGGTCGAAGATTAGGCTGTCAGTTGACACGATCATTCAAGGTTAACAGTTTGAGACTATTTACCATGTCAAACCAATAGCAAAGATTGCATTTGAACTGGTTTTGGTGGTACCGGTATCTCAAAGTAATTAAACGCCCGATGACCTCGGTTCGATTCCCTATTCAAACTCTCTCTTGAGATTTCAAATACAAACACTTTATTCGCCATACATATGTACTGAACAATATTTTTGCGTGAGACAGCGTGATATATTTTTAGCATTATTATTTCTACGCTTTTAATTTTATTATCCCTACTAATATTACAAATGTGAAAGTAACTCTGTTTGTCTGTCTGTTACATTTTCACGCAAATTCATCCAGAAAAAAGTACTGTTTCTGAGGGATCATCTAACGCCTGGCAAAGCTATAACTGCAATAAAGATATTTAGTCAGACGTTATTTTTTTACTTTTCAACGCCGGCGAAGCCGCAGTAATCGGCTAGTATAATATAATAAAAACTTCAGTATATTATGAACAATTAAAGGTAGTTCGCGTGATGCGACTATGTGATTCTCAGTAGCACTACACTCAAAATCGATAAGGTATATAAAGTTCGAACGAATTAAAGGCTATTTATATAATTATAACAATTAAAAATAATTCAATCCATAGACGTTATTAATATTTATAAGGTCATAAATTTCATAAGAAATACAATAAATTCAAACAGCAGGGAGCAGCGCACTTGGACCCCTTCTGGCGTTGCTACGGTAACCACCTACCAAGTGGCCGTCAGCCTTTTTTTTATGAGGGGAAATGACGTTTACGCACTATCCCTCGTCGACAGGGATCAGTCAACGAGGGGGAGTGTGGGACTCGCCCGGTGAAGTAACTTGTCACCGGGAAAACTCCCTAAACCCCCCCGGATTCCACCACCAGCGGTGACGTGCGGGTCTGAGTTCACAGCGAGGCCTTATCCTCGGATCCCGACGCACCGCTACGTTCTCTTCGATCCCAGCTTAGGGTGATGACTTCGCCTCACTTTAAATGTGGCGGCCCACTGGAATGCGTCCTTATTGGGTGTTTCAGGCCGTCAGACACGTCCCCTTCTGACGCCCCGAGGTTATCACACGATGTGCGCTGCGGCATACGCCCGGGCACGTCGGCCGGTCCTTCCACGCCTGAGTGGATCAGTCTGGGGGTCTGCCTCGTGGGCCCGCTTATTGGCCTCTTTTCCACTCAGGGCCGCTTCACAAAACATTTTGACGGCATTCCAGCCGTCAAGATTTTCAGTCATTTCCCTAACGACAGCGGGTAAGGACAAATCCTGTCCCACGACTGCCGTCAGAGCCGCCCTCTTATTGACCCAACCTGGGCACTCCGCCAGCGGTTGGTCGGCCGTATCAATTGGCGCCCCACATTCGTAGCAGGCGGTGGTTCGCTCTTTTCTATCGCACAGGTACTTTCCGAAGCATCCATGCCCCGTAACGACCTTCACAAACCGGATGGAGAGCGAGCCGGCCCGCCTGCTTACCCACACCTTCAGCACCGGTGCGATCGCAGACGTGGTGCGATAACCCCACCCCGGCTGCATTGCCTCGTCGCGCCATCTCTCGAGTGCCTAATCTGTCTCTTCTCTATATATAAAAATGAATCCCCATTTCCCTTGGTCTCGGCAATGTTAACTATACCTAACTTCTAACTTGCCACAGGAAACTGCGGTAAATTGTATTTCGTAACAGTACATACCTAGTTGTTCTCCAAATAGCCTTCTCGCTTATTTCTCGTATACGATGAAAGCAGGCACTTATTGCGTGTCTTTTTACGTTTAATTGAATGTCTAAATTATGTCAATGTGTACAAGTATTTTTTTATTATTATCATTTGAGTAAGACTGTCATATTAAGTTTCGAACATTGTGTTCATTTATGTCGATCGAGTAAATGATTTGTTGAAATCATTAATGCCTTTTAAAACGTTTAGTTAACTTGATTAATGTGATTTATAATTCATTTACATTGATTCTCGTCTATTGAATAGGAAAGGTTGATAATTTATGTCAACTTTAACAATCCGAGCGTTGGTAAGTACTTATCTTATGATAAGTAAGATAATTATAAGTAGCTATCTTATCTTAAGATAAGTACTTACCAACGCTCGGATTGTTAATCTTATGGTTATCCTATGTTATAAGATTTCGAATTTTTTTTACTTCCATCTCTTATTTTGAAGTTATCATAGAACAGAAACAACATAGTGTATTGTTGTGTGAGACATTATCTATATCTATACATAT
The DNA here is from genome assembly GCA_910589475.2 of Bembecia ichneumoniformis. Taxonomy (NCBI): domain Eukaryota; kingdom Metazoa; phylum Arthropoda; class Insecta; order Lepidoptera; family Sesiidae; genus Bembecia; species Bembecia ichneumoniformis. The sequence continues at coordinate 15,651,324 of OU342524.1, read as the reverse complement.
AATAAAATCGTAAAAGAGCCGTGTCTGTAAGTTAAATATTTTTCAAAAAAAAAAAAACATTTGTACACGTTGTACTCATGTTACAGAGGTAAAAAAAAAAATTTGACATTGAAAATATCTATCAAATCCTTTTCGGCCCATACGGTATTTTCGCTATATCTCCAAGTATAATTGAGATTTCGGAACAAGTGTCCCCAGGTTCAGAATTTAAGGTGGCGCTGTACGAGCGTGAGAACTCAGTAATAGGTATTTGGGAGAATTTGTTGTCTCAACTTACTATAATGCAAATAACCGAAGACAGAATGCGACGCAACACATTCGTGCCATTTATTCAACTTGCGAAAATAATAAAACATACGCCAGCAATTCCAATATTTTAGAAAAATCTTTATAGATGGTAACTATTGACATCCCAATTTCAAATGTACATTATAGGTAGAATGTTTCGATCGAAAAATATTTTAGGATTTTAGTCAGTAATTACAAGAATTCAACCCGCGAAAATGTCACAAATTCTACACATTTTAGAAATTAATTATACTACATATAAAATTTATTTCAGTTTTTTGTTGCGATGCAAACCTTCATCTTATGTCCCAAAAATGTGATATTTTTTTATGTATTGCTACGACCTATAATTTGTGAGTAATCATGGAATTACGTAGTATGGAATAAGTAAGTTGTTCGAGTTGGAAAGTGCCCTCTTAATTGTGAATCCGATAGTAAAGGAATTTTGAAAATTGGCTGCATAGTTTTTGAGAAATTTTGAAAATTGTAAAAGAATCGGGAAAAAAATTCTATCTTTTTTAGTAAGAGTACATAATAATATATTGAAAAGTAAGTAAGTCTTTTTTAGTAAGAGTTTCAATAATTACATATATTGAAAAAATGAGGAAAACGCATCTCCGAAGATAGATTGCGCGTCGATTGAGACCTCTCCGAGTTAAATTGGTTAATAATTGTGTCCTGTAGGTGTGCCTTTACGAGCGTGAAAAAAATTATTTTTGACATTGAAAATGTCTCCAGTGCTAACGAACGCTGACGATGTTCGTAAAATTAAAACTACGTTCAACAAGATTCCGTTCAAGAGACAACATTTCACACAATTCAATTACAAAACTCCTATTCGTCTTTTGCTGGCAACCAACATGTATGGGGCTTTTGTTAACACCCAGCAATGTTTCAACGAGAGAACTAAGATATTCGATGTACTTCATTTGGAACCTTCACACAAGGTTTCTATGTTGTTGCCGTCTGTGTCACACTGGTGGCACGCTCCGAGCAGACTACTGATGACCGCTTTCATACGAGACAAATTCATCAACGATCTCAAAGTTATCTCGACCACCGATGAGTTTCATGATGCTCTTAGCAAATTTCACATACGTGATGTTGTATAAGGTTTCGCTGCAACTAGAGACAAGATGTTGTCAGGCACCAAGGAAACTAGCGATGGTTTGGTGCCTACGGTGTTTAAAGCACGAGTGATTAATAGACAGACAACACCGAGTAAAATTAACACGCCTATTTCATTATGTGACCCAAACGACCCTAAAAGCATGAAACCAGTCTCATGGAAGAAATTAGTTCTGAATCCGATTTATATTCACAGTTTGTGTGTATTGTCAGTGAGCGGATTCAAGATTACGCGAAGCGGGTTGACGATTGACATTACTGTCGACGGTCTGTACTATCTGCCGATACCAGAAAAACGGCCGAAATCGTTGAAAATGACAGGAGATGCCAGATTTTTCGCTGAACGGTCCAAAAAATCGTCTTTCGTGAAATCCTGTCCAGAATCCTTGTCTGTGTATCAGTTGAAGATACACCTTCAACTGACAAGGATTCTGGATGTTTCAGTGGCACAAGAAAACTTCTAGATTTTGATTTGTAAACTTCGAGTCAAGGCACTTATTGTAATTTCTTATTTGACTTCTTATTGTATTTCATTCAGGGCTTCATTGAATTATTTAACAAGATTTTTGTTATGTGCATGTTAAAAAAGTAAAAATTCTTTTCGCAAAATTTGTTTTATTCTTAAATTCATTTTCAATCCCCCGAAGATTGCGGGAACTGCAGGGTCTGTGGATTTTTTAGAATTTTCCTCTGTTTGTCTATTCGTTTGTGCACGTTAATCTTAGAAAGTGCTTAACCGATTTGAATACAGTTTTCAATAATGTATTGTAGCAAGCTCATTGTGGGCAAGAACCATTTGTTATCTTAATAATTTTAAATCTATTTAATATTAATTACTTCAGCCCGATATTGCTTCCTTTGCTTCTACTTGAGTTAAAGAGCGCGTACTTCTCCTCTGACGAGGTGAACACGGTTTGCTGACATTCCCATGACTAAAACCACAAACATTACTATATTATTAGGTTTATGAGGCCCAGAAATCCTATTACGTTAAGATTGGCCGGATAACAATCCATCTTCACGTCTTTGTCTTCCATGTAATGTTAGAAAGAGAAAATGAATATATTTAAAGATGCAATAGACGCAATTACCTACAGAGACTATATACGGCAGATAATCTAGAGGCACCTGTTGTATGCATTTCTATTCATTTATCCAAACTCATATTAGTGTAACAGGTACTATGCTACACTCCTATAGATTCTTCTCTCATCTAACTATTATAATATATTTACTATTAAAATAACACATTAGATATTTTGGCAGTTTTTAACAATTACCTACGACCTTACAATATATAGACCCAACTATTGACCTTGCAAACAGGTTTCAAGTCAGCGTTCTATGGAAACGAGCTTGCAGTTTCTTTGCGTGACATTCATAACGAGGAAATTCATAGGAGAGTAAAAATTATTGACAAGCAAGGCTTACAGTATTATCGAGCCTTTTTTTTAATTAAAGATGGGTTTGCCCTTTTCAGCCTTTTCAAGCCTTTTCAGCCAACATCATGTTGATCGTATAATCAAAAATAGTTGATTGATGGGAAAGAGTGTATTCCACAACCAAAGACAGTGGGACCACCGGGTACTCAATTAAAAAGGTCCTTCTGTCTTAAAAAGGCTTCCGTTTTCCATCTTTTGCCTCTTTTGATGCTTCTCTTGATGTCATCGTTCCAGAAAGCAGTGTGACAATGATATAATAAATGAGGCGGGCAAGAATTGGAAAGGAACGGGTTGTTAGCCACGGAGAAGGCCTGGATCTTGGTAGACGAGACAAATGAAACTGATACCTATAGAGACTGTCAAAAAACAATACAATAAAATTTACATTGAACAGATAAAGAGCGTTAAATACAAATCCCCATTGTATAGGAGTGCAAGGTGACATGTTGCGAAATTATAAACGAAACATAAACCGGATTGTTCGCGATGATAATAGACGATTGTCACGCTTTTTCATCAAGGGTCGAGCGGCGATGTCGCAAAGATAACCTGCGAAAGTAACCTTGCTTGACAGTTCATGGACCGTCAAGCTTTAAGGAATTTGTAGGCTCAGATACGTAACTACGTAAGTTAACGTAAGTTAACGATACGTAAGTTTAAACATATTTTTTTTATGTTAAGATCGGCAGACAGGCTGACGGTCCACTTGATGGTAGGTGGCTACCGTCGCCTATAACACAAGCAACGCCAAAGCTGCTGCAAGTGGGCTGCCGACTACAGTAGGATTAAGGATAAGGGATTAGGAGTGGATAGGGTAATGGGCTCTGGCATCCCTTACGCACTCACCGAAACACAACAGCACACATGCTGTTATTTCACGATGGTCTTCTGTAAGGTGGTGGTTACTGCCGCCAGACGGGCTGCCCAAATGACTGCGAAACGCAGTGTGCCCTGCCACTACTTTCCAGTTCCATACCAGAGCCAAATTCGAAAAGTTCATTTTTCAAAGTTGACCCTACCGGGAATCGAACCCGGGAACCCTAGAATAGAGCCTTAAGGCAAGCACCCTATATAACCACTCATCCAACGGGCTCGTCAAATTTTTGGTATATTAAGTTAAGCATATTATTGGTAATTTAAGCATATTTTAAGGTACCTATAGTTATTTTATTTTAATTAATATCAACGATGAAATGCTTTCGGCCGCCATTACAACTGTTTTTCACAACCGGTTGCCTACGAGGCAACTAGTCTCGTAGGCAACCGTTTTTCAGTCTTTCACGGCAACCAGTGATAAAAGAATGTTTATTCTTGTTACACAACCAGTTGCTAATAATACTGAGTCATAAAAAAATTTATATAGGAATTATTTTTATTAAATTATTGACTGCGAAACATAATTAAATCATACAAGATTAATCTATAAATAAATTATAAGCTTATACACACTTTTGAATATAATTTAAAATAAAGGACACAGACCGCGTAAACGAATAGAGGGATGTTATTGGCTAAATTATAAAGGTACTAATATTTGTGATACCTACTAGTACCATTATTAATAAAATATATGCTCCATACAAATTATAATCCGCCCTAGGAGTGAAAGAGATGGAAACATTAAACCCAAACAACATCAAATCTTTAGGCATTGACGTACATAAGGCCGATTATAAGATCCAAAGCATTTGTCCAGTTTGAAAATTAATATTATGTTTTCTTACTAGTCTAAGGGCTTGTTTCACAATGTCCGAATAAAGTAACAATTAGGCTATTTGTCGATTAACTGTCCAGTAAAGGCTTTGTGTGCGTTTCACAATCGTTGATTAGCGCTATTCAGTTGTTAAACTGCCGAATAAGTTATAGGTTAGATCATGTGGCCACTATCATACTTAACCGACGAATAGCACTGACAGTTGACATATTGTTTTTACATTTTGCTATTATTCAATAAGTTTTCAATTAAAATGGATATTTACGAGACGATGGAAGATGAAAACGATATTTTTTTATCTCCTTTCACGTTTTCACATTTCTGGAACATTTCTTTTTATAATATTTGGGTACCTATATAATCACTGTCATTATATTTATATAATGCCATTCATTATATATATATAAACTACGTTTTATAATAACGTCTTCAATATTGTATTACCTTAAAAATTTCTAATCGCAATAACAATAACAAAACATAAAGAACGTTCAGTAACACAGAATATAGAAGAAACGTTTCGTTACCTGCAAAATATGCTTCGCACCAAAGTATTCTTTTAGTGTTTATGTAGCAAAAATATTCTTTATATAGATTGAAACGATGAAACCGGTAACATTCATAATTATTTTATCAGAAAAAATGCAGTTATTTAATTTGTAATAAAATTATGGCATAATAATTCGTATAACATTAATCAACGCTCGAAACGGAACGAAAAAATAAGACGTTGCCAACTCGCACATGTCGACTACCAAATCAGCAGATTTAGTTATGAGTTGGATGATTGTGAAACGCAATGCAAGTTAATGGAAGGATTTATCTGACAAGTATTTTATTCGTCGAATTACTATTCGGGACTTTATTAGCACATTGTGAAACAAGCCCTAAGAAGCCCTTCTTCTTTGTAAGAAGGTATCACTATATTCCACCGTGTCATACCATGGGCAGGACTTAACGTGTTTGAAGATCGTTTGTCATACCTACTTATTATATTACTTCTTAATTTATCGAATTATCCGAAAGTTTTTCACGTAGCTTAGAATTCGAAATGTTTCTCTGAATATTTATGGAAAAATCGACTTTATTCAGTAATATAGTTATGATTAACCTTTTTCGCATTACTTTTATAATTTTCCTGATCAATTATGAAAATAAAAGTTCCGGAAAATTAGCTTATACAAATAAATGTCATACTTTTACAAATAAACGTCGCAAGTTTGTTTAGCTTTCGCAGAACCTTTACATAAGGGCTTTCGGTTGCACTAAACGGGTAAACATTGTGGTAATAAATAATAGGTTTTAAAGTATTTAGTTGTGAATTATGGCTGATGAGTATTCGCCACTTAAATATACATATAGATATCAGGCCATCAGTTTATTTTTATTTTCGTTTTAACGGTTGAAACTAGTTCTGGCTTGAACGACTGTCTGTCTAACTGCGGCTTTCTTACGGATTTTGTCTGTGTCCTCTAAACCCTACTTTTGTACATAGGTATCGAACTGGGTTTGACCTAACATAACCTATGCAAATATAGGTAAAACTGACTTCTACCTAGTTATTACATAATTACATGTATTTCATTTTGACGTTATGGTTTTGATTTTGAGATACAGTTCCTTCAATAGTTAATATGACGGTGTGCCGAATTAACAAATTCGAAATATCAAGTATGATTAACCTTGTTGTAACTATTGTAAAGCGTTTCAAAATTTTAACGAAAACTTCGACTAAATAATTACCAGTCTAGACGTTACACAAGTTGTCAATGCCTCTGAAAATAAATTGAACGAAATAAAAACGACAAACTATAATAACCGTTACGCAACTAATAGCGTGATAAAATGTGCTCTTGAATATTACTTCATTGTATCGTATACGCTAAGTAAATTGTTAAACAATATTTAACATAACATAATAATTTGTTGTAATAAAGTAAATGAAATAAATGAGTGGGTTATTATATCACCACTATTAAGGTTTAAGACATATCCATATTAATTAAATTAAAATTGCTTTAGTTCGATTACAAAATCTTTAAACACTTAAAAATACTGATATAATTATAATGTCTTCAAAGCATCTCGGGAGAGCTTCCTTCCGGGTCTTCCCTCGCAAGATCGCTGCCGCTTTCTCAACGGTCGGCAGCGAGAGACAAGAGACAAAACGGCGTGCCTGTAACTGTTAGGTAATTTTAAGATTTTATTTTTAATTACTAAATTTCTGTTTTTTGGCGCTGATAATTTTTTTACAGTATTAACGATATAACCTATCGTATGAAAATATAAAAATAAAAAATGCATATTCCCTATTATACAACAAGGTAAGAGAAAAAAAAGCTTCAGAAAACCCTTATCTTCTAACCGATCTAACTCTGTTAATTTTGATTTCATCAAAAAAAAAGTAATATGAACATAAAATTAAATTATCTACAATATTTGTCACATTTTATTTTTCTAACTCTTACCTTTTTCCTATAATTTAGAAAAAATACTTATTTTTTCTTATCCCTACTGCAGGGCGAAATCAAAAACTTCTTTCACCCGTCGATATTACATATCTTCTAGAAGCTTATATCAAAAATGCCCCTGAGGGACTCCAATTTTGATTTTTTATTAAATTTTACTGAATAGCGAACAATAAAAATTGCACGCAACTTTTAAAAATCTTGTAATAAAAAAATCAGTCCTGTATGTTAACACCATCAGAAATTACATTGCAAAATTATATAAGCTTATAAAGAATTTAAATACGTGTTTGTATTATAGTGTAATGAGGTGGATGAGTAGGTAATATAGGCATTTAAATTAGAAAGTATTTGGAACACATCAACCGCCTCAATTAATAATTATTAACGACTCGTTTGACACTTCTAAACAGTGTTGCCATGTTATTCGTTACAAGTTATATGGTATCATTTTTTTAAATAAATAAAATAAGTATGTTATGTTTATTTATTTTTTGTTTATAAGATGTAATTTTTTCTGTACTTTATGAGTGAGTGTCGTGGCAGTTGACAAACAATTCACTCCGCTTTGCTTATCTAAGGAGAACTGGCGCAAACCAACAATATTGAGCACTGAAAACCGCAGGGAGTTATGGAAGAGCAAGGAATTACACGGGCAGTTCTATCGAGCCCTTACAGGACCCGATGTAGATCCGCTCGCTTCGGTAAACTGGCTACTCTTCGGTGACCTCTTTGGGGAAACCGAAGGTTTTGTCTGTGCAATAGCTGACGAAGTTATCCAGACGGGAAATTACCGGAAATAGATTCTCAAGGACGGTACGGTGGACATGTGTTGAGCATGCCACCGTCCCGGAGAATCATTGAGACATTATCTCCGGTTGTTCTCATCTCGCTAACGGCGAGTATTTACACATACATAACCAAGTAGACAGAATTATTCATCAACAACTTGCTCTTCATAATCACCTTGTTGAGTCTGTGGTGCCATATTATAAATATGCACCTGCGTCCGTTCTCGAAAATGGTCATGCCACGCTTTAGCTTGGGCCTTGCCCCGCTATTAGCGGATATCTAATTTTTAATTTTTTATAATAGTTATTGTTTATATATAATAATAATAATCAAGCTCATATTTTATTATTTACATTATCATTTTGACAGTTTAAACTACTAACAGGATGAAAATTGCTTCTTTTTCTTATCGTTGATACATATCCAATAATAACGGATATTTTCATATTTATTGTAAATATCGGATTTTTGCAAATCCTGCGCATTTATATTAGCAGTTACATTAGTTATTATTATCCATTATTATTATACATTATTATCCACGGAACAGTCAACCTATTATTATCACCTTCAAGGGACTGAACTGAAACTATGAGGAAAATTCTAAAGGTTGTACTTGTTTATCACACATCATACAAGAAACAAAATCGTATTCCGATATTCAAAACACCTACTTGCTGACAAAGTTGACAAAAATTAAATTTAAAGGTAATATAAAACATTATGATGGCAACATTTTTCTAGTCAGATTATTGCAAAAATTCCAACATTAGATAATAAATTAGAGATGGCCAGTTGATGGATCTCAGATTATTAGTTTGTTACTAGATGTTTTGTAATCTAATAGAATTGGGCTCGGCTAAGTCAGTCATGCCTGACACCCGAATAAACTACATAATATTCCATCCATTTTGTTTGTGTTTTATTTTAAACTAATTTAATGACACAATGTTATACCAATTTATAACGAAACTGAAACATAATTAGATTTTTATGTAATAGCTTTAACTTTTACATTCAGACTTCACGAATAATATTTCTATCAATACTATCTTCATTGGGCCCAGTTACGACGTATAATAATAGATGTAATAAAAAGAAATCCATTATTTTTGCATGAAATTGAAACCTTTATTTAGCATAGTTACAATGATCCGTTTTAAAGGTAATTTCATTATGCCTCTCTCATAGAAACCTCTCTTTAATCGAATTTTTCACCAGCAAAATCGTTCGCCATAAACAGAAACATATGGTAATTACTTGGTGTCAGGTCCAGACTATAAGGTGGATGTACAAAAACCTCCCAACCAAGCTCTCGGAGCTTCAGGCGAGTCAATATCGATGTGTGTGGCCTGGCGATGTCCTGATGGAACACAATTCCTTTCCTATTGGCCAAGACTGGCCGCTTCTGGGCGATTGCTTCCTTCAGAAGGTCCAATTGTTGAAATTGCAGGTCAGAACTAAGAGTTGTGTCGTAAGGGAGCAGCTCAAAATAGATAATTCCCTGCCATTCCCACCAAATACACAGCAAAACCTTCCTAGCTTGGTCAATCCTAACTTGACCACCGTTTTCGCCGGCTCAGCGCGATTCGACCACAACCGTTTTCGCTTAAAGTTGTAATAAGTGATCCACTTCTCATCACCAGTCACCAATCGCTTCAGAAATGGGTCGATTTTGTTGCGATTTGTAGCGATTCGCAGATAGAAATTCGGTTCATGATGTTTTTTTGGGTTAACTCGTCTGGTACCCATACATCGAGCCATTTTTATATCCAGCTTTATTCAAACTGTTTTTTTGTGCAATCTTTAACTCTTGGGCAATCGAAGCTGTGCTTACATGACATTCGGAAATTGCCGGAACGGAATCGACGAAACAAAATTGCGCGTGATTGGCTGTTACATTATCAGGACCAACATTTTCAGCCGCCTCACTCGTGTTTTCGCCTTTATCGAAGAAAAACTGTAAATATAGCGCATTTTCTCTTTGCTAGTGTACATCTTTGACGAACGGTTAAACAAAATTGAGTTAACTAATCACAAAATTTTAGTAGTACGAAATATCTTTCTAACGCCATCTAGCGTAACCCGATCGGACTTATAGAACGCGAGATACAGATTACTAAATCCATCTACTGGAAAAATAATGGATTTCTTTTTACTACACCAATATATCGTCACCATAAGTGTCGCATTGAAAGTAAATCGGACGGTTCGTTTGTTTGTTGGTATTCGTATTCACATAATATAAATTACTTAGACATAAGTTAAGTGACCAGTATTTAGTTAGTACCTATACATTAAGTATGTCTATGCCTAATATTAAATTATTTAATGCTAGTTTCTGTCTGCGGCTTCACTCTTATGAAAAATCGAAAGCAACTTGTGCAAGCCCGGGGTTCATTTTAATCTTCATATGGATAAAGTTTAGGAATTATTTAAAAACTAGCTGATTCCGCAACTTCGTACGCGTGATATTCAGTATAGCGCGTAGCTTGCTACAATACATCAGTAAAAACCGCATACAAATCGGTTAAGCCATTTCTGAGACGCACAGAGAAACAGACAAAAATTCTAGAAACAATTTTTTCGACCTCGGTAACAATATGTTAATTTTTATATATAAATTTGAAAAGTTTATTTTTCAAAGTATGTACAACATTTACAGATAGTTTTTTCGAAAAAATATTTAATGTACTGACACGGCTCCTTTACGATTTTGTTATATGTATTTATTTATTTATTTATTTATCATTTCATGGCCTCCAACGAGGCAGGCACCGAACAAAAATACACAACAAAGGACAAATAAAAGAATAACATGGCAGATGCCGCCGCAATTGAAGGAGGCACAGCCTATGCCAACAAAGAGTCAAAGTAACAGCCCAGTAAAATTAAAAAAAATATATATACATAGGAATATGTACCTATAGACTAGCTGAGCCCACAACTTTGTGCGCGTGGTATTCGGTATAGCGCGCAACTTTTTTCTTTGTAAACCAATTGGAATGAAACAAACACTAAATGAAAACAGCATTCAAATAGGATAAGCCGTTTCTGAGATTTGCTTGCACAATCGCACAGACAAACAGATAAACCGACAAACAGACAAAAATTTTAAAAACTATTTTTCAGACCTTTTTCAACTATTTTTTCATAAATGGAACGTGTACAAATTGTTTTTTTGAAAAAATCTTTTATTTACAGACACGGCTCGTTTACGATTTAATTATACGTATAGATAAGTAGGTATTACATTATAAACGGGTCTAAAATATATTATAAGGAGGTAAAGATTGTATGTAGGAGGTAATCTTCAAAAATTTTCCTCCGATTTAAAAGAACCTAATCCGGGTGCACCGGTTATCTAAAAATAAAAGTATAATGACAGGCGTCAATGTGTGTCAGGCGTCATATTGCCTTACATGTTTCTTCAGACGTTTTAATTAGTGTTGCCCAAATGCAAGACCAAGACGAGACTTAGCCAGTCTTGGTCTTGGTCTTGCGTCAATATACCTGGTCTTGGTCTTGGTCTTGGTATTGCGCTCACAGTCTTGGTCTTGGTCTTGGTCTTGCAGCAAGAGTCTCGCAAGTCTTGCAATCACCTATTAGCCTATTGCCATTTATTAAACACGTTAGTTTACATCTTAGAACAAGGTAACAGTAGGTACATTTTGGGCTTAAATAAAGACCAACCAAATTAATAAAATTAACTAGACAATATTTTAAAGACTGTCTGTCAAGTGATAGGCCCTCACCTTATATGGAATAGAAGAGTTGTAGAATAAAAACAATCTATGCAATTTACAATTTATTTAAATAAAAAACAAAACACAAATTAGTAATAGCTTTGACATGATGCAACTTATATTAACTTTATATTAATTCTTTTGACCAAGAATTAATACAGAGTAACCATCTGGCTGACTCATCACTTAACCTATTTCTATGTTTTCTAATTACTAACGATGCTTCAGAAAATAATCTCTCAGCAGGTACTGAAGTTGCAGGTATAGAAAGAAAATCACGAGCCATCTTGGATAAAATCGGATATTCCGTCTCGTGCGTCCTCCACCACTCTAAAATGTCTTCCGAGCTGGCGGCTCTTGGTTTACTTAAGTACTCCTCCAACTCGTCAATGACTAAGCCTTGAAGACCAGATCCAGATCGAGATGACGTAGAGGGACGTGCATACAGTTTCTCAAAGTCTATTATATCTTCATCTTCATTATATTCACATACTTTATTTCTTGGTGGAGACTTATACACCGAGTGTAGATTTTTATACTCTTTATAAAGTTCATTAAATTTGCACAGGCTTTCTGTTTTAATTTGCTTCCCCCATAATGTCATATCAAAAGTCTGAGCTTTGTGCCTTGGGTCTAAAATTAAAGTGGTACAGTAAATCCAGTTGCTCTTTTTATAATGCTTTAGCATTTTATCTCGGGCTGCTTGGAAACCCAGAACAAGCCTTTCATCCACTTCGGTTCGATTAGGTTTCTCATCTAATTGTTTTACCATGGATTCAATTTTGTCGAGCAAGAGATTGAATGATACAATGACAAGTGGTAATGTAACATATTTTTCTCCACCAAGTTTCGTTGATAAAAGTTTAAAATTTATTAGAAACTTATATATTTTTTCGAGTATTTGCCATTCAATTTCTGTGATTTGAAAAACATTCAATTCGACGACAGAAGTGCACAATATGTTAATGCCAGTTCTAACTTTTAAACCAAATCCAATCATATCATGTGTGGAATTCCATCTCGTTGGACAGTCGAGTATGGGATTCAGATTTGTTGGCACGCCAGCTGCTTCACAAGCAGACTGGAACTTCCTCTTAAGTATCTCACTTCTTTTTATTTTACTGGAAATACTGCGTAATTTTGTAATAGCTGTACGTGAGTCTGCAATATTTGGCGCATATTCTTCATCTTCCTCAGTTTTGTCTTGGTAGTCTTCATACTGTTCCTGTTCTTCATTGTCAGTTTCACTGTCTAATGCTAAGGTCTTCAATAAATCTTGCACACCAAGGTTCAAAATGTGAGCAAAGCACCGGAAATGTTGATTGTCTGAATCAAAATGTAGCAGTTTGCCAAGTTCACACATAAATTTTGTATTTGCAGTTGCGTTGTCGACTGTGATACCCTGTATTTTATTAATAATGTCATATTCCAATAAACATTTGTGGAAAATCGTTGCAATATCTACCCCAGTATGTCCACCGCGCGATGGTATAAAATCAAGGACTACAGATCGATACTTCCATTCGTTGTCTATATAATGAATAGTGACCCCGTAGTAACTCCTACCAGCAATGGACGTCCATCCATCAATGGTAAATGACATTTTACATGAGTATTGTTGTAGTCGATTTTTAACATGCGATTGTAGTTCTTCAAATCGCTCTTTGACCTTCCTTCTAAGTGTCGACCTTTTAGGAAATACTGTATTCGGACAAATCAATCGAAAATATTCTTGTGTATCTTCGTCATCGAAAAATGAGAAGGGAAGATATTTTTTTACAATCCAATAAACAGTAGCTGTCATAAAGTTGTCACTGCGGTTTTCAGATACTGACTGAAATAAAATAATAAAACATATAACTTAATAATATTATTAAATTACATATCCCATTTCCCTATCCCTTTCCAATCCCTTATCCTTAATCCTACTGTGGTCGGCTGCGTACTTGCAGCACCTGTGGCGTTGCTGGTGTTATAGGCGACGGTAGTCACCTACCATCAAATGGACCGTCAGCCTGTCTGTCGACCTTAACATAACAAAAACAATCATATTAATTGACGAGCCCGTTGGATAAGTGGTTAGGGTGCTTGCCTTAACGCTCTGTTCTAGGGTTCCCGGGTTCAATTCCTGGCAGGGTCAATTTTGGAAATGAACTTTTCAAAGTTGTCTCTGGTCTGGATCTGGAAAGTAGAGGCAGGACACACTGCGTTTCGCAGTCATTTGGGCAGCCCGCCTGACGGCAGTAACCACCCCCTTACAGAAGACCACCTTGAAATAACAGCACGTATGCTGACTGCTCTTGTGTTTCGATGAGAGAGTAAGGAATGCCAGAGCCCATTTTCCCTATTCCTTCCCAATCCCTTATCCTTAATCCTACTGTAGTCGGCAGCGCACTCCAGCACTTGTGCCGTTGCTTGTGTTATTTATGGGCTACGGTAATCACCTACCATCAAGTGGACCGTCAGCCTGTCTGCCGACCTTGACATAAAAAAATATAGGTATATACGATACATACAAAGGTAAACAAATAAATACCCGTTGGTAGAAGTAAAAAAAAATTGTTTTGTTCGGCGAACAACAGCGACTTTATTTAGGTAAATTACTGTAATTAATTAAGTAGGTATTTATGTAATATATTTTTTCTTACCTGTCTACTTTTTCCAGCGGTTATTAAAAATCTTGATATATCTCCACTTAATGTGGGTATTTGCGATTCCTTCGCGTGAAAAGATAGTAGATGCTTCCTTAAGCCTGAAGTGTTTCTATTTTTCATTTTAATCTCAACCTTTTTATGTTGGCACAATTTACACCTTGCAATTTGGGACGCATGAATTATTTCGAAAAACTCATCGAATTTGCTTTTAGGTCTTTTAGATCTAATTCTCCAACTCTCACTACTCCGACTAGAACTATTTGAATCTTCGTCACTCTCACTCATGTCAACATAGATTAGAGCAGGTTTATGGGGAAGAAACAATTAATGCACTATACTCGAAGGGAAGCTCAATTGGGAATAAATGAAATTGAAATAATAACTCCTATTTATAAGCACACGCCAAAACACCGATAAAGGAAAGTCGGCATTCTTTGATAAAACAATGATTCTTTGGAAGATTAAAAAATACAGAAGTGACCAGTTATTGTATGCCTACTTAACAATAAAATAGCTGTGTAAATAATATTGTGTATTATGTTCTTCTTTCGATGGAATTAACATTAATTAAATCAAACTTGCCTAGGTATGTTGCCTGCTGTATTTATATACTTACTAGCTACTAGAGTATGATAGAATTTGATATACCTACACTCCTACAGTCCAATATAACATAATATTACTACAATAAATTATCTAATATGTACCTATTTTTACGACTATAATATTTCTTGCGAGGACAACAAAATCTGTATTAGTATTCGTTCTGAGCACCAGTAAATTTATTTTATTCTTTGGAATATCGGCAACCTTTGATGTGCGAGCGGCGGCGATCAAACAGTGTCAAATGCTGTGTCGCAGTCTTTTAATAAAAATTTTGCAGGTACGTAAGTAGTGACTCATTGGTTGGTCGTGTTGCTCGGCGAGATTAACGAAATTAGTAGAGTCGGTTGCTAACTATAGTAATTTAATGTTTTTGTTTGCTACTTATTGAATTTGATAAAAATAATATTTATATATAATATTTTTATAACAATATTATAAAAATATTATATATAAATATTATTTTTAACAAATAAAATAAAAACCGTTATAACCATCAAAAACTTCATTTTTAATTTTCTATTGTTTTGACGTTAATGAGTAATTAAGTAAGTACATGTAAAAGTTTCAAATGAACAAATTATTTTAACTTGACTTTGACTTGTTAATTTAACAAACATGTAATTTTAGTAAGTATTTCATTTTCATAATTTTAATTTTTTTATATATTATATTTGGTATAATCCACTTTTATTAATTTTCATAAGTAACACCCGCTCAGACATTACTATTATACAGACACAGTTATAAATATCTGCATCCACTCCACGGATCCCTTGTTCTGTTCTAGCTTGGTGTAAGCGGACACCACTGCCGTTACGAACAAAATGAAACCAAGTACACGCGTAATTTTGCGGATTATTTTGCCAGTGTTATTTTCTATGGAAAAGGCCCATAGAACCATCAATGATTATGAAATAAGTAATCATAAATACCGCCGACCGACCAATGGTTTATATCGCGTAAAGTAAAAGAGATTAACCACCAAATTGACTGGCGCAAAAACTGTTGCTAACTTGCTATACTCGACTCGATGAGTTTTAAATTTTGCTGAATAGAATAAAACCTAAGACAATATAAGTATATCAGGTTCAGGACTAATATAAACTTGATAAGTACCTACATAATGTTTGTATAATTTTATTGGTTAGGTACAATTTTTATCACTAACCTACTAAACATCGATGCACCAGGGCAATTATCAGTCATGCCAAAATTTCATTTCATTTCAATCAAACGTCTTTGAGCTGTCTTAGTGCTTTAGTTTCAAAAGGTATTAAGAGTCAACGACTTGATAAAGGAATGAATTTACGAAAGTTTTCGCTTTAGTTTTCGTACCCCACTGTACCTTCTACCCTACCTACAAAATTTCTTTCAAATGCATTAAAATTCATTAATTAATTAGGTAAGTACCTACCAAGTACCAATGTTATATAAGTTAAAGTTAATTAAACAAGAGCATGAACAAGAGCGTAGGTAGGTATGAACTTCGTATGTAGGTATGAAAATAAAATTGAAATAGGTATCATTGTTTCAAAGAGATAGTGTACAGAAAAAGACACATTTTTATCTTTTATCCAGACGGCAGACGCAGACGAAGTTGCGTTCAAAAGCTAGTCTATAATTTAATCAGATACCTATGATGTAAGTAGGTGGGTAAGTACCTACCTATCCAGTATCTACGCGGACCGGACACATCCACAACATGAGGGTCATGATCACGAGGGTGGCTGTTCGTTTACTTGCAGATAAATTTTCATTAAGTAATAATTATACCTACCTAATATAAGTATAATCATTACCTATACCAATCGAACTTTACGTGAACAAAGACGCGGGCAAAACGTAATCCATACTTTAATATCATAAATGTGAAAGTAACTCTGTCTGTCTGTTACCTTTTCACGCCCTAACTACTCAACCGATCATCATGAAATTTTGCACACACGTTGTCAGGGATACAAGAAAGGACATAGGATAGGTACTTTTCACCCAGAAAAAGTACTGTTCCGAAGGGGTCTTCTAATAAAAAACTTTTTATTTTCCCATGATTTTTCCACGCGGACAAAGTTGCGGGCACTAAATAAACTAAATAAATAACACAATCAAGTATGCAATTGATTTGGTTAAAACCATGTTAAAATAGATTGTAACTTGCTAAATTCTTTTTTAAATAAATTCATAAACACGTTAAAAGTTAAGTCAATTTTGTGTAGAATCTAGAAAGAGAACCGACAAAAGTTGCCGCTTTATGACAGTGCAAACTAATTTAGACTTTAAACCGTAGAGATTTAGGGCATCATTAGCTACACAAGGAAGCTGCGAGGCAGACATGTCTAAATTCACTTTGAACTGGAATTTTCACCGCGCGTATGTTTGTTGAAAATTAACTTAAGTGCTCATACTTTTAAGAGCTGAATTTGGTTACACATATCGATACAACTACGCAATTGCGGCGAAAATCAAATAGAGTCAAAAGTTGTTTTTACTACCTATTCTTGATGTCTTCTTAATATTAAATTTTTAAATGTAATGAAATCATCTATGTGCATGAAATATTACTTATGTTTATGTATTTACTTTTGATTTACTTAATTATTCTTTTTTCAAATGCAGTAGTCTATTCTATTGGTTAGATTACAATGTCAGATCTATGGCTTTACAATTTATGGATAAATATTTTAATATTTATTTCCTTTTTATTGTTTGAGTTTCCTCCAACAAGTCACCTCAATAGACAAAGTTTGTTGACCAGGCAAAGTTACCTACATTGACGGTACCTAAATTTTTTTTGGGAACTATATTTTCCGTCATCAAAATTTATATTTTGTCATCAACTTGTACCTATCATCTAATTAATAGATCTGTCGGCACGAAATATTTTCATTGTCAATTAAATAAATGGGTCGCCAGGTATGAATTTACAAATTAATGTCAATATATATCTAAAATAATAAATGTATTATCAAAAAATCGTAGTTTGTCCTATAAATAAAACTTTGTTGTGAAAATAATAGATTTGTCCCTTAAATAATAGCTCCGTACTCAAAACAAAATAGTAGCATCTGTCAGCAAATATATCAATTATCGTATCGTCGCCAGACGATATTTTATTCTTTTACTTCTTTTTATTTGTTATTTTGTCACCAGTACAGTAGTTACATTTTATTTTTTCGGTTATCAAATAATACAATTCGTTACCAATAACAGTTCAGTTTATAAATTTAATGAAAAAATGTTTAAATAAAGGGGCGGAGCAAAATTCTACTAGATATTTACGTAAATTATACTATATTATAATTTACGTAGTTATTACGTAAATTATAATAAAAAATAAATCAATATAACACCCCAAATAAATAAATACATCCTAGCAATTTACCGGATGTAAATATAGTAAAACAATACCTATGATGTATAATGAACTAGCTGTGTCCGCGGTTCTGCTCGCGTGGTCTCAGTGGTTTGATTTAAATTGCAAGACGCAAGAGTCTTGCAGGCTTAGTCTTGTTCTTGCTTAAATCTTGCAGGGTCAGTCTTGGTCTTGGTCTTGCTACAATTAGGCAGTCTTGGTCTTGGTCTTGGTCTTGCAAAAATGCAAGAACAAGACCAAGACTGCAAGACTTGCAAGACTTTTGGGCAACACTAGTTTTAATCTATTATTTTTCAACGCGGACGAAGTCGCAGGCAGCAGCTTGTATATGCATAAGTCCAAATCCATGACCAAGCCCGTTGGATGAGTGGTTAGGGTGCACGCTCTGTTCTAGGGTTCCTGGGTTCGATTCCCGGCAGGGTCAACTTTGAAAAATCAACTTTTCAAATTTGGCTCTGGTCTGGATTTTGGAAAGTAGTGGCAGGGCACACAGCGTTTTAGCATACATTTGCATACTCACTCACCGAAACACAACAGCACACGTGCTGTTATTTCACGGTGGTCTTCTGTAAGGGGGTGGTAACTGCCACCAGACGGGCTGCCCATTTGACTGCGAAACGCAGTGTGCCTTATTGCCACTACTTTCTAGATCCAGACCAGATCCAAATTTGAAAAGTTAATTTTTCAAAGTAGAACCTGCCGGGAATTGAACCCTAGAACAGAGCGTTAAGGCAAGCGCCCTAACCACTCATTTTCCAGTGCTATCTTCCAGTAATGTCATCTACTTATGAATGACTTTGAGTACAAAATTTTACTGTTATCTCACGAGAACGTGTATGTTAAATAGTTTTTTTTTAATACTATATTTAAAATGCTTAGCAAAACATAATAAATCGAGTTAGTTAGGCGTCTATGAAAAAAAAGTGACACCTCAATTAAATGTATATCTACTAAATAAAGTTGTAATTGTTTTAATAAAATATGTATCTTGTTAAGTATCTCACGATTATTGACGTGCATGAGAATAGATTTCAACACGTTTAATCTGCACATAATATGTGCCGATCTGCAGATCAAAATGGTGTTACTAAATCTTTGTATTGACAGGTCAACTCACGCACTTGCACACCTTCGCGTATATCAATCAATATCGAGTGGATGGGAATTGCGTAGGTACAGTCAGACGCATAGACCCTATTAAAATAAAATTGCCCTATTAAAATAAAATAATATGTTGTGCTATATTAGGGCCGGTGCAAGAATCTATCTGAGAGTACTCCATTTTTTTTTACTTAAAACCAGTTATTAGGAATATTTATCGTGCAAAAATTAATATACAAAATGGTGTTTATTAATTAACTACAGTCTCGCCCATATTCGTATGTGTGCAAATGGCACTTTTGAAGAACTCAAGCATACAATCGTAAGCCCGAGACTGTCCGTCTCCATTAATTGACATAACAACTACTGAATAATTAATTTAATATATATATAATAAACACATTTTTGGAACAAAATCTCTAAATTGTATTAATGAGTACCACATAAAAATTCATTGTGTTTTTAAAAAAATCCTTGGGACATTTTTAAGGAAGTTTATTGCCAAAATACTAGGGTAGTATATTTAAAATAAATAAGGAAAATGACAAAAATAAAAGATCAAATTTGATAAAATCAAAATTCATACATGAAGGAAAAAGTTACCTATATTTTTTATATAAAGACCGGCAATTCAATTCAATTCAATTCAAATAATCTGTCTGAAGTTTGGAGTAAAATTGCTGTCGAGATCGAAATTGCTGTGTTCTGGTGGTCCGCACAAAATGGGTCGGCGGTTCAAATGCGGACCGCGGCCCGTCATTGGGCGACCCCTGCTAGCCTTTAAAATGCATAAGTACCTTCAGTAAAAAATAAAAATAAAATTGTTTATTATAAACAATTTTATACGGCATGCATTACAGTAGCTTCCCATTGATTTTCTCAATAAAACTTTAAATTAATTTACTAGTTCTATTCACCTGAAATAAGAACTTAGTCGTGCCGATGATATAACGTAGGACAGGACTATAGATAAAGTTGGATCGGGTGTCGTAAGCTTCGCCCGATTCGTGACTGAACAAATGCCCGGAAGCCAATGGCCCACTTCCAATTCACTTTTCGTGGCCAATCCGTAGTCGCAGTTGCATTGCACTTACTTCATTTCTTTACAATAAAGCGTTTCACTATTATTGTCATTGATGTAATTCTTACCACATCTTTACAGAACAACGACAAAGGTAAGGTCAGTGGTGGACTGGAGGGGATTTCTCTTCCATCTATCAAGGTTTGTATTTTTTTAAGACTTAAGATCATAGGCGCGAAATATTTTCGGTAGGTTTATTTACATCAGATGTAAATGTATTTCTTGATCCAAACTCCGTTCGTGTAAACTATTGATAAGTTAGAAATAAAATGAGAAATAAGTAGGTACCTAATAGTATTACGTATATATACTTAATACCTACTTACTCGTTACATATATTACATATATACATTTGTGTTCTAAGTTTTATCCAAATCTGTTCAAAGGTTTAGACGAGATTGAGTACTCTTGTTTTATAGGTTCGTATGTGGAAAATAATTATAGTAAGAAATAAGGAAAAATATAAATAACTAAAAGGAAAACTAATAAAAATAACCAAGGAAAAAAGACTTCAACGGATGACACACGCGTCAGTATTTTCATTTTTTTATAAAACCAAAGAGAAAATAACTACTTACATTAAACCTCCACATTGAGTAACAAATAAAGATGACACTCGAACTTGAGCGGTTACAATCCTAACTAATAAATGTGAAAGTGAGAAGAAAGAACTGTTCCTGAGGGAATCGTCCAACAAAATCAACGCCTGACAAAAATATATGAGCAATGAAGATTGAATAAATGTTTTAAAACGCAAGAAAAAGGGGCACGAACGATGTCGCAGTCAAAAGATAGTACAAAATCGGTAAAGCATAATTTTAATATCGCAACATTACTGAGCATAGGTAAATTAGCGTGGAGGTTAATATAAAAATACATACCTACAGTCTTACACCCAAGGGATTTTCTATACATAATTGAAATAAAATGAAATTAATTAACCTATTATGTACTAACGTTAGTACATAATAGCTCACTGCAGAAACCTTGCTCGTTTACCCTCTTTCCATTATAATGCAATAGAACTAGGAAACCTGAGACGGAACGTGAAAGCAAGTAAGTACCTTAACCACTGTCACTGGGCATGTCAAACTGTATAGATCGAGCAAGACGAAGGAATCCGTAATGTAACATCGCCAACTTTACAACGCTATTTAGCTACGCCATGGCCATTCTAATTACGACAATCAGGATCAATATTTTTGTATATTTAAATTATAAATATTTTTGTATATTTAAATTATAATTTAAACTTTGATTGTAATTTTCATAGAAAATAAAGCAATACACAAAGAATGAATCAAATTATAAGTGTATTGTATAATTAATAATTTGAGATATTTTCCTAAAATCTGTCAAATACCCTAGAGATTTTGGTAATAAAAGTCTTTCTTAATTTCAGTAATTATTTATTTATTTATTTATTTTAGTAAAGTACACAAACAGAATGCAATTAATAATACAAAAAAAAAGTGCATGTGTAAAAATCTATTGCTAAATTGCACTCCTAACTAGTGTACATAGAATAGTTAAATGTAATTTATGCTAACTTAAGATAGTACGATAACAAAACAAATTCAATAACAAATTTCCTGTTAATATTTCAGATATTGTAAATGTGTATATAACATAATAAAATTAAAAAGACATTAATAACAAACACTCTACGTTGTTCGACGCTTGATCAATGGCGCGAAATTCAAATATATATCTTTTAAATACTTTCCAATCTTATATATAAAAATGAATCCCCATTTCTCCTGGTCACGGCATCACGCGTGAACGGGTGGACCGATTTTAATTCGGTTTTCGCTAATGGAAAGAGGGATAAACGGGGAATGTTTTAGGGTATATAAAAATTGCACGCCGGGCGAAGCCGGGGGCGGGTCGCTAGTTTTTAAATAAATTTTCCGAGCGCTAGCAATATTTTCCAAGTAAAATTAATGGTACAAGTTTCAACAGTTAAAACGAAGTAAAAACGTACAGGCCTTCAGCCTGATCTCCATACAAAACCGATTGATCTCCTTTACTCATTTAATTGTAGTAATATTTAAACCAATTTGTATTAAAAATAAAATCAGTGAAGCATTAAATTCGGTTCACTGTTAAAAATTTCTGACAATCTCATAACAATATGAACGTTTTAATTTGCGCAAGCATATTGTTTTGATCAACTCTTTATTGTGAGTTTTAAGAGTTCTTGACATAATTGCACGGTTTAATTGTCGAATACAATGTAAGTGTACCTACTGAGAGCATCCAACGTTTATCATTTCAACGAATGTCTATTCATGCTAAATTAAATCTTGCTTATACCGGTCATTCTTTCATTACTTGGGCTTTCGCAATTTCACATTTTTACTATTGTTAGATATGCCTAATTTGTAAGATTGTTTATTTGAAGTGTAATCCGAAATCACTTCACCTATTTGAAATAATCTCTCAATAGGTATATCTAATATATAAAATTCTCGTGTCACAGTGTTTGTAACAAAACTCCTCCGAAACGGCTTGATCGATTCTTATGAAATTTTGTGTGTATATTTAGTAGGTGTGAGAATAGGTCGTAAAGTATTTTTCACCCCCACTCCCCGTTTTTTAATCGCGATTTTAGTATTTTTGTATGAACAATATCCAAAAAAAAATACCATCGTTCTTCTTCTTCTTCTTTTAAAAATGGCGATTCGGCTCATCTTGAAGATGGCCATTGTCCGCCAATGTCAAGTAAAAAAAAAGCTCTTCTATTTAGACTCCGCCACGAGCTCCGTTTAACGGAGCCCGCTCGGAGCCCACGTCGTGTGGGCCTTCTTTGTCCCCAAAACCAATCCGGTCAGTCGAGCACAGGTCGGTGAGGAAAAAAGCACCGACCCCTGCAAATTACCATCGTTCATTGACGTGAAGTGTCGCGTAATTTTGACACAAAGGTTTGAAATTAAAATTGAACCCGATAGGTGGCGACACAATCGGGTTAGAGAATTATTCTCTGGTTCGGGCAGGACAATGTCTGCTGGGTCAGCTAGTACATTTATATAAGCACCTCGGACAAAGCGTTATTTCCTCATTTGCATCCGGGTGAAGTCTTATTTCATCAACATCATCATCCCGTGTTTCTCCAGTGCTGGATGTAGGCCTCTCCCGAGGCTCGCCACCCCGCAGGGTCACCCGCACACCCGCGATGGCTTTGAAGCCGTCCGTCCACGCTGCGTTTTCCAATTCGTGGCCTCCATTCGAGAAGTCGTCTACTCCATCGTTTATCCGCTCTGCAACAGATATGATCGGCCCATTGCCACTTCAGCTTGTTGATTCTTTCGACTATGTTGACATTTTTGGTTCATCGCCAAATTTCTGAATTTCTGATCTTATCTATCAAAGAAACTCCGAGCATAGCTCGCTCTAATAGCATGCTGGAGACTTTGAACTTGTGGAACAGTTTTGCCGTGAGAGTCCACGTTTCGGCATCATATGTCATTAGTGGCAGGACACGCTGATTGTAGACCTCGGTCTTCAGATATTGCGGCAATGGTGACGAGAAGAGATGACGTAGCTTCCCAAAAGCAGCCCAACCCTTCTTCTGTTAAAGTTGTTTCTGCCTAACTGAATCGTATGTAGGTGTAGGTATCTATAATAGAGATGTACCTAATGAAATTATTTCAATTTGAAATTCCTATTCAAAAACTATAATATATCTTTTTAGGCAGTTAGTTCATTTATAATAATCACTAATCATATTAGTTTGTTGAAAATCTACTTCCGGCTTAATATAAATAAGGAATAACCGCATGTCACCGTCAATCGCGCATGCGATTGGTTCGTGTATTTATAATTTCGATATAAATTAAATATTCCATTAATTTCTCAAGCGCAATCGAACACGCAGTTGTTTGCGATGCAGCATTTAAATCTATTCCAATAACGTATTACTGAAATTCAAAATTGTCTTTTTTGCCATAAAACTGTTTTATGATTTTTGTGTATTACAGTGATATACAATATACAACAAATACAATGTAAATATTAGTAGTGACAGGGCTCATTACTTTTTTCAGCCAAAACGCTTTTTTTAACGTTGGGAAATCCTCTCGGATACACTGCAGCGTTATGCCGAACTCCTACTGGCAAAACCCGACGACTTTTTAGCGCGGCCGTATTTGTGTGGGGTCGCGGGAACGTTATGACACGACATCCGCGCTCCGCCACTGCTTTCTATCGCGGGGAGGGCTGTGTCCCTGAAAGTGGAGGTACGCCGGCCATCTAGGGTGACGCCACGACAGGCGGTAGTCTCCCTTAAGACTACCGCTCAGGTTCCGGTCAGTACCTAAGCACCCCCTACAGAAGATCACTTCTCATGTGCTGTTATGTTTCGGTGAGTGAGTAAGGATACCAGTGCCAATTTCCCGTTCCACCTCCTATTCCCTTCTTCTATAGCCTTCTAAGGTCGGCAGGGCACTTGCAGCACATATGGCGACGGTAGTCGACCTTTTATAAAATAAGGAACCCTTGTGTACACTTCCATGTAACACTCCATTTTTTAACAGTATCTAATTCTTAACACTCTGTTGCATTATTGTGAACCTTAAAGTGATGTTATTAAGCTTTGCTTTCATAGAGTACAACTATTGAGATAAGCAGCGTGAACTAGTAAACTCCTTGGTCTATTTCGTCCTGTGTCATCTTAGCCACATAAAAGAATATTTGGTACAGAATGTTATTGTACAGTGATCAATTTCATAAACTTCTTTATAAAGATGTAACAATTGCATAGGATTCGAGGACAATTGTCTGTGTAAGAGTTATATGTACAAATGTTTTAAAAAAATGAAACCTAAAAAGAATTACATTGTTAAAAAGCTTTGAATCAATCACCAGTGACGTAAGGTGGTTCTTTTGATTGACACACGAACATTTGTGAAAGTAAATCGGAGTGTATCGATTCGTTTAACTTTTAATGATACATAAGATAGGTTTATTTGAATTTCTCTTTTTAGGTTGTTCTATTTATACTTCTTAATAAGAAAAAGTAAATTTATTGAATTATATAATAGACAATAATCGAAATATAATATTTTTAATCATTTATGTTTGAGTATTTTTACACTTTCCTATGAAAAATCAGTACAAGAGGTAATGCAAACTTATGCACCATATTTTACTTTGCATCCCCATCGGCATTATAACCTCTAATTAGATATCCAAGGTTATGTAATTTCCATTCCTTAAATTTCATGATCCTCGGCCTTCTTAGATTGAGAAAAGAGTAACATTGTAAGTAGTCGCATTTTTTATTATTATTTTTCTGTTGCAGTAAGATATTAATTTCGAAAAATCGTGATTTCAGTTCGCAAGAAATTTGACATTTCAAAATCGCAGCAACAGCGCAAACTTTTAATTCGCTTGAATTTAAATCAAAAATCAGGTTGAAAATTGTTCAAGCATTATTGTTCTCTTCGTAATGTTCAAGTTTCGTTGCAACATTCTTTTAATTCTTTTAATTGGTCGATTTCGTTCTTCTGTATACGATTTGTTCCGATGATTTTACCTGCGTCTTTTTTCCCATCTTTTTTGCTGCCTAACTTTTTTCTCCAATTTCCTTCTGTGTCTCTCACAATCCTACTATATGTATGTATGTATATGTTTAATTTCGCAAGTGGTGTTCACTTGTAAATGTAGTACACATTTGTTAATAAACTATTTAGATTATTTAAGTACTCACTGTAATTGTAATAATGTAGTTAACATAAGTGAGCCTAATAAATAAATAAATAAACTTTTAGCGTTTATTAACTTCATAAAAAAAAAAATAAACAACTTTGTCTTGTTACTGGAAAATAATATAAAAAAAACTATATAATGCACAATTGAGCGTGTACTTGCACTAATTGATACAAAACCATAGAGAGGAGACTGTCGCAAAAATTATCAGTGATATCAGATCAGTGACGGGTCTCATTTTATTTCATAAATTCATACAAATATAAAATATGCGAAAAACAACCCAATTATATTGATTTTCAAATTATGCATAGCGACAGCGACACTACACAGTCAGGCAACGAATGTACTTGCGTAGAGCTACGTTCGGCGAACTCGCTTCAGTTTGCATGCTAGAACATTGAGCGTTGCCCGACTGTATGACGTAAGTATGGTTAGACTGTGGCGACCAAAGATGTTGTATTAGTCTGTACCTATAGATGGATCACAAAATGCAGCAATATTTTATTCTTTCTAACACCTTCAAATTGTCATAAGATTGAAAGAGACATACATATATAATCTGTCGGGTCGAAGTTGAGTGAATGTCTCCATTTTGACTATACAATGCAAGCTAAAGTTATAGCGTATAATAGTGCTGTGCATTTTTATTGATAACTAGATATCGTTGATATAGATTTTAAATATATGACGGATAAAAAGTATGGCTAAATGCGTTTCGGTGTACTGTTTGGTTATTCAATATAAATAAAATTTGGGTGCGTACTGGTACTCGCCGCATTGCTATTCGGTTGTATGAGATTGTATGCAACCTCTCGCATTTATTTCACCAAATTATTTCAAAAGAATAGTTATTTTTTGAGTAGAAATATTTAGAATCCATCCTTAAGGGGTAGAACGGGAGTAGGTTTTTATTACGAGAGAAAAAAAACTCGACAATCTTAAAGTTTTATTTTTAGAAACGATATCACAAATTGGATAATCTGTGATATCGTTTCATTTTAATCTGTGATATCGTTCATCTGTGATTCGTCAACATTTTAATTTTAAGACTTTGTTGACGCTTGGGTATCCACGTATTTATTAGTAAGTTTTCTTTTTCTGGGTAATTTCTGAAAAGAAATAGTTTTTGGTTATTAATGATTCAAAAGATTTTCATAATTTTCATAGATTGAAGCATAACTTCTTTATAACTTATAGATATTACTTACTGGTTTACACGATGGTGGTAATTTTGGGAATATTGTCGGCACTGCATACGAGTGTAGAATTTTACGCTGATATCCTTGGCGAAAGCAAGAATCTTCAAAGTTCATTGAGCATATTCTTGTATATTGCGAAGCTCTCCAATCGTCGGCTTTTCTTACATTTTTTGTCCACATTTTTTTTAAATCGATGTCGGTGGGAAATCTGTTATAAATTGATAAAAATTACTTTCAACTTGCAGTGAATGCTAGAAATTGTCAACACCCTACTAAAAATAAATTAGTTATCGATATCGATAAACTTATCAAGATCAGACTACAGCACTATAAAGCAAGACAAATGTCAAATATTCCGATTAATTTTGGTTTTTGTAAATTTTAGTTATAAACACCAGCTTTTCTTTAAATAAATCAACCTTAGAGCTGTGTATGCATGTACAATGATTCATTTTTAGTAAATAATTATAAAAATTTGTTTACAAAACACCAAAATTAATGAGTGCGAGCTGTGCGACTTACCGGTGAAATGATATGTTTCCATTATTCTCCTTCAAAACACCCACTCTACTTGGACAAACGGGAACAGTACAAGCCATTCTTGGCAAGCAACAGATTTATGAAATCACACTTTCAGATTTTTATGTATTTTAAATCACATAAAGCTAAACGCGCTTGTTAACCAGCATGATATAAACAAATATGACGTTGCCTTTTTTATGGCGCGCAGCGTTTTAAGACGTCATATTCGGCTAATGTTATCTCTTTTTAACATACGACATGCAGCCATTAGAAAGACGGGTATCGAGTATCGAAGGAATCTTCAATTTTTATTGTTCCCTATACACTAATACAATTATCTTTGGTGGCGACACCTTACAAATAGCTTTTCTAGAAGGTCACTTCAAAACGAATGTCAAAACGTACTCTGACATAAATAAATCTGCATCTGTATCAAAGATGTGATGTAACATGAGTATTTTGTGGTGCCCCCAAACTGAGCGTTAGATACTGTGTATCTGTGAGAGATATACTGTGTATACCAGTTTTAGCTGGAGATTTCAATGTAAATTTCGATTGTTAAATTAATTTAACAAGCCTTTAATAAACCAACCTTTCATGCATAATATATTCTACTAGCTGGTGCTTCGCCCGCATTGAAAAATAAAAAAGTAACGCCTGACTAAATATTTGAGCAATGTAACGCGTAACATCTTTATTGCAGTTATAGCTTTGCCAGGCGTTAGATGATCCCTCGGGAACAGTTACCTCGATAAAAGGTACCCTATGTCCTTTCCTGCATCCCTGACAACGTGTTTGCAAAATTTCATGATGATCGGATTAGCGATTTAGGCGTGAAAATGTAACAGACAGACAGACAGAGTACTTTCACATTTATAATCTATACTAATATTAATATTAATACTAATATTAATATAGATGAAGAGATTGTTTGTTTGTTTGGTTGAACGCGCTAATCTCAGGAACCACTGGTTCGAATTGAAAAATTCTTTTTGTGTTGGATAGTCCATTTATCGAGGATGGCTATAGGCTATATAACATCACGCTAAGACCAATAGGAGCGGAGCTTCAATGAAAAATCTTGCAAAATCGGGACAATTTATCCCTTTTGAGAACTTCCGTTGCGTGCGCTGCGTAAACGGTTAAAGTTACGTAAAATTAATGAGTATGAAGGAATTGTTCCCCTTTAAAAGTTCTAAAAAGAAGTTCGCGACAGCATAATATGTCTATCTTTTAAGGTTAACTCACTATAACCTTTTTTATGGTAATCAAATTTGTTCTAAAATAATGCATTATTAGCGAAGGTGTTTTTATAAACATGATATTAATCCTCATCCAAATAAATATTGATCAAAAGCATTTAATTTTGAACAATATTGCCCTTGACATCATTTGATTTCAATGAATATCTTAGGAGATATCTTAAATTAAGGGCTTCACTGAGGCAAATGATATTTACAATAGAACTCGCTGGCGTCGGAGACAATTCAACGGGCCTAGAAATGATGTTTTTTGTTTTTACCATTAGAACAACGCGCAAAAAAAAATTATTAATACAATTTTTTAAACTGACATTAACTTATTAATAGGTACAGGATTCATATGCATGCAATAAGCCGTTTTCGAGAGAATTTTCAATAAAAGTCAAATTCTTCTTGTGTTCTAACTTTTTTTGTGGAGTTTCTATTACTTTAACGAAAATTCTAATTAATACGATTGGTTCTTCACATGTTACAGTATAATATACATATTTTTTCAAAGCAATTGTCTTGTCTATTTTTGTAACATCTTCATTAAACAATGGATATTTTTAGTATTTAGCGTTTGTCTCCCATTTAAAAAGTACGCGGGAGAAAATAAATTCGAGCGGTGTCGCATCAACGCGACGCGAACGGCCGGACTCGCTTGATGTAGACACATATATTTTTGATTTTTCAACGCGGACAAAGTCGCGGCTCCCAGCTAGTATTAGTATATGAATACAAAAGGAGACTTGGTCCCAATGTTCGCAGCATTGGTGAATCTCACCATTTGACAAACAGCTTCAGGAGAGTATTAGTGCTGTCGCAGAGTTACTGTTTTGCGAATGAAGTCCGCCATTTCCTCATAAACGTGAAAACGTCGTCATTTTGTGCCAAAATATTTAAATAGTTAAACGTAACGGTCTCGAGTGTAATGGAGATCACAAATCACATTCACCATATCAAGAAGTAAAACCACAAATTACTGGTGTAATATCACAAAGTTTCCCAAATTATTGCATTTCTTTCTAGCATTACTGGGCGCGGTTTCCGCCTTAATTTTCCACAATTATTTATGAACTACCTATGTGGATGGATGAAAGAGAGTATTTGGATTTTACTTCAGTTATTCTGAACCAATACTAAAACTATAAATATTAAAACTAAAAATAGGGAATATGCACTTTTTTTTATATTTTCATACGATTATATTATAATCGTAAAAAATATTCAGCGCCAAAAAACAGAAAATTAGTAACAAAAAAAAATGTTAAAATTAATTAACAATTACGTTCAACGATAGTTTCAATGGTCCGATTAGTTAATCGAACGAACAGGAAAAAAGTTCATGTCGTCTGATCGGTAGGACAAAGACAGTCGGTCGCCGTTTTTGGCGCGCTTCTCGTGACGTCACAGTCTACAATAACAATCAAATTTTAATGTTAAAAATCACAAACATCAAAATGCTTGTTGACATTTCATAGACTTTGACGTCATATCCGAACTGACCGTTTCAAGTATTATGAATTTCCCACAATTTTTTTTGCACTTTTTATTAATTATTTTCTTAACGAAAAAGAAATAATATTAAAAAAATATTTACATAGAACTAATTCTAAAGCAAAAATGTTGATAAAAAACTATTTAAGCCTTTTTGAATTAGACGAATACGTCCATAAAAATATTAAACACCCTTGAGAGCTATCACTGTAGACACATTATACAAGAAGGTACTAGAATGTAATTATAAATAAATTATTTACAAGTAGGTAATACGATAGGTAGCGGTAAGTACCTACTTATAATGAGGAAATATATGAATCAATATGTGATTGATAATGACTATCAGTAAGTGCCTACGTTTCATGTCCTTCACATTTTTTTCACATTGTTCATGTCTCACATTTCACATTTTTTCCCCTTTTCATTCAAATCTCAATTATTCGGCTGATTCATTCATTAGCTTGCTGTTTTAAAAATCTTGATTTGATAAAAAAATATGGCTATTTTTTTTTATTGAATATAATTGAATATAACTATTAGTAAGTATATTTAAAAAAATTAGATTGAGACACGGTAAAATTATTCTCAGTATTTTTCCTTTCTAATTCTCTACATAGAAGTAACATTTAAGGTGCTTGAAGGGCGTTCAAGTATTCCGTAAGGCAATTTTTAAAGATTTTTTTTAAATGATGCAAATCTCCCTCTTTTGAGGACGTTATAGTATGAACTCACTTTAACAACACTGACTACAGCAATGTGCTTCTGCGTAAACACTAACGAATACTGACTACGAAACTACGAAAACAAAATAAAAATGACGTACAATACAGTCGAGAGATTCCCGGTAAAACAAACTAAAAGGGTTGCCAACTTGGGAAAGAAAATAAATCAATCGAGGGATTCCCCGTCAAACATAAAAGTTGTGTTACCAACTTGGGAGATTTTAGTTCCCTAGTTTTTTATTTAAATAAAAAACAATGTTACGTAACGCGTTGTTCGAACTCACCTCCCGCCCCTGTAACGCATCGTAACGTTTTACAAGATTTTACCCCTCCCCCAAATTACGTAGTGCTTGAACGCCCCCTTGCCTTAACGCTCTGTTCTACGGTTCCCGGGTTCGATTATCGGCACGATCAATTTTGTAAATGAACTTTTCAAAATTGGCGCTTGTCTGGATCTGGAAAGTAGTGTCATTGCGTTTCGCAAGTCATTTGGGCAGCCCTTCTGGTGGCACTAACCACCCCCTTACAGAAGACCACTGTGAAATAAAAGCACGTGTGC
Organism: Bembecia ichneumoniformis; assembly: GCA_910589475.2. Taxonomy (NCBI): domain Eukaryota; kingdom Metazoa; phylum Arthropoda; class Insecta; order Lepidoptera; family Sesiidae; genus Bembecia; species Bembecia ichneumoniformis. The sequence continues at coordinate 15,619,476 of OU342524.1, read as the reverse complement.
TATTGTGTTTCGACGAGTGAGTAAGGAACGCCAGAGCCTATTTCCCTAACCCTTCACAATCCCTTATCTTTAATCCTATGTTGTTGGCAGCGCACTTGCAGCATCTGTGACGTTGCTTGTGTTATAGGTGTTACCATTTACCATCACGTGAACCGTTAGCCTATCTGTCTTGACATTAAAAAAATATTTCAAGTAGATTCATTCATCTACAATTGATGTTGTTGATTGAACTCCTGCCTACATTTAAGTGGACCTTCACATAAAAATGTAGGCGTCAATTTGTCTTCTCACCTCACCTCGCAATTGTCAAATCAATTCACATTGAATCGACGGATTGGATATGAAATTGCATCGTGAATAGACACTTTTAAGGTTAGCAGAACACATTACCCAAAAGCACAATAATCTCCGACTCTTATCGGGGTTGCAATGATTGCAATGGTTGCAATTTTAAAACATATGTATTTCCTACTCCCGAAACTGTAATACTAGAATTAGGGGTTTTAATATAGGTACATAAAATATAGCGCATGTCCAATTGGAACATTTCAAAGGAATAAGTTTTTTTGAAATGGGTGCATCTGAAATTTATAAACTATAAATACGGTCATTCTATGAATGCGTTTTTGACATATCTTTATGTCCATTGCATAAAATTCATTTTCGATTAAACTATATAGAAAATGTATTGAATTTGACGAGCCCGTTGGATGAGTGGTTAGGCTGCTCTGAACATTTCAAATAGAATAAGATTTTTTGAAATGGGTGCATCTGAAACTTATAAATAATACGGTCATTCTATGAATGCGTTTTTGACATATCTTTATGTCCATTGCACAAAATTCATTTACGATTGAACTATAAGTGGATAAGTGGTTAGGCTGCTCGCCTTAACGCTCTGTTCTAGGGTTCCCGGGTTCGAATCCCGGCAGGGTCAACTTTGAAAAATGAACTTTTCAAGTTTGGCTCTGGTCTGGATCTGGAAAGCGGGGCACACTGCCTTTCGCAGTCATTTGGGCAGCCTAACCTAACCTAACCTAACCAGCCCCTTACAGAAGACCACTGTGAAATAACAGCACATGTGCTATTGTGTTTTGATGAGTGAGTGAGGGACACCAGGGCCCATTTCCCTATCCCCCCTCGTAATCCCTTATTTTTAATCCTATTATAGTCGGCAGCGCACTTGCAGCAGCTTTGATGGCATTGCTTATGTTATAGGCGACCACCTACCATCAAGTGGACCGTCAGCCTGTCCGCCGATCTTAACTTAAAAAAAATTACACCCGTCACAACTTCAATCATATAATGGCCGGAGTATAACTTATGAAATCTGTTCTCTCTTTCACACACTTTTTATAATATTAATAATTATAGATAACTAGCTTTTTTCGCGACTTCTTCGAAGGCCCTTTTTCTTATGCGTTGAAAAAACAAAATTTCTACGCCTAACAAAGACATAATGTGTTTAAGCAATATATTCAATCTTTATTTCTCTTTATATTTCTGTCGAGCTTTGATTTCTTTATATTTTTAGATGACCTCACGAGAACAGTGCCTTTTTCTGGACGAAAAATAACCTATGTTCTTTTCAATATTTCATTTCATGATGAACGGTTGAGCAGTTAAAGCCTGAAAGCGTAACAAACAAACAAACTCACTTTCACATTATTTAGGATTCTTCATTTGTTTGATGTATAAAAATTAAAACTTAAAATGACTATGCCACGGTCATTGGAGTATTTGCAATAGTAAAAATAGGTAATAATAAAATAACTGCTATGAACTATTCTGAATAACAAAAAAGGGGCACAAATCGGTATCATATCAGACGATTTTTTTGTTGTATTAAACTATGAAACCTCGAACCTACTGTACTTTTTACAATTCATTTGTTCAGTTTATTTCACAATTAGGCCGAATCGAGGTCGTATAACTGGCTCCTAGTTACTACCAACGCCTTGGCTTCGATTCGGTTTTGCTCGGAGGTGACTATAAAGCCACCGGAAGCAAACCGACAGTTACTGCTAATGAAACTCGACAATTTTTCCACACCTGTTTATTCAAATTAATTTAATTAACCCTAGGAATGCTGCAAAGCGTTGGCATGATTTTGCCTCCACACTATTAGAACTGTCAATGTTTAAAGAATTTAAATAAATAATTGGTCTACTTGATGTCCAAAAATCAGCAAAATATTTTTAATCTTTTAAAATATTTTAATCTAATCATACATATTCAAGAAATGGAATCAATAATTTTGTGCTTGTTATCCCCTACGAATCAAAAACCTGATCTGTTTTGAACTAACTGTTATGGGCCAAATAATAATTATACCTATAAATATTATTTATGAACTAAAAAGTTAGTTTTGAGTCTATAATATATTACTTTAAATTGAATTTAACACCTGATTTTAATACAAAGGCCTAATCATAATGAAGTGTAACTTCAACTTTGCAGTTAAGTTACACTAAGTTTTCTTTTTTTTATGTTAAGATCAGCAGACAGGCTGACGGTCCACTTGATGATAGGTGGCTACCGTCGTCGCCTATAACACAAGCAGCGCCATAGCTTCTGCAAGTGCGCTGCCGACTACAACAGAATTAAGGATTGGATAGGAAAATGGGCTCTGGCATCCCTTACTCACTCACCGAAACACAACAGCACACGTGCTGTTATTTCACGGTGGCCTTCTGTAAGGGGGTGATTACTGCCGTCAGACGGGCTGCCCAAATAACTGCGAAAAGCAGTGTGCCCTGCCACTCTTTCTAGATCCAGACCAGAGCCAAATTTGAAAAGTTCATTTTTCAAAGTTGACACTGCCGGGAATCGAATCCGGGAACCCTAGAACAGAGCGTTAACCCTTACCACTCATCCAGCGGGCTCGTTAAAAAAGTAAAATTTATAAAAATCTGGGTTTCAAATAATAAGGAATTTGATACATGTCCAAAGAAATTGGTTAAGGAAGCCTTATTTAATGGTTTCTATATTGACTGCTATTTGGAATAGGTACATTTCTAATCAGTAAGCTTCTAATAGACATCGGTGGAATAGTTATGTCCATTTATGTTAATGAAACACGTTAATAGATGTCACCTGCGATAAGTGTCTGGACGCCTTAATGGAATTTCTATAAGCTTTTTTGTAGCTATTTTAGATGATATAAAAAGCGGGGGCGTATAGCTACCGCCGTATCAACCGTATCAATTAAATGGTACCCTGCGCTACAAGACCCCGCGGTGTGTAAGCAAAAATTCATAAATGCTATCCACAATCTCACTTAAATTTTTAGGTCGTATCCTAAACTCCAAACTTTAGTGTTCAGCGTACGGCCTACGAGTTTAGCGTTTAAAGTCTAATTGCATTGCGTCTAAAACTAGCGAACTTTATTGATTTTTTTTGTAAAAAAATGTTTACCCTCCATTTGGGCTTCGCCTCGGTCAGGTAGAAGAATAGTCCAGTCAAATTACGGCTCAAAATGGGTTTATTAAACATAAAATTATGTAGTTTGGGGGTTATTAGGGATCGATAGGGGGGTGCATTCTGAACATAAATTCCAATTTGAGGGGTTCTCCGAAGGTCAGCTGTACCTCATTTCGCTAAAAACGCGTTTAATTCGATATCTCGAAAACGGTTAGTGTTAGGAAAAAAATTGTAGAGACATTTTCCCTTCTAAATTAAATTTACTAACTTTTTTATCCGAAACTTTTTTTTGTAGCATCAATATTTTTCAACTTATTACTTCCGAAAGGCAAAAATGTTCCTTTTTTTCTCTCTATTTTTCATTTTTCGTCATTTCCTCCCCAACCGTTAAATTTTAGGAAATTTTCCTGATTATCAAATCTTTTAATTACGAACAACGTTTGTCTGAAACTTTTTTTTTCTACTACCAATACCTTCAGAGTTATACCTTACTTTACCGAGTGAAATCGGCGCCTTTGTTCTAAATTAAGAATGCTTAGGTATAAAATAAGTAATATAATATTTAAGTAATGTTAAAATACTAACTTACTTTCATAAATTTAATTAAATAAACATTTCATGTTATTGAATGCAATCGATTTAATAAATAAATATAATAAGTGGTTAAAATATTGTTCTTATTATTGAAATTTAATTAGATATTATTCATGACAACATTTAGATAAATTATGTTTGGTTAAAACGTTAAACATCACATTTTATGATCTTGTTTAAAACTGAAATGCTTTCCTAATTGCTAATTTGATTATAAATTGCTACACATAATATATTATAACAAGAAACATATTTAGTATTGAATTGTACAATATTCAAATGCCAATCTCCACTTATTTCAACATCAATGCAAGTTTCAACTTTTCTGTACGAATTAATCCAACGGGAACCGTTCCACTTGCGGACCACTAGGCGTGGGCAAGGGTTTCATCCCTTCGTGGTCGATGTACCTCGATCTCGCACGAAGCGTTTCAGTTCCACCTTCCTTGTTCGGACTGTTAAGGAGAGGAACTCATTGCCTGCGTCTGTGTTCCCACAGAACTACAACCTCGGGGTCTTCAAAACCAGGGTAAATGGGCATTTACTGGGTAAGCGTGGTCCACCTTCGGCCGCATCTGCACCTCACATCAGGTGAGATAGTGGTCAAGCTCTACCTTGATTTAATAAAATAAATTAATTTAATTTTAAAATTACAGTTTAATTAAGATAATTTAAACTTATATATTATACGTATCTAAGATCAATTAAATAACCATTTAACTATATTAATAAGTAGCTGAGCCCGCAACTTCGTACGCGTGGTATCTGGTATATCAGGTAACTTTTTTCTTTGTAAACTGATTGATTGGAATGAAACTAAGACTAAATGTTACGGGAAAGTTGCTACAATACATAAGTGAAAACCGCATTCAAATCAGTTACCGCATCATCTGAGATTAGCGTGCACAAACGCAAAGACAAAAAAACGTACAGACAAACAGACAAAAATTCTAAAGCCATGGCTCGTTTACGATTTTATTACGTGTACAGATATATATCAATAACGAAGAGAATTATAAATAAATTAAGAGTTTTAAAATGGATAGCTGATGCTGTTTTTCATACTTGTGTGCAGACCGCAAACTATGCAAACTTGTATGCACAAGTATGAAATCAGCTATGCGATCTAAGCTAAACTAAGTTAGCTTAACTTTCGCTCTGTATCCCGCTTAAGGATAAATCATGAAGAAAAAAAACGAAGAGATATCGAACATTGCAAGTGATCAAACTTCACTTGATCCGCAACTGAAGAGTTATAGTAAGACTGAGGAGAAAATACGCCAAAGACCAATTGAAATTGAGGAAAATCATTTGGTAGGCCAAGAGCTACATAGGTTTGCAGCAGTGAGGGCAGCAGAAAAAAGAAGATATGTATATCTTATGGTATTTGGGAAAACAGAAATAATACTCAAAAATTGGTTGTACGGTAGGATAAAGGTCAAACCGCATTTACCAAAATGCATTACTTACGTCTTTTTTATTGTTAAGCGATTACTAAGTGTCCGACGTACTAAGTGTACACTGGTAAATATTCCATTTCCACCGTTATACATATTGGAAATAGTATTTATACCTAAAATAAGTACTGGCCGATAATCTTGTTTATGTACATATACAGTTGTCATAGTAACAAGATGTTGTTAGTAAAATATATTATGAAAGAAAGTTTGTTTTGTAAATACGTTCATTGTGCTTTGGAAATATATAATTTATACTCTGCTAAATAACTGGTTTTATGTATGTATATATCACGTTTATATCAACATTACATCACCTAGACGCACCTATTATCAGCGTATAAATGTATAACTTTTTTTCTCCATCAGTCAGTCAATCAGTCTTCATTGGGTATTCAGTCTTGAAGGTTATCTGTCAGCTTGGTAAACGTCACCTGGTCAATAGCCAGGATAAATGAATAATAATTTGAATTCAAATTGTTGTGTATGTAGGTAGATGAAACTTGTGTATCGGCGCCGGTTGACAACTATGCCGGTCAGTCGGAAATAAAGTGTATTCAAGACTACTGTTGTTCTTATTTAAAGGATATCTAAATCGTAGATATTCCAATTGGCGACGAGGATTTTTGTAATATTAATTATATATTAATATTGAACTACGCGTTAAACAAAAGTGAAGTTCGTGTTTCGAGTTAATATGTCAATATTTGGAAATGTACCGGTGTTTGACTGCAAGTCGGACGAATGGCTCGTACACAAGGCACAACTTAATAATTTCTTTGTGGCAAACGACATCGACGATGCAATGGACAGTATGGGCACTAAAAGACGTGCTATTTTGTTGAATTGCATGTCACAGGATTCCTATCGTCTCACGAGAGATTTATTGTATCCTAATTTGCCTGAGTCATCGAAATATTCGGATATAATTACGTCGTTAGATAAACATTTTTTACCAAAAAAATGTCTGTATGCAGAGAGACAGAAGTTTTATGCGGCAAATAAAGAACCAAGTGAATCGTTGCCGGAGTATGCAGCTCGTTTAAGAGGCTTGGCGTCCGAATGTAGTTTTGGCGCATCGTTGGAAATGTGTCTAACCGATCGGTTCGTCTTAGGAATTGATTCCCTATTTGTACGCGAAAAATTGTTTCGCGAAGACGCCACGGAACTTAAGTTTACGAAAGCATTAGAGCTGGCAAGCGCAGTTGAAAATGCCAGAAGCATGTTAACCGGTACTGAAGGGGTACAATTGAAATGCGAGCCAGTGATGTATACCAGTAGCCAGCGAATACGGAGCAGCGGCGAAGGCGCAGGCGGTATGGACAGTGCAGGCGGTGCCGGCAGCGCTTGCGTGGGGCCGCGCTCGGGCCGCGGCGGCCGCGCAGCTCGGTCTGCGAACGCGCCCGCCGCGGTGGAGCAATGTTCTGTTTGTGGAGGTCGTTCTCATTGTGCGTCTCAGTGTGCTTTCCGTCATCTTAATTGTGATGTTTGTGGTGTTAGTGGCCACTTGAAAAGAATGTGTAAACAAAAGGACGTGCGTTTGATTAACAATAACGTTGGTAAAGGCAGTTTTAAAAATGATAATAAGTGGCGACGTAATAATTATATTTCTAATGAAAATGACAATTATCCAGAGTCCTCGCCTATAAATAATATAGCATGTTTGAATGAGCGTCCAATGTGTGTGGATGTTTTTGTCAGCGACGTTATGTTTAGCATGGAGGGGACCGGCTTTTCTTATGTTTGGTAGGAACTTGCGCTGTAAACTCGATCAATTAAGTGTAAACAGCTATCCTGCGGTTGATAGTGTAGTACGCGACCGAGTGCGAACGAACCTACAACGTCAACGACTTGCAAAAGGCGGTATTTCTAAGATATTTCAAAGTGAAGATAAAGTTTGGGTTAGAGACTATCGTGGCAATCCACAAAAACCAAAGTGGGTTTTAGGTTTCGTTCTCGGTCGAGTCGGTAAAGTTATGTATGATGTGACTATTCACAATTCTGATATTGTATGGAGGCGACATGCAAATCAATTAATGCATGCTAATAAATACAACTCAGATAATTATTCCGGCGACTACTTACACTCGTATGATGATTGTATTTTATCGGATAACATTGATACTGTAGCCAAGTCGCCGGCTCGGTCCCCTCCATATGGGAGCGAAACGGTGCCTCTCCCGGCCTCACTTGTGTCCCCGCGGCAATGCACGTTGCCTTCACGCAGTTCGTCATCAAATAGTGACGACGAAAGCGCCGACGGCGACAATGATCACGGGCTAGGCGAGGACTGCAACGCTCCGCCCCCAAAAAATAGTTACGATTCCCAGGGTATGTGTTTGCGGAGTGGCCGTAAAATAAAAAGAGTCTAACAGATTCAAACTGATTTTATTTTTATCTTTTTGTTATTGCGTTTTTTTTTTTTTAATTTTATATGTTGTAACCCCCCCTATGTACGAATGGGAGGGAGGAAATGCTGTATACTGTATGTTGTTCCCTTGGTCGATAAATTATTATTATAAGGTTGTTTCTATTTTGTTGTGGAGGAGTGTTGTGTATGTAGGTAGATGAAACTTGTGTATCGGCGCCGGTTGACAACTATGCCGGTCAGTCGGAAATAAAGTGTATTCAAGACTACTGTTGTTCTTATTTAAAGGATATCTAAATCGTAGATATTCCACAAATGAAGTCAAAAGCGAGAAATACGAACTCTTTCTGTAACATTTAAATTTTATTTAAATCTAGTTTTAGCCCGCGACTAAATCCTTTTACCGTACTCCTGATAACGTGTTTTAAAAATTTCATGGTCGAGGACTTAATGCATGAAAGCGTAACAGACAAATTTACTTTCGCAACAACAGACAATTAGTTACTTTAATTATAAGTTTATATTAATTAGGATTCTAAGGAAATGTAGATCAAAATAAATGTTGGTTAATATTTGTGTACCTAACGATAGCAATGGTAGATTTTGTAGCAAAAGCAGGAGAAAAGACATCCTGGTAGAAGAATTTGAGAGAGTGGTTTGGTTTAAGCACTCGCTCTCTCTTTCGTACATCAGCTTATGCACGAAAGAGTGCAGAGTACAGGTCGAGATAGCCATGATGGTCGCCAATCTTCGCAAAGAAGCGGCACGTTAAGAAGAAAGCGAGATGCAGACCGAAAACTAAGCTAACTTAGTTTAGTTTAGCTCGCATAGCTGACGCAGTTACCATACTTGTAAGCAGACTGCAAACTATGCAAATTAAGCTATGTGAGCGAATTAAACAGGTTGTACACCGAAAACTAAGCTATTCCGAAGCTAAACTAAGCCAGCTTAGCTAAGCTAAGCTAAGATAAACTAAAAATATGTCCCGTGCACACCAAGAACTAAACGAAAGCTCAGTCAGTGTTGCGAAGTTCAATTCGACGGACGTCGATCACCATGAAAATTCCGATGAAGAAGTTCGGAAGAAAGTTCCGATATACATAGAAAAAGGAGATTAATACTGACATATTATCAACTAAAAAAATACATTCCAGACCTTGATTATCAGGGATATTACTGAACAAAATAATAACTATCGGCTTAGCTTAGCTCGTGTAACTGCGCATCGGCATACACAACTAACTTAACTTCACATATTTTAATAGCTTAGTTTGCATAGTATGAAAAACTGCGTTAGCTATGCGAGCTAAACTAAACTAATTTAGCTTAGCTCTTAGTCTGCAACACACGTAAGATCTAATGAAAGTGATGAAAACTTAAACATTATAAAAATCTTAGGGTTCGTTTCAATGAAAATGCTAAACACCGATCGAAATTGGCGAATTAAAGCAAAATTGTTCTTGAAATCTGTAATCTAATTTTGAATAACAAATAATGACATTTTGTGCAAGAAACGTGAAGCAATTTGAAAATGGCCAACGGCAATTTAAGCTTTGCCGACTTTATTATACGAAAGTTCTCTTAAAAGGTAAACATTATCTCTGTAAACAATGTATACAATAACGCAATAACAAACATTGATCAAATTATACGACATTTAAACAAGTATTCTATTGTTGTTTATCAAATTCAAATACTTATTTATTCAGAAATGAACCTAATAGCAGGCCTTTGTCGCTCACATTGAATGTGAAAGGAGTGCAACTACTGTACGCTAGTACTATTATTTATTCTGTGCTAAAAGCCGCAGTGCACGCTGCGTTCCGCAGACGTAAACTTTACACAATTTCTGGTGACAGTAACCAATTCTTCGCATTAAACCACCGTGAAATAACAGCACTTGTTATTTTTTAGAGACTAAGTAAGAGATTCCAGAGTTCAAATCCCATCCCATCTTCTTTCCTTTTATACTCTCAGTCTTTCATCCTCTTGGTGTGTTGAAACGTTTTTGTGCTTTTGAAATTTTATGTTATGTTATTTTACTACTTGATTTGATTTGAAAAAAGCAAGGTACACCACGAGCAGCCAACAGTAATGTTATAAAATAAAAAAATAAGACATTAAATTGATTTTGAAATACTGATGGAGAGGGTGCCATAGGTTATTTGTACAAGGGCGCCACATGAGCTAGAGTCCCCTTGCTACAAAAATATGCAAACTAAAAAAAGAGTCTATTTTTTAATTTCAAATGTTTAAAAATATGTTATTGTATTAATTAAAATGATGGCAAGGTAAAAAAGAAAGTTTTAAAAGTAAAGTATAACCACAATGTTCATAGACTGTGGTATAACAATCTAATAAATGTCATAAAATAATATAAAAAAATATGCTTTTCCTTTGAGTGTGTTTATAGTGCTTGCTAGTTCATGGGGTTCCATGTTATGATGATAATTGTGATGATAACTTCAAAAATACCTAAACTACTTAAAACTGTTTATGCAACAATAGAATCGTACAACTCCCATATACATTACGTAGCGCCGTTAACTTTTCGGTACATAATTACATATTTGAATAGTATAAAAATAATATTATGGTTTGTACTTATTGCTACATAGAGCCACCCACAGTAGTTCGAGCCATCAATCAATGCCTTGGCTTTCATTATGATGACGCCGAACGAATTTTCTTACGTAGATGTACATGTAAGTCAACCATATTATATATAATATGTTATTGTTGCTTAAATGTTATACAAGTCAGTGTGTGTAGTCTATATTGTACATAGTGTATCAAAAAATAATAATTTTATGTTAATATCGGCAGACAGGCTAACGGTCCACTTGATGGACCTATAACACAAACAACGCAACAGCTGCTGAAAGTCCGCTGCCGACTACAGTAGGAAAATCAGGGCTCTGGTATCCCTTACTCACCGAAACACAACAGCACACGTGCTTTTATTTCAGGATGGTATTGGGGTGATAAGGGGGTGATTACTATCGCCAAACGGGCTGCCCATGACTGCGAAACGCAATGTGCCCTGCCACTCTTTCCAGAGCCAAAATTGAAAAGTTTATTTTGAAAGTTGACCCTGCCGGGAATCGAATCCACCATCCAACAGGCTCGTCAAAAATAATAAAAAAAGAGCGACTCGGCTGGCGTTGACGTATCTATGAGTGAATAAGGGATGAGAGCGCCCATTCCCATGTGCCTAATAAATAATTTTTTTATGCTTATCCTCATCATCCTGAATAATGTGTAGATTGGGTACAGTTTCAACAGCCATCTCATTGTCATCCCAAATCCAAGTTCGAGTAAGGTAACTAGGGTAAAGTCGTGTGCCAATTTCCGTACGTCCTTCTTGAATAGGTCAAAATCGAATGAAGCATTTTGAAAGCTCACATTCCTGCTCTTAATTAAAACCCTGGTTGCTACTAGCATTTTATACCATGTATTGAAGTTTTTCTTTGGCAGATGCATCGCGCTTTCTTACTTTTTTTATGTAAGGTTGGCAGACAGGCTGGTGGTCTACTTGGTAGGTGGCTACCATCGTCTATAACACAAACAATGCCACAGGCGCTGCAAGTGTGCTCCCGATTACACTAGAATTAAGGATAAGGGATTGGAAAGGGTTAGGGAAATAGAGTCTGGCATTCCTTATTCACTCAACAAAACACAACGTCTTCTGTAAGGGGATGGGTACTGCGAAACGAACTGTGCCCTGCGATTATTTTCCAGAACCAGACCAGAGCCAACTTTGAGAAGTTCATTTCCAAAGATGACCCAGTCGGGAATCGAACCCGGGAACCCTAGAACAGAGCGTTAAGGCACTCATCCAACGGCTCTTATTAACGAAGAGTAGTTCATTCCATGCTTTGACGCGATATCTCACAGTTATCAACATATGAAAGGACTTCCGTTAAACAACTGCAACGCACTGTAAGCGACGCGACACTGTTGTCCAACTTTTTCTTCTTTGGAAGACTTACTCCGCAGAGAGTTTGCGAAATATTTGTTTTGTTTCAACCGTACAGTCTACCCACCAACTCCTTGCAACTTTAACCTAACCAACTTCTTACAGGAGATTATCTTGAAAAAAAGAGGTGTGTGTTTTTGTTTTTTCGCTGACCACGCTTTGCTCTATCCCCACCTTTTATCTTATATACTAACGGCTTCGCACGAATGTAATTAACTAAGAAATGGACCGTAATCCTGCCTCTTTGAAAGTAGGTACTGGAGGTGTCAGGTTTTGGCATTAATTCGCTTATAATAAGTTAATATTGCCATGCAGATTGATAAAGTTGCCGCCACGCTACTTTACGTCTTATCTTATCTATACATAAAATAAAATCATAAAAGAGCCGTGTCTATACATAAAATATTTTTCAAAAAAAGAATTTGTACACGTTGTATTTATGTTACCGATGTCAAAATAATAGTTTTTAGATTTTTTGACTGTTTGTCTGTGCATTTGTGCACGCTAATCTCAGAAACGGCTTAACCGATCTGAATGCGGTTTTCACTGATATATTGTAGCACGCTTTCCGTAATATTTAGTGTTTATTTCATTCCAGTCGGCAAGTTACGTGCTATACCGAATACCACGCGTACGTAGTTGCGGGCTCAGCTAGTTTATTTATATTTTTAGGGTTCCGTACGTCCGAATAAAAAAACGGAACCCTTATAGGATCACTCGTGTGTCCGTCGATCACAGTCAATTATCTAGGAATCTACTATACGGATTAAGTTGAAATTTGGTATACATTATGTATCAATTTCGGTGACTCAAACGCAGAGGTGTGACGTGAATAGATGAAGGTGGAAAATTTAAAAAAAATAATTGAAAACTGCATCATGTGACATATCAAATGGAAGGTCTTGTTGTGGAAATCTTAATTATATTTTTTTTTTGTAATTTTAAAATAAATAGTTTCCAAGTTATTCAAGAAAATAGAAGAAAACTCCGTTATCTCCGAAACAACTGAACCTAGAATTTTGAAAAAAATAAATACAAAAATTAGTTTTCTTCTTATAGATTATAGGAAAACCTATGAGAAGTCCATGATATTAAAATAACATGGTAAATCACTCAATATTGTGCGGAATGCGGATAGATAACATGTACGGAACCCTCTTCACGCGAATTCACCTCGCACTTGATGTTTTATTTATTTATATTTTTTATGTTAAGGTAAATTGACCATCAACTCCGTAATAGGAGACTACATAGCCTACATTCATATGCAATATGCTACCCCCAGAGAATAAAGGAAAACACCTGGATGGGGCTCTGGAATTACTCAATCATCATCTCGAAAAACCACAATAAAAGTTACTTTCATTTAAATTGAAGAGCGGGTATCACTGTGACAGATATCACACTACCATCCGCACTTGACAATAAGTTTACAATAAGTTAGTGGGAAGGAAATTCTACTTAAAAATAGTAACTACATAGAAATCATGTTTAAGTTGGCTTTAAATGTTTTCTATGTATCTAATCTCTAGTAACTGTGTAATAGTTGTTCCTCTATTCGGAAGCGTAAGCAATAAATTTCATTCCGTTGGTGTGGTATTTGAATCTCGTACTTGTTCAGAATCGTTTTCCCCTTAACGATAAGAAGTCGGTTTGTGTTGGACCATAACAAATTAAGTACAACCTTTTTTAATGTAATAGGCTGTGGAGATACTGTCGCTAGAGGAATTTTTATTTGAAATATTTGCATAAGACCCTATTTGTGAAATTGCGACGCCAATCTCACATTTCCTAAATAATCTGTGTTTTTAAATTCAGACAAATTTTATTGTATCAAATCTTGAGATATATCCGTTGCTTCGCACATTTTAAACTCTATAAAAGTCTTTTAAAGATGCAAAGCAACTTATTATGAGATTAGTATTGGAAATTGGTACGGAAGTGGCTTAAAACTTTGGAAAATCGCAATTAAAAGTTAAAAATTATGATAAAGAATCTTATTTAATAATTTTTGTTAAAGATAGATTTATTTCTAGGTTTCTTGACGGATTCTATCTATCTCATAGAGCTTTCCGAAACTAAATCTGGTGGTAAATTTATTTATTTTCATTGCATTTGATGACTTAGACAAATAAATAAAACATACCTCAATGTAGTGGTGTGTCGGTATGTAATCATCGAAATAATCGCTAAATGACAAACACTTTATCTACAGTAAATTTATTTCCATATACATGGCTATTACAAGCCATAAATTTAAAACAATTTATTACCATTATAGAAAATCGTTTATTGAAATTAAGGGTTTGTGTAACTCACTCATGAAATCCATTGGGTCTTTGGGTGGTTTAGATTATATATATGTATGTTTAAATTATATATATACGAGTACTGTGATAATAATTATAAGGAATGTTAATTGTTTTATATTTTATTTTAAAGAATGTTTAAATAAGTTTTTTTTTGGGGGTTTCTTCGTAGCTGATCATCATCACCTTGGCTGTTTTTATTTTTTCGAAACCCTAGTAAAAGTAGCATAAATTTAATGACAATTAAAAATGTCTTTGAAACCTATTTAATTTATTTAACCTTTCCACTGTTTCGCTAATGGGAATATTTTTTTTTTTTATAAAACTGATACAACTTCCTAAGATTTATTTAACTGGTTGACGCAGTCCTCGAACTTAAGATTGTGGAAACAGGCTATTTATTGGTCTGGAGGTAAAAGGTTTCGGTCCCAATTAATTATGTGGTATGTATACAGATAGTATAAAAATGTCGCTGTGCGCCTTTTTATTTTTCTCTGTTAGCTTCTTCTAAAATACCCAACGGATTTTGATACGGTTTTCACTAATAGAAAAAGCGATAAACTAGGAAAGATTTTCTCCATAATTTGCAGATAAAATTGCATATTTGTGAAGCCAGGGGCAGGTCGCCGTTATAAACATAATAGGCATGATGACGTTATTAAAGAATCAAAGAATAAATGGTTTTGGAGAAAAATATATGTTGAAAGGAATCTAAAAAAATACTCATTTTTTGTATTAAAATTGAGATTAATAAGATTTTCAATAAAATAGAAGTATAAATAACTGCAATCGGCCATATTAACTGACACACCCCAGGTAAGTGCCATCGTGTTGTTTGACTTTGCTTTGACAGAATGAAAAATCTGATGAGATGTCGGTGACGTCAGGGTTCATTAGACGCGACGCCATGATACCTAAGAGCGTTTTCGCGCGTAGTTCAAAATAGATTTAAAAACATTCGCGTTGAAATTTAGTTTTTTATTGAAATATTGTTTTTTTCGGATATGGTAGACGTGTATCTACATTATGGAAGGGAATTTCAAAATCTGTCATCATGCCTATTATACTTAGTTTAGTAGTAAATTTATAATCAATAAGCTACCTCATATTAATTTTAATGTTAAGTGAGTAATAATGAATCAATTATTTAAAATAAATAGGTTATAGGGTAACTACATCCTTAAATAGTATAAATTGAAGTCGTATGTCTCTATATCCGCTAGCTCCTCCTAAACCAACAAATTTTGATGCGGTTTACACTAATGGAAAAAAAATTGCAATTTATAATTGACTAATATTATACGCATTTATAGTATTAGTCCCGGTCCTACTAATGTTATAAATGCGAAAGTATGTATGTTTTTGTGTTAGATCGTTTGTTCCTCAATCACGCCAAAACAGCTAAACAGATTTGGATGAAATTTGGCAGACAGATAGTTTATTACCAAGATTAACATATGGGATACTTTTTATCCTGGAAAAATGTTGGGTCTCCAAGGGATCGTCTAAAAACATAAAAAAATCGGCACCACCGTCATCACGGCGATAAAGACGTCAGGCATTATGTTACTAACTAGCTGAGCCCGCAACTTCGTACGCGTGGTATTCGGTATAGCGCGTAAATTTTTTGTTTAGTAGTGACAGTGCACACTGCGTTTCGCAGCCATTTGGGCAGTCCGTCTGGCGGTAGTAACCACTCCCTTACAGAGGACCACCGTGAAATAACAGCACGTGTGCTTTTATGTTCCCATGAGTGAGTAAGGGATGCCAGAGCCCCTTCCCAATCCCTCATCCTTAATCCTACTGATGTAGTTGGCAGCGCACTTGCAGCACTGTGGGTTGCTTGTGTTATAGGCGACGGTAACCACCTACCATCAAGTGGACCGTCAGCTTGTCTTCCGACCTTAACATTAAAAAAAACCGATTGGAATGAAACAAACACTAAATGTTATGGGAAGCTACAATATATCAGTGAAAATGACATTCAAATCGGTTAGCCGTTTCAGAGATTAGCGTGCACAAACGCACAGACAAACAGACAAAAATTCTAAAAACTATTTTGTAGAACTCGCTACAACCTGTACAAATTCTTTTTTGAAAAATTCTTTAATGTACATTGTACAGACACGATTTTATTATGTATAGATATGTTTTCTCAGGTGTTTATTTTTCATTTATCAACCAGAAAGGTCGCGGGCAGCAGCTAGTATAATATAAGGCTAATTAGAAATTCGAAAAGTTCTAATTCGAAATTTTCGAATAATTGCTACTTTTAACGGGGTCCTACTGTACTATTTAATTGTGGTGAGTTGGAATAGGTTTTATTTAACCGTGTGACTGTACCTCTCGGGTCAGCATAAATTTCATTTGTATTGTCGGACAGCCGTAGGCGTGGACACGCGCGCATACCGCCCTTGAACTGATTAGATATTTCTATTCGTCGGTATTATTATTATTATCATTGATTTTCGGTAAACATTTAGATCGATCGTTAAGATTAATATGACAGTCTTTAAATTACAAAATAAATTGAGTAATAATTGATACTTTTATTGTAGATTTGAGCATTATGAAATTACTGTCTCGCGCAAGGACATATAAAATGAGGGAACTGATTGTGTTACACGGGGATAGTCTAGTGACTCGAATGCTCGGCTGTCAAAACCATAGACCTGTTCGAGTGTCCCGCTCGAGCCATAGGTAAATCTGTATTTTTCGATTTCACTTGCAAATCACAAATAGTTATTAATTCCTTGTTCGTCGTGAGCAAACCTTCATGTTCTAGAAGTTCAGTAAACTTAGAAGACATCTGAAGCCTGCTAAAAAGGCTGCTAAAAGGGCTGTCAATCCAGCCAATTAATTAATAAAAAAAAAACCGGTTGGAAATTATAAAAAACAACTTCATAAAAGCAAGCAAATTCATATAAGCTGGTGCCCGCTGCTTCGCTCGTATTGAAAAATAACGCCTGACTAAATACGTATATATGAGTATTGTAAGACCTAACATCTTTATTGCAGTTATAGCTTTGCCAGGCGTTAGATGATCCCTCGGGAAAAGTACTTTTTTTCTGGGTGAAAGGTACCATATGTCCTTTCGTGTATCCCCGACAACGGTTATGCAAAATTTCATGATGATCGGTTCAGCGGTTTAGGCGTGAAAAGGTAACAGTCAGACAAAGTCACTTTCACATTTATAATATTAGTATGGATGTACACTTGTAAGTTGCAATTACAAGTGCGTGCTGAACTTCGCAGGATAAAGGACAAAGGGATAAGCGAAGTACAAGCAAATCCTTTTATGGCATCCCTTACTCGTGCATAGAAACAGAACATCACATAACACCATGGTCTTCTGTAAGCAGTTACTTTAACTACTGAATGCAAAGTGCTTTGCCACTGGGAACTGAAAGCCAAGACGACGATGATGATGTCCATTGGTCTGGTGGTTAAGATGCTTTTCTTAGCGCTCTGACTTAAAGGTCCTGGGTTCGATACCAGGCAGAGCCAACTTCGAAATGAACTTTTCAAAGTTCTAGTCTGGGCATTTTAGTAGCGACAGGGCACACTGAGTTTCGCACTCTTAAATTGGGCAGCTCGTTTGGCGGTTGTAACTGTTCCATACAAAAGAACACACCACCATGAAGTAACAACATGTGTTTCGGTGAGTGACTAAGATCCCTTCCTAATCCCTTATCCTTAATCCTATGACAGCCTGTCTGAAGACTTTTATATATAAATAAAACAATAACATAAACTACACTACCTATTAAAAGTTTGTTCCCATTCAATTAAAAAGTCCACTCAGCAACATTGCATCAAGATAAATATGTTATCATTAGCAGGTAATAAGAGAAAAGATCGCCATTATCCGATCACCACAAGCTGGTAAAGTGCCTTATTGCCACTTTCACAGGTAATTGTTGATATAAAATGCCAAGCGTTAATACAAAATGGTTCTATCTCACGCGTTGGTCATAATGTACATTTTTTTTAGTTTATCTACACTTATTATAAAGAGGAAAGATTGGTTTTATTTTATGTTGGTCCATAATGGATAAACTAAAAAGAAACTGATTTTAAAAATTCTTTCATCTAGATTATCAGCGAGTAAGAGATGCTCTGTATTTTATTTTAAAAAAATCGACATAATGAAAAAACAACATTATATCTCATTTTACAATGTTCTTTAAAATGCACCACTAAATTACTATATTTTTTTTAAATACTATTTTTCTTTCTTGCAATGGTAAGATCTTTAGATCGCCTTTTGAATGGGAAAAAATACGCATGGTAACTTGAAAAATAATCAGTTTTATGACTTAAAGACATAGTAATTTGAGTACTTAAACTTGTATGCCGTTTAGAATCCCTGTAAGCTATCTTATACATATTTTAATTATCCTATACATATTGTCATTACACTATACATATTTTAATAGCGTAATATTGTCATATAACCATATTATACTTACAAGGTTTTTTTTTCTGAAATTTTCCATGTTGTAACGAAAGTGTCGTTGTTTTAACTTCAAAGAACTTAAAAAAGTAGTAGGTTTAATAAGTTTACTTTAATACCGATATAATATTAGTAAAAAGAGGTAGCAAGATGTTTCAAAGTAAAAAATCCATAAAACGCTCTCCTGTAAACAACCAAAATGAGACAGAATGTTTTTTTTTTTCAGGTGTCGACATATAAATTTATATATTTCACGTATCTCTGAAACGGCTCTAATGATTTGAATGAAATTTTCATTCAATGAACGAAAATGAACGAAATGAACGCCTCTAATGATTGGAATGAATTTTTCATTCAAATCATTAGAGCCGGACCGGATTGCAATGCACGGATGACCAGTGCGAGTTTAACGATTTCATCGGACAAGTTTAGTGATTTTGGTTTGTGAAAATAAATAATTCGTTTCGCCCTTACTCACCCCGCACGTAATAGTATATAATATGACGGATTGCATAGATTATAAACAACCTTGGCATTTTGAAAATTGATTCATAAACAATTTGGAACTAAAGAGAATTATAACATGTTTCTTCCTCCTGTAATCTCCATTATAAACCCTTAATATTAATAATAAATAATAAATAAATACATCGATGGTGAACGTTTGCAAACAAATTTGATAACTCTTCCAAAAGTATAATGTTGATAACTCTTCCAAAAGTAGGCACACACAAAAATTATAAAGATATTAAAAACTTTAAGAATTATTACTTTTTTCACTTCTTTTATCTGATATTTGCTTAAGCACCTGAACAAGGTATGACATATTGGTTACCTAGATTATTTTATGACCCAAGGTATCAAGGTACCTTAATTTGGAGCAATGTAAAGTCGCATTTTTTTGTTTAACAAAGCAGTCGACCGTGACATAACCGATTTAATTTCTGTTGGAAGAAATTTAATTTCATTTTAATATTAGTTGGACACTTGTTTCGACGTTTTAATCACCCAATCGATTTGTAACGGGCGTTAGGCCTCGTTCGCACGGGAGCTTTGTAAAGCATTCGGAGTGCGGAGTTCGGAGTTTATTTTATCGCTCTTTTTCGAGGCTGTTCAAACGAGAGTTAAAATAATCACTTTGTACTAGATTGTACTTGATACGGACGTGCCTTGAATTCAGCTGAAATTGCAGAAATCGGTATTTACGCTGTAAGAAGGCGAAAAAGAAAAACAAAACTGTGGGTTCACCCAATTATTAGTGAACGCTTAATAAAAGGCCAATTTGTGACGCTATATGAAAATGAAGACAACATTCGAGGAAGTTTTTTAACTACTTCAGAATGAGAAAGAATATGTTCGACGAATTACTAGCCATTGTGGGCCCTAGAATAACATTGCAAGATACTAATATGAGACTGGCCATACCACCTATACCTATACATACTGACTAACTCATTTCTGGAGTTTAAAAAAGCGCTCGTATGAACATCCCGATACGTTTCCCTTTGCTGCATTTGTGTCGGCGCTATCCGCTCGGAGTTTAAAATGGAGCATCGACGGATAATAAAACTCCCAACGTAAAAAAGCGCCCGCGTGTGAATATAAAGCCCAGAAATCATATGATCTATTCGAAACGTCAGAAATAACACGCGTTAAAGCGTCGAAAAAGCTCCCATGCGAACGAGGCCTTACTAGTGTTGTGCATTATCCTCACGAAATCGGGACGTCCCGACTCTTATTCTGGTAGTTCCATTTTTAAATAACATAAAAATGGCGACATAAATTTTATTACAATGGTAGCTTGTGACAGCGAAAATAATTGAGGCGAGTTACTAAAAGTAATAAAGTGTGATATTAAAGTGTGACAGTTATACTTGAATGAACCGATATATAAGAAGGCACTTTCCAACTCGAACAGCTTACTTATTCCATTACATGATTACTCCTTATACTTATACGTAATTACATGATTACTCCTTAATTATAGGTCGTAGCAATACATAAAAAAACATGACATTTCTGGAACAAAAAACTGAAATTAATTTTATATCCATTATAATTAATTTCAAAAATGTGCAAAATTTGTGACATTCTCGTGGGTTGAATTCTTGTAATTTCTGACTAAAATCCAAAAATGTTTTTCCATGGAAACATCCAGAAACCTATAATGTACATTTGAAATTGGGATGTCAATAGTTACAATTTATAAAGATTTTTCTAAAATATTGGAATTGGTTGCGTCTGTTTTATTAAGTGGCACTATGTTGGCGTCGCATTCTGTCTTCGGTTATTCGCATTATAGTAAGTTGAGACAACAAATTTTCGTAAATACCTATTACTGAATTCCCATGCTCGATTGTAGGCGAAAACATTGTACACTATAATTTCATTTATTTTTCTTATTTTCCTTCTTTCTTTTTATACGAGTATAGAGGTCAACAGACTTCGAATTTTCATTGTTAATAAGTTTTATTAGCTCATTCTTAAACTAATTCCGTCTTACTACAAAAAAATAAATAAGCACTGTTTAAACACGTGCTTACTCAGACAATGTATAATTATTTAAAAATTGTTCAGCGGGCGTTTAAAATGTCCCTACCACAAAACCTTGTTTAGAGCTTGTTTTTGTAGATAGTGTTAAAGTACGAGAATGATATTGCATTATTTATGGCAACCCTGGCAAACATTCATTCAGTCACTCGCCCTGAATACATGTCGTTTTCATTTTACGCAGATTTTGGTTTTCACAAGCTATTATTACGGACTATAGTAATGATATAAGTAAATAATCAAATTGGAATAAGGCACAAATTACAACAAATATGTTAGATTGTTTATAAAAGAGCATGTCTAGAATTTTCAAGCGTCATTAAGCCATGAAATAAGTTACATTCAACCACTGAAATAGTTAAATAGAATATTAGTAGGATTTAGGTTAAATGATTAATAGGAAAATGGGCTCTGGCACCCCTTACTCACTCACACAAACACATCAGAACAAATGTTGTCATTTCACAGTATACCCACCATAATAAGTTATAGAAGTTAATATCTATTGTCCCTTAAATTGTATTTCAAATATGTAAAATTTTATGGTTTTCATGGTTTACAGCTTCCGGGAGTTCAGTACACGGTGTAGAAATTCCTTAGTCACGTAACAGACAAAATTTCTTTCGCAATAATAATATTAATACAGATTTAATAACAACGGTTTGTGCAACGTGAAGTCGGTTAATTAATTTTTATTACATAGTCCCGATTATTACATAATGTATGCAATGGACAACACTAAACTTCGCTTCCTAGTCTGGTGTCCAATAAGCTCACACTAAACATGAAATTGTTATTGCAAAAGTGCCCCAGAACCTATTTAAATGTGTTTGCGCCCGTGTCAAACAACTCAAATTCTATGCTGAAACTAAATTAAACACAGTCATGTCATAATGTTACTTAAACTTCTCAATTTAGTTTTGCCTTAAGCTTACATTTCCTATTTGTGTACACAATGTTCTCTCGAAATTCGATAGAAAATTGGAGTATTACGAAGTTTGTTTTTCAAAATAGATATCATCATCATTAGTCCATCTTCTCGGTCCGTCCGGCGTTGATGGTCCGTGATGTCCACTTGAGAACCTTCCGACATCAGCGGCCGTCACGCTCCGTACTATATATACGTTGTGTAACCTACAAAATAGGTTTATGTAAAATTAAAAAAAAAAACAATAAGTAAGTTGTTCGTTATGATTAAAATTCATATTAAATAGTTACTGTAACAAAACGTTTTTAAAATATTTTCGTTTATTAATAGATATTGACTAGCTGAGCCCTCAACTTCGTACGCGTAGTATTGGGTGTAGCGCGTAACTTTTTTTGTTTTTAAACTGATTGGAATGAAACAAATACTAAAGGTTACGGGAGGCTTGCTACAGTACATAAAAAACCGCATTTAAATCGTTTAAGCCGTTTCCAAGATTAGCGTGCACAAACGCACACACAGACAAACCGACCGACAAAATTCTAAGAACTATTTTTTGACCTCAATAACATAAGTGTCTATATATTAAATAAAAATCTTTAATGTATAGACACGACTTATTTACAAAACACGAGCTGTTCCCGCGGTTTTACCCTTGTGGAATCGGTTTTAAGACTGTTTATTTAAAAAAAACTTTATTAATTGTAATTTCTATTCTCGTGTATGGTGTGTTTTAGTAGTGAAAGGACACACGACGTTTCGCAGTATTTGGGCAGCTTTCTGGCGGCAGTAACCACTCCCTTACAGAAGACCACCGTGAAATATCAGCGCGAGTGCTGTTGTGTTTCGGTGAGTGAGTAAGGGATGCCAGAGCCCGTTTCCCTGTCCGCTCCTAGTCCCTTATACTTTATCCTACTGTAGTAGGCAGCGCACTTCAGCAGCTTTGACGTTGCTTGTGTTATAGGCGACGGTAGCCTACCATCAAGTGGACCGTCAGCCTGTCTGCCGATCTTAACATATAAAAAAAATTGTACACATTGTACTTATGTTACCGATGTCAAAAAATTGTTTTTAGAATTTTTGTCTGTTGGTCGTTTTGTATTTTGTCTGTGCGTTTGTTTGTGTACATGCGGTTTTCACTGATGTATTGTAACAAGCTTCTCGTAACATTTAGTGTCAATCGGTTTCGTACGCGAATTCGTACGCAGTTAGTGTATACAAGTAATAAGTGTTTATATTCATTATTCTTGCAATAAGAGTTCTCTGGGGTAATTTTTTTATTTATTTACACAAAAAAATACAATGGGTGGTACACAGTTTAGGTGTACTATAAACTCAATTAAGTTTCTAGCGTACACCTGAGTTGTCTTCAATGGCAGAAATATAAACAGAATTTTTGTTACAAACAAATACAGACAAAAGTAATAAGTAAATATTTGTAGGTAAATATTGTACAACAAACCTGCTCTTCCCACTCTAACATGCAGCTAACATATAAGTGCATCCTTGTTGACAACAAGAATGCACTTTCTACAGGTTGTTATACATCTACGTATATACTATTCTAATCTGTATCATTTCTATTCAATGCTATTGTAATTGTCAACGGTAATCGTTTAACTGCTCGAAAAAGCCTTTGATAGCATTGTAACTACCATTCTCTGTACGAGCGTGGGAACGTAGTATGGAATAAGTAAGCTGTTCGAGTTGTCAGTGCCCTCTTAAGAGATATTTTTTAAGTGATAGTAAAAACAAAGCTAAAATCCGTTGTACAATTTCGAAGTTATTAAACTAATAATTTGACAGATACGAAGTACAACCCGCATTGTATTACAATAATTTTTAATGGCAAAGTATTGTGTAAATATATAATGAAAAAATATTGACCTGAAATTAACCGTTTAATATCATATTATTATTATCTTAAATCGTAACGCAATACATGTTCATGTAGATAGTTATCATTAAATTTTCGTGACTTGAGACAATTACAAAAGAGATTCGAAACTTTAATACACCCACGAGATGGCGTTACACATTGTTTAAGGCCTTAGTTCCCAAAGTGGTCCAGGTGGATCCCTCCACGGGAGACTCGTGGAGGGTCTTCGTTGACGTGACAAAAAAATGGGGGTGACAAAAAGAACCGATCAATTCTCACTTATTTCATTTAGAAAACTCCCATTCGTGGTTGGAACTCAGCCGCAACGCAAATTTCCTTAGTTAGATCTAATCTTCACATTTTTTGTCGAGTTTTGGGAATATGGTAGAAATGTAGCTGGAGGGGGTCTACCGGAACCAGCAAAATTGTGAAATTGGTCTATGAGAAAAAAAGTCTGGGAACCTCTGGTTTAAGGTATTATAACATTTATTATATCATTGTTTGTGTGTGTTTGTCTTGTTAAACAAAGCAATAATAATCCTTGTGTTTACTGTGTACCACTTTTGTAGGATGGAACCAGAGTCAGGGTCGGATTAACTATGTCGGGCTGGTAGGCAATGCATATTTCGGGACCCCTTTACCGTTTTCTAACTTTATAAATTTTTTTGACTCTATTTTATTTAAAATTTTATATATATGCTCTTTTTACTACATTACGAAGGGATGCAATCACTCTGTTCAAGTAAAAAAATTGCAATAAGTGGAAAAAATATATGCGTATTTTGACTCGGGGCCCCTTAACCGATGCCGCATCAGTTAGTTGCCTATACTGCCTAATGGATAATTCGGCCCTGACCAGAGTCCATTTCTAATCCTCACTTTGCCATCTCTATAGTATTAGCGTAATAAGTGCACATGTATGTAGATTCTACCATTTTCATAACAAGTAAAAATTCCACCACTGACGAGCCCATTTGTCGAGTAGTTAAGGTGATTACTTTAGCTCTCTATCTCATGAATCCCGGGTTCGATTCCCGGCAGAACCAACTTTGGAAATTAACTTTTCATTGTTTGCTCTGTTATGATCTGGAAAGTAGTGTCCCAGTCATTTGGGCAGCTTTTCTGGCAGTAATCACCCACTTACAGAAGACCACTTTGCAATAACAGTATGCATGCTGTTGTGTTTTGGTGAGTGAGCAAGTATACTTGCTCTAATACAGAGCAAGTGTTTTCGTGCCTTTCTAATCCCATTAAGGTCGGCAGCGCACTAGCAGCACCTTTCTTATGTTAAAATCGACAGACAGGCTGACGGCCCACTTGTCCATGGTAGGTTGCTACCGTCGTCGCCTATAAGACAAGCAACGCCAAAGCTGCTGCAAGTGCGCTGCCGACTACAGTAGGATTGAGAATAAGGGATTAGGAGGCGTTATGGAAATTGGCTCTGGCATTCCTTACTCACTCACCGAAACACAACAGCACACGTGCTTCACGGTTGTCTTCTGTAAGGGGGTGGTTACTGCCGCCAGGCGGGCTGCCCAAATGACTGCAAAACGCAGTGTGCCTGCCATTACTTTCCACATCCAGACCAGAGCCAAATTTGAAAAGTTCATTTTTCAAAGTTGACCCTGCCGTTAATCGAACCCGGGAACCCTAAAAGAGACCGTTAAGGCAAGCACCCTAACCACTCATCCAACATCATCCGGGATCGTCAACCTGTGCTTGTGTTTTTGGCGAAGGTAGCCATCAACCATACCTACCATACCATGAAGTGAATCGTCAGCCTGTCTGAAGAGAAAAGCATATTATGTACTTTGTCAAAAATGTTGATTATATAAATAAACATTAAGTACATGCGAGAACAGAATTTTTATTACTCCTTATAATATCAACTAATTGGCAGATGAAGACAAGACGTCTTGATTTATTAAATTAATTAGACGAATGTAATCATCAGTGCTGTCAAAAGTAAAAACAATATTAATTATCTTAATGACTACATTAATTAAAAATTGAATTAAATGGTCATGTAACGAAGTTATTTGTTGAACCGGTTATTACGACACCGTGACACTTTTTACAATGTTTAAATAGATCGTCTTCTAGATAATTAATTATTACATTAATATACATACAATTTTATTTTTTACTTTTTATCACCGCAAAATATTCTTTTTTTTTCTTATCTTCTATGTTTAGTTATCCTTTTAATGAATATTATAATAGATTATTGAAATTATAGTTATTTAAGCCTATTCCTATATAATATCCTAACTTTTTTTTTTTTTAATTATAAAACAAAGTTCCCCGCCGCGTCTGTCTGTATGTATGTTTGCGATAATTTCAAAAACTACTGAACGGACTTTACTGCGGTTTTCATCTATCAATGGAGTGATTCCTAAGAAATCTAACTAGGTACATAGATAGGTTTATAATTCGTTAAGGTTTGCAAATTGGAGCATACTATCCACAGGTGTATCCCAAGCAGTTACACCCAAATCCAGATATAGATAGATGGCGCTGCTTCATCTAATTCTATTGTAGTGCAATAGATGGCGCCATATATATAAAATATTTTTTTTATCAACAGTGTTATATTTAGTGTCATATCATCGCGAACGAAGCCGCGGGCAGCAGCTAGTATAATAAATAATTAGTTTCTACATAATGGTTGTATGTGACATAAATAAAAATTATTTATACATAGAGTACCTACTTCAAGTACTCCTGATAGTTGGTGTTAGAAAGGTTGACATACAAGCACAAGAAATGTTCGTGTTTAGTTTAGTAGTGTCAGAACAGAACAAATTGCTTTCCGACATCTGGCTGGGCAGCCGTCTAGCGAAAGTAACCACATCCTGACAGAAGACCACCGTGTTCTTATGTGTTTCTTTAAGTGAGTAGATACAGAAACTATATCCTCTTTATCTTCTATACGTTAACATATAGGTCGACTTACAACTCCTATATGGTTGCTTGTGTTAAACTAGTAATACACTCCAGGAAAAACGTGACCGGATCATGAAAAGTGCTTTTCCAACCCTGACCGGATCCTTTACTCATCCATCGGACTACAGCAGCACATAAAATGCCGTTAGTATACACTGAGATTTTGTATTAAAGGGTGGTTATTGTCACCAAAGAGGCTGAGTGATTTTATGACTCACTCATAAAATCCTTGGATTATGAGGACCTCACCAAGTTTTCGACTGAGTGAACCCTGCCAATACCGAAAATTTCTTTAAAACGTTAAAATATATACCGCCCGCCCCCGCCATTCATTCCTACAGCATTAAGGGTGGGCGGCCCAAAGGGGGTTTCCACTTGACATTTCCACAGCAATCGCGGCAGTCCGAGCGACGACCACTTCGTGTTATCGTCGCGGCCGGGTCGCGAAGCTCCAACTGATAGTTGGAGCCTCCCAACATCACGATCAGCTCCGCCATGAGTTCCGATGTTCGGAGCTCGCTCGGAGCACTCACGTGTGTACTTAGTTCCCCAGCGACAATCCGATCAGACCAGCGAAGACCGGTAACCCCACCGACCCCTGCAACGGCCCGGATTGTCGAAGGTTAAGTTCCCCCATCACGACCTACACTAGTAAAAGTTTTGTGGGCTTACACTAGTAAAAGTTCTTCGTAGATATATCATCTCGGTGCCAGAGCGGCTTTCAATCAGTTCTTTCTTTCTACTGTAGACTCCATACTGCGTCACATTTATCATATTTTACATCGCAACAGAACAAACGGAAAGACTGGTCTTACGTCAACCTCTCGCGGGAAGGCAACTTTTAAATGTTGCATCTTTTAAATATTAAAGGCAATTAATAAAGATGCAGGCGCTCTCCCTGCATCTTTTAAATATTCTGCAAATAAAGTACTAGTACCATACCTCCACCTCATTGGAAGTTTCTATAGCAACTTTAAAAATAACGTATGTAGGTAAACACTTTTTGGGTTAACAGCGTAACGAGCTAAATTTATTTAGCTCAATCATTTCTTTTATTTGTTTGTATGTTCACATATTTCTGTCTGCCTAATTTTAGAATTTTAATCAATCTACTTTTTTGAGGTTTCTAAATGTTTTTAAAATGTTTTCTACCGTTTACTTTTTTCCTTACACAGACTCCGAAAGGTATTGTACAGGCCTTGACTGAAAACCAGCGCAGTGGATATCTCCAGTGAGACAGTGACTCAGTGTCATTATGGTGAGTCAGTGTGACCTATTTCGGACGCACCACTACACCTTGTTTGTAATATTATTGTGACATATTTATTTTTTAAATGTGATTCTTAATAAAAGTTGTTTTTTTTTTCTTAATGAAAGCTGGATCCAGGTTGCTTCTAACTGTCCTACTGGAAAATTATAGGAGAAACGTCCTACCGAAGTTCAGCAGTGCACATCCTACGGTTGAGAAGTCGGTGATTATGATTTGCTGAGCAAAGTCAAAAGAAATTCACACATAAAGTTGTTTTATACACATGAAAGGCGTTTTCCAAATATTTTTGCATTCCAAAACATTTTAATTCTCAGTGTAATTAGTTTAATCCATCTGTGTAATGCGATTGAATTACAAATTAGCGTTCCATTATTCTTACCTTTTAATTAATCTGCAAGCCACCTGCGGCTCGTGTGTTGAGCCAAACTTAGGTACTTGTTACACCATATTAAAACCAGTGCAACCTCGACAATCGTGACTTAATGTTAATAGAATTATAATACTTGAGATATTATTGATAATGTTTGGCCATATTTAACTTTTAATCGACAGAACAATACACAAACAACAACTGATTAGGTCCAGTCTTGTTTCAAAGAAATAAATACTAATTTAAGTAGTGTCACACTGTGTTTCGCAGTCATTTGGGCACCGTAAGATAACAGCAAATGTACTGTTGTGAGTGAGTAAGAGATATTCCTATCCATTCTTGCCTTATCCTTATTCCCACTAAGCTCACTAATTGTTATAGTCACGTAGGTACCATCAAGTGGACCGTTAGATCTGAAAACCTTTAGATAAAAAAAGGGTTAATTTTTGTTACGCTGCATTTAGTATGATATGTAATACCTACAGTATGCTTGAATTTCGAAAATAGTAAGATTCTTCCTCGGCGACTGTGTTGCGAAAAAATCGTGATACAAAAAGTGTTAAATTGATAACAGTTACATCTACCGGCTTTGAAAGCGGACGTGATTGAGTTCATCCGAGAACACAAAAAGAACATTTCTTATTGTAGACAATTGCGTACACTCTTTTGTCTCCGTATAGTAGTACATTTATGTAAAGTTCCTCGCCTACATTTTATGAGCCACTAGACCGACACAACACCGGCTTTGCTCCGGTTCAATGGATAACTTAGTATAAAATATATAGGGTGTTTTTATCTAAAGTACCTAATGAATACTTCAAATCATCATTTCAGCTTCGGGACGTCCACTGCCGGACAAAGAACTCCCCCATAATTTTCCAATAGGACTGTTCAGAACCAGCCTGGATCCACCGTCGACCAGCGGCCCTTATCAGATCGTCTGTCCACCTCGTGAGTGGACATCCTACTCTGCTCTTGCCGGTCCGTGTCCTCCACTCGAGAACCTTCCAGCTCCAGCGGCTGTCGGTTTTCCGTATGTGTCCTGCCCAGTGCCACTTCAACTTACTGATCCGCCGGCTTATGCGGTAACTTATGCGGTAAATTCCTGATTAGATTTCGCAGTGTGACTCCGAGCATAGCTCTTTGAGCGACGACGTTGAGCTTTTTTTATGAGGCCCGTAGTTAGAGTTAGCCCATAGTTAGTTGCTTTCATATACAAATTTTTCATTTTCCAAATAACGAATTTCCAAATTTTTCAATTTTCATTTGAATTTTCCATTATTTTCCAAATAAATGCATTAATTCCGGTTATTAATAAATAAATAAACTTACAAAATCCGCTCTATCTCTTTATAACATTAGTATATTATACTAGATTGTTCGAGTGTATTTGGGGTTGTTAACATTCGTCTGGAACATCCATCTGGAATAATATACTAGCACCTTTCAAATCAAAGAGCGAAATAATTTTTCAAAGAAATACAGTGATTCTGGAGATTACACTTAACATAAAATATGTTTTTATCACTAGTTATCAATCTCTTCAAAAACGGTTCGGTTTCATTACGTCTCAATAAGAAATTGCAAATGAGTACACGATTCATAAGGTTTCTTTGAGTTCGTGTGGCACCCAAATATAGAGCTTTTTTGTGTACTCAGCTTTTTTCAAATGGCTTAAAACTGTTTTGTCTTCAATTCCCAGTTCTTCAGCTATGTCGTAACTACTGATATGCCGATGTTGCTCCACTTTTTCAAAAATGGTGTCTATTTTATCCGTAACAGGGCGACCAGAGCGAGGTGCATCTTTGACATCAAAATTCCCGTATTGAAAACGCTTAAACCAACTTTGTGCTACTCTCGCTGACACTGCACTAGGTCCATAAACGTCACAATTTGTTACTATTCTTGCTTTGCATTTTTTCCTTTCTTGCAATAAAATTTTAAAAATTTCTCATTAGATTCACTCATTTTGACAGAAATAAAAACAAATGAAAAATAGCTGGAAACAACATTTTACTAATTTGTTTCTTTCTTTAAAATGTGACCTTTTTAATGTCTTCAAAACCAGCCAGATACAAATAGTACAGCCAAAAAGATTTTATTACATGTTTCTACACACGAGTACTTTATAAATCATAGCATATCTGTTATTCTGAAGTACAAATATACTTAAAAGATTTCATCAAAATCTAGTATTCGATGAATGAAATTTCATTCAATATCTAAGTATATTGGATCGAACAAATATTCGTTACATAAAAAGCAGTTTTAAATTAAACTAACTTATGAAACAGATATCCGAGATAGATCTAACGAGTGACATTTATACTAAATTGTGGCTTTAATCTTGCGATAGAGCTGGTCTCAGTAGCGATACGCACGACTCGGTAGTGGTATGTGCTCGAAGTTATCGCCTTACTGTAAACCAATTATGCATTACATAAACGGTGATTAAAATAATTCAGGTGTATAAATGGCATAAAATTTAAGCCTACATCTATTTCTATTTTCCTTATTCAAAAGTAGCAAAAGAAAAATTCATTGTGTATTTTAAATTTTTCATTAAAGGCTTTTTTAATTACGAATACTCTTACCTCTGCCGACACTGCGTTTCCCGGTGCGTGGTCGGCAGACCCCCCCCTAGATGGATAGACGATATTAAAAGAGTCGCGGGGAGTCGCTGGCTTCAGGCGGCACAAAATCGTGGTGTTTGGCGGTCATTGCAGGAGGCCTATGTCCAGCAGTGGACGTCCATCGACTGAAACGAACGAACGAACTCTTACCTCTTTGGATTCTCTCTTCCGTTATAAATTCTTTCGAAACGTTCATATATGGTTTTGTGTGTTATATATAGGCGGAACTGAGGCGACTCATTTGGCGACGCATTGTCCGTCACAGAATTCTTAAAGCAATAAAAATATAAAATTGGATTTTTTTTATTTAATTCACCTGATAGGCAACAAGTTGACTTGATGCTATGTGGCTCCAAACCTGACAGCGAGGTGTGTGATACAAACGCTTGAGTCTTGTAAAAAATGATAAAGAAGACGCGCGGAAGCGTCCTAATCAAGGGCTGGTAATCATGGGCGGGGAGAATAGTGGCTCATAGTGAAGTTCTAACGGAATTCATATCGACAGTATTGACACTCCACTATCGACATGGAATAATAAGGACCTAAAGCTTAAAAATTATAATGATAGTTAGCAAGGTATGGGAAGAAATATAAAAAAGATTTCAAAATAGCACAGTTTCTTTTTTTTTTTGTCTGGACATTGTAGTACCTATATTTTTTATAAAATCTTGAGGGTAAAGTAAATCTTGAAGAGGACCTAATTCAAATCGCGTGAGCAATGAATAGTCCATCCCGCTGTGCGATTGGGCCCTACATGGGACGACACCTAAGAATCCTACTTCTGTGGGATTTTTCTGTGGGCTCCTGTGAGATTTTAAAAAAGCTAACTACATACGAAGTTGCGGGCACAGCTAGTAAAGAATAAAACACTTCTTCATGTGTCTACATAGAAACAGTGATAGCGAAGTGAATCTAACGCGCAGCTGATATAACAACATTCACAAGTTCGAAACTCGGTTGGGCCTGCTTTTCTTTTAATCTACACATTGAGATTTAAATAATTATGTGATTCGGAGAAAACTATCCGCAAATTTACTATCAAAGAGTTCTCAGTTAACTTGGACACATAGCCCGCAGAGAAGCAAAAAACTTGGAGAAGCTGGTGGTGGTTGGAAAAGAGAATATATGAAAAGAGGTCTCGTGGCCGGCCTCCTAGCCGATGATCAGATCAAGTGTTGCCTCTTACATGCCTCACAGTTTCGAAGGTCATGAAAAAGGCTGAGGATAGGATGAAATGGAAATAACTGGTGGTCGATGTCACCAAGGCATTTCGAACGGGCACGAATTTGAAATACATAATAATGAGGTTTATTATTTCAAATTCAAATTCGCTATTCAAGGTAGCGCTTGACCACTATCTCACCTGATGTGAGGTGCAGATGCGGCCGAAAGTGTACGCTTACCTAGTAAATGTAAAGTTCGGCAATCAGGCAGACTGAGACTTAATTGTAGGTGGCTACCGTCGCCAATAAACACAAGCATTCAAACAGGGATTAGGGTACAGTCACGGCTTCTCACTCACCGAAACATAACAGCGCGCGTTCTGTAATCTCACGAAGGTCTGTTGTAAGGAGACGCGTTTAAGTAAACTTCTCTAAACATAGAGAGTTAATTATTGTTTGCAATACCAATATTATGATTAATATTAGGTTAAAGATCTATTGAATACAATTACACAAAGACCTTTCCTATAAGAATGCAAATAAATAACTCTTTAATTTTAATTTAATCGCTAACGTTATTTAGGCGTAAAAAAACTGGTATACCGATAAAAATTTCAATTAAGATGAAGCAACTGTATTAGATAATATCAGTAACTACATTGATGCAAAACGAGCTACGAATGGCGATTAAGTAAACTAATTGTTGTTGCGCTGCATTATAAAAAATATGCGCGATACGGATAAGAATCTCATTAAAAACGCTTTTACTTGCTGCCACATACCATTTACTTTTTATGGGTATTCAATGCAAGCTTTCTTTTAAAACAGCTGTTATAATGGATGAGGAGTTAGAGTGCTTGCCTCAATGCTCTGTTCTAGGGTCCCCGGGATCGCCTGCTAGGATTGGAGGTGGCCTTAGACAAAACTAGGGCCATGGGTTTCCACCCCCCACGCCGCAGGATCCCTCCGGGGCTCCGAGTCCGAGTGGAGGGGGTCTGGATATCGGTCGGGAGGCACATTAAGTATCTCGGCCTAACACTGGACCCCCGCTGGAGTTTCGAGGAGCACTTCAAGCTCCTGGCTCCACGGCTTACGAAAGCCGCAGCCGCACTCGGACGACTCCTCCCAAACCTGGGAGGACCGAATTCGGCGTGTCGTCGACTTTACCACGGGGTGGTAAGGTCGATGGCACTCTATGGAGCCCCGGTGTGGGCGGAGTCCCTCACTCCTAGCACCCGGGCCCTTTTGCGGAGGCCGCAAAGGGTCATGGCGATCCGGGCAGTGCGGGCGTATCGCACTGTCAGCCACGGGGCCGCCTGCGTGCTAGCAGGCACGCTCCCGTGGGATGTCGATGCCCTGGTTCTATCCCAGGTGCATCGGCATCGGGTCGCCGCAAGGTCCCAAGGAGAGAGACCCGTCGCCGAGGAAGTGCGACGGGTCCGCGCTGAGGCGCAGGAGTGGGCCTTGCAAAAATGGAGTGAGGCTCTGCGTGTGCCTACCGCCGGCCACCGGACGATCCTCGCGGTTCGTCCGGTGTTGGAGGAATGGGTGAGGTGCCGACGAGGTGACCTCACCTTCCATATGGTGCAGGTAATGACCGGACACGGGTGCTTCGGTCATTATCTGCACAAGATAAAAAGGGAGGAGTCGCCGCAGTGTCACCACTGCGGCGATCCAGACGACACGGCCGAGCACACACTTCAGGAGTGCTCGGCTTGGAGATCCCAGCGTCGGGAATTGAGGGCGGCGCTGGGAGGTGGAGAGGTCACATTGCCAATCATGGTAGGAGCCATGATTGGGAATGTGACCACCTGGAAAGCGGTCGCCTCCTTCTGTGGTGATGTCATGTCACAGAAGGAGGCAGCCGAGAGGGAGCGAGAGGAAGCGGCCGGTCTCGCTTCCCTCAGACGCAGGCGGCTGGGCAGGAGAAGGCGGGCATACCAAGCTCGTCTTCAAATGCCCTAGGGGACCTGCACACATGGCTGGCGAGCTATGTGTGCCTGCACAAGGTCCTCCCCGTCTGGGGATTGCCTGGGTGTCTCCGGGCAATCCCCCATTGGAGTAAGCCTAGTCAGTAATGACTAGGCTGCCCTGGGGTGGATCGGAGTTGTTGCCTAGGCAGAACCCGGTCCACCCCGCTCAAAGGGCAAGGAGACACCGGGGAGTTTTAGTGGTGTAGGACCCAGTCCCTTGACTGGGTGAGTCCCACATATCCCTACCGTCTAGCCAGCGGTAGGGAATCCGTAAATGGATTTCTCCTCGGAAAAAAAAAAAAGGGTCCCCGGGATCAATTCCCGACAGGGTTAACTTTGGAAATGAACTTCTCAAAGTTGACTCTTGTTTAGATCTGAAAAGTAGTGGCAGGGCACACTGCATTTCGCAGTCATTTGGGCAGCCCGTCTGGCGGCAGTAACCACCCCCCTACAGAAGATCACCGTGAAATAACAGCACTTGTGCTGTTAGGTTTCGGTGAGTGAGTAAGGGATGCCAGAGCCCATTTCCCTAACCCTTCCCAATCCCTCATCCTTAATCCTACTGATGTAGTTGGCAGTGCACTTGTAACACCTGTGGCGTTGCTTGTGTTATAGGCGATAATATTATAGTCACCTACCATCAAGTGGGTCGTCAGCCTGTCTGCCGACCTTAACATAAAAAAATTTAAAAAAAAAACTATAAGACACTAGCTTAAATTTTGTATTAGTACGAATACTTCAGAATATTGTGTTCCATAATTGTGTTTGTGTCAGTATATGGCAATATTCAAGAGATTCAAAATTAGGAGGGAATCCTCAGAATGCATATGTCGACTCATATTCATTGGCGCGTCTCATATTCATGGAACAGTTGTCACAGCTGGTGCTGCTGTAACGCAGTAGAAAACGCAATATATTTAAATTCCTCCTATGTCGAACTGGGTCTATAGCATCCCAATACGTGACCATATCTACACACGTGGTATAGTCACATATCACGTTGTTTTTATGAGTATAAAATGGAAAAATTAAAATCAATGAAAATACATAGAAAATCCACAATGGGATGATTTATTAAAACATATCAAAAATCAACAGTTTTAAAATAGAGTTAAGATATTTAAAAATGCTTATTACCCCCAATTTCTCTTATTAACCCCCAAATATAGTCTCCCATCATGCTTTCAGTATACTGGCCTTAGTAACGTCTCTCAAATTCCACTATGTCTTGATGAAAGCGTTCCCCTTGCTCTTCCGAATAAGCTCCCATTTATCTTTAAATTTATCTAGATGAGAATGTAACATATGCATTTTTAGAGACATTCTACATCCCATGATGGAAAAATTCGTGATCATGTCAGTGATCAGCTCTTCGTACTTTTCAGTATATATAAGAAAACGAGTCAGTGTCTCGTTTACAACTCCTTGTAGCCATTTTTCAACATTGTCAAATCACTGTAAGTTCTTAAAAAGCAAATATTTTCAAATTCCAATTACATTTTTTAAATGTATATGCTTATATAATCAGAATATAAGGCTGAAATGAAGGCACGGTTTGACCACATACGCCGGACAGGGGCCAAACTTGCTTCGTACCCCGCGGGTAGCAAAGCTTTTTGGTCCCTGGCGAAGTCGGTCGAAGCCAACTTCTGCATTCCGACGCTGCCTCCACTTATTAAACCAGATGGTACGTTGGCTCATAGCGCGAAAGATAAAGCAAACTTGTTTGCTGACCTTTTTGCGCAGAACTCTCATTTAGATGCTGGTAGCGCTTCACCTCCCTGTTTACCCGCGGCTAAGGTTTCCATGCCTGAAATCCGAATCAAACAGGTTGAGGTCCGAAAAGCGCTACGACTTCTAGACATAGACAAAGCTAGCGGTCCTGACGGTATTCCACCAATTGTCCTTAGGACCTGTGCACCTGAGTTGGCTCCCATTCTGACACGCTTGTTTCGTCTATCCCTGACAAGAGGTCAAGTGCCGAGAGCCTGGAAGCTTGCCAATGTACAACCTGTGCCAAAAAAAGGTAGCCGTGCGGATCCTGTCAATTATAGACCGATTTCGATCACCTCTGTAATCTGCAAGGTTATGGAGCGTGTCCTTAATAATAAGCTCCTGACGTACCTGGAAGAGAATGACCTCCTCAGTGACAGTCAGTATGGGTTTCGCCGAAAACGGTCAACTGGAGATCTTCTTGCGTACGTCATCCACCTTTGGAGTGAGGCCATAGAGAAGAATGGAGAAGCACTTGCTATCTCTTTGGACATCTCGAAGGCTTTCGATAGGGTCTGGCACGAGGCCTTGATTGGCAAGCTCTCCGCTTATGGCCTTCCATCTGGGCTGTGCACCTGGATATCCGATTTCCTGAGTGATCGATCGATGCGAGTGGTCATAGATGGCTGCACGTCTGATGAAATGGCGATCAACGCCGGAGTTCCTCAGGGATCGGTACTCTCTGCAACTCTTTTTCTGCTGCATATAAATGACCTGCTAAAACCCGGTATTGTTGGGTATGCAGATGATAGCACAGTGGTAGAGAGATATTTTTCTGATGCACGATCTAGTGGTCTTCAAACCCAGGAACTTAGGGAGGCCATGATTGAGCGCATTAATTTTAAACTACTTGAGGTGACCCAATGGGGCGATTCCAACCTCGTCAAATTTAATGCCTCAAAAACTCAGGCGTGTCTATTCACTGCAAAAAGGAGTCCCTTTCATCTTACTCCAACTTTCCGGGGTAATCCTGTGGAAATTTCTGACCGTCTGGATCTCTTGGGTGTCACCTTATCATCAACCTTGAACTTCCGCTCCTTCATTGAGTCCAAGACAAAAATTGCTGCAAAAAAGCTTGGCATTCTGAGCAAGGTACGACGGTATTTCGCGCCTAAACAGCTCCTTGACCTTTATAAGGCTCAAGTTCGTTCTTGCTTGGAATACTGTTCCCACTTGTGGGGCGGTTCCGCTAAGTATCAGCTTGAGGCCTTGGACGCTGTTCAGAAGCGAGCCATAAGACTCATTGGCGATGACTCCCTTACCGGGGCTGGCTTGCAGAGTCTTGAGCACAGGCGCTTGGTAGCCAGCCTTTCGGTGTTCTACAGGATTTACTTCGGAGAGTGTGCGTTGGACTTGCACCAGCTAGTCCCCCCTAGCCCCTTCTACCATCGGACAACAAGGCGCACATTTAAATGTCACCCTTATATGGTTGATATACCTAAAATCCGCACGTTGCGGTTCGGGTCAACTTTTTTGATTCGAACTGCTAGCGTGTGGAACCAACTTCCAGCACCCTTGTTTCCACAACACTACAACCCTGGACTCTTCAAGTCGCGAGTGAATCGGTTCTTAATAGACAAGCATGCTCCATCTTAGATCGCGTCATCACTTACCATCAGGTGAGACTGCGGTCAAATGCTTGATCTATCATTATAAAAAAAAAAAAAAATATATTAAGTAAAAACCCATGCGCAAAAAAAATGTTTTTTTTTTTGTTGATCATTGTAATTCCATAAAGATGATTGAGATATGAAATCGGTAAAACGCAAAACACACTGGGCGTAAGACGTCCGGGAGCGGGAAGGGAAAAGAAGCGAATGTTTTCCGGGGCGGGAAAGCATCGCGGCTAGCGATAAAATAGCGCAGTATTCCCCACAAATTAGCAACGCTGAGTATGACTGGTATGACGGAACTTGCATCGCGTCCGCCTATTTGTGAAACCCCACCGCTCCGCGCCTCCTTGCTATCTCTTGCGGTTTCTTTGTGGCATGCTGCATAAAAACTCGTACATTACAGAAATTCCCTCCCCCGGAACGCTGCCAGTATCGCGTATTGTGCTTAAAGTTAAATTTTTAAATGAACTACCTATAAAAATTGCGCTCTGAAGACAGACCGTCAAAAGAAATTGTTGAAGCAGTGTAGGCCTTCAAGCGGGAGTAACGCCTTATATTATATAATCAATGATGCTTTCGCAAGTGACAACCGTAAAAACATTTAACTTATACTCTCATTTAATGTAGTTACTTGCGTGAATGGTTTATCCAATGATGATGTTGATTTATTGCTCTCGCCTTAATGATTGTTACAGTTCAGGAAATAATGTTACTTAGCTGTCTAAATAAACAAGTTCCAAAACTGTTTCATCTGTATTACAAAACACAAGAATAATTATGAAATTGTGTTACAATGGTCGCCCTCACAGATATAGAGTCTTAAATGGGAAAGCACGACTAGCAACAGTTGACGAATCCCTTGGTGCTTGCTTTAACGCTGAGTCTCCGGCATAGCGGGTTTTATTGAACTTTTTTTTTCAGAGTTGACTCAGGTCTGGATCTTGTAAACAGTGGTAGGGCACACTACGTTTCGCAGTGATTTGGACAGCCAGTCTAATGGTAGTAATCATCCACTTACAGAAGACCACCATGAATTAACAGCATTTGTGCTGTTGTGTTTCCGTGAGAGTGAATAAAAGATGCCAAAGGTTATTATAGTTGCTTGCAGCACCTGTGGAGTTGCTTATGTTGCTTAGGCGACGGTATCCATCTACCAATCACTTACATAAACAAAAAAAAAAAAGAATCACATCCTTGCAGAATACCACAGAGAAATAACAGCGAGTTGTGTTTCAATGTGTGATTAAGGGATGCTAGATCTTGAGGCTCTTTTCTTATCCTTATCCTATATCAGCGTTGGGTATCTTTCCAACTATTTATTTTGCTTGTGTTTTATGCCACCCATAGACGACCAAACCTATCATCCAATCGGCGTGATACGATTGGCTTGATCAAGCCAATTGGACGGTGTATGGTTGTCATGCAAAATAATGACACCAAACCGATATACGGTGCCGAATTGTGTATGGCTGGCAAAACGGTAGGGTTAAACGCTGTGTTTAACCTATAATCAAGTAGACAAATCTTTTTTTTTATGTTAAGATCGGTAGACAGGCTGACGGTCCTGTAACACAAGCAACGCCACAGCCGCTGCAAGTACGCTGCCGACTACAGTAGGATTAAGGATAAGGGCTTAGGAGGAGATAGGGAAATGGGCTCTGACATCCCTTACTCACTCACCGAAACGCAACAGCATACGTGTTGTTATTTCACGGTGGTCTTCTGTAAGGGGGTGGTTACTGCCGTCAGACGGGCTGGCCAAATGACTGCGAAACGCAATGTGCCCTGTGCTACTTGCTACTTGCTCTATGCTATGCTATGCAAAGAGCTATGCTATTATGAGCTACAGATAGTCTATGCTCTCATTAAAAATGTGGACTTTTATATTCATTGGTTTAATCGTAAATCTATCTACGAACGTCTTTAGAATTCACATAGAAACAGTAGGCCGCCCTAACGAAATGGCGATGGTCGAACCGGATCATCAAGTGATTTATTGTTTTATTGTGTTTGTTAGTGCCTTTATTTTAGTGTGCCTAATAAAATTTAATAGAACTGAGGGGCAAGGCCGTCGGGTCGGCTAATTAGTCACTATGTTAATCAGTGCAAAAAAACTTGAACCCAGAGAATGTTAATGTGCATATATTTGTTTAATGTTGATTATCGATTATCTTAAAACATTTAAATCTTTTATTAGACGTTATTAAGTAATATGGACTGTACCTAACTTAGCAAATTTTATATAACAATATAATTTTTTAAAAATCCTTCCTTTTGTGAGATATACTTATAATTAACTTCATTTCAAATTCTTTCATGCACTCACTATAAAAATATAACCTTATCTCTGTATTCTAACTTCTGAAACCAAAATAAAATATACTGTTTTTCTATTTATTTGCATTATTCGGTCAATATTATTTAATTATTTTCCATTTCAAGCAAAACAATCTGTACTATTATAAAGCTGAAAAGTTTGTTTGTTTGTTTGATTGCGCTAATCTCAGGAACTACTAGTTCGAATTGAAAAATTCTTTTTGTTTTGAATAGTACATTTATCGCGGAAGGCTATAGGCTATATAACATCACGCTGCGATAAATAGTATTTTATATATAAGCAGTGTCCAGTATCGCGCGCACAAGCGCACGCCGCCGCCGTATGGGCCGCAGCGAAACGTGGCCGAGTTCAGCTAGTATTATATATAAGACTAGGAAATTAGGAACCAGGAATTATTAGTTTTTTTCAGTTTTCATGAATTCGAATTAACAGCGCTCCTAGTTAAAACGTAAATTGTAAATTAAGCTTAAAACGTAAGATTTTAAAGTTTAAATTTAGTTTAATTAAAGTTTGGGTAGTTTAAAAAGAACAAGGATTATTTAAAAATCTGGCGAGTGTAAAGTTTTCGTTAAGTGATATCGATCGATTTTCTGATTAGGCAAGATAACATCTGTTCTCTGGCGGTATAAATCTTATGTACACCTCATGGCCTATTTGGCTAATTCTGTTTTTATACACAAATCCATATTAGAACTCGTAAATGTATGTAGATCCGTTAGGCATTTACAATTTTCTATGGACTTTATATTTGGATCAACTATTTACTTAACTTAACATGAACGCGTGTAATTAATTTGTCTTCTAGAAAACGCACAAAAACATATTTATATGAAATAGTTAATTAATCCTATTGATTTCAAATTCACTACATGATTAATATTTATTGATTTGTCGAAACTTATTGACTTGTTATTGAATTTAATTGTCCATTTTCCCATTTCACTTATTAAGATAGATATTTTCATTATATTTTGATGGCTCATATGACCTATCACCACACAAGTCCATTGTGAATAGTCAGGATTTTAGATAAATGTTTTACTAATATTGAAAGAATAGATTACAATCTTATTGATTAGATAGATTACGAAGATTTACAGATTAGGCAGTTACCCGTACAGAAGACCACCGAGAACGCGATACCAGAGCTCAATCCTGTTGCAACCCCTCTGGCGTTGCTTGTGTTTATGAGCGACTTAGCCACATACCATTAGATGGAGTCAGCCTGCTTATATATATAAATAACTAGCAAGTCGCTCCCGGCTTCGCAGAGGTGCAAAAATAATAACAAATTATATTATATTATATTATATTATATTATATTATATTATATTATATTATATTATATTATATTATATTATATTATATTATATTATATTATATTATATTATATTATATTATATTATATTATATTATATTATATTATATTATATTATATTATATTATATTATATTAAACCTTCTTTTTTAACGCTCTTTCCATTCAGACTATATTCAGACAATACATACATTCAGACCGACGCACCTTGGGTTTTATTTTATAATACCTATGTAAAGATAAAAAAATATTTCTTTTCATTTAGAGCAATTGATCATTATTAAAATTTCAAAGTCATAATGTGTAGATTAAAATTTTAACCATGTGCAGTATTTAACAGGCCCAACCGGGACTTGAACTTGCGACAGCTGATTTTGTAGCTGCGCGATAGACTTACTGGGCTATCTCTGCATCTATACACTGTCATATTGAACAGATACGGCGCCCGAAACTAGTTCACAAAGTATTACAAAAATTCTCAGAATTTAGTCTACTTAGCAGTGGGAGAAATATGCAATAAAAATTCCTATCGCCATTGACCAAAAATGTCCATAGTGATTTGCGACAGGGAGGGGCGCTGCCACAGACCTTGTTAAAACTATGGCAGTGTCAACGGGCAAGTGTATATGAGGCAATAATTACTGGTTAACCAGCTAACTCCTCCATGTAACATGTATCTGTAACATGTTACAGCATTTTTTAATTTCCCACGCGGTGATCCATAAATTAAACATGATTCGTACGTAACAAAAAATTGTGCAAAGAGAAACCGATTATTTACCTTGGTTGTACGTATTTCATTCAAAATCCAATTAAGGCGGAATAATGAAACAGTTACGTTGAGTTAAATTTAAAAATGAAAACGACTTAATATGTAGATATTTTATGTTGTCTGACAAACAAGATATTTTATGATCGAAAGGTTATTATAAGGTTACTGATTATTTAAGTGACAATGAAGCCTGGAATTAAAGCCTGGATTCGGAGCTCATACTATGCTTAGTATTGTATATTTACTTTAGGTATTAAGTGTATGATTATAATTGTAATTTTTTTATATTGTAAAGAGGATAAAAAGAATAGTATCCTGACTTTCTTTCGGGGTTTCTTCTCAGGATCGTCATATTGGCTTTTTTCCGAAACCCTGGTAAATTTAAATTTAAGTGGTAATTCTAAATGACGATCATAAGAGTTTCTTGGGGAAACCTAATTGATAAATAAATATTTTGATTTGATTTTGATTTGATTTGATTTGACAAGCAGACAAACCGATTGTCATATCAAAAATAAATAAAAAATGGGAATAAATTATATAAGGGAATAACAATGGGCATATATTACATCGTATACTTCTTAGGGAGGTCGTTGCCGTCGCCAGATAGGCTAAGATGTGAAACTCGATTTTCGATTAAGTAGATATTAACATTTTAAAACTCATATTACACAAGTATAAGTTCGTTGTAGTTTGCGGAACACATTGATAATACTTCGAAATAAGAATGTATATTACAGTTTGCTCTTATAATACAAAAAAGGCATGCAATTGAAAATGCAATCGTTTCTCAATTGGTAAAAGTTGGTGGCTTTTACCAACATTTTCGATTGTGAAACATAAAATTAGATTTATTACACAGTTTTATGAAGATTGTATGTAAAGTTAAAACAATACTTATTTGTATTTTTTTTTCAAAACATATTAAAATCTCTGAATTTTCAAGAAATAATTGTAGCTAAAAATTTTTTCGTGGTATTTCGAAAAGTAAAAGAGAAAACTCTTGCATATGTATATTTGGGCCCGAAAAATCGCATATTATGCAGCTATTAAGGTAGGTAAGTATATGTTATAAACAGCTGTTCATATATAAGTTATAGACATATGCATGTATGCATGAACAGCACAAAATTATAGACAACTAGCGGCCCGTCCCGGCTTCGCACGGGTGGACTTTTGAACATATTTTGAACATTTTTGAGTTTATTCGTGGAAAACGACAATTTTGTATGGAGGTGGACAAAGAGGGGGAGACGGGATAGCGTCGGTAGCCCATTTTACTCGCTGATAATGTATCTTTCTATAGGTCAAAGAATTTTTAAAATCGGTCCAGTAGTTTTTGAGTTTATACATTACAAACATACAAAAATACATACATACTAACAAATCTTTTCTCTGTATAATATTAGTATAGATTATGGGAAGATAATCTCCGGCCGGCACCATTGCAGCTTCTTAAAAAATCTTTCACAACATAAAAAGTACCTACATTACATTCCAGATGTACGTATGCTAATGTATACGTACGTTCTGGTGTTTTATGAGAAGAAAGGCTGATTATTTTTAATCACAAATCAATACATACATATAAATGAAGCTTTGATTTAGAATACGTATATATAATTAAAAATGCTCTCAAAATATGAAATTTAAAATTAAAAATAAATATGATATTATTAATTGCACACCAAATAAATAATTACCTATCAATTTATTTTCAACATTTAAATACTTTTTATATCAAATAAATTCACTACAAATAAACTAAATGTTTAATAAAACTAGTACTGCAGATAATATCATACGTCAACACTACCTTACTTTTTTTCTTTAATGTAGACAAATAAATTTCTTTAGGTACATACAAAAATACAACAATTTTATCATAAATACTGACCGCACAGCAAACTAACCAGAGCGTGCATTGATAATACTCACATTCTTATAGTAAAATAATTATCCGAGTAGCATATATCCTAATAAGCACCTCAAAACTTGCTCATCATATTTGTTTTAATCTATATCTACACTAATACTAGCGACCCGCCCCCGGCTTCGCCCGGCGTGCAATTTTTATATACCCTAAAATATTCCCCGTTTATCCCTCTTAACCATTAGCGAAAACCGAATTAAAATCGGCCTACCCGTTCACGCGTGATGCCGTGACCAGGAGAAATAGGGATTCATTTTTATATATAAGACTAGCTACCCGCCCCCGGCTTCGCCCGTGGTGCAATTTTATATACTAAAACATTCCCCGTTTATACCTCTTTCTATTAGCGAAAACCGAATTAAAATCGGTCTACCCGTTCACGCGTGATGCCGTGACCAAGGGAATGGCGATTCATTTTTATATAATAGACTAGCGACCCGCCCGGCTTCGCCCGGCGTGCAATTTTTATATACCCTAAAACATTCCCCGCTCATCCCTCTTTTCATTAGCGAAAACCGAATTAAAATCGGTCTACCCGTTCACGCGTGATGTCGTGACCAGGAGAAATGGGGATTCATTTTTATATATAAGATTATAAAGCGAAAGAGTTTGTTTTTTTTGTTTGAACGAGCTAATCTCAGGAACTACTGGTTCGAATTGAAAAATTCTTTTTGTATTGAATAGTCCATTTATCGAGGAAGGCTATAGGCTATATAACTTCACGCTACGGTAAAAAT
Organism: Bembecia ichneumoniformis; assembly: GCA_910589475.2. Classification (NCBI taxonomy): domain Eukaryota; kingdom Metazoa; phylum Arthropoda; class Insecta; order Lepidoptera; family Sesiidae; genus Bembecia; species Bembecia ichneumoniformis. Next base: position 15,574,698 of record OU342524.1, on the reverse strand, counting down.
ATCATATATAAGCAGTGTCCAGTACCGCGCGGCCCATGAGCACGCCGCCGCCATATGGACCGCAGCGAAGCGTGGCCGAGTTCAGCTAGTGTCAAATAAAATGATGTCTTATTTAGGTAAACAGGGGGCCTAGCCAAGATGCACATTATTGCAAACGCTCCCTTTGCGTACTTACGAATAGAAAGAAATAAAGCCCGGTGATTGGTTGTTGTAAAGTCAAAGCGCAATGGAATAGAAACGAATAAAATTTGGTAGCCAAGATACACTTTTACGACTACTAGCGTAGCGTTTCCGAAGCGTTTGTACGATTGTCTGGCGAACGCTAAATAGCTGTAGTAAAGGAATAGTAAACGAATAGATGTACAAACATGGCGGATTTTGAATCAGCTGGGGCCTTAGACAAAGTAGCATTCGCTCCGTAGCGAAGCGATATCGAAGTTCGTTATCGTCTCAGAGACAAAGGAATCGACACTGTAACACGTGATAAACACGTGATACCTTGTCATGATTTCTTTGTCTCTGAGACGATAACGAACTTCGATATCGCTTCACTACGGAGCGAATGCTACTTTGTCTAAGGCCCCAGTTCGGTCTATTGTCAATTTGTCGTTTGGAATTCGTGTTTCTTTATATTTTTAACTTAAACATATTTTAATATGCATAATTTAAATATGCTAAAGAGTGCCCGCAATGAAGAAATGTGGCTTAGATGAAAAAAAAAGGAATTTGAGTCGCAAGTCTATGGAAAAAATCAGTGAAATGCCTAAATCGCTGTTTATTCAGCAATTCCGCTTAAATAAAATAACTTTCCACGCTCTTTGTCACGAGTTGAAGGAGAAAACTATGTTAAGAGGAACCTTTCCTAATATACACATACTTATCTATGGAGGAACCAAAGAGATTACTTTAGAAGTTAAGGTAAGAGAGTGCTAGATTATCTACCTATTACAAATTAAAAATATTAATTGTCTTCAACTCAACCAGCGTGCCTTTTGCAGGTATTATGCACGTTAAGTTTCCTGGCCACGGGTTCTTACCATCGAAATGTTTGTATTACCCAACAAATTTCCCAGAGTACTACTAGTCGTTGTATCAGGCAAGTAGTGGATGCCCTCAATAGCGATGAAATTATGGCAAGATGGATTGTGATACAAGACAACACAGACTGCAGATACAAGAAAAGTGAGTTATCAAATTATGATATCTTGTATACATTTGAATTTGTACACATTTAAATGTTGATCTAAAACAACTATCCTTTGTTAACAAGGTTCCAAAGAATTAGTCTGTCAGGTATTCCAAAGAATTAGGTGTAATAGGCTGGCATAGATTGCACCCATATAGTTATAGTGAAGCCCAGTGGCGGAGAACACAGGTTTTACAACAGAAAAGGGCGTTATTTACTAAATGTTCAAATGGTTGATATTTGTTGCTTATTTTGAGTAGATGGTGTAGAAGTTATTTATTAATATTTATTTTATTTTACAGTTTGGCTACTAGATAGTTAAGAATCACAGCAATCTATAAGGATTTTCCTTTTTATCTACTTATAAAAATTAATTTTACAGGAGGCTGGTTATCCACAACGTCCATGGCTCGTGACGCCTGTTCTGAATGCAGTTCAAGGCTCCAGAGAAGTGCTCTACACACACAGGCACGTGCAAGCCCGAAACTGCATTGAACGCTTCATTACCCCGTGAAGCAAATAGGATAACGACAGTGTGTTGTGTGCTACATAACATTGCTCTTGAAGCAGTTTTACCGCTACCAGACCCACTCGTTTTAAACACGAGGATGAGGATGATACACCCGTAGAAAATCACTCTCCTAGTAGCCAAAATGACATCATCCAAGGCAGGGCTATGCTGCATTGCTTACTGAATAGTTTACAGTAAGATAATGAGGTAATTGTTTAACTTCTTTAACAAAGTGATCACCTGTAACATCCTTCATAACTGTTATTTATCGCCACTATTAAAAATGACATGTTCCTTAGTAGTCATTGACAAAAATGGTCAATGATTTTACAGTTAAGATAACAAACCTTTTTTCAGTTATAATTTATATGAGAGCTTATTTAACTTTCTGAATAATAATAAATTACAAAAGTCTAAGCAGGAAAATATAGGGGGTGGGGGGATGAATATGTACCAATAAAATATATAGTTGTACAAAACATGCATATAGAACTCATCAGTAGAGTATGCAGTACATAATTATTTTTGGAATCACCCTGTAAAAAGTAATAAACTTGAATAATGGACATTTTTCCAAAGTATAATCTTGAATTTCCTAAAATTTATTTTCTAATACTTATATGTTCAACATTGATGTTATCATTTACCAATAACATTCTAATAATAATCTAATTGTGATGATAATAAAGTTGTGATGATGAATAAATGATAAAAATTTTATTGTAAATAGTGTCTTATTCTTTCGTTTGAATTATTTTACTAGGTATCAATGCTGTACCTGGAAGAGATCGGCTAGTGATACAGGGAAGACTGTGCAGCACGACACATTAATAAGGAAATTGTACCACCATTTGAACATTTAGTGAATGATGTCCTTTTCTGTTGTAAAACTTGTGTTCTTCGTCATTGGCCCTCACTGTAACTATATGGGTGCAATATATTATATTTCTAATGACTATCATGAAGGTTTCTTGGAGAAACTTATTTAATGAATATTTTGATTGCTGAATGTCATTAAATATGTTTGTATATTTATTCATATATTAAAAATGTAATTTGTGTTTCAGCATAAAGTAAATAGTACTTAACCAGTAGTTTCAGTATTTCAGTAGTTTATTTAAAAAAAAAATGTAAAGGAATTATTTCTAAAAAATAAAAGCAAATTAAATACACACACTTTATTGTATGCTAAGAATTACAGAAAAATAATAAATATTACTAAACGGTAATGCAGTATGTACATTTTTAACTTATATTGTAGTTATCTATCTATTGATCTAGCCTTTTTTTTTTTTTTTTTTTTTTAATAACGAGGGGGAAAACCTTTCATAGGTACCCGGTTTATACAAAAACCGGGTTATGTGAGATTTTTACTCACTAAAAACCCCCCCGATTGTCGCCAGCCGTGCCTATCAGGGATCGTGGTATCTCCATCCGTATTACCCGCGATCTTTGTAGCACCATTCTTATCGAATACTCCAGCTTGAAGTAGGCCAATCACCGGAACCTCTTTTAGTCGCCTCATACGACAGGCAGAGGATACCGTGTCTGTATTCTAATTGAACCCCAGATCACAGGGTACTAGGGCGGTTTCCACCGCCTCCCCTTTGACGTCTGCGTCTTGCAGGGTCAGCCCTCTCGCGATTCCGTTCAGCAGCCTCCTTCTGGAGAAGTACCGTCTCACAGAAGGTTGCCACTGCTTCCCACGATGATTGTTTCCTTATCATAGCCGTCACAACTTCTGGAAATGATAAGTTCGCTCCGATTTCGTTGATCATGACTTGCCGCTCAAGGTGCCACGCGGGGCACATTTCGAGCGTGTGTTGGGCAGAGTCATGATCAGCTCCACAGTGATGGCATTGGGTTGATGCTTCGCGTCCAATTTGATGCAGGAAGTCACCAAAGCAGCCATGTCCGGTGAACATCTGTGTCAGTCGATATGTAAGACATCCATGTTCTCTTTTTAGCCACTCCTCGAAAACAGGGAGAATGGCTTGAATTACGCGCTTGTGCGCGCACCGCTCCTCCTCAAGACGCCCGCGCCATGTCTGTAATGCACGTTGTCTCTCTTCTCGCCGTATCACCGCTACCATACCACTTGGGATGCATTGATCTCCCAAGCGAATAGGGTGTACTCTCATAAAGATTCTGGCATCCATGTCCGCCAGAATATCCAAGGGCGGAAACCGCGCCAATAAAGTAGCTGCCTCGAAAGATACCGTACGATATCCTCGGACAACCCGAATGGCCATCTTTCGCTGCAAAGCTAGAATTTTTGTTCTGCAGCGCCGAACCCCCTGTAATCTATTTGACCATACTGGCGCACCGTAAAGAGCTATTGATCTCACGATACCTGCGTAGAGACGACGAACGTGCTCCCTCGGTCCTCCGAGATTGGGCAGAAGTCGGTGCATTGCTCCCGCTACCCCCTCGATCCTAGGAATGAGACGTCCAAAATGTTCTTCAAAACTCCATCGACCGTCTAAGGTGAGTCCGAGATATTTTATGTAGCGACTCACACGTACGCGCGCATTACCGACGCTAATAATAGAATCTGGCGGTTGTTTGCCTCGCGGTAGTTTATAGAACCATAACGCCTCAGTCTTATGTGGCGCTACCTGGAGGCCCAGTTCTTCGATCTTAGCGACTATAATTGCTGTACCCAGTTCAGCGAGCTCGATTGTAGCTTCAAATGAGATCCCGCTTGCGACCACTAAGGTATCGTCAGCATAACAAACGACATTCAACTCCTTTGGAAGTCTGACGCGAAGGACTGCGTCGTACGCCATGTTCCATAGTAGTGGCCCCAAAACTGATCCCTGTGGAACACCACAGCTGACCCTGCGACGATGTGGACCATCTTGAGCCGTGTACAAGATATATCGTTCGCTCAGATATGCTCCGATAATCTCCTGTAGATATATAGGCACTCGATGATGAATGAGAGCTTCTCTGACCGCATTCCAGGGCAGTGAATTAAATGCGTTAACAATATCTAAGCTAACTGCCAATGCAACCTTTCCCTGGGATATCGCTTGCTCCGACAGGGAGTGCAGCGTCAATATTGCGTCCACTGTTGATCGCCCCGAACGGAATCCATATTGTCTTGGGGACAGATCGAAGCCGGAGTGCGAAAGATGTTGTTTGAGACGACACGCCAGGATCCTTTCGAAAAGCTTGCTGATCTCATTTAAAAGACATATAGGTCTGTACGCCGAGGGAGACTCCACTGCCCGACCCTCCTTTTTCAGAAGAACCATGGCCGCTTCCTTCCATCTATTGATCTAGCCTGCATACTGTTCGCAATGTTGAAAGTTACACAACATTGTTACAATTTTTCTAAGTTTTTGAATTTATTCATTATAAACAAAAATGCAAATTCTCTCTTTATAATATTAGTAGGTATTTATAACATTGTAATAATATTTTTAACATGTTTAACAATTTAACTTTGTTTTATAATTTTTTTTTTATATGTATTCACCTTTGCTCTAGGTTTGGTTTATTGTTGGTGATGTTATCGATTATTAATCTGTACTTATCGTCATGATGTACAAATAATTACATTATTACATTAAACTGTTTGTTCTAATTGATAACAATATTTTTATTTATTCACAAATCTATAAAAATATAATTGAATTATATGTTAGAAGCATAATTCAATGTTATAAACATCCAAAAATATAAACTAGCGACCGATCACCCGGTTCGCATGGGTGCATTATTTTCATCCATTTTTCAATCCATAGTGAAAACCACATCAAAATCCATTCAATAGTTTTTGAGATAATTGAGATGAAGAACCTGAAGGCCTAACAATGAATTATCTGGTTGTCTCAGCATTGCTACTGACAATGAGTAAAAATTTTTTCACTTTTCATGCCCTGAAAGTGCTTATTTGTGCAGGATATAGGCTGCACAAAATCGAATTTTATGCACAAGTGCATTAACATATCTACTCATAAATTTATCCATATTAAGGCAAAGAAAATGAGCCATACAGCCAAACACAATAAGAAGTTCATAGATAGAATTTGTTATTTTATAATATTTACTTAAATTTATTTGCCTTATGTGTTTTTTAAGACATAAACGATATTAAAATTTAAATTCAAGTATGGTAGGTTATTTAATTAATTTAAGAAAATTATTATTACAAAATTAATTTAATAGTAGGCTGTATAGGTCTGCACTTCTACAGCCCAACTCTACTAATTTTACTTTGAATTTTAATTAAAGAAATGTTATGTTATACTACTGTTTTATTTCCTCGCAATCGAAGTGAAAAGCAGAGTTTATAACTCGTCCACAAAACCATTTTATCCTCGACATTGCTATCAATGTCTAGGATAAAAATGGTTCGTTTTGTGCACTTGTTGTAAAATCTACTATTATTTAAATTTATGGGTAATAACATTTTTAGTCAATGATTCACCATTATTATCTACAACCTCATACCGACGTCGGTCTGAGTCTACAACATTCATCCATCTGCTAGGCAAACTTTGGATACCTTTTTCTCAAAACGAGGAAGGCTGATTCAAAGTCACTAATCACAGTTTCTGAGGGTGTCATAATTTTCGAAATTTTTGCCTGACAAATGGCTTTTAAGTGCACGAAATAAATTATAATCTGATGGCACCAAGTCCGAACCAAGACGGATGGGGTACAGCCATCCAAGTTTCTTCAACTCAGCACTGTGAGGTCGAGCATTGTCATGCAGGAGCTGGATACCAAGTCTTTTCGGTCGTTTTATTCTTATAGCTTCGGCTAACTTATGTATTTGGGCAACGTAATATAGAGGGTCAACTGTCTTGCTTCGTTCTGAGAGTTCCCAGTAGATCTTGCCAGTCCAAGAAGACAGATAATTATTATTTGTCAAGGGCTGGCCCTTTGTTTAGCTTCCAACTTCCATTGCTTTGTTATAAAAAATTACAATAACTTAGAGGTGTGTCAAAAGTGCTGTAACCGTTACTTTGGAATCGCTACTTCATTGGTGCCACTGTAATCGTTACTGCAATTTCCAGATACTGATTACAAGTACTCGTTCCGTACTTTGGACTGCGTTCGGGGAAAGAGTATCTGTATTCAGTAATAAGTATCCGTTGCATTGCACTCACTTTCGGGTAGCCATTACCAACTCGGAATCGGAATAGAAGCCATTCGTTTTCTAAACTGCCTTTTAGTAATTTTACAGGTCCTAACGTTTACAAACAAAAAAAGTAAACTTATGTTTCTAAACGCAAATTTAAAATTGTAAATAGGTAATAGATAGTCTAATAGTAAAAGTAATACATTTTTCAATTAATAAAAACAACCTTGATTGAACAACGTAGAAGATTATTTTATTTACAATGAGTCCAACGATCCGTTTTTTTTAACTGTATTCAAGTTACTTGTAATAGGTATTCGTAGGTACTTTAATATTATATGATTCCAATTTGTAAACTGGAACCGTGAGTAACTGGAACCAGTATTTGTAATCAGTACTTCAGAGTAACTGTAATCATTGTCACGGTTACATCAAAGTAATCATTTGGCACATCTCTACAATAACTTTAAATATGTATAACAATTAAAAAATAAAATATATTTAAAAGTTTGAATGAGTGACATTGAGATATTATTGACAAGTTTGACAAAGACATAGGATACTTTATTATTGACCATAAACTAAATTTTACTTTTTTGTTAACACGCTGATAGAATTGTCGTTCGACTAGCGTTCGACACAATGTTATGAAAACATGACATCTTGGCTACCAAATGAGCGTTTTTTGAGAACGCACACGCCCAACGTACGCCAATTCGTTTCGTAAGTACGCAAAGGGAGCGTTTGCAACAGTGTGCATCTTGGCTAGGCCCCCTGTATGTTGTATAAAAATAGAAGCTATATTAAAAAGAAAGAGTTAATAGGTATAATTTGCGTTAGTCATTATAATTAAATGTCATTAAGAAATGGCGGTATGCCACGAATATAAATTGTAGTTTACTTGGTAATATTTTGAGTTAAGTATTTTGCTGATCAAATCAGTAATTTTGATATTCGGATTATTTTTTGGATTCAAAAAGTTTTTTTTTTTTAATTGCGTTAAAATACTACTCAAAATAAATTATCACCAAATACTATGAAGTAATTACATGTCTCGTTGTTGCAACCGATCAATTATGATTATAATTTGTCCTTGCTGTTATCGAAAGTATGTGCAAAAGTGTGCATTTCGAAATTGCATAACTTCATTCGAAGCCAATCACCTGTCTTAACTGATAATTTTAAATAAGTACTGAATGTATACATTTTATTTTCTGTTTTAAATGAATATTTATAAGTAAATAAATATATTGGCTCATCATTTTTAAATAAAAGATTTCCTTAGTTTAAATTTTTCATTGCACGTTGCCATTACCAAAATACGCGAATTTAAAGTTTTCGTCCGTATGTTTATTCGTGCTAATATCCGAAACCACTGCACAGGAATTGCTTTTCTAAGACTCTTAAAAAAAGGGTTTTCGGAAATATACTTTCTTAATGGTAGGTGGCTACCGTCGCCTATAACACAAGCAACGTCACAGGTGTTGCAAGTGCGCTGCCGACTACAGTAGGATTAAGGATAAGGGGTTGTTGAAAGGTTAGGCAAATAGACTATGGCATCCCTTACTCACTCACCGAAACACAACAGCACACGTGCTGTTATTTCACGGTGGTCTTCTGTAAGGAGGTGGTCACTGCCGCCAGATGACTGACTGCGAAACGCATTTGCACTACTTTCCAGATCCAGACCAGAGCCAAATTTGAAAAGTTCATTTTCAACGTGAACCCGGTAACCCTAGAACAGACTTTTTTTATTTTAAGTCGGCAGACAGGCTGACGGTCCACTTGATGGTAGGTGGTTACCGTCGCCTATTACACAAGCAACGCCAAAGTGCGCTACCGATTATAGTAGGATTAAGGATAAGGGATTAGGAGGGGATAGGGAAATTGGCTCTGGCATCCCTTACTCACTCACCGAAACATAACAGCACGTGTGCTGGTGCTTCACGGTGGTCTTCTGTAAGGGGGTGGTTACTGCCGCCAGACGGGCTGCCTAAATGATTGCGAAAACATAGTGGGCCCTGCCACTACTTTCCAAATCCAGACCAAAGCCAAATTTGAAAAGTTCATTTTCAAAGTTGACCCTGCCGGGAATCGAACCCGGGAACCCTAGAACAGAGCGTTAAGGCAAGCACCCTAACCACTCATCCAACGGGCTTGTCATTATCTTTTATTTTATTCATGAACTCGTTTAGAAGGCCGATGGATTCGAGTCTGCCTTTACCGTGTCAGTAATCGAGCATTCGTCTCACTGGGTCCATCGCTCCTCAACAGGTACTCTCTTTTTACAACACAATTAAAACTGAGTCTCACGGTGACGATTTACGTTTATCCCAAATACCACTTACATTGAATCTGAAACCGCATGACTGTGCAATCGCTTTATTCCAATACAATAATACTATAGGACAATTAAACCGTGCTTCCCTATCGATCGTGCCCTAACACGGTCCGTTTCGGAATGGCCGTTTCGCCATTGCGAAATCCTCGATATAATCTGGTTCGGACCCTGCGTCACTTCTCTTACTACGTGTTTTTGCTAATACACGAGTTCATTCATACATTTAAGTTGTATGAATCACGCATGCGTTACGTAGTGGCACAATATGGTTAGAATGCGATACTATCGTAACATTTGAAATTAACTCTGCTACAAAGTATCAATTGTAAACATTGCAATAACTTCTCACGGTCCGTATAGGCATTTAATTGCTTCAATCTAATATACATAGTGTCTATTATTTTTGCTACGTGTATCTGTGAAATATGCTTTACTAGCAACCCGTCCCTGGTTTCGCACGGATGCAATTTGTTGCGCCGAATACACAGGTTTGTGTCTCGTTATTGATCTTTCTATTAGTGAATACTGTATCAAAATCTGTTGAATGTTTTGGAAGTAGTTAGTGAGGAATATAAAGAGGCGGACAGCGACTTTATTTCATATGACTTAACTAGTGGCCCGCCTCCGGCTTCGCCCGGGAGTAGTTAGGTATTATTATATACTAACTGAGCCCACAACTTCGTACGCGTGGTATTCGGTATAGCGCGTAACTGTTTTGTTTGTAAACCGATTGGAATGAGACAAACATTAATGTCTCATTCCATTATGTTAAGATCGGCAGACAGGCTGACGGTCCACTTGATGGTAGGTGGCTACCGTCGCCTATGACACAAGCAACGCCAAAGCTGCTGCAAGTGCGCTGCCTAAGTGCCTAAGTGCCTTAAGTGGGATTAAGGATAAGTGATTAGGAGGGGATAGGGAAATGGGTTCTGGCATCCCTTACTCACTCACCGAAACACAACAGCACACGTGCTATTATTTCACGGTGGTCTTCTGTAAGGGAGTGGTTACCGCCGCCAGACGGGCTGCCCAAATGACTGCGAAACGCAGTTTGCCCTGCGACTATTTTCCAAATCCAGACCAGAACCAAATTTGAAAAGTTCATTTTTTATAGTTGACCATGCCGGGAATTGAACCCGGGAACCCTAGCACAGAGCGTTAAGGCAAGCACCCTAACCACACATCCAACGAGCTCGTCAATTGGTTATACTATTACAGAATGGACTCTTACTCGCCCAATAAAACACAATATCAAACTGTCATTATTTGATAGTGATCTCCGTAACGTGATTAGAAACGACATAATATGTGCAAAACTGTTTATGACTGGCCCATTACAAAATTGAAAAAAGAAAAAGTACCAGGAAAAATTTTGTACCCTTAGCAGCATGTTTTATTTTCATTAGACCTGCTACTTCAGCTGATTCTCTCAGAAACTGTGGTAACTCCAACAGATTGTCAAGCTATCACAAAAAGCACAGTAACTAAGATTCTACACATCTAAACTACTGACCTCGTTCCATATACTAGTACATACTATATTTACGATTGTTATATAAATGTAAACCTATCGGAGTAAATTATGAATTGACCGTGTTAAGCGAAAATAAATTTTCTCGTATAAGGATAGGTGATTGTTGAAAAATGCAGACATTAACCTAGTATATGCAATACTCGACAAGCATAATGCATAGGTAACAAAAACTGGCGTAAGAAAAACTAAAATATATTAAAAGTAAATCGGTATCAGATATAACGCTTATTAGGCAGACAAACATCAATTAGCAAGAGCTGCTAAGGTGACATAGGGGATTTGAGTCCGGAGATTGTCAGGAGGATGATAATATCGGTAATTGAACAGATCATGCTGTATGCCGCAAGTGTTTGGTCTTCTTCCGTCGAAAAATTATGTTTAAAAAACAGTTGTATGGTGTGCAGAGGGGCTTTGCTCAGAAAATTTGCAAGGCCTACCGGACCGTCTCCCTAAATACCGCCTTGATTTTATTTGGCGCAAATCCATGAGAAAAAGAGAGGTAAACTGCAGGGGAGGGTGCCCATTAGGTACCCATAGCGACCGAAGTTGCCGTCGATTTTGGAACCATTGAAAAGGAGTCGGAAATAGACCACGTCGGACTTGAAATCTATGCCGATGGTAGCAAGATCGACGGACGGCAGCTCGGCGCAGCCCTTTCATGCTGAAGGGACGGTTTGGAGACCAAAGCGAAAAAGTACCGACTGGAGCCCTTCTGCACGGTATTCCAGGCCGAGCTATATGCGCTCCATGAGACGCCAGTCATCGCCAAAAATGCCTGGGACTGTTTGGTCAGCATCTTTTGTGACGCATGGTCCTCGCCTGAGTTGCTGAGGAGTCGCAATACATACCACCCTCTGGCTAGTGCGATAAAAGCAAACTTGTGTGATATCAAGTCTGAGGGGAGGAATGTGCGGCTGTTCTGGGCTAAAGCTCATGTGAGGATACGGAGTAACGAGAGAGCTGACCTCCTAGCTAAAAATAGGGCACTTTTGGCTATTGTTTGGATCTGAAAAATAGTGGCAGGGCACACTGCGTTTCGCAGTCATTTGGGCACCCCCTTACATAAGACCACCGTGAAATAACAACAAAATGTGTTCTGTTGTGTTTCGATGTGTGAGTAAGGGATGCCAGAGCCCATTCCCCTTAGCCCTATCCTTTATCCTCTATCCCACTATGGTCGGCAGCGCAGTTTTAGCGCCTGTGGTGCCGCTTGTGTTATAGGCGACGGTAGCCACCTACCATCAAGTGGACCGTCAGCCTGTCTAACCTTAAAATAAAAAAGGATAAAAGATAAGGGATAAAGAGTGGATAAGGGAATCGGCTCTGTTTTAAAATTATTTTTTCACTGAAACTCGTGTCTTACACACATTCTGTTGTTTCATGTTCGTCTTCTGTAAGATTAGGTGACTGCCGCCAGACTGGTTGACTAGTTTATGACTGTGGAACGCAGTGTGCCCTAACACTACTAAAAATTTCATTTAGATTCAATTAAATTGACATTTAATTTAATTTAAATTTAGGATATTGTTAGAAATAAAGAAATTCCATAATAATTCCAGGGGACCAGTGGAGTTATTTTATTTTAGATATTCTAGCAAAGTGGTTAAATTGCTTTCACTTCAGTTCTACAGAATATATTTTCGAGTCGCATAGACAAACAAAAGATTCGGCAAATTCAAACTCGTGGTAGGCTACACGGCCTGTTATACTTCGACGATATTTGCCATTACACAATCCGCTGGTTGACCGACTTGTATGAATTATCAGAACAATTCGACAGGTGCCACTTTATTAGAGCTTGTACGAAACTGCGAAATTAAACGTGAATGAAAATGAATATGAAACTACTTTATTTTTAAGTAAATTAACGAAGCAGCTTACTTCTTCTTCCTATGCCTATATGGAATGGCATGACGCTATGGAAAGCGTAACATAGGAAGTTGGCGATGATTACAGCTATTCACTGTACTTCTAAACAAAGTTTTTGAAAACCTTATACATATAACCACTTTCTCAAGTTTTTCACTTAGTTACTGGAACATGGACAGATCACAGGGACATCTTTATTTGTCGAAGTTCGCTGTGAGATATGATAAATCTCGCTAGAAAATTTACTAGAAACCATTGCTTCTGTCTTATAGGTACATGTGTTTATAGGTATATTTATTAATATAAACTTTTGAAGAATTGGGTTTTTAAAAATATGTAGGTTATATATATATAACAACGTTAACGTTAACAACGCTATCGTTTATTAACTTATTCTTAATTATTGGAATATTAATCTTGGACATTACAAGCGGTTCAAAAGATTTTACTTAACTTTTTACTTTATATACATACCAGCAGCGGCCCGCTTCACATAACATTCTATTGAATAAAAAAAAAGGGGACAAGTGCGAGCTGAACTCGCGTGAAGAGGAACCCTCTCCGTACGATGTTACCTATCCGCACAATATTCAGTGATTTTCCATGTTATTTTAATATCATGGACTTCTTATAGGTTTTCCTATAATCTATAAGTAGAAAACTAATTTCTGTATTTTTTTCAAAATTTTAGTTTCAGTAGTTACGGAGATAAGGGGGGGGGGGGAATGGTCAATTTTCGTCTATTTTCTTGAACTATTTATTTTCAAATTACAAAAAAATACATTTAAGATCTTCACAACAAGATCTTCCATTTGATATGACACACCATGCAGTTTTCAATTTTTTTTTTATTTACCACCTTCCCCCAAAAATGACCTCCCATATACAGATTTCATCTATTCACGTCACACCTCTGCGTTTGGGGTCACAGAAATTGATATGTGTAACAAATTTCGACTTAATCGGTCTAGTAGATTCCGAAATAATTGACTGTGAGCGATGGACAGACGGACACACGAGTGATCCTATAAGGGTTTCGGACGTACGGAACCCTAAAAACGATTGGAGGTCTTGTTTAAGAAAACATAACGCTTAGCACCTAGATTAAACTTGGTAGATTTATAAAGTCAGAATATATCATTGCGTCTTTTAGATAAATCACAGAATTCCGTCCAAGGTCATACACAGGCTCCGAAGTCTTTTATTTGAATTTATTTACCTTCTAACTACATAATAAATATTCAGTCCACTCGTTTTAAGGGTCTCACGAACTTGTTTTAATTAACACACGACATTGTAGACCTTTGGAGAAGTTTGTTAATAAGTTGAGATGATAAATATCGAAGTTAGAAATTGTTATATTTCCACAATTCCAAAGTTCCTTTTTTACGTTAAGATCGGCAGACAGGCCGATGTTCCACGTGATGGTGGGTGGCATCCCTTACTCACTCACCGAAACACAACAGCACACGTGCAAATAACAGCTTATTTCACGGTGGTCTTCTGTAAGGGGGTCGTTACTGCCGCCAGATGGGCTGCCCAAATGATTGCAAAACGACGACATTATATCAGCCTTCAGCCAAAATCAGCCCTAAATGTAAACCTAACATTAAAAAAATCTGTTTAGGTATATGAATACCAACTTCCTCTATTTTTTACTAACTACATCACCTACAAACACCTCTCTTACTGAGAGGTTACTTTTACTCTTACTTTACTTATTAATGTAAAATAAAAATGTGGTGTGGTGTTGCGGTATGTGAAAAAGTCTCTTTCTCAAGGTATACTTTTCCCTACAGATCCATCTGGGTCCTATTCGTTTCCATAGTGTTCTTAGGAAGCAACCTACCTATAAACGAGATCACAGTATGAATCGCTTTGGAAAGTTCATATCTAGATATACTTTTAAGTAAGCTCGTAACCGGGTATCCATAAATTCTACAGACATTTTGGACACTGATTAGTTTATAAGTAGGTAATAAATCGGAATCGTAATACCGAATCTGTAATATGGTATAAAACAAATGAGTTACGTTACAGCTATATGTCAACGCACAAACTATCGCAACGTCCGGAACAAATGTCAAATGATAGAGTAATGACACTACAGTAGAGTTGAAAAACAGTAGGTATGGAAATTTTCATTAATTCCTCCATTATTGAATCAGCACTCGGCTTTGCACGGGTGTATAAAATATATACAAAATTACCTCGAACATCATTCTTCCCATTAGTAAAAATAGTACTAAAATCAGTTGGGTGATTCAAAAGACGTTAGTGAAGATACTAGCGATCCCAGCAGACATTGTCCCGCCCGAACCCGATGTGTATCTAAACCATTCAAATATCCACTCAAATATAGAAAAAAAATCATCAAAATCGGTCAAGCCCGTTTAGGAGAAGTCACATGCACACGGACAGAAGAAATTAAATATAAAGATGTATGAACGTGGAACAATTTTCTTTGAATTCTTTATTAGAGCAGGCTGCTTTTCGCTGTCATTTGGACAGCCTGTCTGGCAGCAGTAACCACTCTCTTATAGAAGACCTCCGTGAACACCATGAAATACGTGTGCTGTTGTGTTTCGGTGAGTGAGTACATTTCCCCTAACTCTTCCCAGTCATTTAGCATTATGATTAATGCAGCACTTTTGTTATTGCTTGTGGTATAGGCGACGGAAGCCAAATACCATCAAGTGGACCACCAGCCTATCTACCAAAAAAAGGATAAAAGACAAGGAATAAAGAGTGGATAAGGCAGTCGGCTGTAAAGGTATAGCTAGATGTAATTTAACATTAATTATTGTTCTTCTCAATTCATACACTCCTGACGAAGTGATCGTGGTATGGGACGTCTAATAAGTTGATCGCGGTCTCTGCGAGTCTTCTCTGCGTAAGACTCAGTTTTTCAGTAAGACTCAGTAAGGGAACACTTCGTAGTTGATTTAATAAGATCAGTCCATCTTGTGGGTGATCGGCCGCAAGAAAACCACCGGCACAAAAAATACTAGACTAATATTTGTGCTACCATATATTTATAGAAAAATCAAGAAAATGAGATTTTAATAGCACACGTCAGTAGGTACTACTCATTTATTTCATTTATCACTGCTTCATAACGCGGAAATCGGTAAGTACTTATAATCTGCCACTACTAGTAACTATCCAATCCAATCCAATATCCAATACTAGTAACTATCCACTAGGCCTCAATTTAGGATCCAAATAATGAAAAAACATATCATTTTTTACTACCGTAATTCGTAGGCTCATATACTGTTTTTCTCAATACTGTTACTAACACAGTGCAGTTTACAAAATGGTCAGCAGGGAACAATAGCCGGGACCGTGCCGACAAACGATATCTTGTAATAATTTATTGTTGTTTCTACCACAACTAACATTGCGGTGAACTTTCGTTTAGTTTCCGCTACAATTAGTCCAAGGACAATGTAACAACCTTATTGTAACTACATAAATGTTAGTTATGCTAAATGTTAAAACTAAACGCTAATGTGAAACCACCTTAATTATTTTGCTCGAGTTTTATTGCGGACTACAGTAGGTACCTTATTGCGTTTTTCCTTAGTGTCTCTAATCGAACCAAAATAAAAACCTCCTGTTTTTTGAAGCATTTGAATATACCGTGAACTAGTCTTTTTTTCGACTTCGTTAAGAAACGAAGTCACATGTTGACGCGGAGGAATGCGAAAACAAAACGCGCACATGCATTTTGAACACCTTGGATGAGTCTCTGCG
Organism: Bembecia ichneumoniformis; assembly: GCA_910589475.2. NCBI lineage: Eukaryota > Metazoa > Arthropoda > Insecta > Lepidoptera > Sesiidae > Bembecia > Bembecia ichneumoniformis. The sequence continues at coordinate 15,558,403 of OU342524.1, read as the reverse complement.
TCCTACCAAACAAACATTGGCCATAGACTACGTTGGCATAGTCCAAGTTCAACTTTGACAATACCAGTGATTCGCACAACTGAACGCTCAAAGGGTCACGTACTTTGTATAACACCTACAAATGATAGAAACAGTTGCGCTTTAAGTACCTGACTTTCAAAACGAGAATCCTTCAAATCAAATCAAATACTTTATTTTCATTAAACATTACCAGGCAGCCAACATTACATTACAACCTTGTCCATTATTAATCCCAAATTCCGGATCTCATCAACTCTATAAATACCTTGGCTCAAAACTTCAACGCACGGCGCATGCGACAGTATTCTTGTTGCTGTTTATTAGAGCCTAAGTAATATGTTGTTCCTCCAAGCTATCGTTATAGATTTTCTTATTATTATTATTATTCACATATTTATTTATTTTCTTAACTTTAAATTTTTCACAATGTAAATATCAAAAAACAAACAAACAATATTTATCATAAAAAACTTAAAACTAGGATTCCGCAGATAGCGGGGCAAGTCCCAAGCTACCAGTGGTTAGTATTGCAGAGTGAGGAACCTCGCCTGACAATTCATGCCGTATCAAGAAGTACGGTGCCATCTAGTGAGAGCCTCTTGAGATGTTGGTCGAGGCTTTTCGCTCTTCGCTTCGTAGGATTGGATAGGAAAATGGGCTCTGGCATCCCTTACTCACTCACCGAAACACAACAGCACATGAGCTGTTATTTCACGGTGGTCCTCTGTAAGGGGGTGGATTACTGCCGCCATACGGGCTGCCCAAATAACAAAACGCAGTGTGCTCTGCCACTACTTTTCAAATCCAGACCAGAGAAAAATTTTAAAAGTTCCTTTTTCAAAGTTGGCCCTTTTTTTTTTTCGAGGAGACATTTACGGATACCCTGCCGCTGGCTAGGCGATAGGGGTATGTGGGACTCACCCAGTCCTAAGAGGACTGGCCCACTAAAACTCCCCGGTGGCTCCTGGAGGCCCTTGTATGGGTTGGACCGGGCTCTGGCGAACCAACTACTCCGATCCTTCAAAGTTGACCCTGCCAGGAATCTAACGAGAACAGAGCGTTAAGGTAAGCACCCTATCCACTCATCCAACAGGGTGGTCATAATTATAGTTATCATAGTTATAGTTGTAGTTATATGTATATAGTTATATTTATAAGAAATTTCTAAATGACATGTAATGCATGCAAATATATCACTTTCACATAAAACCAGTGCAAGTGTATTGCATCACACATTTCTTACAGCCGATAAAATTATTCCACGTTCCATATAAAATCGTTTTGCTTAAATGGCGTCATTATGTTAAAATTTAAATCTGAACACGCATAATGAGACCAATCAAAGAAAATGACAGATATGTTTCAGAGAAATGCTAGTAATTTCCTCTTTCCTAACCCTATCTAACTAATATCGTGACGTAGTTGAAGAGAATTAGTCAATGGATTAATAATTATTTTTCATAACCCGAGTCACGACGAAGTAGATACCAACTCTAGTTAGAGAGGTAAATACAAAAAGATTAAATCTATACTAACATTATAATGCTGAGGATTTTTTTTGTTTGACCGCGCTAATCTCAGGAACTCAGGAACTACTGATTCGAATTGAAAAATTCTTTTTGTTTTGAATAGTCCATTTCTCGAGGAAGGCTATAGGCTATATAACATCACGCTATGATAAATAGTATTATATATAAGCAGTGTCCAGTACCGCGCGCCCCATGCGCACGCCGCCGCCGTTGGGCCGCAGCGAAGCGTGGCCGAGTTCAGCTAGTATAGAATATATAGAGAGGTCATTGAGAAATTTTTCCTACAAAAATAATGATCCTCATCGCCGTAATCAGAATGGCCATGGCGTAGCTAAATTGCCTTGTAAAGTTGGTGTCTGGTGATGGACTAAGCGATTTTTTACCACGTGGTTCTAAATTAGGGATTCTTTCGTCTTGCCCGATCTATACAGTTGAAAATCTTTGGGTAAATATAATATCTACGCTCTTATTCATATCTACAACAAGTTGCGAAATTCTATGTTTAAATAGAATAAATTGTCCGCCATTTAAAGTTAATGTTGTTTAAATGATAATTCAAAGGGCGGGTTTATTTATGTATCCGTGAGATGTTATCGCGGTAACATATGAGCCGCTTTTGTTAAACGATTCGTAATTTAATTAAACATTATTAGTTACAAAAGATTACTTAAGTTACTTTAGTAGGAAATTCCTTTGAAAGTGTATCTCGTATCTTTACTGCGACAAAAGGAGGACGAGTTACACAACAATTTGATATGCAGATCTGACAACAGATTTGAAAATCTATCGAAGTGTTTTAATCTAAATTTATTCTAAAACCAGGGCTTCATATTGCGTATTTGTAAATCTTTCTCGATGTTACATTTTCTGTTTATTGCCTAATATTTCTATAGAAAATGTCCTGTAGACCTCATTTTGTACGTAGGAAATTTTTAAATTGACATATTTACCAGTTTGACGGGCCCGTTGGATGAGTGGTTAGGGTGCTTGTCTTAACGCTCTGTTCTAGGGTTCCCGGGTTCGATTCCCGGCAGGGTCAACTTTGAAAAATGAACTTTTCAAATTTGGCTCTGGTCTGGATCTAGAAAGCAGTGGCAGGGCACACTGCGTTTCGCAGCCATCTGGCGGCTAACCACCACCTTACAGAAGACCACCGTGAAATAAAAGCACGTGTGCTGTTGTGTTTCGGTGAGTGAGTAAGGGATGCCAGAGCCCATTTCCCTATCCCCTCCTAATCCCTTATCTTTAATCCTACTGTAGTCGGCAGCGCACTTGCACCAGCTTTGGCGATGCTTGTGTTATAGGCGACGGTAGCCACCTACGATCAAGTGGACCGTCAGCCTGTCTGACATCTTAACATAAAAAAATTTAGAAGAAAAATGTAATACTAAATATTTCCAAACAAACTTCAATAGACCAAGTCTCAAGTTTCTCTGAAATGAAGATAATTTCTATATTTTTGATAATAATTTATAAATACTATATAAATAAAGTGACTTTCCGCCTCTGTTTGTTTCTTCGATGATCTTCCGAATCAGCAACCTGATTTTCATACGGTTTTTACAAATGGGAAGAGCCATTATAAACGAGGAAGGTTTGTGTATTTATAATTTGCAGGAAAAATCGCATTCGTGCAAATTGTACAGTCGAATTCATTATTATATTAACATTGTCAAGTGTTCAAAATGTTATCTTTGGTAAACTAAAAATTCTGAACAATTTTGGCTAACATAATATTGTGAACATTCGTCGCTAGGCACTTGCCCCATCTTCTTTTCCACTGTTCAAAGCACCCTTAAAGTCCTCGACAGTTAGGCTTTTTAGTTTCCTCGTCGTTTCTTGTTTTATTCCACATCCTCCCAGTAGTGTCCCCTCATTATCATTTTTCATTTTATAAAAAGGAGGCAAGAAATGGCGAATAAGGAGGGTGTTCAAAGATAGTGATCTAATTTTCCGTCAAAATTTCACGGACAACAAACGTAATTAATTTTATATTAAATTTAGATTGTTTATTTATTAGCGTAGTATGTTGTTAACATATTTACGGTTTCTTAGCTCGATGACATTTTATTGATCATTTAGGGATATATGCTATTACACTGTTACAATGCTTTCATATTTTTGAAGCAAAAATGTGCTCATATATTAATGAACTCGACTGTACAGGCCACTAGTTTTAGCCTTAGCCACAACTTCAATGGATGATGGATAAATTGTATAAAATCATTATAAAAATCAATCTTTTATGATTGATAGACCCTAAGTTGATAGATCTAATTTAAATAATCCTCGGTTTGCAAGCATTTTGCAATCCTTATAGAAAACAATCAAAATATATCAGTGTGTGTACACTGATAGATATACTGATGTGTTGAATAGGTTTTATATTCCAGAAATACTACAATAAAACCTACACTTTCATATTCAAGAGTATACTCCTTCAAATAATAATTCTTTCAAATAACATGTATCAACCTGTTATAATTATCGCCTACATCTATATTTTTTATGCTAAATCCAAACCGAAGCGGATTTGATACGGTTTTCACTAATGGAAAGAGTGATTTACAAGTATGGTTTGCGTATATAATGTGCAGAATAAAATTGCTATACATAAGTACAACGTGCAATAATAATGAAAAACCGAAAACTGGAGTGAACCATTCTGGACCACGGCTGATTACTAGCACTAGCAGGAATATGTGGGGGTCGCCCAGCGCCTGATCATAGCGGCACTGGGAATACCCACTAAAACTCCCCGATGTCTCCTTGCCCTTTGAGCGGGGTGGGTCGGGCTCTGTCGAGGCAACAACTCCGATCCACCCTAGGGCAGCCCAGTCATTGCTGACTAGACTAACTCCAATGCAATGGGAGATTGCCCGGAAACACCGAGGCAATCCCCAGACGGGGGGGGGGGGGGCGACCTTGTGCAAGCACACATAGCTAGCCGACCATGTACACAGGTCCCCTAGGGCATTTGAAGATGCCCGCTTTCTCCTGCCCAAGCGCCTGCGTCTCGTCTGAGGGAAGTGAGACCGGCCTCTTCTTCTCGCTCCCTCCGCCTACGTCATTCTATCTGTTAACATTGCTGGTCTTCTTTGCCTGAAAAGTGTGATTTTTAGTATGTGTATTATAGAAGATAGATATGCCTTGACATTATAATACAATACACGCAACTCTTTAATCTCACTCAAAGCATGTATGTGTAACACATTGAAATTTAAATCGCTCAGATCGTCGTCTAGCACGTGCTATGTTGTGCAACGTTTTACATACTTCTCACCGACTGACGCCCTATAATTTCGCTCACAATTTGCATGTGATATTCTATCCGCATACGTGGTTCGCGAGCACGATTTAAGCTTTCAACACATATCCGACGCGATGGTACGGTGTTGCGACGACAACGGATTGCTTTAAGTAGGTGTTGTTTTCTGAACTACTCACGACCTGTCTGGCGTCACATCGACGTCACACTCTGTCGGATATGTGCCGCATACTTTAACTGAAAATTTAATCAGCAAAGTAATAATTAATATTACCTATATTATTAATTTATTGTATTTTAGTTTATTGGAAAAATATTACATTTTTCATATTTAGAACAATAAAAGTCCAAATGTGTAAAGAATTATGCTAACATGTTTATAAAGTTATAGATACGTGGTACACGCTCTAGAATGGCAGTTCACCTTTATTCTCCTCCGTAAGTCACATGCTCGCGCCAATGAGCGCTCAGCAGCAATCTATACGTAACTAATTATGTATATTCATCTCGTTCTAGCGACAGGTATGCCGTATCATTTGTCATTTGTTAGAGCAATATATCATAATATTAAATAACCATACGTAGATATAGTACTACTTGCGCCACTTTAAAATATAACGTGTCTTTATTTGATACGTCACTGGAATTATGTACCTAATAATGGCAGGGCACATTGAGTTTCCCAGTAATAAATTGGGCAGCTCGTCTGGCGGCAGTAACCACCCCCTTACAGAAGACTACTGTGGAATAACAGCATATATGCTATTGTGTTTCGGTGAGTAAACAAGGAATGCCAGAGCCATTTCCCTATTACTGCTTAATTATTTATCCTTAATCCTACTTAGATCGCCGTCGCACTTTGTAGCAGCGTGTGTTAATAGGCGTCATTAATAGATCTTTACACAAAAAAGTGTTGTGTCTCATATGAAGAACAGTACACTTCAGCAAACCAGCAACTCACAGCGATTATGAAACCGTCTCGTTCGTCGGATATGTGCCTAAGCCTTATATCTAGAATCGCAGGCACTTTCGTTTGAATCGCTTCTGAATGTCGAGCACGCCATAGCCTATTGATTAGAAATTGTTCTCAGTACCAACGCATGCTGATGTCATGAAAGTTATTTGGTTTTTTTTTTTTAAAGTTATATGCGCAATTAAGTGTCTGCTATTCTAATGGACTTTCGATGTCAGCGGGATATTGAAATTGCATTGGGAAAAAAGTACATTTAAAAAAGTTCGTATATAGTTCAGACTTTGAGCCACTTTCTCCGTTCATTTGTAATAATTATTATAACTAATTTGAAATGTCTTGGAATACTTACTATAGAGAAAAGAAATATATCTATAGCATAAAAATAATATTGATATAAAGTAATAATGCATTCATAAAAATTAATAAAGTTTATCTTAAATAAAAATTTAAAAAATAAGTACCTCGGTATTGGCTAAGTACTAAGTATTAAGCCAACTAATATAAATACTACTTTAGCACCTACTATTCAGTATTAGTGATATTTTTTCGTAAAGATAATATAAAAAAAGTCCTTTAACAAATACAAAGAAATTATATTCTTACCATTTTCGTAAAACTTAAATAACAATTACTATACATGCCTTCGGCCTAGATTTGTATACTTTTATATTAAAATTTGTGCGATTCGACAACTATAGCTGAATACTTTTGTCAGGTAAAATCCATTTCTTTCTATGCAGTCTAATTTTTACGTAACAATCTCTAAATTTTTTTCTTTATGTTAAAAGGTCTGCAGACAAGCTGACGGTCCACTTGATGGTAGGTGGCTACCGTCGCCTATAGCACAAGCAACGCCAAAGCTGCTGCAAGTGCGCCGCCGACTGTAGTAGGATTAAGGATAAGCGATTAGGAGGGGAATAGGAAAATGGGCTCTGGCATCCCTTACTCACTCACCGAAACACAACAGCACGCGTGCTGTTATTTCACGGTGGTCTTCTGTAAGAAGGTGGTTACTGCCGTCAGACGGGCTGCCCAAATGACTGCGAAAACGCAGTGTGCCCTGCCACTACTTTCCAAATCCAGACCAGACCCAAATTTAAAAAGTTTATTTTTCAAAGTTGACCCTGCCGGGATACGAACCCGGGAACCCTAGAACAGAGCGTTAAGGCAAGCACCCTAACCACTCATCCAACGGGCTCGTTGGATGAGTATTACAATTTTAAAAATATTCCTTAATTCAGAATAGAATTGACAGTATGAATAAAACAAAATGGCGGTCTTCTTTTTTAGTATATTAAATGTCTTTTACTTATTTGGTTGATTGCGCCTTAGTAATATATTATTTGTTTTCGTTGTCTTGTTTGTTACCAAGTGGGAGAAAAGATTTTATTCTCGTTTGAAAAAAAAAAGTATGATATTACAAATAGTTAATTACCACTCGGAAATATTAATAACAATTTAGATATTTCCAACTAACGACAGTTTTGTATAACATGCCAAAGGTATTTGAAATGTTTTTATTAACAAAAATTTCATACCCGCCAAATAACTCGCTGCTTTTAAGGAAAGCTAAACGCATTACACCTCTCTAAATTGGAGCAAGAGAATTTGTTAAAACCAACAACTAATGGCAAAACGAGCTTGTTTTTAAACTTCGTTCCGTGTATACTAACAAATTTTCAGAATGTGTAAAACTAGAAAATGGTGGAAGAGAAAAAGACTATTTTAGCAATATTTAAAAACACTTTTTAATGGTACAACAAACAGAACGGAACAATGATTAATAATTGACAAGGATATTTTTTATATAAAAAAGACAAATAATTTTAAATATAAAAACAAACAGCAAAAAGGTTTTATATGTGAAAAACTATCCTATATGTAAAATATAGGTGAATCAATCCTTAACAGAATGAAATTATTATTTTTTGAGGTTACTTAAACCAAAAATGTTAACAGTCAGTACCTAAAGATCACAATCATGATTATATTTATGTAAATGTATCAGTCCACGGCAAGTGGGCTGCCGACACCGGCAAGAGATTAAGAAAGGCTATCTAAAATACCTAATATTTCGAAAATATGCTTCATGCATTCATTGTTATTGTTCATGGGACGAAAAACTAATTATCCTTCGTTGTCATATTCCTCAACGCCTCCAAACAAATAATAAGCGCTTGATCACGATTTTAAAACAATAATAATGGTCGTCTAAGAATAAAATTTAATACGTTAAATTTAAATAAAATTTAACGTCGTTCTACGAGCTATGAAGATTGAATCGGGAACGAGGAGATCCGTAGGTAGGCAAAAGGAAGTTACCCACATGGCACGGCGGATTTTTAAAATTCAAATCGTAATTGCGAAGTCCTAATTGTAGCATTACAATTGTGGATTTTCAGCCTAATGCTTGTCATATCATGGGTCCAGAGAATAACAAAGTTTTGCGTCGAAGCAGAAAGGGAATGAAAATAATAAGTGCGATAAATGAAGAGGAAGCTGCATTTTTGCGGAAATGATATCATATTCTTCAACTAGTGATGCAAGGTGAAATACAAGGCAAATGTAAACCAGGAGAAAGACACCCTGGTTGAAGAATTAAAGAGAATGGTTTAGTATGAGCATTCGTTCCTTCTTCCGTCCAGTAGCTTCCAAGGTTAAGATAGCCATGATGGTCACCGACCTCCGTATAGAAGTGACACCATAAGAAGAAGAAGAATCGTAGACATAGTACGAAGAACTGACAATACTGGACCGGAAATTTCTTGCTTGAGTGGAGATCACGGATCGGTAATCGCAGCGTAAAGAATGTCCACTAACAAGACGGGCACAGCTCCACGGGTCTTTCAGACCGATTTTGAGGGAGGCCTATCTCCTGAAGTGGATGTCTCCTGGCTAATATGATGATGATAAGGACAATAGACAAAGTCATACTACGTGAAAACCAATATATATCGCGCTATTTACCGGGTTTTGAGTTCGTCATTTCTGTTTCGAGAATGAAAGTCTATACTTGAACAATTTGGTGTATATTCGCTTCCAAAAATATATGCATAATTCAAAAGCGAAACTAATCTATAAGAATCATTAAAGTTTATATAAATATTTAAAGATATAAGAATATAATTTTCTCTTGGTACAGTCAAATTCATGTTACATTTATAGATGGGCGTAACAGATATTTAAGTCATGGCAAGAACTTTATCATAATGCTTGGTACAATTTAATTCATAGGTGACCTTGCAACTACTTCCTGCACTTTCAAATTTTCTGCGGTTAACGAGTCAACTTACGCAAATATCTAAACAATCTCATATGACACTGATCTACATAATCATTGTAATATTATTTGCCAAGATTAATAAATTATCATATAAAAAGGAGAGACCTGAGAATAAGCTCCTAAATAATTTCCCTTGGCACACGCTAAATCGAGATATTTTTACTAGCATTATGACAATTCTTCAATGTAAGGGAAATTAAGTTAAGGCCAATATTTTCAGTAATTATACTGAATATATCAGAAATCAGGATCATTTTTTATATAATGACAGATCTTACCATTTCTGTCCAGGACGTGATATATTTTGTTACAGTGCGTAAGTAAGTACGAGATGCCAGACCTCTCGCCATAGACTTTGAGCTCGTTATTTTTATGGCTATACCTGAACACGACAAAATAATATTTAAGGACTTTGTAGTTACTAAATTGGTTGTCATTAATTGAAATAAATTATTATTATTATACTCATTTATTTACTTTACCTAATTATTTTTTACAATATATATAATTATACTAGCGACTCGCCCCCGGCTTCACCCGGGGTGTAATTTTTTTATATATATATATATATAAATATTCCCCGTTTTTCCCTCTTTCCATTAATGATAACCGAATTAAAATCGGTCCACCCGTTCACGCGTGATGACGTGACCAAGGAAATAGGGATTCATTTTATATATAGAGATAGAAACAATAAACATTATAAAAAAAAACTTAAAATTCGATATCCGCTAGTAGCGGGGCAAGGCCAAAGCTACGGCTGGTTAGGGCTGCAGAGTGAGGAACCTCTTGACAATTCGTGCCGCGTCAAGAAGTACCGCCTTCTCTATCTGTCTCTTGATCCAGCCATTTAGCGAGAACCTCCTGAGATGTTGGTCGAGGCTCTTCGCTATAAGACCGTTCGCCAAGACGATCGGGACGATAATTGTCGAATCAACGTCCTATATGGCGGTCACCTCGTGAGCCTATACAGGGTGGTAATTTGAGATGGGTCAGTAAGGGCAGCTACCTAAACCATTGTAGCTAGAACAAAACACTCTTAGGAGACTATCCATTATTTTAATAGTTATTTCCATCGGCATTCAAAGATTTTGGAAAAATGGTACAGTCAGCGAGAAAAAGGTCAATTTTCACGTTTTGTTTTTATAATGCCAATCGATTCTGTTACTTATAAGGATCAATTGACCCTATGGGACCACCTGAGGTTAGAGTACTAGAAACGTCAAAAAACTCAAAAAACTACTTCCATACATTTCTTACAGAATGAGATTGAAAAATAAGTTCAAACATTGTTTTTAATTAAAAAAGGCGGCAATCACTACAATGAAAACTGGCTAGGCAATGTTTATTTTAAATTAATTTGAATTTGGAAGGAAAACATTGTTTTAGAAACAAATGTTATTTATTATTATTCTTGCATGTCAGCTAAATTGTGAAAATATTGATTCATTTAGATCGCATAGATTTATTAGAAGCTTATTTTATAAATAATATCAACTGCCATGGAATGATATGAGATTAAATACCCTATACCCTATATCAAAAGTTATAAAAAATCTCCTAAATATTCTTGTAGAGTGTAGCTCCTTTAAGAGAAATCCTTACGACAACAATGATCTTGATAAAAAATAGCGGTTGCAATTTTAACACTCGGTCGTTAGAAGCTTTGAAGTCGCTGCCGAAGTAGGCATTTCCCATAACCAAGTTTTAAAGATATGGAAAAAGTACAAATACAAATGCTGTCGTTGTGGTCGTTGAGACCTCTTGATATTTTTTTTGGGATATCTCAAAAATGGAATTTACAAGAAAAATTAGGTACATTACAGTTCAAGAATTGTCACTACAACGGTGTATGGAGTTAACGCAAACAAAATATCAGCGGTTGCACGCTCATTGCAGAAACCGTCCAAACGGCAAACAAATAGAGCAACTACTATCGTAGATTTATTACTTACGATCTTTACTTGTTTTTAAAGATTGGCAATTGTAGTGATTGCCGCCTTTTTTAATTAAAAACAATATTTGAACTTATTTTTCAATCTCATTCCGTAAGAAATGTATGGCAGTAGTTTTTTGAGATTTTTGACGTTTCTAGTACTCTAAGCTCAGGTGGTCCCGTAGGGTCAATTGATCCTTATAAGTAACAGAATCGATTGGCGCTATAAAAACAAAACGTGAAAATTGACCTTTTTCTCGCTGACTGTACCATTTTTTCAAAATCTTTGAATGCCGATGGGAATAACTATTAAAATTATGGATAGTCTCCTAAGAGTGTTTTGTTCTAGCTACAAAGGTTTAGGTAGCTGCCCTTACTGACCCATCTCAAATTACCACCCTGTATATACTTGATAAGCTTTTCTTTTTCGGCTTTCACGAGGTTTTCGTCATGCGGAACCGCGATATCAACAAGCATCGTCCGGTGCTGAGATCGGTCAATAATCATGATGTTAGGCTTATTAGCGATAATAGAGTCCTCTAACTAACAGTAATTTTGTATATTTTATTATTGTTGTTGTTGTTAATGTATTTTAACAAATTCTTTGGGGTTAAGAATTTTGTTAATTGACTATCGGTTTTGAGGTTTTAAAAGATTTTAAGTTCAATTCAATTTTAGTACCCAAAAAAGAGACGTGAAAGCTGTCATAATAAGCAATATTTTTTTTAATAATGGTAGCCGTCAGTGGTAGCCGGAGAAACTATGTTCATTAGAGCAACTTAAATAAAAAATCATTTTCAAAACTTACTCAAGATACATTTAAAACCAATAATAAAAGTTAATTCGATGCAAATACAATTTTCATAAGGTATTTATCTCATTAGAAAGCAAGAACTATAAAAGTCGGCAGTTTTATCTCCTGCACCTAATCGTTTCCTTTCTGTTTCATAATTTTCTTTTACAACATCTCTTTGATATTTTATCATAAAATAGGATAACTGGTACGAGCTGAGGTTAGTTGCATAAATACTCTCTGCCATCCCTTATTCGCTTCACCGGTCTTCAGTTAAAACACAATTATAATATTAGTATTACGTAACTCTCTAAACTGTTAACTCTCTAACATCGTGGTTTGTAGAATTCTGTCAACATTAAATCTTGAAGAGTGTGCTTTGGCACTCCAGTCTTAGAACCATTTTCTTTTCTCATTATATAATTTTTATATATTTTTGTTTATGTAAGTAACATGTACGTTATATTTGCTTGCACAGAACACACTCTTCTATTTCATCCTATAATGCTTAGAATGCAATATTCTATTAAGAGGGCACTTTCCAACTCGAACAACTTACTTATTCCATACTACGTAATTCCATGATTACTCCTTAATTATAGGTCGTAGCAATACATAAAAAAAACGTGACATTTCTGGGACACAATAATTATGAAGGTTTGCATAGCAACAAAAAACTGAAATAAATTTTATATCTAGTATAATTAATTTCTAAAATGTGCAGAATTTGTGACAGAATTTGTGCGGGTTGAATTCTTGTAATTAAATCCTAAAATATCCTAAAATATTTTTCGATCGAAACATTCTACCTATAATGTACATTTGAAATTGGGATGTCAACAGTTACCATCTATAAAGATTTTTCTAAAATATTGGAATTGCTGGCGTATGTTTTATTATTTTCGCGAGTTGAATAAGTGGCGCGAATGTGTTGCGTCGTATTCTGTCTCCGGTTATTCGCATTATAGTAAGTTGAGACAACAAATTCTCCCAAATGCCTATTACTGAGTTCTCACGCTCGTACAGCGCCACCTTAAGTAAAATGTTTCACTACTGAACAATAAATACAAAAAAACGGGACCTATCCGCACAATATTGAGGGATTTACCATGTTATTTTAATATTATGGACTTCTTATAGGTTTCCCAATAATCTATAAGTAGAAAATTAATTTCTGTATTTTTTTCAAAATTTTAGGTTCAGTAGTTTCAGAGATAAGAGGGGGGAGGGGAATGGTCAGACAGACGGACACAGGAGTGATCCTATTCCGTTTTTTTATTCGGACGTACGGAACCCTAAAAAGCATAACACCATTTGCAAATCAATAGGTAATTCAATATTGCTAGTAATTTATGTTAAACAATTTCTTTTTTGGCTAAATCTGATTGAGTTATGTAACACTAAGGGGCGGCGCACATTGGAGGACGGTTTAAATTTTTTCAAAACATTTTTAACCTTAAGAGATTTTAATGTTATTTCAATTTTATTCTTTTATGCTACTGCGAAATGCCGCAGTAGTACAGCGATTGTTGCCCTACCATGAAATTTGAATTATATTAAAAGCTCTTAAGGTACAAAATTCTATGATAAAATTGAAATACTTTACCGTGCCGTCTTCCAACTTACGCCGGCCAAAACCCGTTTCGTAGCATATGTAATTAAATTTTGTTAATAATTTAGATTTAAAAAAAGTGAAATAAATTTTATTACTTCAAAATAAACTTCATATTTCTGAATAATAAAGTATTTCAAGGTGGGGTCTTAATATTAAAATAGCTAGATTTTTTATTATAGGTCAGCAGGGAGGCTGACGATCTACTTGGTAGTAGAGGGCTCCCTACTAAATACTAAAAGTTTAAGGACATGCTGGTGCGCTGCCAACTGTGACAGGATAAAAGATGAAGCGGAGACAGGAAAATGAACTCTGGTGTCCGTTACTCACACGTGTAAATTTATGGTGGTCATGATCCAGCTGCTGCTGCCCGTCTGGTTGCCTAACTTATATTTGCGCAGTGTGAATTACCCTTTTTTTACGTTGGGAAATCCATCATGCATACCCAGCAGCGAAGGGGGACGCTGTGGGTTATGCCGGACTCCTACCGGCTAAAACCCAACGACTTTCTAGCGCGGCCGTAGATGGGCGCGGTCGCAGGAACGTTGTTGCACAACTTCGCCGACCCGCCACGGCTGTTCAGCGCGGGGAGGACTACGCTCCCTGTCGGAACCTCGGCGTACCCGTCAGCTGAGGCACGCCAGCCATCTCGGGGACCTCACAAAGGGCGGTAGTCTCCCCAGTGTGAATTACCCTGCCATGACAATTCGAATACGAATGTGTAAATTCCAATATCAGTTCAAAACACTGCCTTTTACGTGATAGAACAAAAACACCTGTTTCCATTCTATCTCCGAAACTTCCTGCAACATGATAATATCTATTTAGTTTAATGTAGAAAAAACAATAATCCAAGGCCTAAGATTATGTCTCGCGATATCCGCGGTACAAAAGGCAAGAAAGATTGATATATTGACACGACACAAATTAAACTTGTGGACAGTTAAAAGTGTTGGTTACGGTGATACGGGTTCTAATAAATCACGTCAGTGAACAAACGTTAATGCCTACTCTTATTCAAATTAGTTTAATGCACAAACAAGTTTCCGGTGTTTTGCCTATTAACAAATTTTTTTCGTATAAGGTAGTACTTTTAAAAAGAGTTATGGATAGAAAAAATCTTCTAATTGTTTTGCAAGATTAGAAGTATTCTGAGTTTTGTACAGTTTCTAATCCAAATTAATAATGCTTTACTTTCGCTTATGGGCTTAGACATGGCGGCTCCGTAGCAACTGGACAGATTCTCAACTGTGGCCCTAGCCAAGTGGCAAACGTTTCCTTTGCGTACTTACGAAACGAAAGAAATAAAGCCCGGTGATTGGTTGTTGAAGTTACAACTGTTACAACAACCAATCACCGGGCTTTATTTCTTTCGTTTCGTAAGTACGCAAAGGAAGCGTTTGCCACTTGTCTACGGGCACTGGACAGATTAGCGACAGTCCAGTATCTGTCCACTTGAGAATCTGTCCAGTTGCTACGGAGCCGACATGACTTGACTGTGAAGTAACCGGAATTTTAGCAGAAACGAAAATTACTCTCAGATTACTGTTTAAGGAAAAAAAATTATTCTTTCCTTCCGGAAAACCAAATCTCCTTTAGTAGTCTATGAGAACAAACCCTTTGCTTCTTAGTAACTGGGATTCTAACAGCAGTCTTTCAAGCAGTAATGTTATACTATTTTAATACTCCTATGTTGCGTTTTCCGTTCCGGCTGTCAAATCGTTAACATCATAGTTGAACGGCTCCAGATAAATTTGTGTTATAAAAGTAATTTCTGCCACTTTTAACTTGCGGACATCATAAAAATATAAACTGAAGTGCTGTGAATGCCGTGGATATATTGATTTCGTGCGGATTTTGCATATTCCAACACATTCTTCAAACAAAGCTGGCTGGATAAAGATAAAGGTTAGAAATTATATCACATTCATACTGTCACATTGACCACAGACGAGACTAGTAACGTCAATCTCAGCACAGATTAATTAGTCTGAGTATCTCAGATCTCAGTGTTCAGTGTTGCCATTATATGGAATATAAAAACTACCACATATAACGTTCCATTATACGCAGTTTCATTTGGGAAAGAAAAATGGAAGATCAATTTCAACTTTTGTTTGACAAAATGAAAATCGAAATGTAGAAACAATCAATGGAACTAAAAGATTCTATAACTAACGCAATATTAGAGAGAATGGACGAAAAACTACAACCTATCATTGCAGAAAATAAAAACCTAAAAATAAAAATAGGAAAACTTGAGAAAGAGATTGAGAATTTGAAAAGAGATAAAAAACAAAATAATATAATAATTTTTGGAGTAAAAGAGGAAGAAAAATCTCTCCAAGAGCTTTTACAGAATATGAAGAAAACCTTTAGAACCGATTTAGACATAAATTTAGATGAAAATGAGGTAAACAAAATTCATCGTATTGGAAAAGAAAAGCCAGATGATAAACCTAGACCTATCTTACTCTCCTTTGTTAATGAATGGAAGAAAAATGAAGTTATGAAAAGGAAGAAAAACTCTAAAAATATGTATATTACAGAAGACTATACTAAAGATGTTCTAGAAAAGAGGAAAATGTTACAAACTCAATTAACAGAAGAGAGGAAGAAAGGCAATGTCGCATACTTGAAATTCGATAAATTAATAATAAAAGGAAAAAATAGTAGTACAAGCAACGAGAAAAGGAAAAGAGAGATGTCAATATCACCGCGGAATAATACTCAACCAAAAAAACAACCAACTTTAATGCCATCGAACAACAATAGATTGAATGCTTACGATATAATGAGGATGAGATCTAATTCTCTTTCCTCAATTACAACAAATAATAATAAGCAATAACAAGTAGCCATCGGCAAACGGAAAACACAACAATTTTGTAATATAAACGAAAAAGTAACAGAAAAACATTATGTTCCCCCAAGCCGACTGGTCCTCGTGGGGGAAAATGACCACGACCCTCTAAAGATAAAAAGCAACATACACATACACACAGACAAGAGAACAAAAGATTATCACATAGCAACTATCAACTGCCGATCACTTAGAACTCCAGAAAAACTACAAGAACTCGAACAGGCAATGGAAGAAATAAAATGGGATATTGTCGGAATTAGCGAGATGAGAAGATTTGGTGAAGGTATTCAAGATTACGGAAAGTACATATTACACTACATAGGAGAGACGCCTGGCCTGTATGGAGTTGGGTTTATCATTAAAAGAAATCTTGTAAAGAATTTAGAAGAAATTAGAGGAATCACTGAACGTATTGCAATCCTCAATATAAAACTAGCGATAAACGGAGAAAAAGAAGAAAAATGGTCCATTATCCAGGCGTATTCACCAACTGAATCAGACAAAAAGGAAGACCAAATTAAAATCGATAAATTCTATGAGGACCTACAAAATACTATAGAAAGTTCACATAAAAACGTTATAGTCATGGGCGATTTTAATGGCCAAATAGGATTAAAAAATAACGGGGAAGAATATATCATAGGACATCACGGATTTGGTACTAGAAGTAAAAACGGAACAAGACTAGTAAATTTTGCGCTGGAAAACAAACTAAGTATCCTGAACAGCTTTTATAAAAAGAAACCATCAAAAAAATGGACATGGATCTCGCCCAATGGACTTTATAAAAACGAAATTGACTATATTATGTCCAACAATAGAAAAGTTTTTAAAGATGTATCTGTCATAAATAATTTAAATTTTAATACAGACCATAGAATGGTTCGGGCAACATTGACAGGAACAAGGCAAAAGAAAACAAGAAGATTTCACAATAAACATACAGTTATTGAATACACAGGCAACACGGACATACTCCTTAATAACCTTCAGACATCAATAAATAACGCGAAAAACAAACAAAATGATTACACACCAACTCAGGAAAAATATGACAGATTACTGAACCAACTAAAAACTGCAACTAGAAAAACAAACTTAAGCAACAAAAATGAAATATCGCTCATAAATAAACAATTGCTACAAACACGTAAGGAACTTTTAAAACAAAAGAAAAATAAAGACAACCGTCAAAAAATAACAGAAATAAGTAAAAAGATTAGCGAACAGTTTAGAAAAGAAAGAAAAAGGAAAAGGTTTAATACCATGAAAAAATACATAGAGAGAACAGGGGGAATAAAGAAGGCGTTTAAGGAAATAAATCAGGGAAGGGACTGGATATCAAGTATGACCAGGAAAGATGGTATAAATACGTGCAAAAGACCCGAGATACTAAAAATTGCTACTGACTACTACCGAAATCTATACCAAAGTCACAATACAGGACATATCGAAAAAGAATACAACACACCGATTGATGAAGATCAAATACCAGCTATAATAAAGGCGGAAACAATAAAAGCAATCAGCTCACAAAAGCTTGATAAAGCCCCTGGACCAGATCAAATTACAAATGAATTACTAAAAATTACATTGCCAGTGATTGCTCCAATGCTAACGGATATATTTAATGAAATTATTAATACAGAAATTATTCCTGAAGATTGGACCAAATCTACAATTGTATTGCTGCACAAAAAAGGAGACAGACGAGACATAGCAAATTACAGACCAATTAGTCTAATGTCCAATGTCTACAAGGTGTTCTCAAAAATTATACTATCAAGAATTACCAATACTCTTGATGAAAATCAGCCAAAGGAACAAGCTGGTTTCCGTCGAAACTTTTCAACTATAGACCATATTCACACCCTGAGGCAGATACTACAAAAATGTAAAGAATACAATAAATCTTACTACCTAGGGTTTGTCGATTTTAGCAAAGCATTCGATACACTAGAACACGGATTTATCTGGGACGCACTCGAAGCACAAGGGGTACAAAGAAAATACATACGTATACTTAAAAACGTATACTCTAGGAGTACAGCGCAAATTAAATTGGAATCAACAGGCGTTGAATTCCCTATTAAAAGAGGTGTACGCCAAGGAGACCCAATTTCACCTAAATTATTTACAGCCGTCTTAGAAATGATATTCAGGAACCTTGAATGGATGGAAAATGGACTCAATATAAATGGCGAAAACCTAAATCATCTACGCTTCGCAGATGACTTAATATTATTTTCGGACAGTCCAAAAACCCTGGAGTTAATGTTGCAACAGTTATCGGATGAAAGTGCGAAAGCAGGTCTGTCAATGAACTTAACAAAAACAAAAATAATGTCAAACTCTTCACAAAAAGAAAAAATAAAAGTAAACAATGAACAAATTGAATATGTAACTGAATATATATATTTGGGTCAACTAATATCTACAGAAAATTGTATGCAAAAAGAAATAGAAAGAAGAACTACTAATGGGTGGAAAAGATTTTGGTCGCTCAGCGAAGTAATGAAGAATAATGACATGCCTTTAAAAGAAAAAAGGAAAGTATATAATATGTGTATTCTACCATGTTTATTATACGGGTGTCAAACGTGGGCATTGACGGAACAACTAGCAAATAAAATAAAAACTTGTCAGAATGGAATGGAGAGAAGTACTTTAGGAGTTAAAAGACTGGATAGAATAAAATTGGAAAAGATAAAAAGTAGTACTAACTTCAAGAATGCCTATACCACTTGTAAACAATTAAAATGGCAGTGGACAGGACATATGATGAAAGAGAAAAATGAAAAATGGTCTAGAATAGTGACGGAATGGTACCCACGCGATAATAAAAGGAACAGAGGTCGACAGACTAAAAGATGGGAAGATGATATTGTTAAAGTAGCTGGTCCAATATGGACTCGTACAGCAAAGGACAGAGTTAAGTGGAAATCTTTAGAGGAGGCCTTTGTCGGGAGACAAGCTGATTAAAAACCGTTAGCCGATCTGTAAAATAATAATAATTTAAAAAAAAAAATTAGGCTTTAATTTTTAATTTTTAAATTTTAAGTAAGCATGTAAAAAAAAAATCAGTAATAAAGGCTTTTTTTTATTTTATTTTATTTATTTTTTATTTATGTTGCGTATAATAGGAAAACTACTTGAAATCAAGTGTCTGGCTTGATATTTACAAAAAGGAAGCTGTTTAGCATTTACTACAGCTTCACTTAACTAGCATTTACTAACTTAAAATTGCTTATTGACTCATAGATAAGAAATCTAACTATGGTGGAAAACTAGCTCCTGCTTCAAAAGTGTGGACCTATACTTTATAGCTCTGGAAAGCTACATAAAAATTTATTACATAAATAATTCAACTTTTCGGGAACAATAATTACCTACAAATTCACGAAATTTAAAAATAATCATGGAGCTTTCTTTTCCCAAACGATGGCCCCAAACGTTTAAGAGTAAAATGACAAATTATCAGCAAAAAAAAACGTTTAAACTTCAATAACGCTTATTTCAAACAGTAGTTAGGTAAAAGTTAGGTAAAACTAAAAAACGAAATAGAATCTTCCATCCGTTTAAACATGTTCTTTCTTGTGTGCTCGGAAGCCTTAAAAATACTCAATAATACACTGTTATTCGTATAATATAAAAATATATTATTTCCGTGCTATAGAAGAATTAACTGCCATAGTAGTTGAAGTTTGAGTGAAAAATTAATAAAAAAAACTAAGGTTGCAGGATAGACTTAGGAAACCAATAATTCAAAAAAAATCGTGTAAGAACCATTGCACGTTTAAGGTGGATTTATATTACACTGGACCGTGCCTAGGCCGGGGCCCGGTCAAGATATTCATAATAAGCTTTTGTATGAACCAATTCATAATGGACCGGGCCGCGTTCGGCCCGGTGGCGCACGGTGTAATATGAATAATCCTTTATTCATTCGGGCTATCATAATCACTCGATTATCGCACTATTCAATTAGTCATATTTCTAATTTGTTAACATTTATTTTTATAATTTGCGACAACTTCTAATTACGGCATGACACAATAATTTCAAATTACGAATTTGAATCAATACTAATAATTTATAACCAGTTAAGGGCAGTTAAATTAAAAACACATCGGATTTTAGTTAATTAGAAATCTAAAGAACCAGTCACACTTGTTTCAATTTTAGAAAGTGAAAATAATGTCGTTGCGTATTTTCGAAACTTACATGCATTATAAATTTTAATTAGTATTCAGCATTTATCAAATTTCGTTAAGGCGAGTCGATTATTGTAGTATGCTTTCGTAATGCTTATTATTAGAGACATAAATTTTGAGAACATTGTGCGCCATGCAAGATGATATAAATGAGCGATTTTATGCACTACATGCAATGTCGTAACTACCTTAAATAAATACAAAAATGCTGACATGACCTCTTCATCATGTCAGCAGTAGAACGTTCATTGCTAGATATATATTAAGCCGGTCAGAAGCAGTCTGAAACCGCTGCTCTTATAAACTCGTCCATCGTGTATGGACGTCATACAATGCGCTTGCCCCTCGAGAACTTTCAGGCCCCAGCGGCCGCAGTCTCTTCGTGCTGAATGCTATGCTTTAACCTCATGCAAAAGTAAATTCTTTTGCATTTGCTATCACTTCGGAATGGCTATAATATGAGGAAGACCTGACTCTTTTTAATATCAATTTGCGATACATGTTACGATAAACAACGATTCAGTCACCCTTTCCTAGCAACCCTATCAGTCAAATAAAATCATCATACGAGTAATAGGTTTTTGTGCATAGTTTCTGTTTTCTGTTTCGTTTTGTTAATTTGTTGAATGGTAAGAATACGATTGTGACCTCATGAAACATTTATTGAATTTTGTAACCGTTGTTCTATTACGAGTACAATCAAATTATTATGTCATGTGATATATTCCCAACTTAACAAATAAATGACAGTTTTTATAACGCCTGACTAAATATATATATCATATGAAAAAAGTAACGCCTAACATCTTTATTGCAGTTATAGCTTTGCCAGGCGTTAGATGATCCCTCGGGAATAGTACTTTTTTCTAGATGAAAGATACCCTATGTCCTTTCCTGTATCCTAGACAACGTGTATGCAAAATTTCATGATGATCGGTTCAGCGGTTTTGGCGTAAAAAGGTAACAGACAGACGGACATAGTTACTTTCACATTTTATAATATTAGTATGAATTCGACAGCATGTCCCCAAAGCAGTCTAAAAGTCTCATATTTCAATATTTCCGCTTATTTGCTTATATAACACGGCAATATAAATTTAAAAACCCTAACTTCAAGTATACTGGAGTCACGTTTTTTTGTAAATTATTTATATTTGAAATTAAGAATTCATATTATACATTTCCTTTCTCTCCTTCGGTTATTTAATTGGTTATTTCGGTTTATTTATTTTGGAATGTGATACAATTTAAAAGCGGTTATGTAGGCACCTTTTCCGCTTCTTTTCAAGGGTACTCGTGCGGTTCGCATGCGTGTTATGACATGCGCCCAGGCAACAGGGTACCGACCGCGCGGCCTTAACAAAGACTATGTTAGGCAGAGGAGACACTCGAACATATTGAATCATATCGACCATATTTTTTTTTTAATTAAAATTAATTTTTATTAATTTATTAATTATGAAAAATAAACGAAAACATTATCAAGAATTTTACTCGTAAGAGTATGTGTAAAATACGACTAACCTGAGTGTTCTTCCCGTAATCAGGTATATTCCCAGCAGTGGAACATATACTCGTACCTATGTTAATTAATAAAGTTTGATACAAACTCATAAAATAGCGTAAAATTAAATTTAATTAAACTGTTACAAATATTTAAGTATATTGTGAAATTAAAACTTTCAATACAGAACTTGGTCTTAAGTGTATTTCAAAGAAATCTAAATAAGTCTAAAATTTATACAAATATGTCCACATACGGTGTATGAGAGAGCAATATTCATAATGCATTTCTTAAAATTCATTAGTAGTTGCATACTGCGATTTGCAGTCGTAAACACTGCTCATCTGGCGTGAAATAACAGCACTTATGCGGTTGTGTTTCTGTGAGTAAGGGATGCCAGAATCCATCATGTCTCTTATCCTTTATCCTACTAAAGTAGGCAGCGCATTTGTAGAAACTAATTCGTTGCTTGTATTAACCGGCGACGGTAGCCATATTCCATCAAGTGGACCGTCTGCCTACCCACTTATTTATTATATTTGTTATGGTAGACTAATAAGAAAAGACAGACATGGTCAGACGATCTGATAGGGGCCGCGGGACGACGGTTGAGATGATGAATAATAAAAGAGAGTCTATAGCAGAATATGAATATAAGTCCTCTAAGAGGCAATCAATCTTTACCTATAAGTTGTTATTGGACAATATAAAAATACCTCCAACCTTACCTTGCACTTGCGTAATTTGTTCCAATCGCTCCACATATGTCCGACTAGTGACGTAAAGAATTCTTGATATCTAGATATAATTTTTGCCAAACTTGCTATCTCTTGCACAACTAAATCTTGGTGGTTACTTATTTAAATTAAACTTTCAGATATTGTGATAACGTTTAGGAACAACAGATTGAAATATCGCAATCATTTGTTAAGAGTGTAAATTGAAAGATTTAAATTTCTCTAAATAGAGACATTGCGTTTTCGTAGTGTTGTGCTAAATGTCGATAGATATTATCTGAAATATATTTGTAATGTGTCAGTATAAACTAATTTATCAGTTTCATTAATCGTGATGCTGTTAAGGTTGACATATAACTTAATAGCAGGTTTTAGGAACATTTTTTGTATCTCTTTTGACTTTTTCTTATGGTAAAGGTCTTTTAGAATGCCGAGGTTTACGTGAAGGTAGTGTTTACCATCGCTTATAAACACGAGCATATAAACACGAGAGGCAAATGCGCTACTTAATAAGTGCTTAATTAAATAGGTTCAAATAGGTGAATACGCTTTGACATTGAGAATTGCACAGAAACTGACCGTATACCTGTACTAATTTCTCTTTAACGTGCAGTAAAAGGATGAGTTACTTCCGCCAGACGGGATTCTCAATTTAAGATTGCGGAAAGCAATAGAAGCCATTTAAGTCTATATTAATTTAATTACTTGAATATATTTTGTATCGACACGCGAATTTATATAGTTACTTTATTTTTAAACAATAAAATCTAAGGTTGTGCCACAAATAAAAACTAAGGATTATATGTCTACAATAATAAGAACTAAGCTGCAGAGCCTGCCACATGGACGCAAAATTGCCTATCTGTGTGTATTCTATAAGATGTAGGTACTTCGGAGAATGTGCTCGGGAACTGCATGAAATCATACCGCCTTCCCCTTTTTTCTCTCGGACATGCAGACGCACGGCTAGTAACTATCCTCACCTTGTCGAAATCCCTCTAATTCGGACCAAGCGCTTTAAAACATATTTTATAATGCGTACTGCTAAGGATTGGAACTCCCTGCCAGCGGCGTCTGTATTTCCGAGCTCATACAACCCAAATCTTCTACGTTGTTATTTTTACAATATAATAGAATTATTCACCGAATTATTCATAAACGAAACGATATTAAAAGTAGTTAGTAGTTTATTTCGTTTTTATTTCAATAAAGCTAGGTTTTGTCACAAATATTTTCGAATAGGTAAGTCTGAGTTTGTTTTGAGGCTACTCTTGTATGTGGTCTTCTATAACACAAACGACGTTTCAAGGTCTTACATGATCTGCGATGTTATCGATAGATTATCTGTAAGCATCTCGCAACACTAGCCGAAGGCGTTTTAGAATTTGAATACAATGATGTATGAACGTAACGTAAAGAGCTGACTTTGTTTTTAAAATATCTGCGATAACATCGTATCCATTTCTTTATTTACACACAATGCACTCTACGGTCTCATGTGCGAATAAGACGTTTTTTTTTTTATATTTATAACTGTTTCTAAAGAAATATTAAATTTGTGGAAAGTAAACATTATAAAACTTTTAATTTATGCCACTTTTAATATTTATAAATCAGTTATACATACAACTTTTAACATTTCTCTTCATCGTACGTTTTCGTCCTGGTTATGATTTATGTTTCAATAACTGTGCCCGCCACTTCGTAGGCGTGGTATTCGGAATAGATTGGAATGAAACACTTGCTAGGCTGGGAAACTTGCTACTATATACACATCAATGAAAACCATATTCAAATCTTTTCTGAGATTAGCGTGTACAAACGACATAACGACGCACAGACAAACATACAAAAATTCCAAAACCTATTTTTTTTATGTTTTTTGTTCATTAATTGCAACTATTAAAAAAGGATATAAACATTTTCTAATAAATTGTACAAAATAAATGCTACTGGTAATAAATACTGCTAAGTTTCAAGTGCGACTGCTCTGAAAAAATCCTATATATATATATATATGAAGTTATGAAGTGACTCAAATAAGTGACCAATTTAGATCATTGTCAAACGATATGGGAACTCGGGTCGAATTCGCAGAGATCGAATTAATTTTCATTATTAAGATACGTGGTGGCGCTCTTAAAAGGAGGTAACGTGCGTTATTCCCCTGGTTACATTTTTTTTTTCAAGTCCATGCCATACAGTATTATGCCCGTTTTTTTTTACTTCATTTTGTAAAAAAACTGTTTTCAATAGACTAATTTGGTTGGTTAATTAGTTAGTTTACTAGCTAATTAACCAATTCCCACTTTGGCGAGAATTTCTGTGTCGAAGTTTATATAAATGTAAATGATAAAACCTCGTTTATCGTTTACTCACTATATTATTTGCCTTATTAATTTTTTATAGCTCGTAATGTGTAGGTGTACGTTGGAAATTACTTATAAAATGGGTGCAAAATTAAACTTAATTTATAAGTTACAATTTTAAATACAACTCAATGTGGACCTGTTATTGTAATATTTATTAATTATTATGTTATTGACTATAACTTTATACAAAAACATATATGTTTTATCTGAAGGTCAGACAGCCTGACTGTCCACTTGATGATAAGTACCGTTGTCTATATTTAACACAAACAACGCCACAGTTGCTGCAAGTGGGCTGCCGACCATAGCAGGTTTAGGATAAGGGATTAAGAAGGGATAGGAAAATGAGCTCTGGAATCCCTTAATTCAGTAAACAAAAAACAACAGCATACATGCTGTTATTACACGGTAGTCCAATGTCAAGGGATGGTTAGGCCAAAATTACAATTTATTATTATATGCTACTGTTTATTTTGCTTCGAAACTTTTGAAGTCTTCAGGTATATTCGTTGTGATTTATGTGAAAAAAGAATTGTTATTCTAATTATATTATAAATGCGAAAGTTTATATGTTTGGATGTTTGTTCCTGAATAACGCAAAGATAGTTTATTTGGCGCAAATTTGACGCACTGATAGTTTATTACCTAGATTAAAATATAGACTACTTTTTATCCTGCGATAGTTAAGTTCCCGAGGGATCGTCTAAAAATATAATAAAATTGGGCGCCACTGTGGCGGCGCGGCGCCATCGTTGTCACAGTGATAAGATGTTATAACTCATTTATTTTCATTTTTCAACGCGTACGAAATCACGGGCACAGCTTTGTTCTTGACTTTCTTACGGGGTTTCTTCTCAGGATCGTATCTTTGCTATTTATTGTTTCCGAAACCTTGCTTAAGTATATAATTACCATTAAACGAGTTCCTTGGTTGATGAATAAATGTTTCACTGTTTAAAAAAAAAATTATGAATTACTAGTTAAGAATTCAAGTTATAAATTCATTGATTTCAAATTTAAAAAGACCTTGTTAACCTCACTAATTTTACACTGAGTATTTCCATTGAGATAAAAAAAAATCTTGCGCCAATGGCGGAACCGGACATGACGTTTGATTAGTTGTAGGTCATAGATCATGCAGTCCACACGTTGTCAAAACAGCTCCGGCTTCGACTGATAAAACTAAATTAATTATAATAATTACTCATTCTAATATGCGGCACTACAACTCGTGTAAAACAAAATCGTTCCGTACAAACTGTTGCTTTATATTTTAATTGGATCATTAATTTACGGCCCTTCTCGTAATCTGTCGTAATTACGAGAAGAAAGTTGGGTTAAGGTTATACGCTGTTACTCGATGTCTGATAAAAAAGTTAAACCGAAAAAAATTCAAGTAATTTTCGTTGTTATATATCATTAATTGGTTTATTTCAGTAACATAATTTATCGTAACCTACTTGTTAAGTATAAACTTATATAAAACCAAACTTTATATAAAATAATTCTCAATAACTTTATTTTTTTTCTATTTTTTTTTCTATTCTATTTAAGGCCGACTGTAAGGCCTATTTAAGGCCGAGAAATGTCCGACTGTAAGTGTAAGTGCAAGACTTGCAAGCTGCTGTCGGACAGACTGTCGGACATTTCTTGCGGAAGTTTTCTTGCAGGTGGAAAGGCGGCCTAAGACCGGTGGCATTGCAAGGCTCGGTATTACTGCTACCATTTTCTATCTTCTGTGATCTATAGTTTCCTTCTATAACTGACTTCTGTAGCCTGTTTCAGTCAAGTACTGCAGTGATATTTTAGTAGTGGTATTCTTAACTTCATCTGGGCTATATGACTTTTCATGAGGCTGTTACTATAACGCAGAAAAGAAAGGTGAAGTCTCCCCTGTAATATAGAGCCTGTACATCATCATGTCACTGCAGTTAATTGTTTTTATTAAATTTAGAAAGTCCACTGTGATTTATTTGAGCTATTTCCAATATCTACATCAATATTGATACAGTCATGTTATAAAACTAGCTGAACTCGGCCACGCTTTGCTGCGGCCCATACGGCGGGGGCGTGCGCATGGGGCGCGCGGTACTGGACACTGCTTATATATAATACTATTTATCGTAGCGTGATGTTATATAGCCTATAGCCTTCCTCGATAAATAGACTATTCAAAACAAAAAAAAAATTCAATTCGAACCAGTAGTTCCTGAGATTAGCTCGTTCAAACTAACCAACAAACTCTTCAGCTTTATAATATTAGTATACACAAAGTCGCTGTTTCCTCTGTCTATTTCTTCGCTTAATCTTCTAAACCACCCAACGAATTTTGATAGGTACAATTTTTACTAATGGAAAGAGTAATAGACGAGGAAGGTTTGTCTATATAATTTGCAGCAAATAGTATGCTAAGCCGGGAACGAAGTTAGTGATAAATTATAACGGAAAGCGGCTCTATTGTGCGATTGAAGTTAAAATTTTAGTTGTATCAGTGAAAATATATTGAAATTAAGTCCAATAATTCATCTACTAACACAAGCAACGCCACAGGTGCTACAAGTGCGCTGCCAAGTAGGATTAAGGATAAAGGATCAGGAAGGGATATACCATCCCTTACTCACTTACCGAAACAACATACGTGTTGTTATTTTAAGGTGGTTTTGTGTAAAGGGGTGATCACTGTTGCCAAACCGGCTTCCCAATTGACTGCAAATCGCAGTGCTGCCCTGCCATTACTTGCATGACCAGAGCAGAACCTAAATTTGAAAGTTTATTTCCAAACTTTCCAAAGTGGAAACGACCCCTTAAACAGGCGTAGTCAGCTGTTCAAATATAAAAAAAATTATGATATTTTGGTAATTGCAGGTAGCAGGTAGCAGATAAAATAATAATTAACAGGAATAAAATAATAAATTGATAAGTAAACAAGTTCGATAATTAACCACTCGATCTAATCATCCAAGGACAAGAGTCCTACGCATTCTCTGCTTGCATTTTCCTGGTTTTAAAACGAAGTATCATAATTGTAAGTGGTATTGTTTTTGAAATCGTTTTTGAAGTACAATCAATCACAGTGTCTTACACATTTCGCGGCATATTGATAAATGTGTAGATTACGTACCTATATTATGTCAACTGAGACAAATCCATTTGGTGCTTGGGTATGCCTGAGGCTTGAGCGGTGTCGGTTGGTAGAAAGTGTCCGCGGGACAAGGCCGCCTGGAGGTCACCCGGACATTTACTCACAAAAATTACTTGTGTTAACTTATAAGTATTGTGGGTAATTTTTTGTTGATATTTTTATAATAAGGTTTTTGTCACTACTAACTCTAAATTTTTAAGCGGAAATTTTTGCAGTACCTTACGACACATTTTATTTATCTACAGATACTAATCGCAGTCCAAAATGGCTATCATTAAGTGATGTATGTCTATTCGATTTGGCAAAGCCGAGCGGTAAAAACGATTACTTACATGTAGATAAATATCGACAAAAAAGGTAAGCCAATTGGGTAAGCCGAATGAAAGTCAAACATAATTTTGTAGAAGGTACATCGGGTCAGCTTTGCTGTTAAACAAAATTTGCCGAACTGAATGTGCCAACACGGCTGTATGTATAGCAGCTGCTATTTGTTTTTTTTTATTATTATTAAAGATTTGCTATTGGCTAGTATCTAGCCGTGTAGGAAAGATGAGGCCGACGATGGAGCGAGCTCACCCAGAAGATGCCTATGGCAGGGAGTTCCAGTCCTTAGCAGTTCACATTATAAAAGATGTTTTAAATCGCTTGGTTCGAATTAGAGGGATTTCGACAAGGTGTGGATTATAACCAGCCGTACGTCTGAATGTCCGATAGAAGAAAGAGGAAGGCGGTATGATCTTTTCGGTTCCCTAGCTCACTCTCCGAAACTCATCTTATAGAATACAAACAGACAGGCGATTTTGCGTCTACATGCCAAGCTCTGCACCTTAGTTCTTATAGCATATCGTCGCAATTGAGCCTCCTAGCTCTGCGATCCACCAAGTCGAGGTGCAACAAGTTGGTATTTTGCTGAGCCACTCCAAAGGTGACAGAAATAGTCCATGCAAGATCGGATTTGCGCCTTGTACAAAGAGAGGAGCTGTGAAGCATCGCTTAACCCTATTTAGGTTGCCCAGCTTTTTAACCAAAAACGCGTTTACAAAAACGCGCTAAAAGCAGTATAATTTAAAATAATATATTAATAATGGCATCATAATTATAATTATTAACTCGGCCGTAGGACGTCATAATTAATAATAATAATATGGAAATGATATTTACAATATGTAGATAATATAAATAAACTCTTTTTACGTGATAAAAGAAGTATCAAACCCATTGATGAATTTGACGCAATCTCAAAAGTATAATTTCCTGTATACACTTCTTACATAAAGACTATACATTACTCTATCAACAAGTATCACAAATTATTCAAATAAATCTCTCATTCAATGATGGCAGTTACGAAGTTACGATTGGCACATATTACGGTAGCTCATTCATCATTGGAATTTGGAAGCATCGCGACTGAGCCAATTAATTGATTCAGTCTGCGCTACAAGTTAGTAGAAATTTATCATTGCCGCGGTATAGTTATTTAAATTGTACGACTACGCAGCCATTGAGATTATTGCAAAACTGAACCGTTCAACGACTTCAAACACGACCTACATTATAGGTGCGTGTATAATTTTATATACCTTCCGTATTATTACTGAATTTTTATTACCGAACTACGTTCAATCCAAATAATATTTGAATTTGTATCTGATTTCCACAAGCCTGTCTAGCAAAAATTCTTCAAATGTAACCTAAAACTGTATTTTCAGCAATCAGCAATACAGATTACCTTTTCACTTTTTACTTCATCGTTAGTGAAGTTAATGATTTAAATATTTTAAGAAAGTAATGCTTTGTAATTATAATAAATAAAATAATAATACAGCTTTTTATTTCCATAACCTACTAACAATTTATATGTGTATTAGTTATTATTATTTTTAATCATGGTAAAAGCCTCCTCCGTCCCCCTCTATTTCTCTTAGTTTTTAGCTACATGCAGAGAATCATTCCCAGCGATTGCAATAATTTCTTATGCAGATTGTGGTCTGGCCATTTCGTTGTCTACAGTGGACCTTCGGTCCTTGTATGGCGCCTGCTTATCTATAATGTTTTTTTGTTCCTAATATGTATCTTTATTGGTTTCTTTCTGTATCTTTCTTAATTTTAGTACACTTCTCTCCATAGACCTTTTGCAGGTTTTTACTTTATTAGAGAGAATATCTAAGGCCTGGTAGAATACAGGTATCCATTACAATTTAACCTTTGTAATTATTGTGACTAAATTTGTTGGATATCACCTCCATGCTTGTTTGATTAATATATCTACTAGAGAACTGGCTCTACAAACTATACATTTGTAAACTTTACAATAAAAGTGAGAAGTGCATTACTTGCATTAGTCATAAAACAGCTTCCAAGCTTTGTGTAGATATAGTTCTTTCAATTGTAAATACATGATAACTGTTGCAAGTTCCACTGCGAGCCTTAACTCTACAAAATTAATTTAATTAATTGCGTTTAATTACTTGAAAATCATCACTTCCGTAAAAGGAAGAACATTGCAACCGCAGGGAAATGCTCGTTGCAACGTCGTGTCTGTGGTTAAATAAATTATACTAGTCTTAGTAAAATATAAAATAGTGTACATATAGTTAAATGTAAAATACAATAAGTCAATGGCGAATATAACTATCACTTCCGATTTGCTGACAATGTAGTCATTCTGGCACGGTCGCTGGAAAGAACTCAGAGAGATTTTGTACAAATTTTGAACTGGAGAAAGGTCATGTTCAACGAGTATACGAGTAGATATCGTATACTCTCATGATCTGTTACCGTAGAGGAGGTGGCTCTTGAAGTTGTGCAAATTTCCTTCTATTTGGGACAAACGATCCAGTTGAGCAGAAAAAACTTTGACAAAGAAGTTGTTGACAGAAGAATCCGGCTGAGTTGGGCTACATTCGGGAAGCTACGTCATCTGTTCTCGTTACCACTGCCGCAATGTCTGAAGACCAAGTTATATAATCAGTGCTTCCTGCCAGTAATAACGTATAATGGCGAATCCTGGCCTCTCACCCTGGCTATGCTAGGAGTTTCTTTAGTGGATAGGATAAGAGTTTCTGATATTAACCGAAGAACCAAGATTATCGATATAGCCAAGAGAACCAGCAAGTTGAAGTGACAATGGGCTAATCACATCTGTCGCAGAGCAGATAACCGATGGAATAGAAGAGTTCTAGAATGGAGGCTACGAATTGGAATGATCACCTTGGGAAGACGCTCTGCAGCCGAGTTGAGGCTGGATGCGAAGGACAGAAGACCGTGCGCGGTAGCAAGCCTTGGGAGAGACCTTATCCAGCAGTGTAGAGACACGTGCTGGTTATGACGATGAGGCATTTCTTAGCAGAACAAACTGCACGAATATTAAGCTTTTGCCTACAACTTAGCCCATTAGACATATTAAAGGCTAGGCTAGAGAATTACTTCTGCATTGGTAGTATTATAAGAGTTTAGTGCGTAGTATGGGTTTACTATATAAATAGATAAAGGACGGAAGAAAGGTCTAAGTAAAATATACCTCAGCGTGTTCTACCTGTCAAATATTGACGAAACGTTTCAAAAGAACTTCCCAAGCCATACAGAGTAAATATTATTGACGAGCCTTGACTTTAAACGATATTAATCATTAAAATTTGCACTCCTTATTAAGAATCAGAACGAGGTGATACATGAACATACTATATGTTATTATGTATCCGATAATTTAGTAAAAAAACAATTTTTTAACGCAGTATGGTCACGACCGATACTTAAAGATCACCGAAAATATTCACCTTAGTCGTGTCAAGTGCAAGTGCTTTTTTATTGTTTACTAGCTTATGGACGCGTGAAAGAATAATTATTCTCACAAACTTTTGCATTTAAAAGAAATATTTTGCTTGCTGACACTACTTTCTGCATAGTATTTTAATATATAAAATTTGTAACAAAACTCCTCCGAAACGGCTGAACCAATTTTTATGATTTTTTTTGTATATTTGGTAGGTATGAGAATAGGTGGGAAACTATTTTACACCTTCCTATCCCCACCCCCCATTTTTAATCGCTATTTTAGTATTTTTGTATGAAGAATATTCAAATAATTTAAACGTCGTTCATTGATTTCAAGTGTCGCGTCACTTTAACATGTGGTTTGAAAATAAAATTTGACCCGATAGGTGGCGCCACAATCGAGTTACCGAATTTTTTTCGGGTTCTGGCAGGACAACGTCCGCTGGGTTAACTAGTCTTATATATAAAAATGAATCCCCATTTCCCTTGGTCACGGCATCACGCGTGAACGGGTAGACCGATTTTGATTCGGGTTTCACTAATGGAAAGAGGGATAAACGGGGAATGTTCTTATATATAAAAATTGCATCCCGGGCGAAGCCGGGGGCGGAACGTTAGTATTAATATAAAATTGAGACTAGTGTCGTATTTACAATAACTCGTATCTACCTATGAAAAATTAATAACCATTTTTTATGGAATTATAGAAAAGTGGGTGAATTGACTTTGTGGCGAATTTACAATAAGCCTTGAATATTTATAATAGATATTTTAGGATTTTTAGGATAGGTATTGTATTTAAATTCCTCCTCGCGAATTTTCGTGTTTATAATATACTAGCTTTTTTCCCGTAACTTTTTAAATTATACTCTTTGTGTTATTGTGATGTATAAACTATATTAATTAGTATATTTAATTTGTAATGAAATATACTAATTAATATAGTTCCGCACTTGTGTGCGGAAAGGCTTTCATTGCAAAGAGTTCCGACAAATGTCTACCCGAGCCGAGGCGCAGCCGAAGGCGAGGGTTGACAGTCGGAACAAGTTGCAATGACGATTCCGCACGTGTACTGAACGACTATTTTTAATACAGTTGCGAAAAAATGAAGCAATTTAATAAAACAAACAACTAAACTCGCAAAGAAAATTTCTGGAAAATGGCGCCAACCGTAGAATATAAGCAGAGATTTTTTTTCTTCACCAATTCTGGTGGGCAAAGGAAACTATGCCCATACAGCCAAGTCTTCAGTAGAATTTTTTTTATTGATATGAAATGAAAATGAAATTTAATGAGATGAAATGAAATGGAACCTAACCTAACTCATTCAATCAAATCATTAAATCTGATATTGAAACAAATTAGTAGCTTCTTTTTAGAAATATACGTATTTGCATGAATCATAAAAACTTCTATGAATTTTTTTTAGTAAAAAATTCATTGTTGGTTTTTCTTTTTAATAGACATTATTTTGACAGTTGGGAAAGAGAACGCACGAGTTCGGGAAAGTAAAAAAAAAGCACGAGTATGTAATAGCCCACAACCCGAACGCTATACGTCCCTGCAATACGCCACTTTTTGAGTGGCGTATTGCACGTATTAAAAAAACATTTTCATCAAAATTTGCGTGAAAGTGTAACAAACATCCATACATCCTCACAAACTATGGCATTTATAATTTACTAACAGTGCCCGCGACTTCGTACGCGCTGTAGTTAGTTTTTTTGAAAATCCTACAGGCATCTAACATTTTTACAGGATAAAAACTATCCTATACTTACGATAATTCAGATAAAAAACTATCCATGTGCCAAGTCTGTTCAGCCGTTTTTGCGTGATTTAATAACAAATATCAAAAAATACAAAAATACAAACTTGCATTTATAATGTTACTAGCGGCCCGCCCCTGGCTTCGCCCGTGGTGCAATTTTTATATATATGAACATTCCCCGTTTATCCCTCTTTCCATTAGTGAAAACCAAATTAAAATCGGTGTACCCGTTCACGCGTGATGCCGTGACCAAGGGAAATGGGGATTCATTTTTATATATATAGACTAGCGTTCCGCCCCCGGCTTCGCCCGGGATGCAATTTTTTTATATATTAGGATAGGATTTTATTTCTTTACATATTTTGTGGAAAAATACCTCAATTTAACAGCTAATTTCAAAACAATGATAACGAAACCAAAATGGGAAAATCTTGAAAAAAGCGTTCAGTCAATCAAAAATGTAAGTTTTTTTAAAGCATGTGTTTATTTTACATATTAATCATTATAAATCATTATTAGTATGACGTTGCCAACACGGCAGCGCTGTGCGTGGGAACATTTTTTCATTTGTACCGAAACAATACGCAAAGTGAATTTGTTATGACTCACATAACCTCTCTTTGTGTTGCACCGACAAACGATAGACAATTTGATTACGAATAAATACATTCGTGCCGATACACATCGAAGTATTAAGTCGATCAAATGCTTGACATTTGAACTTTGCTTTAACCGACGCCAATGTAATATTTAAATAATTGATAGGTACACAAAACTATTTGTGTACATACATAATAATAATAATAAGCCAATTATTCTTTTTTTTATTTTTTATTAAAGATTGGTTTGCTCTTGACCAGCATCTATCCATGTAGGAAGGATGAGGCCGACGATGGAGCGAGCTCACCCAGAAGATGCTCACTCGAATCTTGAAAAGATTTGGGTTATATGAACTCGGAAATACAGACGCCGGCAGGGAGTTCCAATCCTTAGCAGTCACAAAAGATGTTTTAAAGATGGTTATTCTACATAAACATTTATATAACTTACAAATCTATTTATTTACAAAAGCAATGATTTACAGTGTTCGCTAGTGTTATTTTTTAATTTTAATTTTAATAAGGTATACTTATTTATTAGTCGGACCTTTTAAACTCAATAAAAGTAAATTCAACAGTTTTTTTATATATAAAATATTGTTATTTGCTGATATTTGTTGTAGCAAACACACAGTTGTTTTTATTATAATTATTTAATTGCATTTTGTGTACTTCTTGTACTTTATGTGAAGCGAGATACAAAATTTTACAAAAATTTCAATTTTTTTTGAAGACAGTTAAAATTAAGCATAATAAAATATGTGTTAAACATAAACTAAATTTATCTTTGAAAATATTTTTCCCACTTTTACTTTTTTCTGTTTTTTCTTTTTATTTCAAAATCCGTGCTTTTAATTTGTTTTTTCTCTGTTACTTTTCTTATGTTGTAATTAGTATTTCGTAATTTTTTAGGTCCGCTGTTATTTCCGGAGGTTTATACACAATACCTATATATTTTGTAGATTTATACACAATATACACAACCTATACGCAATACATCTAATAAGGGTATTTTTGATAAGGTTTCTAGCATGCTGATTAGATTAACACTTTGCAAAACAAAACTAATTTGTTAAGCGAAATAATTGCTAGCTGCCAGCTGCCGGTGATGTCAATCATACTTATTGCCAAAACATATAGGTATAAAGTTATATGATTGATTTATGAATGATAACAATCATTCATAATAAACCAATTTGAATCAACTGTATAATGAGTGCAGTTGTTTGCGCCGTAATTCATTAAAATATAGCCCTCCATCTTTCCCTTTTTTACCCACATCCTTATAATGCATGATACCGCCGCCGCGAACGCTCACGCCTACGCTTCAAGTGTTTCGAACCAAATTGAACTCGAAGTGTATTCATTATCCGCGCCTTAACGTACAACAAAACCCGCAAGTGAACAGTGTCGTGCATTTCCTTCTTCTGCCCATCCTGTCCATCAGACAGTCAACTGTTCGCTTACAGCCGCAATATACAGTCCACTAAACCGCCGCAGGGATTCATGGCGTGAACTGTCGCAATCCCGCCCCAACGAGATTTAGATCTTTTTTATTTATTTTTTTCTATTTATTTTTTTTTATTTTTTTTCTATTTTCCTTTTAGGTATGCATATGTAAAATCCTTAATTGGCTGTCAGACATGCCTTATTTTTTGTTTGTTAATTGTATATTGAGAGCTGTGGATTTTGAGTGAATGTGTAAATAAATAAATAAATAAATAAATAAATCTTGTTTAACCCTTCAGGGTTTTTTCGCGCCTCCAGCAGTGATAAATTCAATTTAGAGGAAAAGAGTTACTTATTTATACTAATATTATAAAGAGGAAATATTTCTATGTATGTATACATTTTGTATGTTTGTAATGAATAAACTCAAAAATCGATTTTAAAAATTCTTTCACCCATAAGAAAGCATAATGAAATCGTAAACGAGCCGTGTCTGTACATTAAATATTTTTTCAGAAAAACAATTTATACACGTTGTATAAATGTTACCGAAGTAAAAAAAAGTAGTTTTTAGAATTTTTGTCTGTTTGTGCACGCTAATCTCGGAAACGGCTTAACCGATTTGAATGCGGTTTTCACTGATGTATTGTAACAAGCTTCCCGTAACATGTAATCTTTATTTCCTTCCAATCGGTTTACAAATAAAAAGTTACGCGTTATTCCGAATACTAAGCGTACGAAGTCGCGGGCATATTTAGTAATTTCTAAATATACGCGGACGAAGCGTGAGCAAAGGCTACTATAAAATATAAAGAGAATTTGACTCAAAATTAATTGCTCATATGTCATATATAGAAAAATCATGCTTTCAATACATTTCTGATATTTATACAATAATTGACTAATTACAATTCTCATTCTTATATTAAATTCGTCAGACAGGCTGACATTTTATACAAACTCTTTATAACGTAGAAATCACTTTATCTTATTTTAGGTTTTCGTAACGTGTTACTACTAAATAGTGCACATAAGTACATTGATCGGAATATTATGTACGATAATTAAATTATTTTGTTTATAAGATATGCTTGTAAAATAGGAGTGTCTTTTGTGAGACATGTAAAATGTAAATATTGTTAAAAAGCAGTTCAATTAATAATTTTAATTACTGAAATTAATTTTTGTTGTTGCCGTTGGATATTTAATTTTGTTTTGTCTTAGAGACTTAGTACTTATAACATGGTTACAAATTAGGTATTCTTATAATTAATTTTTGTATAAAGCTAAATCTCTTCTATATATCGGTCTGCAAGGTACCGTAATACTGTGGCAAAAACAATTAACATTGACCGTCCGATGAATGTAATTTGTTGTTGTTGTTTGTTTGTTTATTTTACGATAAACCGCTATTCAATAATAACAGCATGCTTTGTGAACAGACCGTGAGAACGATTCTGTACTTTCGATTATTATGTAAGAATTTGTAATAGCTAGTTATAATATCATAAGTATTTATAAATCTTGTATATAATTTCATTGATAACTAAAATAATATCACTATTTTAGTAATTATATTGTAGCTACCGTACCAAAAGAAGGTGTGGAAATAAATATACAAACAACCCATTAACGGATATATTGGAATAGCTCTTAAAAGAGCTGTTTATCGTATATTTATTTCTATATTTTATTTAACCATACTATCGCTGGTTTCACGACGGAGGGTGAATGGGAGCCTCCGTGTATAAAAATCAGACTTGTGCCTTGTATAAAGAGAGGAGCTTCAATTAAGTGTACACTAAATATCGAAATCGATAATAATATTTGGTGTCCAACTCTAATGTGATGCATTACGATGCCATTGACGAATCGGAGCGCAGCGTCCGTCACAGGGATAGGATGAAATTGTTTTCGAACTATAGAACTCCGTGCGCTGTAGCATGGTGCGGGTGACAGTTGTCGGTATGACGTTGACATCTGTCAGTACCGCGTGTCTAGGGATGTAACGTTCTGCGATTAAATTTTATCGCTATCGATACTCGTAGCATAAATCTCGTTCTCTTTATTATTCTTATGAAAATATTTTAAAAAGAAAATTATTTGAATATAAATTGTGGAATTAATTAAATAATTCAAATTTTTTTGGTATTTGATATTTTTTTCATTACAACATTTTTTCTCTATGGCGCATCGGCGTGGCGGCCATTTTGTTTACCCGTGCGATGATGTCAGTACGAGTGCTAACGCCTTGTAAATGAATGACATTTCTTGTTTAATATATAATTAAATAATAGACTGTCATTGCTAGTTGCACACCTACAGACTACACAATTTACTCTGTACATCTTTCTTATATATATATTAGCCTGTGGGATGTGGCAACTCGCTGTCAGTGTCGCTCTCGGACGTCGTCGGTTGTGATTCAAAATTTAAAAAGTTTGAAAATATATAAAAACAATTGGTGCTGTGTCGAAAAAGGTGAAAAGACAAATCGGTGACAAGTTTTTGGAGTTGTGACTGCCACCAACGAAAAACCATTAAATCGGACAACAAGAAGCAGACAAGTGGAAACGGGTGAGTTGCCATAGGGGGATAATTGTGGTTAGGGTTTATCCTTTAATGTATGTACCAAACATTACACATACTGGTCCATTCGAGCCGGATAGGGTTACATTTTTCATTAGTTACATGTTTAGGTACATTCATTACACTTATATTACACAATTACATTGGTAACTCAACTTTCACACTTTTAATTAAATTTCATAGTGGGTAATATTTTGGTATTTATTTCTATTTTTATGTTTGTTTCTTGTTATGGTTTTCTGGTGTTTTGCAGTTTAAATTGTAATCAATTTGCATTGTTTTTATGTTAAAACTCGGTCTTTTGTGGAAATTGGTATATTTTGTTCACTTTTAAGCACTTTTATAATCATATATTTTAATTACAAATTTGGCGGTAATTATTATTTTAGTTGTTCTTATCTAAATAGCCTATTTTTTTATACTGAACGGTTGTTCCGGAAGAGGTTCTCAATTGTATTTGCTTAGGTTTTGTATTCTATAAGATATCACAATGCCTAATAAAAGGAATTTGACAAAGGTGCGGTATGATATTGTAATATCAAAATTGGAAGCTATTTACAAATTGTCTCAATCTGAGCTAACTTCTAGTGATCAAATCAGGTTGTTCAAACTGCGGTGTATGGATTTGGAGTCTATTTACAATGAATTCACAGATTTGCATGTGAAATTGTCAGGTGAATTAGCCACAGATAGTGAAGATGAAACTAATCAACAAATTTTTGAAACTTGGACTGACTATTATTACTTGATCAAATTAAAGCAATCTGAGTTATTTCCACCAAGTTCCAGTTCTTCAGATATGTGTAAAGTCCCTGCGCCTAGGCATGCAAGCGGTTTCAATTTGCCAAATATAACCTTGCCCACATTCTCTGGCCAACTTGAAGAGTATACACACTACATGGATTTGTTTAAGGCTATGATAGACAATGATCAGGCTCTTACAGATACTCAAAAAATGTACTATTTGTATGGCTCATTGAGCGGGGAAGCAAAAGCGTTAGTTCAGCATCTCAGTA
The DNA here is from genome assembly GCA_910589475.2 of Bembecia ichneumoniformis. NCBI lineage: Eukaryota > Metazoa > Arthropoda > Insecta > Lepidoptera > Sesiidae > Bembecia > Bembecia ichneumoniformis. The sequence goes on along the minus strand of OU342524.1, from coordinate 15,518,952 downwards.
TAACAGGGGAAAATTATAGTGTATTGTTGGATATTTTGCAGCTTCGGTATGGTAATCCTAGGTTACAGGCAGACAAACTACTCCATTCCATGTTATCATTGCCTAATGTAAATAAAAGTTTAAATTCATTAAAATCATTTTTGAATACCCTTTTGGAAACAAGTAAAGGCTTGGAAAAATTAAAATTTCCAGTTAAGGAGTGGTCATACTTGCTTCTATTTGTTAACTTAAATAAATTAGAGGTCTCCCTTAGGAGGCATTTTGAGGATAAATATGGGGGTCGGGAAATATTACCGACTTTTGACCAGCTCATTGAATTTTTGACAAGGGAGGTACAACTTTTGGAAACTACTAACATTCAAAGGACTACCTCAAGTACGCATAGAGCTCATATTGCTTATGAAAATATTAATGCAAATGGTAAGGTGTGTACACACTGCAAAGGGTCACATCACATAAGTAAATGTCAAAAATTTGGTCATTTGAAAACATTTGTTAAAAAACAATTTGTAATGACTAATAGGCTTTGTTTTCGTTGTTTAAATAATCATAATATTAATGATTGCCGTCTAAATTTAAGGTGTAGCAAATGTCATTCGGATAAGCATCATACATTGCTTCATTTGGAACCTAAGTCTGTGGTACCTACACCGTCATGTACGTCCACATCTCGGGTGGGTTCGGAGCAATGCGGGGTAGCGGAAGCGCAAACGGAAGTTAACGGTAGTAAGGTAGGGCCTATGTCCAACGTTCTGCATGCGGTTTCGGGCAACACCTGCAGACGTACTGTTTTATTATCAACAGCGGTTGTGCGCGTTTGCGACTGTAGCTGTATCTACAGGGAGGGACGTGCGTTGATAGACAGCGGTAGTCAAAGTACGTTTGTTACGGAAGGGTTTGCATCGCATTTGGGTTTGAGAATTGAACGTTCGGGCTCAGTTACTGTTAAGGGTATAGGTGGACATAGTTTGGACACTTATAAAGGAAATGTTTATTTAAAAATTATACCACAACATATTGACCAGCCGGTTTTGGTCACTTCGGGCTTAGTTATAAGCAAGGTGGCGGATAATTTACCAGCTTATTCACTGCCACCGGATTTGGGCAAATATTATAAGGGGCTTCGTCTGGCAGATGAACAGTTTTATAAAGGTCGTAAAATCGACTTACTTATAGGTGCGGATTTAATGGGTGATATTATCAATGGCGGCGTCGTGCGGTTTGAGGGGTTGCCCTCTGCGATGTCTACCATTTTTGGATATGTCCTTATGGGACCATTAGCATTAAATAATAACGTTGAGGCGTGTCAATCCTTTCATGTGAATACGGATACTTTACTTGAAAGGTTTTGGGAGGTTGAAGAGGTACCGGCTGCTGTCTTAAGTGACCCCAAGGATGAGGAATGTGAAGCATATTTTCGGGCCACACATTCGAGAGATCCCGATGGTCGGTATGTGGTACGACTGCCGTTTTTATCTGAAGCACCGAACTTGGGTGATTCTGCCAAATTAGCCATGCGACGATTTTTAAACTTGGAAAAGCGTTTGCAGGCCGATTTGAAATATCGTGAAAAATATATTCAGTTCATGAGAGAGTACATCGACATGGGTCACATGGTTCCCAGTGATGGTTATGAGGGATCAATGCGGTATGTTATTCCTCATCACGGTATTTTTAAGCCCACTTCGGATAAAATACGCGTGGTATTTGATGGGAGCTGTGTCACATCGTCCGGAGTTTCGTTAAATGATATCTTACATGCGGGACCTAAACTGCAGCGTGACGTCATGCAGATTATCATGCGTTTTAGGTTAGACAAGGTGGTATTCACGACTGACATCAAGATGATGTTCCGGATGATCAAAGTCCACAAGGAAGACCGCAGATACCAACTTATATATTGACGGGAATCCCCTGAGGCACCCCTCTTGCTTTATGAACTGAAGACGGTGACCTACGGAATGAAGAGCAGCCCTTACTTGGCTATTCGCACTCTGAGGCAATTGGCGGACGATGGAGAAAGTGAACACCCAGACGCAGCGAAGGTACTTCGTACATCAGTCTACATGGATGATATCCTCGGTGGTGGGCCTGACCTGGAGTCAGCTCAAAGGCTGAAGAGCTCCTTGAAGGCGCTCTTGGCTTCAGGAAGAATGGAACTTCGGAAATGGGTGTCTAACGATAAGCGGTTATTAGAGGATGTTCCGGAGGAACACCAGGAGAAGCCTCATGTTTTTGATTCCGATCAATATTTTGTCAAGATCTTGGGGGTGCAATGGAACCCAGTTGCGGACACATTTACCTATCACATTAATTTAAGTGTGAATAACAAATGTACAAAGCGGACGGTGTTGTCGACAATAGCTCGGATGTTCGACCCTATGGGCTGGATTAGCCCAGTTGTTTTTCAGGGTAAGGTCCTCATGCAACGACTTTGGTCGATAAAATTTTCTTGGGACGAGCGACCTCCACCTGAACTTATGGCTCAATGGGAGTCTATTGTGCGGAGCCTGTCCACGCTGGAACAGGTGGGTCTGAAACGATTTGTATTGGCTAATAATATTACACATTGCTCTCTACACGGATTTTCGGACGCATCAGAGCTTGGTTATGGCGCCGCAGTCTATATCCGAACAGTTGATGGTTCAGGGACACCCAGAGTTTCGTTACTCATGGGTAAATCACGAGTTGCACCAATAAAATCCAAATTAACTATACCCAAATTGGAACTATGCGGTGCTGCTTTATTGGTTAAGGTTTTTCAATATGTATTGGAGGCCATAGAAGACAAAATTTCGGTAAACGGTATTGTAGGTTGGTCAGACAGTACCATTGTCTTGTCTTGGCTTCGTATTTCGCCTCACTTATTGCAAACTTTTGAAGGAAACCGGGTTTCACAAATTATAAATAGCGGCATGAAGATCAAATGGCGATACTTACCGTCTGAGATGAACCCTGCGGACGTTGCTAGTCGCGGTTGTCGGGCTCATGAGCTGTTGTCTCATCCACTATGGTGGGGACCTTTATGGTTGCTGAAAGAGGAAAGGACTTGGCCAGCAGACATAGTGGGTGGACGAAGCAAGCCTGAAGTCCTGCCTGGCTTACGGAAGTCAGATATAGCGGTTCATGCGGCTACAGCGGAGATAACACCATCTTGGATCTTTACTAGCTACAGTTCACTATCGAAGTTAATTGCGGTTGTCGCCTACTGTTTTCGATTCGCACATAACGCCATACATAAACACGATAAGTGTGTCGGAGTCCTGTCGGTAAAGGAGCGGAATATGGCGTTGGAGCGTCTAATAATGATGGCTCAATCGGAGTGTTTTGCGGATGATAAACATCTACTTCAGCGGGATAAACCGTGCTCTGTGCGCTTGAGACGGTTGTTACCATTCGTGGATGCGGCTGGGCTGGTGCGTGTGGGCGGACGGTTAAAATATTCCAGCCTGCCCTATGAAACAAAGCACCCAGCGTTGTTACCAAGGTCACATCCTCTTACTCGTATGATCATTGATCATTACCATAAATTGTATTGTCATGTAGGTCCGACAGCTCTTCAAGCTATTCTCCAAAGGCGGTTTTGGATTCTTTCGGCTCGCCAAGCTGTACGAAGCCAGCTTTTCAAGTGCGTGCATTGCTTCAAAACTAAAGCAAAAGCGAAAACTCCGCTGATGGCGGATTTGCCATCAGACCGAGTTAATACTACGGGTGTCTTTCACACGGTTCAAACGGATTTTGCTGGACCTTACACAATTAAGGCGTCACGGTTACGCAATGCTAAAACTATGAAGGCGTATTTATGCGTGTTCGTGTGTTCAGCCTCTAAGGCGATCCATTTGGAGGTGGTCAGCGATCTGTCAACTGACAGTTTCTTGGCGACACTTTCAAGGTTTGTAGCGAGACGCGGTTTGCCTAAGGTTATTCGCTCGGATTGCGGTACAAACTACATCGGGGGCTATCGGCATTTAAATGAGGTTCAACGGTACTTGGCCTCTCGGAATATCCAGGATGAATTGTGCGGTAAAGTTTCACAACAAGGTGTTACGTGGCAATTTAATCCTCCGGCGGCTCCACATTTTGGTGGTCTTTTCGAGGCCGCAGTAAAGTCGGCTAAAACATTGTTGAGTCGGGTTATTGGAAATCAAATTTTGACCTTTGAAGAGCTGACAACAGTGTTTGCTCGTATTGAAGCGGTTCTAAATTCCCGGCCACTATGTCCTTTATCACAGGACGCTCAAGAAAATGAGGTCCTTACTCCAGCTCATTTCTTGATAGGTAGGCCTTTATTAGAAGTACCCGAATATAAATGGGAAGATATTCCCAACAATAGGTTGTCTCGTTATCAATTGGTTCAGGCCATTACACAGAGGTTTTGGAAACGGTGGAGTGACCAGTACCTTCACTCATTGCAAATGAGGCTTAAATGGACTTCCAAAATTGATCCACCGCGGGTGGGAGAACTTGTCTTGATCAAGGAAGATTCTTTACCCCCGCTTAAGTGGAAGCGTGCGCGCATTTTGCAATTATTGCCTGGTAGGGATGGAGTTGTTAGGGTTGTTACCTTGGGAACTTCTTCTGGGCAACTGACGCGGCCTGTCACTAAGTTGTGCCGGCTGCCTATTCATTTGTTGATAAAGGCTTTATAGCCTTTCTCGGGCGGGGGGGTGTTTAATATATAATTAAATAATAGACTGTCATTGCTAGTTGCACACCTACAGACTACACAATTTACTCTGTACATCTTTCTTATATATATTAGCCTGTGGGATGTGGCAACTCGCTGTCAGTGTCGCTCTCGGACGTCGTCGGTTGTGATTCAAAATTTAAAAAGTTTGAAAATATATAAAAACAATTGGTGCTGTGTCGAAAAAGGTGAAAAGACAAATCGGTGACAAGTTTTTGGAGTTGTGACTGCCACCAACGAAAAACCATTAAATCGGACAACAAGAAGCAGACAAGTGGAAACGGGTGAGTTGCCATAGGGGGATAATTGTGGTTAGGGTTTATCCTTTAATGTATGTACCAAACATTACACATTTCTTCTCTATAGGTTAGCTCGATGGGTTAGCTGCTCCGTATCGAAAAACAACAGCACACATGACATGCTGTTATTTCACGGTGGTCTTCTGTAAGGCGGTGGTTACTGCCGCCAGACGGGCTGCCCAAACGACTGAGGAACGCAATGTGACCTGCCACTACTTTCCACATTCAAACCAGAGCCAACTCTGAAAAGTTGGGCCTGCCGGAAATCGAACCCGAAACCCCTGAGACAGAGCTTTAAGGCAAGAAACTAAACCCATCATTCAATGGGTTTTTCAAAAAAACGCGTTTAAAATGTTTCTTAACTTCTTATTTAAATCATACAGTGATGATAAATGGGTGTTTTAACAAAATGTTTCTAAAAGGAAAGAGGTTAAAGAATTCCTTATTTAATAGACGGACATTTTCCAAGACGAATCTAATTTATCTTCGGACTCGTTCAATTAAAAAATACGAGCAGAATAACAAACCACGAAGGTTGCCGCTGTGACTCATTGGGTTTCTTGGATTTCTACTTAAAATCTTCGAAATGTTTGAGTGTTTTTATGTAACCTACTAATATGTGGGTTTTTTATCTTAAAATGACAACATTAGCACTGTCGTAATAAACACACCCGTTTAGATTTTGTTCTTTGTTAATCTCAAGGAATTTGCTTTGTCTTTCTCCGAAAAATAAATAAGTTTATAGACTGTTATTTAACTGTTTTCTGATTATCGGCAATAAGTGACATTAAAAAAATATATTGGTATTTTTTTATTTATAATCTGGCGGCATACTGAAATAACAGTATGTGTGTTGTTTTGTTTTAGCGAGTAAGGGGTGTCAGAACCCCTTACTCACTCGCATGTTTTATAGGCGATGGTAACCACCTACCATCAAATGGACTGTCAGATTGTCTGTCGACCTTAATATGAAAAAAAAATTGGCACAAAATGTATTAGGTTATTACAAATATATTAAGTAATTATATTATATATGAGAAAATATGTATTTATTTGTTTATTTATAATTTACTAAAAGGTACAGAACAAACAAAAATAAAGGTTATAATAGGTATAGGTAACACGACTAACACGATACACGCATAGCAACACGCAAACTATTAACAAAAAAGAGAGAAAAAAAAAAAACAAAAAAAAAACAAGAATAAAATTACATATGAAAAAACCGCTCAGCAAAACAGTATAGCCGTTAATATAATTACTTTACATATTTACACTTTACATAAACTGTAACTGTTGTTCACGCTTGTAATTGGCTTACATTATAAATCTAATAGTACTTTGAAGTTAATTATGAAATTACAGTTATGTTAAGCTGGTGTGTAAATAAATAAATATTATTGTGTCAATATCAATAACAGCCTGCCGAATAACATATTGAAGTTTTTTTTTTTTTTTTTTTTTTTTATAATGATAGATCAAGCATTTGACCGCAGTCTCACCTGATGGTAAGTGATGACGCGATCTAAGATGGAGCATGCTTGTCTATTAAGAACCGATTCACTCGCGACTTGAAGAGTCCAGGGTTGTAGTGTTGTGGAAACAAGGGTGCTGGAAGTTGGTTCCACACGCTAGCAGTTCGAATCAAAAAAGTTGACCCGAACCGCAACGTGCGGATTTTAGGTATATCAACCATATAAGGGTGACATTTAAATGTGCGCCTTGTTGTCCGATGGTAGAAGGGGCTAGGGGGGACTAGCTGGTGCAAGTCCAACGCACACTCTCCGAAGTAAATCCTGTAGAACACCGAAAGACTGGCTACCAAGCGCCTGTGCTCAAGACCCCGCAAGCCAGCCCCGGTAAGGGAGTCATCGCCAATGAGTCTTATGGCTCGCTTCTGAACAGTTCCTATAAAGTTCCTATAAAGTGCCATATGTTATAATGGGTTATATGTAATCGGTATGATGTATTATAACGGATTGAAGAGAATTGTATTTTACAAGTTATTTCATGACGGGTAAATTGTACAGTGGGGAGATTTGTTGGGTTTGCACTTTCCTGATGGGGGGCGTGTGTGGCGCAGACGGCGATTGCAATTGGTATTAGTGCCGCAAGGGCCGACGAACCTTTTTTCTGCGTAGGAAAATCTGCGAGCCAAATGCAAAAAGTACGTGAATTTGTTTTTCCATAAACGCACCTTGCTACTGCTCTGTGTCTTGGTGTATTCTATACACTTGAGTGTGTTTGAACATCGGATTCAAATTAATTTACTTAAGAGGGCACTTTCCAACTCGAACAGTTTTCTTATTTCATACGATGTAATTATTCGTTAATTATAGGTCGTAGCAATACATAAAAAAAACATGACATTTCTGGAACATAATATGAAGGTTTGAATTGCAACAAAAAACTGAAATTAATTTTCTATCTAGTATAATTAATATCTAAAATGTGCAGAATTTGTGACATTTTCGCGGGTTGAATTTTGTAATTACTGACTAAAACCCAAAAATATTTTTCGACGGAAACATCCTACCTTTATTGTACATTTGAAATTGGTATGTCAATAGCTACCATCTATAAAGGTTTTTCTAAAATATTGGAATTCCTAGCGTATGTTTTATTATTTTCGCGAGTTGAATAAGTGGCGCGAATATGTTGCGTCGCATTTTGTCTTCGGTTATTCGTATTATATGTAGTAGGTTGAGAGAACAAATTCTCCCAAATACGTATTACTGAGTTTCCACGCTCGTACAGCGCCACCTTAATGTTGTTTCTATAAAAAATGCTTGTCAATTAGCATAAACGGTACATCGATAAGCGGAACCTAAATAAAATGCAATAATCATTATAGTTATAAAGATATTTGTTTACCAACTTATTAGTGTTAGCTAAAGGTACTTTTTTATATTCTGTGTCTGCATGGAGTTTTGGTACCAAGATTTGTATTCTATGTATATGCTACGCTACGCCTGCGATTATTTCCGATTGCATACAGTCCCGACCTAGGTTACCACGGAGGAGTGGCATAAAGGTTTTCAAATAACAAATAAATAAATAACAAAATCGGACGAAAAAGTGCATAACTAAATATTTTGAGAAACAATAAAGGATACATAGGATTGTACGGGTGTTTTGCTGATTATATAATATCTTTCCTCTCTTTTAAAAACTTGATTAACAATTCATTGCTAATTAACCTCTTAAATTGTCCAGCCATAACGGGTAATTACTAATTAGTTGTCAATAAGTAAAGATGTTGCAAAAATTTCTTAATTCAAAACATAATTGTTAAAATATCTCTTACAATCGGTAGCTGTGACGCACAAATCGATTTATTTCAACAATAGCGGACGACAGATGAAGAAAACCACTGCCTCCCAAAAGGGAGCTGTTTATTTAGCATTGCAAACTTGACCTATTATTAATAGAAACTTGTTTTCACAAATTGTTTCATAAGCATGACTAAAGAGGAGCCGTGAAAAAAAAATGTAATTTCTTAGGTAGTCGACTGCGGCCCACATTGGTACATTTCGTCAAATATGATTTCGCGGTCTAGTGTCGCATACTTTCGTGTCGCGTACACAAAGCGTATCAAGGCCGATATAATAAAGGCGGATTCGACTAAAAACTGTGGCAATAGTTACATAAGCCTCGGCGAGAAAGTAGCGTGTGAGTTTTTAAGAGAATCGCTTCCCAAAACGCACACTACGCAGTAAAAAACAAACGGCCGATGACCCTAAATACACGATCCTGCAAATGCGTCTACCTAAAATATGACCTAATAAGGGCCTCGAGTCGACCCTGGATCCAAGTTGCTTCTGACCGGTCCCACTGGAAAATTGTGGACGTCCTACGATGATCAACACCTGTAAAATTGTATTTTATAATTTTTTTTTTTTCATTATTTAAATCGGTAGGTAGGCTGACGGTCCACTTGAGGGCCAATCCACTTGAGGCCACAGATTGGCAGGTGACTGCCAATCTGAACATGGTAAAGGATAAAAAACAAAGTGAGGATAGGAGAATGGCTCTTTACTCAATCACCAAAACGACACATAAATCTTCTAGAATAGGTTGGCTTCTGCCGTCAAATGGGCAGCTACCATCACCTCAAGATAAAAGAAAAAAAAATGGGATGCCAATATGTTATCGACTGATATCCCTTTGTTTTTAGAAATATTAATATTTTAATTTTATTTTCTTTATTTTTTGTTGTCAAAATACTTGGTATTTGTTTATTTTATTTTTCTATGGGCATTCCAGTAGGACGCCACATTTAAAGTGAGGCGAAGCCATCGCCCTAAGCTGGGCGAGTCCCACGCTCCCCTAGTTTACTTGTATGATTGTTAAAGTAAGAATATTTTAACTACCTCTTTTTAAAAAGTACTGGCGATACCAAGTTGTATCACTAGTACTGTTAATGGTATAATCCAATTGTACTTGAGCAAATAGGGGTCAGCGAGGATACCGTAGTAGGTTTTTATTTTATTCACGCATCGAAGATGATTTCGGAACGCGATGTAGGTACCTGCTATAATAGTAATGACATTACACATAATATCTATACACTAATATAATAAAGCTGAAGAGTTTGTTTGTTTTGTTGGTTGAACACGTTTAGCTCTGAAACTACCAGTTAAATTGTAATAGCCCAATTCTTGAGGAAGGTTAAATTAAAAATAAACGGCTGCTGAACCGGCGCGGCGAGCGGGACTCAGCTAACAGAATAATATAATAGGAAATAATAACATTTTAGTAAGGCAATTGACAGGGTTCAACATAACATTTTGCTCTCGAAACTTTGTCCAGAGCAAAATGTTGTCCACAATTGCTAGCTAAATGCAAATTCAAGGTCCCTCTCAGGGTTCCGCGGCAGCCTTGTACTCCGCTGTCATCCCCGTCACGAAAGACATTATTTGGTTCCAACTCTCCTGTGACACGAATGAGCAACCTTCTTAAACTGCACTGTCATGACCTGGACATCAATGCCTGCTCAATTGGTCGATTTCGTTCGTCTGTATACGATTACCTGCTTTTTTAGCCCGTCATTTTTGTTGCCCAAATTTTTCCCCAATTTCTTTCTGTGCCTCTAACAATGCAATGTAAGTATATATTTTTATATGTGTATGTTTAAATGTTATGTTAAATTTTGCAAGCGGTGTTCACTTGTAAATGTTGTACGCATTTGTTATAAATTATTTAGATTATTTATTCAAGTACTCACTGTAATTGTAATAATGTAGTTAACGTAAACTGAGCCTAATAAATAAATAAATAAATAAATAACATATTCAAAAGAATAATAAGTGTCCATAACATACTTTGGTACTTCATCAATTTTGTGATGCCAATGTAAATGGAATTCCCTGATTCGCTTGGCGAGTTGGATGGTTGCGTTGTAATAACGAATTCAAGCAGACAGTTCCTGATAATAGCTATATTAATACAATCAACGTGGAAGATTTAATAACTAGAGCATGTAAAACTTTTATGTTATATAGAGTTCACAACTCAGAATTTATTATTCACAAAAAATTTCGTAGAATGAAACGATTCTATATATAAAAGTTCTTTTTTTTTTTGGATTGCTATGTGATATACGTAAATGATCACGTTCATGGCAAAAAGGAACACTAAGTACTAAATAAATAAAAAGCTACAGTGAAACTGAACACGGAAAAGCCCAAAACCACAGCAAGCATCCAAGCGTAACCACTGTACCGTTTTCGTCTCATTTTTTTTCGCGATAATTCAAATTTTTTGGCGGATACACATATGTAAAATGAATTCACTTTCCAATTTTTCGTCAGACATGATGACGATCCACGGTGATCTTCTGTAAAGGGGTCATCGTCAGACGGTCTGCCCACATGACTTTTAAACGCAGTTGCCCTGCCACTACTAAAATTTAATTTACTAAAATTGTGAAAATTTAATGTCTAACTAAATCATTAAGAAGAAAAGTTAGAGATATGGTACGCACAGGCCTACCATCTCAACAAGGACATATGGGCCATATGGTACACCATGCTGGCCCGGTGAACTTCACATGCGCTTTAGAATTTCTTCTTTGGAGTATGCAGTTTTCCTCACGATGTTTTCCGTTTGAAAGCAATCAGTAAAATGCACTTAAGTTTTTAGAAAAAAAACCTATTAGCACATGGCATAACTGGGGATCAAACTCGGACATCTCGACATGATAGGCCGCGTCTTTCCCACTGCGCCACCGACGCTCTCTTAGAATTAATATTCTGAAAATAATACTTCCTTTTTATTAAAATGAATGGTCCACAACCACCAAATAAAAAAGATTTTTCTATAAAAGAACACTTTTTTAAATATGTTTTTAAGGCAGACCATCTTCTCTGCTGGTCTGCTATAAACCTGCTATAAAAAACCAGTGCAATACCAGTGGAATCCTAAACCTAATCTTATCCTACTAATATTATAAATAAGAAAGTTTGTGATGGATGTTTGTTACACTTTTTACATAAAAACTACTGAACGGATTTACATGAAATTTTGCACACAGATAGTTTACTAACTGCATTAATATATGAAAGACCTTTTATCCTGAAAAAATGTTAGGTTCCTGTGAGATTTTCAAAAACAAACTACAGCGCGTACTATTTCGGGGGCATAGCTAATCAGTAATGTAGGTACTAAATGCGCTGCCGATTTATGCTCATAGAATAAAGGGTAAAGCATAAAGTGTGGGGATTGGGATAGAGATAAGATAGAAGTAATAAACTTCTATCTTATCTCTATCTTATCTCTAAATCGCACACAAGAACAATAAAAGTTTCGTGGTGATTTTTCTATAAGATGAGGCCACCAATACGGGCAGCCCAATATGACTGCGTAATATAGTATGCCCACTGCTCTGCAAAAAAAAAAAATACCTACTTATTTAATATTACATGTACAATCTTATTAATTTTAAGATATTAAACTTGCGAACAACATTTTTTTCATCGTTTCAAAGGCAAGCTTTGGTTACAAAGACTGTCCGTTTACAGAAATATAGAATGAATTAAATTTACTGAATTTTTTTTCTTCTAAAATGTTACGATATGGCCAATTGTAAGAAAACTATTATTACAAGTAAAAACGTGGACGAAAAGTGTTACAAGCTATTTTAATAGAAGTATCTATTATGATCAATAAAGAGTCATTTTGTAATGCAAGCAATGCATTTTGTAGGCACCAGATAATATAATTACACACACTTATTGATTGGCAAATACGAGTGTACGTTTACTGGTGGCGTGTGGGGTTACAAAAATTTTAGTTTTTTTTTTAATTAATTAATTTTTTTACTACTCTAAAATATATAACTATATCACTATTATTAGTGCGCCTTTTAAAAATTAGAGATATCATAATAATTTCTGTTATGTAGGTCTACTAACCAATTGTAGGTTTTTATTTCCATTAGAGTTTCCTTTCATATCCACAGCATCAGAAAAAGTTCTTCTTATCTATTTTAGGACATATTTATCTTTTTTTATTTTATTTTTCTTCTTAGTGCCTATTTCTGTCTGCTAAAGTACCAGTATTACTTCGTCAATTGCTGAAATATTGTGATCGCCACGTAAACTAAAGCTCTCTACCTATACCTACCACGTTAAGAAACTGTAGTACTTTTTTGATAGAGGCATTCTTCACATCTTCACAAGCCATTGTGTGGCTTCCTAGGATGTGACTGCGCTTGGGCATCAGGGGGTCACATGCGCACAGGACATGCATTGGTGTTTCTTCTGCCTCATGGCAGAAGCGACACTCTCCTGTACTAGTGAGACTCATTATTTTAAGGTGTCTATTGAGGCGGCAGTGCCCCGTTAGTGCCCTAGTTATTAATTGCTTGTACATAGCCTAACAGCGACATAGCCGGGTTTGTCATGTTTCGACTATGGCAAGTTAGTATTTTAGGACATAAAATTAGATTTTCTGTATTATGTAACAAAATACACATAAAAATACACGCGCAAAATACGCAAAATAAAATACGCAATTAGGAGAAAGTTTTTTCATCTACATATGTACATAAATATACATACACCTTCTACCCGTAGATACATACATATACATACAAACTACAAAATCCGCTCTCTTATAAATTAGTATAAATTTTAATAGTTAACTATATATGAAATTCTCTTAACAAATCCAATACAAAATTGTAATTTCGTTCGGTAGTTATTCAATATTTGAATATTTATGGCTAAAATAAATATATATTTTAAGAATTTTCTAGTGCAATTAAGGTTTACATAAGTTTTAGTATTTTTGGAAAGTAGAAAATCGATACATTATGTAGAAGCAATTATGACTCAACGACGAATAGGTAGACAATGCTTTGTCTTGTCAATCTTAAGTAGAAATTATAAGTAAATTGTATAGTATATTTTTTTCTGGTAGCAAGTGAATTATAATAATTATCTGTTTAAGGAGGACGAGTCTTGGTCTGTTTTAATAAGTGGAATAATATCAACCTTTTTGGTCATATTTTAAATATAAAACATTAGCCAATAATGTATTCTATAATTTCTTTGTGGATATATAAATACTGGTAGCTTTTTATAAGATAAATAGCTCAGTTAGGATATTATGAAAATATTCAAACATACATTTTGCTTGCACACACCTACTAACATTATGAATAATTTGTCCGCGCCATTTCCCTGGCATTGTCTGATTATTGACGAATCGCTCCGATTGGCTAAGAGGGGGCACGTCATTGTGGGCTAATCAGAGAACACACCTGTTTTCGAGTCCTCCGCAATATATAAAAAAGTATTAAAAATTTAACAAATCCCCGCTCATCGAAAAAACCGAAGAAAGACCCGCCGTCTTCTTCGTTTGTCTATTACCCGTTTATATATCTATATCTATCCCATAGACAAATATATTAGTGTAATTATTTCATGTGTAATAAATAAATAAATAAAAAATATATATAGTTACTTTATCCCGCTAAGACATCGAGAGATTGTTTCGTGACGTCTCTTCTGTGTGTGTCCAATATTCCCGATTATACCAAACCGCCTTAAAGTACCTATTCCTATAAACTAAACTGGAGTTATTAACGTCGCGAGTGCTGAAAAGAGAAGAATTCAAAGCTTTGGAAGAAGACTCAAGCCACGAAGAATCCCGCGTGTCACAACTGTGAGTAATAGAAAAGGTTTCTTTAATTCCATTTACCTTAATATTTGGCTCAAACCGGAATATTTACTTTCGGCAGCCCTTACCTAATTATTAACGAATATTTTTATTTCAGTGTTATTTAAATAAGATATCAGGAACTTTTTAAAATGTACGAAGATGATTATTACTGGCTTTTGCCTGCGGCTCACTTCAAACTTTTTAACTTCTTAGTGAGTAGCAGCTCCCACAGACATATTTTGACAGAAAAAAAAGTAACAAATTAATGTATGCCTTTCACGAAGTCTATTATTATGTAAATATCACTGAGCGATATTGTTGTGGTTATCAAAAGTAATTAAAAGTACCTACTCAAAGGTACCATAGTATTAATTTAGGAATAACTATGGATATATAAGAGAAAGCTCTCAAGGTTATGTAATATTGATGAATCGATTGATTGACTTTGATGATATATTTAATTTAATAATAATGTAATTGTGAAATATTGTTTTGATGTACTTGATTGATATTATTTTGGCTTTTGTAATTGACTAGACTTTAAGTGCGCATTGCTTCTGATGCAAATTGCCTTTAATATTAATACTTATGTACTTTTTAATTGGTAATTGTTAATAGTATGCAACATATACAATTGTAGATACCTGTTTGGCAAGTAAATGTAAATCTTATATATATAAAAATCTCGTGTCACGATGTATGTTCGCGATAAACTCTGAAACTACTGAACCGACTTTGATCAAACTTCGTAAGTATTTGTTATTTGGTCCAACTTGAAAGATAGGATAGTTTTTATCTTAATTATTGACCTCAATATTTGTTATTGCAAATTAAATGTTTATTATACAACAGTAGTGTCTATTTGTAGGTTAGTTCGATGAATTATTAATAGATGGCTCTGCCTTGCTACCATGAACGGCATCCGAAGTTGCTACCCTCTGTGTCCCACTTGCAACTTCTTACATAAGTACGATAGAGAAAGAAAACTTCGAATGACATTCATGGTAGGCCTGCTGTAGTTTAATTTATCGATACAATCTTCGGATACAGTAAATAGAATAATTTCTTTTTTTGTATATTAAGATAAGATTCACGATGTTCTCATTCATATCATCATTAATTCCTGTGATTGAACGCATTGTATATTTTTATATGAAGAATATTCAAATAATTTAAACGTCGTTCATTGATTTCAAGTGTCGCGTCACATTAACATGTGGTTTGAAAATAAAATTGGACCCGATAGGTGGCACCACAATCGGTTTACGGAATTATTTTCGGGTCCTGGCAGGACAACGTCTGCTGGGTCAGCTAGTGTGTCTATATATTTGTTTGTTTGACTTGATCAATTTTTGCTGTGCTGTTGGTATTTCCATCAAATAAAAATAAAAACAAAATATTTAAAAACTATATTAAAATTCTATATGTTGTTTTTTTATTACTACTAATTTATTTTAAGGTCTTAAATATTATTAGCTCAACCAGCAAAGCGCTCAAGACGTTTATCGTACAAAAAATTGAGTGTACGTAAAATTAAATTTCTATGTTTTTACATAATTATTAGAAAATAAAGCTGTCTGCTTCTGTCTGTTTCTCCGCTAACTTCTTCTAAACCATTTAACGGATTTTGATACGATTTTTACTAATGGAAAGGGCGATAAACAAGCATATAACTTGCAGAAAAGAATTAGGAGTCTAAATTAGTCTTCACAAATATTACAAAGAGGAAAGATTTGACTTTTTGTATGTTTTACTTGTAATAGATAAACTCAAGAACTACTTAACCGATTATAAAAATTCTTTCACTTATAGAGAATTGTATTATCAGCGAGTAATACAGGCTTTAATTTATTTACAAAAAATTAGAAATCGCTACGAAAATTACAATAATATATCAAAATCAAATCAAATCAAAATATTTATTTATCAATTAGGTTTCCCCAAGAAACTCTTATGATCGTCATTTAGAATTACCACTTAAATATAAATTTACCAGGGTTTCGGAAAAAAAGCCAAGATGACGATCCTGAGAAGAAACCCCGAAAGAAACTCAGGATACTATTATTTTTGTCATCTTTACAATATAAAAAAATTACAATAATAATCATACACTTAATACCTAAAGTAAATATACAATACTAAGCATAGTATGAGCTCCGAATCCAGGCTTTAATTCCAGGCTTTAACCTTATAATAGCCTTTCGAGAGGAGTTTGGTTTTAATGGCAACTTTAAATTTATTTATAGATATGGTTCTGATCATCTCAGGCAGTTTATTATAAAACCGTATACATTGACCCATAAAAGAATTACTTATCTTGTGGAGTCGCGTCTTATGTAAATCTAAATTATTTTTAAACCTAGTACCTATATTGTGTACCTACATCACATTTTTTATTAAATTGACTAATATTTTTATGCGCGTAAATTAAATTTTCATAAATATACTGACATGTAACAGTTAAAATCTTAATTTCTTTGAACTTTTCTCTGAGGGAAGACTGCGGATCTAGTTGATAGATGGCTCTAATGGCCCTTTTTTTGCAAAATGAAAATGACCACAAGATATCAAATTTTTATCTATAAAAGTCATTGACGTATTGATGTTACATAAAATAATGTACTACATTTTTGTTGTAGGTACTCATCATTACCGCCAAAAAATTAGGAGACAGTAAGTCTAATGAGTTAAGCCACAATAACCATTTTTTTGTCCAATTACTCAATCAAAACACGTATTGAATCGAAAGATGATTACATTCGTATCATGATATTAATCCTTATCCAACTAAATAGTTTCATAATCAAGGTTAATTACGTACATGTAAATTTCTCTTTAAGTTATTCGAATCGGACCTTTCGTTTTGAAGTTACGACGGGTATAAAAACCATTAAAAGTAAAAAAAAATTGCCGCTATGTGACCGAACATTCCTACGCTTATCCTATTAGTTATCTATCTATACACATTTTGTTTTTATTTACTTTATAATATTAGTAGTTTGTATTTAAAACTACTTTCTTTTCGTTTATGTGGTAAATTTTATCTTGTGGTATTTAGTAGCTGGGATGTCCGTCTGTAACCAGATTAACCTATCAGAGGTAAACATTTAAAGATTCTAGTATTTAGTCGGAAAAAATTATATGTTATTAACAAACATCCTTAATGATTTTACGGTTCAAAATACGAGATTTACAACATAAATAATTCCGTAAATTTGGAAATTTTAATAGTTTTTCGGGTCCTAATTAAAACACATTTATCAAACTTTTACTAGCGAAAAAATTTCAAAAATAATTAATGATGCTTATTATATAGCTACTTTTTCCAAAATAGGTAGCTCTTATTTTTTATTTATTTTATTTATTTATTTAATCGTACGTACGCGCGAAACGGTGCGCGCAAAACTCTAAGCGCCTACTCCTACTGCATACTGCACTCATATCCTGTCCTGAAGAAGACCCCTCTTTTATGCTTTATCATATCAAGCAACGAACTAACAACGGTATATACATGAGAGACCTATTGCGCTACTTGTTTTAATAGGCGACGATGTGACCACCTATCATTACATTTTTTTTTTTACACGGGGAGAAATCTTCAAAAGGTACCCTATGAACAAATTTCGTATGCAATGCAAATGCGCATAGGGTTATGTTATGTGAGACTTTTACCGCACTAAATTAGCCCTCGAGATGGAAGTGGTTTTAGTCCATATGGGATTTTGGAACCGTCACCGGTCGTCGGGAGGCATAACATGAACGTCTTTATATAAATAAAATAAATACTTAATTAGTTAAGTTGTACGAAGAATTCGCTAAGTATCCATGGACCAACTCGATTACACACACAACTAGTTGTGCGATCATTTCATGGTTCGAAAATGATGGACCTGCGGCACAACCAGTTGTGGTATGAAAAATTATACTAAGAAACATTGTTTAACTTAATCCCTGTAATACAACTATTCAAACTACAGGGACTGTAGTCGAATGTCAAAACGATATATTATGGTTATACTACACGAAGAAGCTTGTCATTAAAAAATTATTAAAATTTCAGACTGTCGACGACACGTTACGTGTTATTTCATAAATTGTATATTTAATCATCACACAACACATCGACACACAACACCGAAACACAACAGCACACGTGCTGTTATTTCACGATGGTCGTGTAAGGGGGCGGTTACTGCCGCCAGACAGGCTGCACAAAGGACTGCGAAACTTCCACTACTTTCCAGATCCAGACCAGAGCCAAGTTTGTGGAAATTAACTTTTCAAAGTTGGCTCTGGTCTGGATCTGGAAAGCCGGGAATCGAACCTGGGAACCCTAGAGCACAGCTGTAAGGCAAATACCCTTACTAGTCATCCAACAAGCTCGTTAATTTTTAGTTCGCTGCTCAGTGTATTAGACTGTTCAGTAATTTTTTAAACATTCAGAGCTTTTGTTTCTTTCTTAGCAAAACCCTCCACTTGATATACACTATGCAGATCAATCAATTTATTTTTATGTTTATTTTAACGGTTGAAACTTGAAAATATCGTGTAATTTGGTAATGGGGTTTCATAGATATTTAAGATTGAAAGTATTAAAAAATTGAACTGCCTACAGACTCGAACGTATCGAATACGTGCTTCGGCTGATTTACAAAATCTGAAATAAAATCACTGAAATTAAGAAAGACTTTTATTACTAAATAGGCTCAAGTAAGTAAGTTCAAAAATAACAATGGCCTGATTGATGTCCATTCTATTTTCTTGGGCGTAGCTTGAAATTATATTAAATGAAAGAAGATTTCGTTCTGGGCGTTCCGTAAAATTCCAAATTGTATTGCCACTGCATGGCAAATCAGCAGTAATTTGTTTTACGAGTTTTTAGAAACTTGAAAACTAAAGAATGTTGAAGCGATTTGTATTCTTATTGTTCTTCGAAGTAGTCGCCATTCCTTTGTAAACACCATCGCATGCACCACTGACTGAAGCAGTGGGTCCACTTTTTTTAGGGGTCTCTTTCACGGCGTTTCCGAAAGCTTTCACTGCATCTTCGGGGCTCATAAAGCGAATTACTCTATTTATTTTTGGGAATAAACAGAAATTACATGGTGCCAATTCGGGATTATAAAGAGGATGTCTCACTAATTCCACACCTTCCATAGTCAAATATTCGATTGTTCGTCTGGCGGAGTGAACTGAAGCATTGCCGTGGTGAAAGAGGATCCTACATCTTGAGCGCTTCTGTCGAACATTTTCGAAGACAATTGGCAAACAATTAGTAATATACAAGTCTACAGTAACGGTTCTTTGATCCTCTAATAACGCAATGGTTGCAAAATGTTCCGTCCGTCCAAACAATGAGGCAATCTTTTTCCCTTCACTTCTTCCCTTTTTTTACTAACTACCCTTTTTTTTCGAAAAGAAATACCCATTGTGTAGATTGCCCTTTGAGAAAAATATATCCAGATTTCATCAATATATATGTGACGATATCAAATACTCACCTTCGTTATATTTTTCAATCATTTCCCGGCACAAACCAAGCGATGGCGTTTTTATTTTCTGTCAAATTATTTTCATTATTTTCACAAACCAAGATGACTTCCAAAATCACTAGACTTGTCCGATGAAACCGTTAAACTTGCCAAAAGCCGTCAATGATTCCCTTAATGTGTCGCCGGTTCACTGTCGCAGGTAACTTCTCAAAAGCTCCTAAGAGTCAAACTTGGCCCGCCGCCCCATGGCGCCAAACGCCTCGATGTATTTCGAATTTACTAGAAAATCTAAAGAACATCGTAAACAAGCCATTGAAATTCCGGAATGCTATTTCTATTGAAATGTAAACTCTATGTTATATCGGAAAGGCGCGTGGCTACCATTTATAGGGTGGGACGTTCGAGACTTTCGGCCGCCGCAAACTCTTTTTCCAGAACATTCCATAGTTAGTCGTAACAATCAATATTTTCAGTATTTATTGCCCATGTATTTTTGTCAGGCGTTGATTTTTTTATTTTAATTTTTTAGATGATCTCTCCGTTACAGTTACTTTTTTTCTGGACGAAAGTTACTTGAACTTGAATTTTCGCATTTATAATATTGTTAAGATAAAAAGACCTAAAATATGAATCCTTATTCTATTTTCTTATTATTAATTATGACCTATAATTATCTTAAGTAAACGGGCCCATTATCCTTCAACTGTCAAGTATATCAAATATTGGTCTCATTCAGTTCGTAATAAGCGTTCAAAACGAACAAGCCTTAAGTAAAAAACATGCGTTATTATAATATGGCTTTACAGCGCAAAAAGCTCAACCTTTTATTGCAAAGCGGATAACTAATTTAATTATTCCAATCTCTTTCGTACAAAGATTTATCTTGCGGCTGTCGCAGTGATTGTAACCGGTGCTTTTATTACCATAAACCCGATCGACCTAACTCGCCTTTATTATTGTATTCCGTTATGTAATTCTAAATGGATTTTAATATTCCATAAACGTATTATAGTTAAACTAGCGACCCGTCCCCGGTTTCGCACCGATGCATTTTTTCTGCAAATTATATACACAAACCTTCTTCGTTTACAGCATATCCTATGGTGAAAACCGTATCAAAATTCGTTCGGTGGTTCAGAATAAGTTAGCGAGAAACAGAGGACTTTATCTAAACATCTTTATAAAAATCAATTGCCATTTTTGTTATAAAGAAGCATCACTTGACAACGGCATGACCGATTAGACAATTTTTTTTGTTGTGTCCATAATTGTCAGTAAAAGGTTTGTATGAATGAAAATTTTAGGAAAATCCACGAGGAAACTCGAAAATTTGAATGATAGTTTTATATGAAATTAGCGACCCGACCCCGGTTTCACCCGGGGTGTAATTTTATTTATATAATTATATATTCGAATTTTATTTATATAAGATTCGATCTTAGCCTGTTAGCTAGCTGTTAGCCTGTCTTAAGCTAAAAAATAAAAAAACACAATTTATTAATAACCTAGCGATCCGCCCCCGGCTTCACCCGAGAGTAATGTTTTATATTCCCCATTTATCCCTCTTTCCATCAGTGAAAGCCGAATTAAAATCGGTCTACCCGTTCACACGTGATGCCGTGACCAAGGGAAATAGGGATTCATTTTTATATATAGAAAAATTGACAGGGCAACGACTGTCGCTCCGGTCAGCTAGTAGTTTTATAATAATTATAGATATTATAAAATAGTTTATAATGTAGATTATAAAATATTAGCCCATACTAATATTATAAATATGAAAGTAACTCTGTCTGTCTGTCTGTTATTTTTTCACGCCTGAACGGCTGAACCGATTATCACGGAAATTTACATACACGTTGCCAAGGACGCAAAAAAGGACATAGGGTATCTTTCATCCAGAAAAAAAGTATTGTTCCCGAGGGATCATCAAACGCCTGGCAAAGCTGTAACTGCAATAAAGATGTTAGGCGTTACATTGCTCATATATTTAGTCAGGCGTTATTTTTTTTCTACGCGAACCAAGCCGCGGGCACCAGCTAGTGTTTTTATATAAAATAATCCTAAATTAGAGAAGTTTACAGTAATGGTGATGATATATGAAGTACGAGTATGTATTTTCATGAGTTCGCTGGATTGGATCATACGTAGAGGAATCATCAGAGCTCTCACAATGGTGAAAGCCAGTACAGATATTGATAATATTGGTATTGCAAACAGTATCGATAACACTGGTATTTTAATGTCCTTCAATATATATGAAAACTTTGTAGACAAAATTCAGATTTTGTCTGTCTGGTCTGGAATAATATACTGGGCAGCCAGTCTAGCAGCAGTACCTAACCACCCCTTTACCGAACAACACTATAAAATAAAAACAAATTGTATTTCCATGAGTCAGTAAGTAATTCCTCTATCTCCTTATTCAGCTACCGTCGTCGCCTATAACAACTTGGGTAACCCTTCTAATGTACCGAAACTATGTATAAGTTCGGTAATTTCAAGATTCAAGTAATTCTTTTCTGTAACTCAATATTCTTGGAGAGTACAATTTCTTATATATAAAACTAGTTGGTGCCCGGTGGACCAGCCCTGGTGGACTTCGACCGCGTGGAGAAATAAAAGATAAATCATACATTTGCCAAGCGTTGGATCTTTATCTTTTGATAGCTCGTGCTCGTGGCTTGCCTCCTTGGAATATTTAGCCCATGTCCTGAAATTCTGTTCTATAACTATTGATTAAAGAAGAAAAGAAAGATTACCTCTTATTTACGATGTCATTACAATAGCTAAGTTTTTAAGTTTTTCTTCTCATGTCAAATTTAATACATTGGTAATTAAATTTTCAACTTAATTATAAAAGATTGACAGATATCATTTGTTACATATTTCAAATGATAAATATGTTAATCAACATCACAAGGGCATTAAAAATTGTAGGCATTTAAAATTTTTCTCCTTTAGTAATTACATAATGGGGTGCCTTGTAACTTGAACCTACGTCTATGTTATTAAACAAGTTTCTACTTTTAAAGTACAATGTAATGAGTGTGTTTTTTATGCAATCAAATTTGCCGTGTCATTCGATAATAATAAAATCATGTGAGTGGTTTGCAATTCAGTTCCTTGCTTTTTACTGTAAATTGCTGTATGGGTTATGAGTAAATAATGAATGAATAGTTAGGGCGCGTTTATATGACACGAATTATTTCGTCAGGACCGCGGCGCGCGGGTATCTGTTATGGAATCGTTGGAGCATAATGATGGTGCAAAGTTGTCAAAGAATCTTCACCGGATTTGAAAGGAAGAGCGCGCCGATCGATCGCGTTGACATCGCACGGTTGAGTGATTGCAAAGAATTTGAATGTTGTTGCCTAGAAAGTAGAATTTAAATTTGCTGGGAATGAACACAAGTACGCGGTTACTACGCGGCCGTCACGCGGCAGTCGCAAGAAATTTTTCGTGTCCGTCTAACTGCACCCTAAAGCTACCTAAATAATATTATGTATTTCGAATATACTTCCGTGCATTATTAATTACACTTTAATAGACTTTTAAGTCTAATTAAAGTAGAACATTGAAGGGCCGTGCCCGTTGACGATGTACTAACGTACTAGAGGAGCTATCCTATGCAAGTACAAGTTTTGCTCCATTTTAATCATATGTACTTAGTTGTAACTAAATAAACAATACGACCCGAGCCCGTTGGATGAGTGGTTAGGGTGCTTGCCTTTAACGCTCTGTTCTAGGGTTACCGGGTTCAATTCCCGACAGGGTTAACTTTGAAAAATGAATTTATCAAATTTGGCTCTGGTCTGGATCTAGAAAGTAGTGGCAGGGCAGACTTCGTTTCGCAGTCATTTGGGCAGCCCGTCTGGCGGCAGTAACCACCCCCTTACAGAAGACCACCTTGAAATAACAGCACGTGTGCTGTTGTTTTCCGGTGAGTGAGTAAGGGATGCCAGAACCCATTTATCCCCTCCTAATCCCTTATCCTTAATCCTACTGTAGTCGGCACCTGCAGCAGGTTTGGCGTTGCTTGTGTTATAGGCGACGGTAGCCACCTACCATCAAATGGACCTCCAGCCTGTCTGCCGATCTTAACACAAAAAAAAAAACAAATCCTACGTTAAATCGCTTTTAATGAAAAGGTTGTAAGCGCCGTTGTAAGAAAGCACGGCGCTTTCAATGTTTTGTTCAAAGCCGTACTAAATAAGACTAAATAAGACTGTACTCTGGAACACACCGAGCGTTCGGAGTGTAAAATCTAGAATATTTTTATCGTCGGCGATCTGACTTCTCACTCTTTCTCTCTCTTTCTTAGAAATTTTAACTCTGTATAAGTTGTTTCTTTTCTTCTATACAATCTATGACAAGAATTGCACTTGCTGGTTTTTTTTTTGCACTTTTTTTAAGGGATTCACTGAGGCAAATGACATTTACAACAGAACTCGCTGGCGGCGGAGACAATTCAACGGGCCAAGAAATGGTGTTTTTTTTGTTTTTACCATTAGAACAATGCGCAAAAAAAAATTATTAATACAATTTTTTAAACTGACATTAACTTATTAATACGTACAGGATTCATAGGTATGCGCGCAATAAGCCGTATTTGAGAGAATTTTCAATAAAAGTCAAATTCTTCTTGTGTTCTAACTTTTTTTGTGGAGTTGCTATGAAAATTCTAATTAGTACAATTTATTTATTTATTTATTTATTTTAAAATTTACAGATAGTTTACACATATGAATAGTTTTTCGGTGACCTTTACACTAAGCATAGCTTGTATTGTAAAGGCCAGAATTTAATTAAATATAAAATTTTAGAATTAAAAATAGTATGTGTCTGTATGTATGTATGTGTGTGTGTGTGTGTGCGCCAGCAAAATCCTGTTTCAGATAGTAAGTTAGTGTTGTGACTTATTGGATGCCTTTCAGTAAAAGTTCAATATCGTCATAATGAAGTCCGAGAAGCCAATTGCGAACAATGGGTTTGATGCTCTTGGTATTTTTGTCTTTTATATCACAATGCCGGTTTGTTTTGTTGTAAATATAAATATGTGAGAAGTTAACAGAACGCCGACCAAAAGAAGTATTAATATGTGGTAGTGGAATTTGAAATGTCCGCTGCTTTAAATATTGTTTGTATTGAGTAGAGCGGAGAGTATGTTCGTGTGCAGTCAACACCGCTCTGTGGATGTATAATCCTCGAACACTTAGTAATTCACTTTCTGTGTGCAGTAGTTTAGTTGGATATCTGAACGGTTTTTGGAACATAACTTTTAACACAGAGCGTTGTGCTCGTTCTAGTTGAATCATGTTGTTTTTACAACTTCCACCCCAGACAGAGATGCAATAACTTATAATCGATTCACACAGGGCCTTGTAAATAGATTTCAGAAGAGAGATGTCTGCTACTTGTCTTAGTAGTTTCAAGGGATAGATAAGTTTGCGAATCCGGTTTGATACAGCTACAATATGTGATTTAAAGGTGAACTTCTCGTCAAGTATAACACCAAGATATTTTATATTATCAGATCTATTGATGTTATTACTATTATGCATGTCATTGCACGTGCAGGTCAAATTAGTAGTGTTGTTTTGTAATTTACAAGTGTGTATTGTAATCCAGTGTGGAATGGATTTTGGTTGGTTCTTCACATGTTTAAGTATAATATATATTTTTTACAAAGTAATTGTGTTGTCTATTTCTTGTAACATCTTCATTAAACAATGGATATTTTTAGTATTTAGCGTTTGCCCCTCCACTTAACTAGTTACAAATCTACAAAAAAAATAATTACAAACTTCACACAAGTATTATCAAGTGTAAGTAGAAAGGACTTCATTTATTTTAAGAATAAATTAAAAAGTTTTTGCGACTTTAGTTTCTTGTAACTATGCTGCTTATCTCTTGACAGTGAAATTAACAATCAATATATTATTATAAATTCAGATTTCAGTTCACGGATGTCTGTGTTTCAGTTAGCAGTACAGTTATTTGGCGCTGAAAAAAGAGGTTACCTGGAACGATTCCTGGGAGTTTTAAAAATTGGTGATTTTATAGATTTCGATGTGCTCTTTCTGAATTTCTACTTTGTCACCTAGGCATATATTTGCCGCTTGCGCTGCGATATATATTATACTAAATTTTATTTTAATGTTAAAATCGGCGGACAGGCTGACGGTCCACTTGATGGTAGGTGGCTACCGTCGTCTATAATACAAGCAACGCCACAGTTGCCACGTTAGGATTAATGATAAGGGATTGGATAGAAAAATGGGCTCTGGCATCCCTTATTCACTCACAACAGCACATTGCTGTTATTTTTGTAAGGTCTTTTGTAAGGGGGTGGTTACTGCCGCCAGATGGGCATCCCAAATGACTGCGAAACGCAATGTGCCCTGCCACTACTTTCCAGATCCAGACCAGAGCCAAATTTGAAAATTTCATTTTTCAAAGTTGACTCTGCCGGGATTCGAACCCGGGAACCCTAGAACAGAGCGTTATGGCAAACATCCAAACCACTCATCCAACGGGCTCGTCAAACTAGAGAAAATTTCTATAATGTATGTAATAACCTTTTGTTTTTGTAAAATTAAAAGTTTCAGCATACGAGCGAGCGCCCCAAAATCTACTCACCACTACTATAAAATCACCAATTTTCAAAACTCCCGGAAAACTTTCCAAGTAAAACTACCAAAAAATGTCTTTTTCTTATTTATTTTTTTTGTTTCATCATACATACCTATAGTAAAAATTTACATTCCACCTAAGGGATTATGTGTCTCTTCTGTTCTGGTACGAGAGTGATAATGCTACAATCCTATCCTATAACTTAAGTTAGTAATCCACACCTTTTGCAGGTCATATTCCAGGTTCTTAGGCGACGGCTGTTACCATCTTGTGAAGTGGCCACACGCGTTAAATTTTAAGGCAAGCATCTTAAGAATTATAAAAAGGCCTATTAAATAAAATTCATCAGAGATCGGCTACATAATGCCGACATACAAATTCACTTGTGTATCACTTTTCTCGCAAAAAGATTGCAATTTCTGTAATTATTTCAAAAAGAATACAATTTCTCTTTTAAAGAAAGTAACTTTTTATGAAAATGTAACGTGTCTGTCTGTCTTGTGTTCATAATTACGAATACAAGATAGCAATTATAATTTTTGGACAAAGGTACATTGTTTTGTGAGAGATGAACGTAGGTATCTCACATCATTCAATGGTAAAATTTAAGTTAACGAGTGTAAAAAATAACGAAACACTTTTACTCCGTGGGACACTTTGTTTAACAAATAAACACGCATTTTTCTGTGACACCACTAATTGTGTAACAATTTATGTTGGTTTCCCCTTTCTTTTTACTTTTATTAAGTGCGAACACCATAATGTGAGTGTGTAATTAATTAATTAATTATTTGAGAAATTAAGGGAAAACGTAATTTTATCGCACCTGAATCTGTAGAATCTTTCTAAAATTACAAAATTTAATTAATGATATTATTGTATTCAAAAATAATCTTTTCTTCAGATACAAACACCATGAGCTGATTGATCAACATTTGTAAAAAAATACTTTCAAGTAATTTTCCTAAGAATTTATTTTTATTATATACTAGCGACCCGCCCCCGGCTTCGCCCGGAGTGCAATTTTTATATATAAGAACATTCCCCGTTTATCCCTCTTTCCATTAGCGAAAACCGAATTAAAATCGGTCAACCCGTTCACGCGTGATGCCGTGACCAAGGGAAATAGGGATTCAACTAACGGCAATGTATTTCTTGGCTCCCTCCGATTCGTGTATTGTCAGCTATGGAAATAGTCGAAGGTCTGTCGGTCTGTCAAAGTTGGAAACGCACTTTTAAGCGCCATGGCGTTTCTTCTGTTTATAGGTAGGTGGTAGCCATACCTACTGTGTAATGGACGTCAGCATGACTGCCGACTTTTACGTAAAAAAAACGATTCTCCACTAACTATACCATTGCATGTTCTGTCATCTTTGCTCTTCAAATATAAACCGCAATCTGCATCTTTTTATACGGACGTCATCTCATCTTTTGCTATATCTATAATATATGAGGAATATGAAAGTTTTCAAAGTTTTCCTTAAGGATAGGTACGTTTTATATTTAAATAAAAAAATAATGTTTTATATTAAATAGGGAAATGGGCTCTGGCATCACTTACTCACTCACCGAAACACAACAGCACGCGTACTGTTATTTCACGCTGGTCTTCTGTAACAGACGGGCTGCCCAAATGACTTCGAAACGCAGTGTGCCCTGCCAGTACTTTCCAGATCCAGACCAGAGCCAAATTTGAAAAGTTCATTTTTCAGGGTGACCCTGCGGGAATCGAAGCTGGAAACCCTAGAACAGAGCGTTAAGGCGAGCACCCTAACCGCACTCATCTAACGGGCTCATCAAATTATCTTTAAAATTAAAACGAGTAAAAAATTTAGATATTTTATAAAACAAAATATAATATCTGCCTCTCCACTCGAGTCTGCAATAAATCTCATAATGTCAAACGCTCAGAAGCTAATGAAAAAAGCATGATTTCGCAATTTTTTCCCTTATCTTCAATAGTTAAAAGGGAATTGCGATGACAAGTTGTTGACATGAAGTTATACCTGTATCCTTATAGAGATAGTAAGTAAGAAATTATTATTCCCATGTGATACAGTTTTCACTTTTCCCACGAACGTTTTACAAGAGCCAGTTCAGGCGGCTCTTGATACCTGCTCTAGCCTCTGAACAATTTTAATAACGATTTGCATGTTTAAAAAGTAATATACTTGTATGGTTCAAGTCAACTTCCCTTATATTACTTGGGAAAAACTTAAACTATATTTTTTTGTTTTAACACAGCGATAAAGATATCATGCCTTATTATGTAACTCATATATTTTCATTTTTTAACGCATACTAAGTCGTGGGCACAGCTAGTAGATTATATTTAAGCAATAAACGTTTTCAAACAATTTATCTGGGATAATAAATAATAATATTGCATATTGCATAAGATAAAATTTCAGGATCTTGCAATAGTAATTTTTTTTTCATTGCCACCAGTTCGGAACACATTATAGTTGTGAAGAAGAACTGGCAAGTAACCTAATAGTTGCTCTATTAACTTCAATTTGTTATACCTACATAAGTATACAATAAACAAGTAACGAGCTCGTTGGATGAGTGGTTAGGGTGCTTGTCTTAACGCTCTGTTCTAGGGTTCCCGGGTTCGATTCCCGGCAGGGTCAACTTCGAAAACTGAACTTTTCAAATTTGGCTCTGGTCTGGATTTGGAAAGACACTGCGTTTTCGCAGTCATTTGGGCAGCCCGTCTGGCGGCAGCAACCACCCCCTTACAAAAGACCACCGTAAAATAACAGCACGCGGCGTGCTGTTGTGTTTCGGTGAGTGAGTAAGGGATACCAGAGCCCATTTCCCTATCTCCTTTCCCTTCCTACTGTTGTCGGCAGCGCACTTGCAGCAGCTTTGGTATTGCTTGTGTTATAGGCGACGGTAGCCACCTACAATCAAGTGGACCGTCAGCTTGTTTGCAGATATAACCATTAAAAAAAAATCAAGCAGTTCCATCCGTCAAATAATCATTACACGAGCAATATGTAGCCTTTGTATAATGGTTATACAAATTTGTATAATAGTCTATACCATTACACAGATTCACTTGGGCCCGGACATTAATATTACTTGGTCTAATATAGTCTCAGCTTAATTTGAATACAGAATTCCAACTGCTGTTAAGCAAACTCTTTCTTATCGCAAGTAAGGAAACTTACGACACTATTATGCAGCCTAACATTTAGACATTAATCCTAGATCCTAAAACAAATTATACGTCACTCGCGTTGTAAACATTTAAAATGAAAATCTAATTACAGAGAAAGTGTTCACATAATATTATCTTGGATACAGTTTGTGGAGCTCAAAAGCAACGAACGTAACAATCCCTCGCAGCAGGCAGCCGGCAACAAATTGATAGGATCTTGAGAACAAGGAACCATGCACACTGGGTGGTCGCTCACGGTCGAAGCCTACTTCTGCCCGCATATACTTACCGGCCCACTCCCTTCCTTGAATTACTATTACTATCCTAATAAAATTGAGTTGCCGAAAAACTACTAATATTGTTTACTTCAATTATTGAATCATGTTAAACTGGCTTTTGGGTGGACAGAACTAGGATGGCGAAAATTATATTCAATTCAACAAGTGTAAATTGGATTAATCGTCATCACTACTGGACGTATGTCTCTCCTAAAGGACTTGTTGTTACCAACCTAGCTTACGCTCTCTAAGTCCACTTGCTGCCAGAAACCTTGCGCATCCTGATAAGCACTTTTCCAAGCAAGGTCTATCAATCAATCAATCAAGAAGAACTCGTTAAAAATTCGTCTGTTTCATCAAGCTGTTGGTTCTACTAGTAACCACTGCAACTTAAAATTGCTTACACTAAAGACTACGTCGTTGATTGTAATTTGGATGTTATCCCTTAAGAGTTCACAGTGAAGTGAACTTATGGTCACAAACCTAATATATATATATATATATATATATATACCCAGATAACATTTAAAACTGTATAAACGCTGTATTATGAAAAATTTGAAGACTTTAGGCTGTTTAACTTTGCTGTATTTGGACTGTATAGCCGGATATTCAGTCGTTGTAACCCCAAAATAGGCCCCAAATTATACAGCCCTAAGTGTAGATCTAGCTATCTTACAGCTGTGTAATAGCTGTACAACCCGAAGCAATAGCTGATTTAGAGCGTAATTAGTTACCATTATACAGACACTGTTCTCCAATTTTGCGCGTTTTACTCTTATATACAGTCTCAGGTTTCTAAACGTCTGAATATAAGAATTCTTATTAATTTATTAATAAAACTGTACGTGTTCGTGGATGAATTTATCAAACACCAACATTTTATATATCAAACACGCGGCGGCCATTATAATTTGTGAAGTGAACTTATTTTGCTAATGGTAAGTACCCATTATTTGTTCCTTGGTTGTTATTTTGCTTGCGGCTGTTACTTCTTCGTGAATATGTATACTAATAGTAGGCCAAAAACTCATGCGCTCTCGAAATAATAGATATTATAGAAAATGACTGTGTAAAAAAACGGTTTAACCCAACTTGAAACTAGCATTATGAGGTCCTAGTACTTTTCTATTGAAAATAAATTAATTGTGTATTGTAATTCAGTTAAAATTCTCTCTAAATTTCAAAGAAATTTTGAAAAAATTATTATATTTTAAAGTACATATTATGAAACCATGTTTAGAGGTTAGGTTTAATGGCGTTCTCAATTTAAACAGCTTTTACTCTTTTTGTACTCTATAATAAAGCTTTTTGCGTAACTTAGTCGTAATTTAAGTATATTATAACAGCTTAACGAGTAATATTAGCTGTATATTAGAAATTATTTGCTATAGTAGCTGCTTAAAAGGATAAATTAAGTAAATATTACAGCAAATTAGGGTTCAATTAAAACAAAGAAGAAACCCATTGTACACGCGTAATTATTTTATTACATATAGGTAACATATTGAACATAACTGGATAGGTAGGCAAGGTCTATACTGAATGTTTATTTAACTACTTACATGCTAGTTTAACAAAATAAAATTGAATAAATTGCAACTATGTTAATGCATAAGGTATGATTATGTTTATCTGACCCTATACGCATATCACATTTTTTGTCATCATCGCAAATTTGGCAAAATCGATCTACGCGTTGGATCTGTTGTTAGATCGATTAGTCAGTCAAGGTAGAGCCTTTTATCGACAACGTTGCATTAGATACGTAAACTATAACGTCGTAATAGGGTAAGACCCGTTTAAATAGGTACCGTAGTTGAAAATGATAATGTATTAGCATTTGTGTACAGTTTTACGCATTGTAATAGCACAATAGTATAAGTATACTATGAAGACAGCACAATACCCAAGTGGGTCTTTGCTTACTAAATATACCTACATATTTCAAAATCTTCCTTTTTTAGGATCAACATGGCATTCAAGATTGTTGAGACATTCGAAAAAGGGAAAGCTAATTAATTCATCGTGCCAAGTCGTTGGGCAAAAAGAAGTCATGAAGATTCCGAAAAAGATATAACGACAGATCCCAAGGTAACCGACAAAGAAATTGAAATACCAACAAGGAGAATGAAAATACGGAAAATACTATTGATCAAGGTGAAAAGGAACAACATAAAATCTACAAAGAAATACCCGTTTGGGTCTAAAGATTTAGTACAGGTGAAAAAAACTTTAATTTGAATTAAGTACAAATGTGATTGTGCCATTATAGTTTTAAGAGCTTTAAAATTATTGTACCCTAATGCGAAAAAAATAAAACGTTGAAATTTTAATACAAGACTTTTTTTACACAGTATGTAAGAGGTATAAAATACAATTCCTTGCTATGTTCAATACAAACTACCATAATAAGTACCGACCAAAACTCGTTTTTGGAACTTTTGAAAATCGGCAGGCCATCAAAATTTATAATCAAACTCACAATGTTCGGAACATCCGCCATATTATCAAAAAGGTTAAAGAGTCTATTATGCCAATATTCACCATCACTGTCATTAATAGATTTAATGTTAATGTTCGTCGCTGTATGGAGAATTGTTCATCTTGCAGTAATAAATCTGGAAATCTATCATTTATAATTTCAATTAAATTCTTTAACGCAGCTTGAGAAATATTCGTCTATGGCCCATTTTTTATCTTACTGCGAAATAATAAATTACGATCTGCTTCGTCTTCATCTGATTCAGGAATTTCTTGACAATCTTTGGAAATAGACTCACTATTTTGGTCACCGTCCATATTACATAATTGTGATTGTACGGAACCTTCTTTGCTTGTTACCAATCCAACATGCCTATCTTCAGCAGTAATGGCTATATTATCATGGTCCAATAATTTTGGTTGTACGGAACCTTTATTCTGACATAGTGACAATACTACATTTTGATTTGGCTCCCTTGTATAATTATTCCGTTAGAAGTTCTACTGTTTCACATTGTGAATACGCTTTGCTTCCATGGTTTGATGTCAAATAACCCAAAACAAAATTACAATGAACATAACAATCCCTATTAACTGTGTACAATATTAAACAACGTCAGTAAAATAATCGATAAGCTGAATAACTCTCTATATAAACACTATTAAGATTATAATTATCTCCTGTAACACCGGGGGCTGTACTATGGGAAAAATTTACTCTAATCGCGTCAGCTTTAGAATATGGTAACACTAAAACTCTTATGCAGCAGACAGCAATAGATTACACTCTTGTAAAGGGATTTGCTTTCTAAGGGTTTCCTAGATAACCACTGAACAGCTATTATTAAGCCTAATATAATGTCTTTACAATAGAGTAATTCTACACCAATATTCAGATGATAGCAATATTCAATGCTCTTGTACAGAATAAGGCAACACAAAAGTAGAATTCAAGAGCAGTATTCAGCCTATATGCTGCTTTGGTCTTTTAAACTTGCTTATAGCGGTTTTATACACTACACGCTGTATTTTAGTGTTTTCAGTGCTATTTAAAAGCCAAAAGTAATAATTTCGATTATATACAGCCGTATACCAGCATTGCTGCATAAAGTTATACAATTTATGCTCTAGTACAGCCTTAAAAATATTTTTATGCTTTTGTTCATCGTATATACAGCTTCTAGCTGTTAATGTACTGGGAAAAAGATATTTTTTCAGCCTAAATGTTTATTGGGTATATATATATATATAAGTTATATTATATTATAAATTATACTTATAAATTCTATAGTTTGTGATTAAGTTTTTTTGCTCTTTCACGCAAAAACTATACATGAATCCATTTTGGGGAATGTTTGTGAGCATAGATGTGTGGATATTTGTTACTATTATTAAAAAAAAAAACTAAAACACGAACTATATTTGTCAAACTAAAAATATGTCAATCAAAAAATTAGGAAGGAAGTTTCAATGCCAAATTAAATCAAAGAAGAATTTTGTGGTCGTTTTCGCAAATGGGTTATAATGACAAAAATGAATTCGTAAATCTTTATAAAGCCCAAAAGTAATATTATTCCACGGCATCTGCAGTCTTATGCAAGCTACACAATTAAGCAAATGAAATTAATTAAATCCTCAATAAGTACTGCTTAAATGTGGAATGCAACGAGTATTATTTAAGATTACATACTTAAAATGTAAACTTATTTATTGCGTAAGAAACATGGCCGACCATTTTCCGTACATTTTTGTAAATCTCTGACCAGAGCTAAATTAAAGTTAAATTTAAAGGTACGTTTTTGTTGAAACTAGTGTCAATTGTTACAGATAATACCAATTGATACAGAATACAATTATTAGAAACCAGCTGAACTCGGCCATGCTTCGTCGCGGTCCAATGCGCAACGCGTGGGGCGCGCGGTACTGGACACTGCTTATATACAATACTATTCATCGTAGCGTAACGTTGTATAGCCTATAGCCTTCCTCGATAAATGTACTATTCAATACAAAAGGAATTTTTCAATTCGAACCAGTAGTTCCTGAGATTAGCGTGTTCAAACAAACAAACAAACTCTTCATCTTTATATATTAGTGTATAGATAGATGGAAGTAGTATGGATATTTCGTTGATTACCCAAATATGTATATACCCTACACGGTTCCTACTTATACGTATCATGCTTTCATATAACACTTTGAAGTTCATCGTAAAATCACACTGTTGTATTCTATATTCAGAATCATTAGTGGTCTGAAGAGTTAATCCTTATGTACAGTTTAAAGCATTTTTTGCGCCACGCTGCGAGCTCGTTGTCGCAATTTATTTGATGTCTCCGGTTCAGAACTAATATCTGATAAACAAGTCCCTGTACCTCAAGCTCTAGTACTAATTAACGACGCTTTAGAAAGTGCAGATCACATGATAATGTTTACTTGTATGTATGTACCTAACAGAAAAAAAATCGAGGGGTATTTAGTTTTTAAGAATTGTTTATGTACGTAATTTTTATGTATACTGTTTTTATGTATACTGTTGTAAACGAGCCGTGTTTGTACATTGTAAATATTTAAAATAAATACTGTAAATATTTAAAAAACAATTGTACACGTTTTACTTATGTTACCGAGGTAAAAAAAATAGTTTTTAGAATTTTTGTCTGTTTGTTTGGTGCACGGTAATATCAGAAACGGCTTAATAGATTTGAATGCAGTTTTCACTTATGTATTGTAGCAAGCTTCTCGTAATATTTTATGTTTGTTTTATTCCAATCGGTTGAATTGATTGAAAAATGGACAGTTTCTGTAATTTTAGTCCTCCAATATAAGTTGATCTCAGATCTATATGATCAATCATATAACTTAGGCTGGGACATATATTTTAAAATATAATAAAATCATGTTTGAAATATATGTATGTGGACATATATTTCAAAATATAATAATGTTTGTCTGTGCCTGTGCACGCTAATCTCAGAAACTGCTTAACCGATTTTCATCTGATTTTCATTGATGTAATGTAACATATTTCCCGTAACATATAATGTATATTTCATTTCAATCTGTTTAGAAACAAAAAAGTTACTTACTATTTCGAATACGACGCGTACGAAGTCGCAGGCATAACTAGTATGTATTAAGTATAACTAAGATAATCTGAATAAGACAAACTGTAAAGTCTGCTCAGCTGCAAATAAGTACATTTATATATTTTACGTTTTATTATGGCATGACTATATAATTTTAGTCTTGTTTGGATTGAAAACGAAAAAAAGTCAGTCTCTTTTACACAATTCGTATGAGAATTGTGCTAATTGTAAAGTGTATAAATATTTACGTCTCATTATATTACAAAAAGTTTATTTTGTACCAAGAGAAGTGGTACTACCTGCTACAATACCTCAAGCCCCGCAACTTCGCTGCGATGCACCGCCCACACGATTACATTTCTAAATTGTAAATCACGACTGCGAATAAAACAGATATACATATCTGTAGCTAATTACCACAACCTTACATACCATTGTATTAGTATAAAACATTGTATTAGTCAAAACAATTAACCGCTTTGTCCTAATCAAACGTACGTATGAGTTGGCATTTAATTGAGAATAGAGATCACGAAATGGCACTGAAGAATTCATAATTATGCAAAATATGTTCTCAAGTAGTTACTAAATAGCTTTAATTTCGCTATTAAAATAATAATAATTGCTGTCATCTATACTAATATTATACAAGAGAAAAGATTTGTATGTATGTTTGTAATGAATAAACTCAAAGACTACTGAACCGATTTTAAAAATTCTTTCACATATAGAGAGCTTCATCATCAGCGAGTAATATTTTATAAAGAGACCCGGATTAAGTCGCGTACAACTGTTAGTTTATTATAAAAATGCCATCTGAACAGTTTAGCTATAATCACAGAACAGTAATTACCTTTCCTAGAAATGCGAAAGTTTTTTTAGAATATTTCTTACTCTTTCACGTAAAATTGATGAAAATTGCAGTAATATGTGTCATTTATACTTAACACTAACATATTACCTATAGGCTATAATATACATATAGATATAAACGAAGACAACTTATTTTTAATTCAACGGCAAACAATTATTTAATTGTACGTAATTGTAATTTTTTAGGTCATAATTGAAAAATATCACACTTTTACTCAAGAAAAATATCTCAAATAATAAGTAATGATGAACTGATAAAGTAAATGAACTTTTCCCAAAACAGTTTCTACAAGAAATTGTCTAAAAAAGCACCGTGGAAAGGCCAAAAGGCCAACTGAAGCAGGCTGAGAAGACTTCTCAGCCTGCTTCAGTTGGCCTTTTTTTTATCGATGAGAAATCAGTTTACAGATTTCCTACCGCTGGCCAGGCGGTAGGGATATGTGGAGGTCGCCCAGCACCTGATCATGGCGGCACTGGGATTACCCACTAAAACTCCCCGGTGTCTCCTTGCCCTTTGAGCGGGGTGGACCGGGCTCTGCAAAGGCAACAACTCCGATCCACCCCAGGGCAGCCTAGCCATTGCTGACTAGGCTTACTCCAATGGGGGATTGCCTGGAGACACCGAGGCAATCCCCAGATGGGGGGGGCCAACCATGTGCGCAGGTCCCCTAAGGCATTTGAAGACGGGCTTGGTATGCCCGCCTTCTCCTGTCCTGCCGTCTGCTTGCTTCAGTTGTCCTAGTAGACCAGAGGTTCGAATATCATGGCCTTAAATTGGAATAATCCATTTTTTTATCAGTAGTTAGGCACACTGTTTTCTAGTCAGCTCCTCTGGCAGCATTGATGCGTTTCGGTTAGTGAGTAAGGGATGCCAGATTCTATTCCTCTATCCCCGATTTTTTATCATATTATCAAGGTCGGCAGCTCACTTGATTCTTGTCCTGGCGACGGTAGTATTATTAGACTGCCTATCGAGTTTCGTAAAAAAAATAATCAATACATGAATGTAAATTCTCAGAAGTACAGGCCCGGATTCGAATCTGCGTTTTGGCTATCACTGTATTTTTTCATATATTTATACATATTTATTTTATACATATATTTTATACATATTTATTTATTCAGATTTTATTACATCCTAGCTGGTGCCGACGACTACGTCCGCGGCAAAAATATGACACCTGAGAAACCTTACATTTTTATCGCTGTGACGACGACGACGCGACGTTGATGACAGTGGCGCTGAATTTTTTTATATTTTTACACGATCCCTCAGGAACCTAACGTTTTTTCAGGATAAAAGTATCCTATATGTTAATCCTGGTAATAAACTATCATTTTGACAAATTTAATCTAAATTCATTAAGTCGTTTTTGCGATAATGAATAACAAACATCCATACATCCTCACAAGTTTTCACATTATAATATTGGTAGGACTACTTTGACGCACTCCGGCTTAGTTAAAAATAATAACATAAATAATAGTCATAATGATAAATATTTTAGTAAATTACTTAATTAAACGACCATTGAAATATTTTACACTAGTTGAACTAGTACAGAGTTGTATACAAATACAGATTACTAAACTTCACTTTAGTATTTCATTACACGTTAATAAACTCACATCCAACATATCTATTGAGTTAGTAAGTGCCGACACGCATTCTTAATCAACATTTAGTAAATTAATTGTGCACCTAAGAACAGAAGCGACCTTTGTTCGAACCATTGTTTTATATCATGCAACAGACGCCGTCAAATTGTTATGATATTGTGTTAGTAACCTTACCGAAATTAGGAGCACGACATTCGGCTCCGTGTCGGTTGGGGTCAGTTTCCATTCACTGGACACGTCACGACACGTGAAAAAGAACGAAAAGGCTGAAATACATGTGTATGTAAGCAGATTTTGTTAAATTACAAAGATGCAGATAATATGCGTATCGCTAGTTTAATTGAAGCATAAATATATGTAATTATTAATACTTAGCTTAATACTAGCTTTTTAAAATACTTAGCTTGAAGTCAATTTTTACTAAAAAGGGGCCAGATATCTAATAAATTGATTAGTAGATTAGTAGAACTTCGAGAAGGAGGTCAAGCGTCGAATCCAGTTTGGATGAGAAACGTTCGGGAAGAGATCTTCTTGTCCAAAATTCTTCAGTGCTCAAAACAAAAGTTTTCGACCAATGTGTGTTGCCAGTTTATGACATATGGCGCTAAAACGTTGTCTCTAATTATGGGCTTCGTAAGAAAGCTCAACATCGCTCAACGGCTATGCTCAGTGTTACACTGCGAGATTGAATGAGGAGATCCGTTAACGAACGAAAGTTACCGATATAACCCAGCAAATTAGTAAGTTGAAGTAGCAGTGTGCAGGACACATAGTATGGAGAGCTGCTGAAGGTTTCGAGTGGGCCTGAAGGTTTTCGAGTGAAGGCCACGGACCGGCAAGGGCAGCGTAGGACATCTACCCAAAAGGTGGACAGACCACCTGATAAGGTCCTTGGGTCGACGGTGGATCCAGGCAGCATATAACCGGTCCTTTTGAAAAATTAGGGGGGAGGCCTTTGTCCAGCAGTGGACTTCCTACGGTTGAGATGAAAATGAGATTATGAAAAGGATAGGAATGGAAATACAAATGATCGGAGTGATACAAATGATCTCAGTAAGTATATAAATGAATGGAATTAGTGAAATCCATGTACACTTCTTATATTATGTTTCAAGGATAATATAAGAAGTTTCAAAGGAGTGGCCGAAGGACATCTATGGAGATGTAGATATACTTTTTATGTCACTTGTTAATTCTATCCCTCAAGTTCACCCAGTATCTTACTACGCCACACAGGTTGAATATGTTTACTAGTATACAGTAAGTATACTGTGTATAATACAGGAAATGCATCACTGACATATGTACTAATCTGCGTCGTGTATACTTTTGACTGCGGCTACAACGTGAAGAGAAAAAATATTCGACCCTTTTGGAGCGGTTTTATCATCCTACAGTGACTTGTTAACAGTCCGCGTCCTTAAGGAGCTCTTGTCCAGATAACCAGGTCCAGGTCAATAAAGTTTATTGTATTCACCTAATAACTAGGCACATCCAGCATATAATTTAATTTTTCTTAAAAATGACTAATTTGTTTAACAGTAGCCAGAGCACACTGCGCTTGGCAGTCATATATTAGGAAACTAATTTGGGACAGAAACCCAAATTAGTGTATTATGCGGTGTTTCGGTGACTGAGTAATTAATAACAGGGCTCGTTTTCCTATTCTTTTTTATCCCTTATCCTTTATCCAACTAAGCGCACTTGCAACACCTATAGCATTGCTTGTGTTAATATGCGAGGGTAACCCCTTACTTTCAAGTAGACCATCAGCCTGTCCGCTTAACTTTACATTAACAAATATAGCTATTATTGCAACAATAATAATGTTTTAAAGACTTCTTTATTTTAGAAGAAATCCTCGTCTAATCTACATATACTAATATTATAAAAAGGTTAAGTTTGCAGGTTGTATCTTCGAAAATACTCATCCGATTTAAAAAAAAATATTTTACCAGTATTTAGAATAGAATTTTAGGATGGACATAGGTTACACATTCCACGTATGCGAAGCTGAGAGCACCAGCTATCTAAGAATGAAGATTCAACGCTATGCATATAGTGTCAGGCGTTATATCTTTTATTTTCAACACGGACAAAGTCGCGGGCACCAGCTTGTTTCTTATATTTAAGCTAACAGAATTATGGTGAAATATAGTTATCGCAGAGAGTAGGTACATACAATCAAACAAACAAAGTGCATATAAACTTACAGAACACCACCGTGAAATAACAGCACGTGTGCTGTTGTGTTTCGGTGAGTGTGTTAGGGATGCCAGAGTCCATTTCCTTATCCTTAATCCTACTGTAGTCGGCAGCGCACTTGCAGCACCTGTGGCGTTGCTTGTGTTATAGGCGACGGTAGCAACCTACCAACAAGTGGACTATCAGCCTGTCGGCCGATCTCAACATTAAAAAAAACTAAGCAAAATTTATACAAAGATTAAATAAATACCTACATTAAATCACATCGCTGTCCTATTAAAATATGTTCATGAAAAAACTATTTCACAGTGACATACTATGATTAAGTATCATAACGGAGGTGAGTGAGCAATGAATGACAGTTACAACGAAAACACGCAACTAGATCCGTGGTCAACTATCTATAGCGTGAGATCAAATACTTGGCCATTTGCCTTGAAAATATAAAAGCTACCAGCGGCTGTGCGGTGGACATACCACCATGTCTGAATCAGTTAATATTTACGCAGCCCGACTTGCCTGACGTTGTTCATGACACTTTCAAAGTTAATTACAATACTAACCGCCGCACTCAGAGATGTTCATTAAATTAGTACTAATTGGCATTTAACTAAATACAATACTATTTATTCGTTTTTCGGCGTAGTAAAGTATCTATTATTCCTATCATCTCGACAAGATATAATTTTAATTTTTAAATTTAAATTGTTTTTTGAAATTATTTTAGCTATGTTTTACTAAAATTCGATTATCTTTATATATAAAAATGAATCCATATTTCCCTTGGTCACGGCATCACGCGTGAACGGGAATACTGATTTTAATTCGGTTTTCACTAATGGAAAGAGGGATAAACGGGGAATGTTCTTATATATAAAAAGAATCCCGGGCGAAGCCGGGGGCGAAAAGCATATTAATAAGATTACCTCACTTTCGAAACGTCAAATTCTCCATGAGCTATCAATAAAGTTAATGAAGCATTAACTGTCTCTGAGAGCAAAAATTTTTAAATCTTTACTAAAGAACCGCTAAGTGATTATTAAAACGAATCTGAGTGAGGCTGTTAGTCAATAGATTGATTGTAGAGAATTGAGATTGTCAATAGAGATTGTACCTCCATCTCCAATAGAGATGGATGTATTGTTCTCATGTAAACATTGAGCTACTGTTGTGTATTCGAAGAGTTCTAAATATATATCTATACATATAAAACGAATAAAATAGAGTCACTATACGCAACTTTCTATTTCTCCGCTAACGACTCAACGGATTTTTACATAGTTTTCAGAAATAAACGATAAACGAGGAAGGTTTATGTATGTACTATAGCTGACCCGGAAAACTTCGTACCGACCCAGAATCAATAAATGTTGTATTAACTTATTAGCTGAATTAAATTAAATTC
The DNA here is from genome assembly GCA_910589475.2 of Bembecia ichneumoniformis. Taxonomy (NCBI): domain Eukaryota; kingdom Metazoa; phylum Arthropoda; class Insecta; order Lepidoptera; family Sesiidae; genus Bembecia; species Bembecia ichneumoniformis. Next base: position 15,477,550 of record OU342524.1, on the reverse strand, counting down.
CTTAATAAATGAATAGTCAAAAATTCCATTCCATAAATGCATCAAAAGGAATGTATAAAAAAATCAAAATGAAATCTATTTTAATTACATTTATATGAATGTAATTCTCTATTGAAGGGAATCGTAATAATTCGTGTATCATAATTTTTGTATCCGTTATGTACGAGACATGAAATATACGACTTTTTTGTGATTTATTTACTCTGGATATACTGTGTTTGGCAGGGATTTAACGTTGCGTGTCTCAAGGATCCCTGACCCATAGACGGCGAGAGGAAACACCATGGTTTTTTATTGAGCTGAAATCTCACATATGGGATCATACGTGAGATCATGATCACCATGGGGAAGTTGATGGGTGTCAGGTTCCAGATTTTCCCACGCAAAAAATAAAGTCACACTTCGTTTCGCAGTCATTTGGGCAGCCCGTCGGGCTGCAGTAATCCCCCTCTTCGTGAAATAACAGCACGTGGGCTGTTGTGTTTTGGTAAGTGAGTAAGGGATGTCAGAGCCCATTGTACTATCCCTTTTCTAATTATTTTATCCTCAGTCCTGCTATGATCCGCAGCGCACTAGGAGCATACATATCGAGGTTACTTTGTGTCATAGACCGTTAGTCTGTCAGACAACCTTAATATAAAAAAAAACTTCTCGAGGGCGCGACGCACAAAAAAAACATGGAAATCTGTCAATCCGTTCTCGACATATCAACAAAAAACCATTGCATACAAAATATAATGAGAAAATGAATTTTACCCACAATTTTTTTTCGTGAATATTTCAGACGTTTTAATAGTTATTCTGGATGTAATACAATACATCCATCCCGTGCAAAGCCGGAAGTGGGTCACTAGTGACTTCTTATTACATTATCGGAGTAGGTACCTAATAAAATTAATTCCCTTTTTAAGCAAAGATTTATCGTTTCGAAACAAGTACAACCTAGATTGTTAATTTAAAATAATAAGCAAATTTTTTAAATAATAATAAAAGCTTTTGTTATACTGTCTAATACTTTTCCCGGGTGCTGTCTTTCTGAGTTAAATTAAACCTATCTTTTCAGGTTACTTTTGTAGTTCAATAAAATAACTTTAGAATTTGTAGAACCAATCTAATTAATTACCTACATTGTAAATAGCCTTTTAGTATTAGAAAATTAATCCTCTACTTTTTATATATTGTAATATTGTATGTACAAGTATATACTTGTATGTACAAGACCTACTTGCTCATATGAGCAACATACTATTTTATTGTTAAAACCATAAGTAGTTGAACGCAAGTATGCATAGCTAATTTAAATGCAATCAGGTCGATGCTGCCTCGGTGATATTTCTTGTGGGACATAATGGGAATTGACGATGTCGGCAAACGCAAGCTCGTATCCCGATTAGGCCTCCAAAATTTACTTGTTTTACATTTTTTATCTAGATTAGAAATTATGATAATGTTTTTAACTGTGAAGAAATACTTCAAGAAGTCTGGGATGGCAGCATTATTCAACATCGCGTAAAGTCGAGATAATTCCCAATGCGCAAGCGTGGTAGACATTGACAGGTCGAAGCCCGTCAATGGGACGCGTAAACATCTATACTAATATTATAAAGCTGAAGAGTTTGTTTGTTTGAACGCACTAATCTGAGGAACTACTGGTTCGAATTGAAAAATTCTTTTTGTTTTGAATAGTCCATTTATCGAGGAAGGCTATAGGCTATGTAACATCACGCTACGATAAATAGTATTATATATAAGCAGTGTCCAGTACCGCGCGCCCCATGCGCACGCCGACCGCCACCGCCGTATGGGCCACAGCGAAGCGTGGCCGAGTTCAGCTAGTTTAATAATATAGGTCGATGCGCATTCATAAAGCTATTAACACAACTGACGCAACTGTCGCTTCTTCCCGCTAAAGACCGGCGTAAATTGGAGGACGGCACGCAAAGTATTTCAGTTTTTTCATAGATTTTTTTTTACCTTAAGTGCTTGCAGTATATATTAAAAGCGCTTAAGGTTCCAAATTCATGAAAAAATTAAATACTTCGCCGTGGCGTCCTCCAATGTGCGCCGGTCCTAAACAGTCATTGCACAATCTCGTATTAAACAATTATTAAAATTAAAATATGTACTATGAATTATCCATATCTGCTCGTATTACATTGATTTAAAAAGCATATCTCTAATCTATAACAGCCATAATAACATCCTACGCTATGTCACGCGATAATGGACCTCTGTAACCTTCGTACAACACAAGAAATTATTTCGCTGAGCACTTTGTGTTCTAAATTCATCAAAGAACAATTAAAAATGATTGATTTAATTAACAACTCAAAATTATTTGCAAACATAACTATGTTTTGTAGCACTAAACGCATGTAGGTGTTAGAATGCCTACAAATTTCGTTTATAATAATGTCGGTATTTCCTATTCACAGTCTAACCATACTTACGTCATACAGTCGGGCAACGCTCAATGTTCGAGCCTGCAAACTGAAGCGAGTTCGCCGAAAGTTGCTCTACGCAAGTACTTTCGTAAAATATCATTCGTAAAATATCGATATCGTCAGTCAGGTAATATCATTCGTAAAATCTATACATCCTAAATGGTTGAATAGTTTAATTATACAACCGGTATAAAGTTTTAGTCTTAAGGCCATAATGATATTTTCTCTTTATAAAAGGCCTAATTGTGTATAAAAAATCAACAATTTGTTTCTAAAGTTTTTTTGAACTAACTTGAAGAAATATTTCACTATTTGAAAGGCTCATAAAACTCACTTTCTCGAAATGTGCACTTTTTCAGAAGGATCACTTTCTCGAAAGGTACACTGTTTCAAAAAGTGCACTTCTCAATTGGAACACTTTCTCAGCAGATAGAGCACATACTCAGATGATATATTATCTCAGAAGGTGCACCTTCCCAAAAGTTCACATTTCGGGAAAGTGAGTTTTATGAGCCTAATCCTTCAAGTGGATATAAGCTATGTTGTTGTTTATTTTTAAGATAGAATTCGAGTTTTGTCATTTTAAAAATGGAACCGAAAGCCCCGAATTCTTCGTAAGTTTTTAATTAATGAAGTGCAATCATTGTAATGATGCATTTATTTTGAACAAACTTCTTTATTCTAACTTTCAGATTACTTTACTCTGTCCTTCTTGATGGATTATTCGAATTATATTAAAAAAATATGTTTGTATTATGACAAAGCCACAGACAGCCAACAGCTATCATAATTAATAACTCATTCCTCGATCTTATATAATATGTTTCTGATCGATATACAATATATACCTAATATAACCTAATGGCCAAATTTCGGATTGTTATGAATTATGCTCGTAATCGGTCTTTAGTCACAATGACAATACACGGCAAACATACAGAGCAAAGAATCACTGCGCCGCCCCCTACTAGAGACGGCATGATCAATGCAACGATTTCCATACAAATTAATTAATGATTCCCAGATTAGAAGTGGTATTTGAAATTATCGAAAAGTTATTTTACGGAATCACGTGATCTTTCATTTTTATTGAGTTATTCTGAGAAGGGATTTCACACATTAGTGTTAGGGATTTTGTGTGAAGAGCTTCTTGCTTGACTATCGGCCCACCGCGAATTGGGGTGACTTCTCAATATATACAATGAAATTTAGTAATATACACTAAACTAGTGAATATGCAAAAAAAAACTGAGCAATGTATATAATGACGGTCCACTTGATGGTAGGTGGCTACCGTCGCCTATGACACAAGCAACGCTAAAGTTACGATTAAAGATTAAAGATAAGGGATTGGGAGGGGATAGGGATATTGGCTCTGGCATCCCTTACTTACTCACCGAAATCGACAGCACACGTGCTGTTATTTCACGGTGGTCTTCTGTAAAGGGGGTAATTAACGCCGCCAGACGGGCTGCCCAAATGACTGCGAAACGCAGTGTACCCTGCCACTACTTTCCAGACCAGAGCCAAATTTGAAAAGTTCATTTTTCAAAGTTGACTCTGCCGGGAATTGAACCCGGGAACCCTAGAACAGAGCGTTAAGGCAAGCACCCTAACCACTCATCAAACGGGCTCGTCAAAAGAGCAATTCGATAAAAAATGCATTTTGTTTCATTACAACGCTTTAATAATGCGCACGCATCGCCTATTAAACTGTGATATGACAGGTTAATAACTTACTCGTAGGTGATTATTTCGTTTGAGGTAGCGCATATCTGCAGAAAAGTAGGGTTCCATATTCAAACTTGTACATTTATTTATTTTTTAAATAGGTAATTAAAAGCCTTTGTGGTTTACGGTCTTATGCCAGCAAGTGTGCCATTTCAAATAGAATTCGCAAATTACTTAACCTAAACCTATATCTAAATTTAAATATATTGTAAAATAAAATCGCTATTCGCCTCTGTAAGTATGTTTCTCCGTTAACTTCTTCCAAAACATCCATTCGATTTTGATACGGTTTTCACTAACAGAAAGAACCATAAACGAGAAAGATTTGTGTATATAATTTGCTAGAAAAATCACAACCGTGCGAAGCCTGGGGCGAATCGCTTAGAATAAGTATAAAATTATTATTTTTTATTGAAAATTCGAAATTTTTTATCGAAATTCACTCCTTTGTCTTTTATTGATTAGCGAATTATTGTATAAAGAAAACTTTCTCTAGCCCCTCAAAACTAGAAATTACTACTAACAGCTTTAAGAATTTTGATACAACTTACTGCTGCGCATTAAAAATTAAACGAAGTACCTAATTCTAACAGCACCTAAACATCATTTATCAGAAAAGTACATATATTTTTATAATATACTGAACCCTACGTTGCTTGGACGATGATTAGCTTGACCATCATTGACGGGCGTGTTAAAATAGATGAAATAGCTTCCTATTAGTTGCTCAACATACAGCTGTAGTAGAAGTTGGCTACCCGCCCGTCGACACTCGGTCGGCTGAGCCGTCACCGGAACGTATTGCACGCGAAGTTGCATGCCCTCGTGAAAGATTAACGTGCAATTATTCATTCGCAATATCTATACCATTTCATTACTTATTAATTTTCGAACTGAAATATCAATAGATATCATATAACGTGTTATTTGCTTTTACGAGTGTGTATACGAATTTCTATTTACTTATATGACTGGGTTTGAAAAACACTCAAATCTAAATATTACTATACAATAATATCGCTGCTATTTTCTGTTTGTTTCTCAACTCACATCTTCTAAAGCACCCAACGATTTATTGATAGCGTTTTCAGTAATAAAAAGAGCTACAAACACGGTTAAAATAGCTCTTTTTATATAACTTTATAAAAAGAGCTATAACAGTTATATTTTTACATTACTTTTTTATGTTAAGGTCCACTTAATGATAGGCGGCTACCGTCGCCTACCATCAATAATACAAGCAACGCCGCAGATGTTGCAAGTCAACAAAAGTAGGATTATGTTAGCGTGAAATAACAGCACGTGTAGTGTTGTGTTTCGGTGAGTGAGGGATGCCGGAGCCCATTTCCCTATCCCCTCCCAATCCCTTATCCTTAATCCTACTGTAGTCAGCAGTGCACTTGCAGCAGCTTTGCCGTTGCTTGTGTTATAGAATATACAGTCCATGGTTATAGACAACGGTAGCAACCTACCATCAAGTGGACCGTCAGCCTGTCTGCCGATCTTAACATAAAAAAGTATAAGAAATTGGAAAAATGGGTTCTGGCATCCCTTACTCACTCACCGAAATACAACAGCACACATGCTGTTATTTCGCGGTTGTCTTCTGTTGGGGTGTGGTTACTGCCGATGGGCTGCCCAAAGGACTGCGAATCGCAGTGTGCCCTGCCACTACTTTCCAAAATACTTTAATTTGTAGATATTTTAAAAAAGCGACTTTATGTCATCAGCTGCAAGTGCAGTATTGTGTGGGCCATATAGTCTACATCTGCAAATTTCTGTAAATCTACACACAAAAGAAGATGACGCTATCGAAAGCGTTCAAAGAGTTTGAAAGTCTAATGCATAATATTGGCTTCTTCTTCTTAACGTGCCGTTTCTTTACGAAGATTGGCGACCGTCATGGCTGTCTTCACCTTCGAAGATGCTACACGAAAGCGCTTTTCCGAGCTTTTATGCCATCCAAACCGAGCTTTTCTGCCATCGAAACCATCGATTTGGATCTCTAGTGCCAATAATAGATAAGATTAAATCAAGAAGTTGAGAGAAAGCGGCCAGAATTTATCAATAAGAAAGGGTGTAGTCTTTCACCACGACACGAAGCAGTTGTTCTTGCATCACGACCACGCTGGACCCACGAAGCAGGGAACACACACATCTTTAGCCACTCAACAAAAATTAAGAGAGTTTGGCTGGGAGGTGTTAATGCATCCGCCATATAGCCCTGACCTTGCACCTTCAGATTTCCACCTGTTTCAGATTTTTTAGTTATAGTTAAACAAAAAATCGGTTTGACTAATGAACAATAATTACAACAACAACGATCAAAATGACAACCACTCAACTCTAATAATTGTGTGCTATTTTAATGAATGAATGAAAGAACAAACGTTTTACAAATAGGGTTAATTTACTAGATAATAAATAACAATACGAAAAGAAAACTGAAAAATGTTTGGAAATTTTCAAATTTTTTGGCCTTGGTATAGGATTTTAAAGGTCAAAAATTCAGGTTATGCAACCCAAAAGTAAGTAATCTTACTCTCAAATTACCTGGGAAAAAATTATTGTATTCGAAAAACTTTCCATGTTAACAGTAAAACATGGAGTGAGTTAAAGAGCTGAAAATAAAATACAGCTGCCATTAGTACCAGTAGTATACGCAATTTCGTATTTTATCTAATTACAGTAAATCACATTTCGATAATTTGAAAAGAGCCACCTTTGGGTGACTGTTAGTAGCAATTTAACGGTAACAAACTACTGTGTACAATTTAATACCCATTAGGTAGTTGTCGCGAATTATAGCAAATTATTCAACAATACCTTTGTCAGGAATGGGACAACGATAGGCTCAGGCCACAACATTATCCAGTGATAATTTAAACATAGTTTTCCATATATGTATGAGTATATCTAAGTCTTGATCAATTCTCTATGCGTTGTGTTTTTATTGATGATCACGGGCAGAATTTCCGCGTTTACCATTTCCATTACATATTTAGAGACAGTTTTATAAGACCACTTTCTGATGTAATTTAAAAAAAAATGCGATTAAAAGTTTGTAATAACTTAGTGACAAACTTGATAATCTGAAATAACAAATAAATCTAATTAAAAAACCCAAACATTCATCGATCTATACTAAACTTTAATTTTGTAAGAACCGAAATTGCATAAAGTAGTCTAATCTTTAAAAAACTGTCTTCTAATCTGTCTATGAGGATCTATATAGCAATATAGTATTAAACCAGATTCTATCAAAACTTTCTAAAAAAAATCTCAATCATTATCTACAACCCCTCTTGAACAGTAATCTACTGTGTAATTTTTTATTATAATTTAGTACATAGAAACGATTATTTCAAGATATTTTTTAATGTTAAGATCAGCAGACAGGCTGACCATCCACTTGATGGTAGGTGGCTACTGTCGCCTATAACATAAGCAACGCCACAGCTGCTACAAGTGCGCTGCCGATTACAGTAAGATTAAGGATAAGGGATTTGATAGGAAAATGGGCTCTGGCATCCCTTACTCACTCACCGAAACACAACAGCACACGTGCTATTGTGGTCTTCTGTAAGGGGGACCACAATACTGTACTGCCGCAAGACGGGCCACCCAAATGACTGCGAAACGCATGCAACGGGCTATGTTACAAGGTATCAGTCGCAGGCTTGACTGATTTCTATAATTTTGCCAATGTTGCCGTATTAAGTGTGTCGTAACAAAATTCCTGTCTCAAAAACCGGGGTCTGCAAAATCTCGAGCACTCTCGTCGAAAGTCTGCATTTAACGATCAAGTGTCGTAAAACCAGCCTTAACTACATTCACTTATTCGTAACAGTGTGCGTATACTTGCGCCTAATTTATTACGCACTCAGACATTGATTGGCTGTCATTGATCTATATTAATAATTGATTTCAGTCAGAGTTATTTCTTATAACGATTCATCAAAAATATTGCTTTAGATCTGACAATAATACACTTTTGAAATATATATACTGAAAATATATATATAATATACATAGAGGTAAAATGGAGGATCTTGTAATTATATAATTGGTTATTACGCACCTCTAACTAATCTAATTTAGATCAATACTTGTAATAGGGAATATGCACTTTTTTTATATTTTCATACGATAGGTTATATCGCTATATAACCGTAAAAAAATATTCAGCGCCAAAAAACAGAAATTTAGTAACAAAAAAATTGTTAAAATGAACTAACAGCTACGGGTATTTTAAAAAACCAAAAGGGCTTTGGGGCGCTTGTCGTGACGTCACAGTCTATAACAACAAATGTTAAAAATCATAATGTCCTACACGCTTGTTGACATTTCATAGACTTTGACGTCACATTCGAACTGACCGTTTCAAAAGTATTTTGAATTTTCCGCATTTTTTTTGCAGGTTAAAAAAATTAATTTCTTAACGAAAAAGAAATAAAATTTAAAAAATATTTACATAGACATAATTCTAAATAAAAATGCTGATAAAAATACATTTAAGCCTTTTTTAATTAGACGCATTTTGCTTATTGGCTTGCACATCTGTGCCTATTTTATACAGTTGATCTAATTAATTGTATACATTAAAAAAAAAATACTACGTAAATAAATATGTGCCCACTAAATGCTGTAACATCCACACTCTATTTTTTGTTCTTTACTTGGGTTAATATGTACCATTATAACTTCAATGTGGAATGATATTCGGCGTTTCACAATTGGAATTTAAAAAAGTAATTAGAAAAAGTTAAATGGAATATATTCCACGACCAGATACAAAACATTATCCTTCCATAGGTTTTTGGAATTGGTGGACCATTCTAAATACCTGCGACGTCCAAACTTACAAACTTTTATTCATCTTATTATTATTATTCTTATTTACTCATTATATCGATAAAAAAATCACTAATTTTATTATAATATTTTAAAGTTGACTATGTGAACTTAGGGCTTAAATTTGTTACATCTGCGAAACATGTAAAAAATACATATGTTATACTAACATGTGGTGGCTTGATAGCTATAAAATTACTTAGTAATTTGTCACGTGATTACCTTTAATGCACGTAAAGTGCAAAACATTAAAAGGCTACCGATTTCTTCACAGTCCCTTGACGACTCCATCCGTTCACAGCTAACAATAATCATGCCAATGGCGTCAAAAAGTAATATTTTAAATAAGAATAAACTCAAACAAAAATTTGAGTCATTCCATGAAACATACAAATATTGTGCATTCGGACTAGCCTTGGGTTTGATTTATCCGAATAAAAAAAAATTGCGTTTAAGATACATAATTTTCGCATGTGTTCTGCTGATAAACGGACCACAAATATTTTGGTTTTATCACTACACATTCAAAACATTATTCTCATTGGACATTTTCAATTTAACAAGAAACGTGACTCTGGGGGTCATAGTCTTTCTGTTTGTATTCAAAACTGTATATGTGAATATGAAAAACGACATTTTCGAAGACCTTTTAAATAAAATCACTAAAGATCTGTTAAGAGGGAACGAATTGGATGAGGATTGTCAAGATTTGTACATTAAATATGTAAGAGAAGGAAAAATTGGTGAAATAATTTGGGTGATAATACCTATTTTATTGAGTGCAGAATTTCCTATATACGCAGGATCGTTGACGATATACAACACTATAAAAAGTGATGATGGAAAAAGATACATGGTTACTGAAGTTGATTTAAAATATATAGAAGATAAACAATACTCGTCGCCATATTATGAGATTATGTTCGCTTACAATTTGTTTCAATGTGTCACTTTACCGCTATCATTCATTGGTTTCGACGGATCTTTTTGTATTGTGACGACACATCTCAGACTTAGATTGAAACTGGTGTCTCAGCAAATACAGAAATCGTTTATAAAAGCAAAAGATCGGTTCGGATTAAGAACAAGATTGGGAGAAGCAGTGAAAAGTCACCAAGAGACTCTTCTGTTTTACGATCAAATACAAGATCTTTATGGACCATGGCTCTTCATGGTGTTCTGTTTGACTAGCCTCATGATTTCGTTAAATTTATACCAGATTTATTTCACGAACCGTTTAGATCCTGTGTATATTACTTTTGGATTTACCGGTGTTCTTCACATGTTCACGCCTTGCTATTATGCCAGTAAATTGATTGAGGTAAACATTTAATGGTTTTCCTTTTTTGTATCATACAGACATGGTTTTCCTTTTTTACGAGCCCGTTGGATGAGTGGTTAGGGTGTTTGCCTTAACGCTCTGTCCTATGGTTCCCGGGTTCGATTCCTGGCAGGGTCAACTTTGAAAAATCAACTTTTCAAATTTGACTCTGGTCTGAATTTGGAAAGTAGTGGCAGGGCACATTGCGTTTCCTCAGTCATTTGGGCAGCCCGTCTGGCGGCAGTAAGCACCCCCTTACAGAAGACCACCGTGAAATAACAGCAGGTGTGCTGTTGTGTTTTGTGAGTGAGTAAAGGATGCCACAGCTCATTTCCCTATCCACTCCTAATCCTTATGCAGCGCACTTGCAGCAGCTTTGGCGTTACTTGTGTTATAGGCGACGGTAGCCACCTACCATCAAGTGGACCGTCAGCCTGTCTGCCCACCTTAACATTAAAAAATGTATGTGTTGCTGCGATATCTCTTACAGTACCGATTATATCAAAAATTGTAACATATATATTACTAACCATTATTTATATATGTTATTATATATTTTACGCCCCTTTTATCTTATTTTGTTTAACACTAAAGCAGACACCTTAAGGATAACAATTGGAAACATTCATAGTGGGTTCACTGCAACAAAAATAATTTATTTTTATAGCTAAATAATAAGTTAACTCTGATTTATATCTTTTGGTTTGAGATGCTCATAAAATGGTATTAATGACGCAGTAACCTAATTCTTAATAATGTGATAAATTTTTATTTCTTATTTTATTTTATATTTTGTACAACCACATAAAAGTGTGTTTCCAAGAATTTCCTGAATTTTGTCTCTGAGTAAAACTGACCAGAAACACAATTAAAACCAATGAACTAGCCTACTGATTTCACAACTTTGTACACATTTTACGCCATAATTGTAAAGTAAACTATAATAACGACAACAGCCTGTCAATATACTTTAAAGTGGCAATATTAAAATAAACTTACTAACCTATTATATCTCAACTCTCATTATTGGCTAGCATTTATATACCAAGTCTATAAAAAAAATTTTTTTTAATATTTTTATATACCAAGCATATAAAAATACAAGTCTCCATAAATTCCCAAAAAAAACTAGAACTCGTCGGTGTTCAAGGCCATTAGGACGTCGGAAAGTTCACATCATGTTAAGACGTAGTCAAACTGTGGATGTTGTAAAATGCGGCTAGCGTTATTTTACTCACTGAATCCAATAACTGGGTAATACAAACGCAGAAACGTAATAATACATTGTTATTATGTTTGGGAAAAAGTTTCATCGCATTTTAAATGAAAACTCAAGACATATTTTTTTTTTATATTTCTGTAAGTTAAATATTTTTTCAAAAAAAACAAAACCATTTGTAAAATAATTTGTACGAGTACACGTTGTACTTATGTTACCGAGGTCAAAAAATAGTTTTTAGATTTTTTTCCTATTATCTTTGCGTTTATGCACGCTAATCTTAGAAATGGCTGACCGTATTGTAGCAAGCTTCCCGAAACATTTAGTGTTTGTTTCATTATTATTTATTATTATTGTTATTAAAACTCTTTATTTGTACTATAAACATAAAAAAGAAAGAAACAACAAGTAATAGTACAAAAGGCGGCCTTATCGCTTTATAGCGATTTCTTCCAGGCAACCTTAAATATGAAAAATAAAACAATGTGGGTGGTAAAAATCATTATAAACTTACATTCTAATAAGTAAATACTAGTACATAAATTGAATATAAATAAATATTAATCATTCTAATCATTCTAAATAATTCTAATCGGTTTATAAATAAAAAGGTTACGCGCTATACGGAATACCACGCGTACGAAGTTGCGGGCTCAACTAGTTATATACAAATAATAAGTTGCTATCCGCCTCTGTCTTTATCTCCGCTAAACCACCCAACAGATTTTCACACTATTTGGTGTATATAATTTTGAGAAATAAATTGTATCAGTGCAAAGCCGGGGGCGGGTCGCTAGTTAAAGGTGGATTTATATGACACCGGGCCGTGCCCCGGCCGTGGCGCGGTGAAGATATTCATAGTATGCTTTTGTATGAACCAATTCATAGTTCACCGGGCCGTGTTCGTGCCACGGCTGTGCCCCGGGCATTGAGAAAAACACGGCGAGCGCACGGCCCGGTGGCGTCACGGTGTAATATGAATCATCCTTTATGTCCTAAACATCCTAAACATTAAATCTGTCTATAGTGTAGTGAAACAACTCTAGATCACTGTAAGGGGTGGCGGGATGGAAGGAAAGATAGAGACTGGAGGAAACACCACACTTTAATTTCACTAAGGTCCCTATATGTACACTGGTAGTCACCGCAGTCCTTATTAATCTTCATAAATATTTATAAATAATTGTCCTCCGATGAGCACGTCTTCAGAGCTAACAGTTTATGAGGATGATGCTGTGCACAGCGTTGGAACCGGATCTTCGGCAAAAATACGAGGTTAATGCTGAACTCGTCGTCTTAACGAAATAAGTTTCGGATTGGTTTATTCCGATTTCTTTGAAGAATATCTGAAACTCAGTTGTAACCAGTAAACCTTCTCTTTTGCAAAATTCCTCCAGAATGCCCTTTTCTCCCTTCAGAAAAAAACCTGTCAATGCCTTATTTCTCAATCTTTTTCCTGCTCCCTTTTTCGTTCCATTCTGTTCAAAATCCGCCGGCCAGTGTACATGTAATAATATGTAAATAAAAGAAAGGTTACATTATAACAAAGAAACAAAAAGGTTTTTAATGAATGAGAAGCGAATGATGATGAACCCTACATTATCTCCCCTCCCCATGAAAAAATTTTGAACGCAGAGAAAAAATTTTGAGGTGTGGGACATAAGCTTCACACTTCCATTCATCACCAAACATTTCTTTCAAATCCCCTACATGCACACAACCATTCAAAGATATGAGTCAGGCTCACGGCTGCTTTTCAGACCAATGGCACTGACTCAACGAAGGAACATCCCTAATGACTGTAAGCTTGTTTAAAGTGTCAGTCAGCTGCACTATATGACTTGAAAGCTTATTTAAAGTGTCAGTCAGCTGCACTATATAAACCTATAAAAAAAATGAATGAAAGAAAAAAAAATGAACCTAAATCTAACCTAACCATTAAACTATCCTAAATATAAGAGAAAATTGACTTGTATCGCGACTTGGCATCTAGCCCGCGACACAAAGTCGAAAAAAATAATGAAGAATATTTACCATGAATGCTATTAAGGCTTATTTAATCCGGGTATAGCGACCGCCCGGGTGATTATGTGGAATATGCCAAAAGGAATCCTGAAATTGCTAATGAATGAGGTGAATGAAGGTGCGTATATGCAAAACAACAACAAACAAAATAATATTACACACTAAGAACAAAATTAATCTATTATTTTTACAAACACAAAAATAATTTTGAATAAAAGCCAAAACATACAGAATAAATATTTCAAAATAATTTAGAATAATTAACCAAGACATTATATACAAAATTACAAGACAACATATAAATAAGCCACCCTCTACAGCTAATAGTCGGTTATTTACATCACAAACAAATTAATAGTACACCTAAATTAAATTTTGATATCTTTAATGTGCCACTTCGCCTTGGCGCCATCTTTATCCTCCAAAATGTACACTAATGGTGATAATTTTTGAAATACTTTTGATTTCATGAATTAAGGGGCAAGTTTAGCAGAAAAATATGTACCTGCATTACTTAAATTGTAATTTCTACGCCAAACAACGTCGCCGACGTTAAATTCTTTAAAAACGCGTCTATTATTATAATGACTAGAGTTCTTGTCGTGAGCCATGTACAGTGCCATTTGCACTTTATCGAATAATTTCGACAGCAATCCAACATTATTTGCGTAAATGTCACGTGGAAGAAAAACAAACTCATCTATGTTAGGACATTCTGTGTACAAGCTACCACACGGTATTTGTTCACGACCAAATACTAAAAATGCTGGAGAATATCCCTAGCAACATAGCAACATGAGAGGAAGACAAGAGAAAACGGTCCTTGGCTGAGAGATAAACTACATACATAATGATAATTATAAAATATATGGAAGAAGATAGATAGATTGATACACTTAAATACTATACCATAGAATATAAGTAATCATAATATATTACATAAATATACACAGTGTTTATATACGGAAGAGAGCAGCAATAGGCTTATTTAAACATAGTTGCAATCCGCTATGAGTGGGGGGTGAGTACATAAGCACGCGTCAAAGCCGCGCAAAATGATGCACGAAAAAGGTACAAAATAATTAGCACACAACATGTACTAAAAAAATGTGCAAAAATAATTAGCACACAACGTGTACCAAAAAAAACGCTTTCTACTTATGCACTACCTTGGCTTTGGGTTTAAAAGGGGTCACCACCCGCCCCTGTATAAGAAAGAGTAAGAGAAGAACTGCGTAGGCTTTTATTTAAAGAAGTCGCGACCCGCTTCTGGTAAAGGCTTATTTAACGAGTTACCACCGCTCGACAGGCTATTAGGAATATATATAAATAAAAATAAGTTTACATACTATAAATAGGATATCTCAGCTAAGGCGCACTATTCTTCCACTGTAGAAATATAAACGGAAAAGAATTGCTAACTTATTAAGAAGGAGCTACTTAAAAAATATATCAATAATGCCAAAAAATGCAACCAGAAAATATTTAAATAATTCACTTGAGTAAGTGTTGCTTTAGAATTTTGAAAAAGTCAAATATTATTTATTAATATTAGAGAATTAAATAATAATTAATATTATAATAAATAAAGACAGAGAAGAAAATAAAATAAAATTCTAATTAAAATAATTTAAAGTTAAGTTTTTTATTTATTTTTATACAACAAGAAAAGTCACAATCAAGCGGTAGTTATACCTACTATCACTAAATCTGTCAAATAATTCAAACAAATAAAATAATTGTTTAACGACAAAACGACCGTAATATAATATAAGATGTCACACGTCCCACAAATAGAACAATATTATAACATCTTTATTTTTGTGCCTCTTACCACAAAATTAAATTAAATTAAATAATTATTTATCACTATATATAGGTATATTACATTTATATTACCAAAACTCTTCAGTAATATATAAGTGACTCACTCATCACTTCAAGACATGCGCAAAATATATTTCTGCGCAAATAATTATATTACCATATTTTACACCACGAATATTTATTTTAAATCAGCAATTCTACTTACTCAATGAAACGACTCAACATATCCGTCTCATATAATATACGAATATCGTACCGAACACAAGGTTTCCGTATACAATATCTAACCAAGAAGAATCAAGCCAAGAAGAAATCCATTATCTTGTAACTTCTAAACAGAATTATGTCCTTTACGCAATAAGTATACTAAAGAAAGTACATCAACTACTAGACATTATAATACGTAATAAACGAACTTACGTTTTCCTGGGAATTATCAATTATTAATAATTTCTTCCAAAATAATAAATTAAATTTCAATTTGTCAACTTATCTGTCTTGACGTACTTTGACATAGCTGAAAGAAAATGAAATATTATAGAAGGTTCACAAATGAGGATTTAAATATATGTAGTTGATGACCCGAAAATATTTTATTACGCCAAATAAACCGAAACAGACTATGGATTATGAGAATCCATCTTTTAGAATTTTGAAAAGGACTCAGGGCGTGGAATCAATATTAAGTTGGGCGCCAAAATGTAGTGAAACAACTCTAGATCACTGTAAGGGGTGGCGGGATGGAAGGAAAGATAGAGACTGGAGGAAACACCACACTTTAATTTCACTAAGGTCCCTATATGTACACTGGTAGTCACCGCAGTCCTTATTAATCTTCATAAATATTTATAAATAATTGTCCTCCGATGAGCACGT
Organism: Bembecia ichneumoniformis; assembly: GCA_910589475.2. NCBI lineage: Eukaryota > Metazoa > Arthropoda > Insecta > Lepidoptera > Sesiidae > Bembecia > Bembecia ichneumoniformis. Next base: position 15,461,253 of record OU342524.1, on the reverse strand, counting down.
CTTCAGAGCTAACAGTTTATGAGGATGATGCTGTGCACAGCGTTGGAACCGGATCTTCGGCAAAAATACGAGGTTAATGCTGAACTCGTCGTCTTAACGAAATAAGTTTCGGATTGGTTTATTCCGATTTCTTTGAAGAATATCTGAAACTCAGTTGTAACCAGTAAACCTTCTCTTTTGCAAAATTCCTCCAGAATGCCCTTTTCTCCCTTCAGAAAAAAACCTGTCAATGCCTTATTTCTCAATCTTTTTCCTGCTCCCTTTTTCGTTCCATTCTGTTCAAAATCCGCCGGCCAGTGTACATGTAATAATATGTAAATAAAAAAAAGGTTACATTATAACAAAGAAACAAAAAGGTTTTTAATGAATGAGAAGCGAATGATGATGAACCCTACAATAGGCTGGCGAAGAATTGAGCAGAGACGCTTACGACGCTTCGTGGGAAGTCTGGGCGGATCCTGTGACCACAAAAACTCTAACGTTCATAATAGCCAAGTCTCACCAACGTCTTATTCTCACTGGATGCGGTTTGTGCTTATTTAATATGGAACTATTCGTATCCATTATGAAAACTTCATATTCTTTTTTTACTTTAATTACAAGAACTTAGATTGAGAAAAAACTGTTAATTGAACTTATTCACTTTTTAAATCACAATGTTTTGTAATAAATTAGATCACGCACATCGCCTATTTTCATTAACACTAATTGAAATATCTACACGAAATTTAGTCTAGCTAATGCTTGTCGACTTCGCCTGCATACTTCGGGCGAATTAGAGTCTATATCTAGACTCTATAAGTATCTCTGTTGTAGTCAGTTAAAATAGATTAGCAATAAACATTTATTCACTGTTTATTAATTATTTTATTTTTTACGTTTTTCACTTATCCTTCGAGACAGTATTAGTTTCTAGATTAAAGGATCCCTATGTCCTTTTCATTAACCCTAACTAATGATCATTTATGATAATCGGTCGAGTAGTTAAGGCATGGAAAAGAAACAAATAAACCTCTTGTAAGTGAGTTCTAAAGCATCCCTACATAAGAACCAGCAGCATTCCTTCAATCCAGCGCCTTGATATTTCCATTTCATCACAAAAATATCCCGATGGAACCTTTCCCTGTGCTCATCAATGACAACTCCACAAATAGATGAGATTGACGAGCCCGTTGGATGAGTGGTTAGGGTGCTTGCCTTAACGCTCTGTTCTAGGGTTCCCGGGTTTGATTCCCGGCAGGGTCAACTATGAAAAATGAACTTTTCAAATTTGGTTCTGGTCTGGATCTGGAAAGTAGTGGCAGGGCACACTGCGTTTCGCAGTCATTTGGGCAGCCCGACTGGCGGCAGTAACCACCCCCTTACAGAAGACCACCGTGAAATAACAGCACGTGTGCTGTTGGGTTTCGGTGAGTGAGTAAGGGATGCCAAAGCCCATTTCCCTATTCCCTCCTAATCCCTTATCCTTAATCCTATTGCAATCGGCAGCGCATTTGCAGCAGCTTTGGCGTTGTTTGTGTTATAGGCGACGGTAGCCACCTACCATCAAGTGGACCGTCAGCCTGTCTGGCGATCTTAACATAAAAAAATAGAAAAAAAATAGTAATCGAAATATAGAAGTAGAGAAAATGGATTTTTAGAGACATGTTGCATCCGATTTGTTAGTGTTTTTGTAGAAGTACATTTCATCAACAGAGTACAGTTATCGTTTCTTTTCTTCCCTAAAAATACATAGATAACTCCCTAGAGCTTCCCAAGCTTCCATCTCTTTCTCTTCCAAAATTAGGTCGATCGCAGGATCGAGTTGAAGTATTTGTGGCCCCACAAAGACGCCTACTTTCCATGACTTGATTCTCTTAATCAAGGATTTTATTCTCTCAAGTATTTAAAAGCTTGGCCTTCTCGGTTCATGCCTTTGACAAATTTCTTCATTAAGCCCAGTTTGATACGTAGGGATGGATGAAGAACATCTTTTGGAACTACGAGAAGTTCGGCAACGACATTTTAATCACTAGAGTTAAGATTTCTTGCAAGCCAATTTGTTCGAATATAATGTGATTTATTATCCCTTTTTTTTAAGTTGGAAAATCCATCATGAATACCCGGCAGCGAAGGGGACGCTGTAGGTAATTCCAGACTCCTACCGGCTAAAACCCAACGACTTTCTAGCGCGGCCGTAGATGGGAGGGGTCGCAGGAACGTTGTTTCACAACTTCGGCGACCCGCCACGGCTGTTCAGTGCGGGGAGGACTACGCTCCCTGTCGGAACCTCGGCGTACCCGAAAGCGGAGGTACGCCGGCCATCTCGGGACCTCACAACGGGGCGGTAGTCTCCCCTTAGACTACCGCCCAGGTTCTGGTCAAGGGGGAAGGTGGCGGATATAGGCCAGCCGCCTGCGCCCGAGCCTTCTCCGGCGTGATTTATTATCCCTACTATCCCACCCCTACTATCTCAAATACGTAAAAGTATTTAGTAACCTAATTGCATTCCTAAGAGTAAATAACTTTTAGATCACTTATGTTCACTATGTTTGATTGAGTTGAGGAAGAGGAGGAGATTGAGAGAGAGAGAGAGAGAGTTGCTCGTGTTTACGTTATTGCCTGTTTGCGTTTATAACCTACCCACACCTACATTACTGTTGCATTTTTACACTAGACAGCTATGTCAAAATCCAAAAACAAATTTCACCAAACTCAAAATGTAAAATGTCATTTTACATTTTGAAATGTAAAATGACAATGACAGTAAAATGTCATTTACAACTCAAAATATAAAATGTCATTTTATTTCCAAGACAAGAGTTAATCGGTAATTTTTATGGTGAATTTGGAATTCAGCAGATGGAAATACACAAGAATTAAATATTTTTGAACCCGAAACATTTCCATTGTTAGGAATAGAAGTGTTATCTTATTTATCAGTTCGCATTTGAATCACATCTTAAACAAAAACTTTGTTTTGCCAGACTCGTAAATCATGATAACATTGAAAGTGATATGCTAAGTGTTATTTGTATTTACTTTAAGGGCTTCACTTGGGCAAATGACATTTACATTAGAACTCGCTGGCGGCGGAGACAATTCAACAGACCTAGAAATTGTGTTTTTTTGTTTAAAAAAAATTATGTATACAATTTTTTAAACTGACATTAACTTCAGGGTACAGGATTCATATGCGCGCAATAAGCTGTTTTCGAGAGAATTTTCAATAAAAGTCAAATTCTACTTGTGTTCTAACTATTTTTACTTTAACAAAAATTCTAATTAATACAATTGGTTCTTCACATGTTTAAGTATAATATATATTTTTTTCAAAACAATTGTGTTGTCTATTTCTTGTAACATCTTCATTAAACAATGGATATTTTTAGTATTTTAGCGTTTGTCTCCACCTTAAAAATCAAATCAGACGGTCTTCTAATAGCATGACTTATTCATGGAATTGCGGCAAAAATATGTCATTACCGTAATACGTGAGCGCAAACTCTTATTTCCAATTACTTTTTTCTATTTTGAAACAAGTCTTATTGAAATTATATTTTTTTATATTAGAAACGCTCTACAAGACCGTTACAAAGACAGGCTGACGGTCTGCTTGATGGTATGTAGGTATAGTCGCTTATTAGAAGCGTCATCGGGACCGTACGCAAGTGTGCTGTCTGCCCCCAAAGGACAAAGAGAAACGGAGAAGATGAGGACATAGAAATGGGACACCCCCTACTAATTAACTGAAACAACAACATAACCCAGTTTACGACTGCCTCAATACTACTAAACTCTGAACTGTGTACAAAACTCGTTTATGTAAAGTGATTATTTAAGGTATTATTTAAGCTTATGTACATACCTTGTGTGAATTCAATTTAAAATGACTAATATAGTAGTAACAAGGGACATAAAAAGATTATGCAATAAAAAAAAGCGTGACGAAGTATACAGAAGCTTTTGAAAGCTGCAGCTGTTATTGTTCGAACATTATAAGTCCGCCTTTTTTATACAAAATTAAAATTAAATTATACTGTAACTTCAATAAATAAAAAATGTGAAAAACCGTAAATAAAAAAGGGTGTGACAATATTTATAAAAATGCAGTAAGCATTTGTCTATTTTATTGTTCTAACTATTTCTTTTTTGTATTATACTAGCTGACCCAGCAGGCGTTGTCCTGCCCGAAACTGAAAATAATTTTCTAAACTGATTGTGGCGCCACCTATCTTGTCTAATTTTGTTTTGAAACCATATGTCAAAGTAACGCGACACTTCAAGTAAATCAACGACGGAATTATTTGAATATTCTTCATACAAAAATACTAAAATCCCGATTAAAAAATGGGGGGTGAGGATGAAAAATACTTTACGACCTATTCTCAGACCTGCTGAATATACACACAAAATTTCATAGGAATCGGTCAAGCCGTTTCGCAGGAATTTTGTTACAAACATTGTGACACGAGAATTTTACATATTAGACGTAACTTTTTGAAACTAGTCGGGACCGTCGATAGGGTGGGACGTTCGTGACTTTCGGCCGGCGCGAACGCTTTTTCCAGAACGTTCCATAGTTAGTCGTAACAATAACAATCATTCAGCAAAAGTGAATTATGCAAAGTACGCAAAACATTTTTTTAGTAAAGTATAATTTATTAATGTAACTCCAACTATACGCTCTTGGTTCGATTAAACGAGCCTTCGTGCATTATCAAAAGCGCTGGTGTAATGTAATAAAAAAAGAATATACGAAATCGGAGAGGTTACGAAAAATACTTTATTTGGCAATTTCAACAATTATTATTTTTGCTGACATGGTGTTACTTACTCCTTAAAAAACTGATCAAATGTGAGTAGTACTTGCTCTTTGAGGGTTCCTGACAAACTTAAGTTTTTAATGAGATAGGGTAACAGACAACCAAACTTTTTGCCCCTACAAGATGGCAAAAAGTCATCGAACAAAATGGCACATATATAATGTGATTAACATAATAATATTATAAATTATAAAGTTTCGGTCCCCTAGGCACAGTCCCGAGCATGCTGGCTGCATTACCTCGTTGTATGGCAATGCTAATCTGTTGCCCGAGGTAATGGCCAGCTCTATAATCCCCGGTTATGTCGACCAAACGTTTTGACAAATTGTTAAAAAATTTAAGCGCGTTGGGGCCCCACGGACCCAGAGATTCGACACCAAAAGGAATGAATATGTAGCCGGTGCCGATATCTCTGTATTTGTGAATTTTGAGTTTCTCGGCCGCTTCCGCAGCAGCACCAGCTGTGGTAAGTGTTCCATGAAGATGGGACGGTGCCAATGTGTCGACGCAGGTAGCATCCCACACCAGCGGACGACCCATCCTCCATGGAACTAGAGACATTCCATCCAATGTGATTAAATGTAAATAAACTTTGAAAAAAAGTCTTGAATTTCATATAAAATGGGAAGAAACATGAAGTGATTTGCTTTAATACCTATGATTTTGAAGCTTTTCCCCTGGGACCTAGATCAAGATCTCAGGTTATTTACTGAGTGATATAACTTGAAATTACATTAACCTGAATGCTGTATTCGTCTCTATTTGTGCAGATAAACAGACGCACTATACTGAGATCCTGTTCCATGAATTTCCATGCGCGGAACCCTACAAAAAATATATTTTAAGAATTTGCAGTGGGCATTTACGTTCATTAGTTAAAAGTTAGAGTGAGTTAAAAGTAGCATTGCAATTCTTAATAATTAATCGATTCTTACGTGATATACAGCGTGCATTATTTAATGTCAAAGGAATAATTAATTTAACTTCTGAATAACCTCTGCACAGCTGTTAACATAGCAGTTATGTATGACCTTTTTATATGTATCAGTTAACAAACATTCTTTATTAGTATTGCAAATATTTGTAAGTTTTTTTTACTTCACAGAGACATATCTATGTGCAACTTTCGTTGTTTTTCAATTTACAAAATTTAACCATATATTATATGTGTTATTAAATATGACTAGCGTTCCGCCCCCGGCTTCGCCCGGGATGCAATTTTTATATATAAGAACATTCCCCGTTTATCCCTCTTTCGATTAGTGAAAATCGAATCAAAATCGGTCTACCTGTTATATAGAGAGTTGTATATAGAGATTATGTACGTGTGCCTTAACCGTGGTTTGGTCGAATTAGTCTAAAAAGACCCCGTTAACTGTTGAAAGCAGGCCCTTTTTGAGATTTTTCCGCCAGACTATCACTCCGGTCGGCCCGTTGAGGCACACACACCAAACAACTTCAAGTTAATCTCAAGTTGGTGAAGAAGAAGTACTGGAGGACCGACGTCTGAATACGAAAGAAATAGCAGCAAAGACAGATATTTCATAAACTACAATCTTGAGGATTCTTCATGAACATCTTCATATGAATAAGGTCTGCGCAAGGTGACTGCTAAAACTTGTTTCGAGTGTGCAACGAAGTAAGCGAGTATCGTGCTGTAAAGAACTTTTGGAGGCATTTCACACAAACGCGAACGATTTCTTGGAGTCAATTGTCACAGAGAATGAAACTGTGGTGTTACATTATGATCTCCTTTCAAAAAGAGAGTTGATGGTGAAAAACCGTTTAGAAAGCCAAAGATGACTCAATTCACTAAAAAGATAATGGGTACGATGTTCTGGGATTCTCAAGAAAAGAAATAAACATAAAAGAACGCAATACTATGATGACAGGAAGCTAGCTATTATGCTAACCTCAAGCAATTGAATGAAGCAATCAAGTAAAAAGGTAGAGGAAAACTAAGCAAAGGCGTGCTGCCTCATCATGACCACCGCAGTGGCAAAAGCTACTATTTTAAGATGTGACTTCATAGAAATTAGTCATCCACCTTATAGTCCTGACTTAGCCCTCAGTAACTATTATTTATTTTCAAAGGTAAAGTCCATCTTTATGAAGGGGAAACGACTCGAAAAATGTATAGAGGTTGACGGAGACTACATTGGAAAATAAAACTTTATGTACTACAGTGCCTTTTTTCTTTGCCGGGCCGAAAACTTTTGAACCCTTCTACGAGTTTGTTCTCTTCTATACTTAATATATAAAGCTGAAGAGTTTGTTTGTTTGTTTGAACGCGCTAATCTCAGGAACTACTGGTTCGAATTGAAAAATTCTTTTTGTATTGAATAGTCCATTTATCGAGGCAGGCTATAGGTTATATAACATTACGCTACGATCAATAGTATTATATATAAGCGGTGTCCAGTACCGCGCGCCCCACGCGCACTCCACCGCCGTATGGGCCACAGCGAAGCGTGGCCGAGTTCAGCTAGTCCATAATAAAACCGATTCCTCTAGCATTATACAAATGCTAAAACTGTGTTATTGAAAATACACAAAAATAGTCTTATTATTCATGTAGAGATTAATATACTGATAAAAACTGCTTGAGTCTAATAACTGTATCGTCAGTCTAATAACTGTATTGTACAGTAATTTTATCAAAATTGGTAACATAAAGGATAGGTAATCTATAAGATTTTCTTATATTTTCTGGTATTTCTGGTAATTTTAGAAACATGTTAAATGATATAGTTGTTCAAACAAAAATTGTAAAAACTGCCTTTGCTCGAAGACAATATATTACCCAAACTTCTTATTTATACAACATATTAAATAAAAAACAAAACTCCTCTGAAACGGCTGTAAAGTACTTTTCACCCCCCTACCCCCACCTCCCATTTTTTAAGCATTTTTGTATGAACAATATCAAAATAGTTTAACCGTCTCGTTGATTGACGTGAGGTGTCGCGTCACTTTGACAAATAGTTTGAAAATAAAATGGACCCGATAGGTGGCGCCCCAAACGGATTACAGAATTATTTTCGAGTTCTGGCTTGGCAACATCTGCTGCATCAGCTAGTGATTTTAATTAAATTGCCTTTTTACATAATTTTAATTTCATAACAATTTTAATATATAAATTATCAATTACTAGCGACCCGCCCCCGGCTTCGCCCGGTGTGCAATTTTTATATACCCTAAAACATTCCCCGTTTATCCCTCTTTCCATTAGCGAAAACCGAATTAAAATCGGTCTACCCGTTCGCGCGTGATGCCGTGACCAGGAGAAATAGGGATTCATTTTTATATATAAGATTAATGATTTCATTTTAGATTCAAATTTTTATGTGGTCGATTAATTTTTTTTTCTTATGTTTCTAATAAAAGAAGCTTTGGTACGTACATATACAACCAAAATTTGTGTCATTGTTTAACCTTAAATTATTATTATAGGTGACTTTGAGAAGCGTCTATAATTCTGTATAAAATTTCTAAAAATGTTTTCTAAAAAAAAAATTATTTTGTCATTATTTTAATTGAACGCCATAATTATTAGTCATCTCTGAGCAAGTTAGCGTGTTTCAGCGCGTCGTATGCAGAGAGATATTTGTGCCTCGATGACAGCAAAAGTGTCTGCCGACCCTGGCGTATCGGTCGCCCCCCCTGCCCCGCTCAGACTCTAGTGGAGGGGGTGCCACTTCCAGCTCCCTTCACCTTCGTGCCGTGCGTCGCCGCCAACAACCAATAACCGCCCGCCCCGAGCCGGCGAAAGGTTTTATATACAACTGGAATTCGCAGTGCCAAATTGGTATAAGTCAAAATATAGGGTAGTCGGGCGGTTCACTCGTTCGTCGTGCAGTAGCCGGCGTGCGTTGGTTCTGTCGTATACACTAAGTGGGTGCAATCACGCGCATGTTTTACGCAATCTTGGATTAAACGCGTCTCGTGCCACCGGGCAAATGCACCGCGATCCTGTGCGTAAATAGATAGCAATAATTTAAAATTCGAACCGTACATTTTATTAAAAACATTTTGTGTTAACATGGGGTGCAGTGCAAGATACTGTTTTCTAGCTCTGGCTTTATGTCTGGTGACTGAACATGCTATCGCCGTCAGAGTCGTGCCCAAGCGGAAGAAAGGTAATTATAAAATGTACCCACAAGTTTCGCAGCGATTCTTACAAAAAAAAATATATTTAAACACCTATGCGTTATGCTCTGAAAGCCACAAATTAACCTTTATATCCATTTTCTTAGCTAACACTTATTTATTGCGATGACCGTTATAATTTAATCATAACATCATCATTCTGTGTTTAACAGTTAAAGGACCCCGATTTTAAAACTCTACACGGTTATTGCAAAAAAATAATTACTTATAATTAAGTAATGATTGATTAAGTTTCATTTAAGTGTAACATTGACAGTATTAGTGGTATCAACTCGTATGCATAATCAAGCTTTTACCGTTGCTCAGATCACGAGTCAGCTGGTTGCTCGTTTTTTAACCCACAAACAGGTTTTATAAGAGTTGTATAAAGACTGCAAGAACGTGTTGTGACTGAATAATACAAATAAAAATATATTATCTGGGCATTTGTAAATTGACATTTTACGAAAATTACAGTTAAAATTTTAAATGAGTCACGAAATGATTTGCCTTTTCGAAATAAAAAAAAATAAGGCTCAGATGTCTTGTAGAATATTGTTTCCGGTATTTTATTGCAATCGCTTATTTTATTGTGATTTTTATGTTTGCAATAAGACCTATTTCGGCCGTAATTGTCTTTTTACGACAATTAAGAAACTTAAAAATTGTACGATTTTGTGGAAAAAATTATATTTACAATTCAAATAATATAAGTTTACAAACATATTATTTGATTTAACCAATTCAGTAACTGAGGCATTCAAAAACAAAACAATTTAATTATTTTTTTTTCACTAAAATTATATTTAATGGCTGCCTTTAACCAATCAAAAAAGCCCCGAGCTTTTTTGATTGAATTTTTTAAATTTTTAAAAGATTTATAATTTATCTTTTTATGATTTTATGATTCTTTTATATACGAGTATATAGTGAAACCGTTATGTATGTGAATACAAATTTAAAAAATTAATATTTAATTTAAGAATATATTTATTTACACAATTCCTGATATATTGTAATGCGCGTCTACGAATGTACGTACAATCTATTGAAACATAATTGCAAACAATCTTGCGGCTTATTTAGAACAAATTATAAAAAATACGAACTCCTGACGTAGGAGTTGAAATTTATTGTTGAAAAGTACTCATACAAGTAAAACATTCGATCAATTTAATTCAGTAATTAAAGTACTACGTTATATTGAAAAAAAATATGAATCAATTAATTGACTACTGTATTATTAATTGAAAGGGTTTCTTCACTGCGAGGCCAGAAATTAAGACATTTCGTAGCTTTTCCTTTTAGAAAAATGCAAAGTAATTATTAAAAAAAATTAAATCCAAAAATTCCAATTTAAATATCAAATTCATTAGGAACTAATTTTCAGAATTTGGAATTTACCTATATCGATAACGGCCACAAATATTTTATAGCTAAAAATAAAATAGAAAATTTTTGGTCTTTTTTTTTAAATTTCCCCTAATAAATTATTATTTTTATTTCATTTCCTTACACTATGTAACAATTTAAAAATTTTAAATTTTAAACACTGAATTAAATTTTTGTAGGTATCTCGGTCGGTATTTTTAAGTAATCAGATTTCTCAGAAACACCTAGAAAAGGTATTTACGAAAATATGTGTATTCAGACTTTAACATTTGAAATTGAATTGTGATTTTCCATAGGGATTAAAAATTTATTAGGCTGTGATAGATATACGACTTCAATGTTGCTGCCAGTTATTTTACAGGTAAATAAATATGACATTAAAATGAATAGAATGCGTTGATTGTTCGACGTAGAAACAGCCGTTTGGATAATGCTTTAACAGGTTGTGTTAGCGATATTTGTACATGGATATGTGTCGCTTAAGGCGCTTCATAATATTCAAATAACATAATGTGTTAACTCTTGCGTGTGGTTTCGCCCGCGCGTACAGTACAGTGCAGTACCTCTACCATGACTTATAATGACCGCACTCGCTAGTTCACATAGATTTATATGGAAAATTGTCAATTTGACATTGACAGTTGACAGTTTTTCATATATATGTTTTACGCTTTCGCTAGCGAGTGTGGTCATTGTAAACTCATGGTAAGTGTACAAGTTTATCTATGTAATAAACTTTTCCAAATGTCAATAAAATACAAAAATACATCCAGATTTAACGGTGAATTTAGTTAGTTTTTGAGATTTCTTGACACATTTATCTTTCATATCTATATCTATATCTATATCTATATCTATATCTATATCTAGGTATATCTATATCTACCTGTCTGTTTCTCCGCTAACTTCTTCTAAGCCATCCTACGGATTTTGATTAGATTTTTCCTAACGAAAAGAGCGATAAAGGAGGTTTATGCATATAATTTGATGAAAAAAATACATCCGTGCGAGGCCGACTACGGGTCGCTTTGTATACAATAAAAGAATAATATATGAAAAGAATAATTAAACTACTCTTTATTTCATATAATTCTTTCGTGTATTTCAGACGGTCTTTAAACTGCCAACTATTATATGTTTTAGATTTTTCTCAGGCACAGTGTTGCCTTAAGAAAAAAAAATTATGAATAAAAATTCAGATTCAGTAACTAATAGATACCGGTCTAATTTATAGAATAAAAAGTGAGATTGAATTTACAGTTAATAAGCAACAATTTGCACCGGCGGCGACCGGTTGTTTCGCGTGAGACAGAAAACCGTATCGTCAACGGTTTTCCAAATAATTAGCTTCAATTGCATCTTTGTGCAGTCTTAAAGTGTTTCTAAATTACATGTGATTGATTTAAAACGCTCTTTCATTATGTAGGTACAGTTCACAAAAAGAAATTAAAGAAATCCTCATTGCAATGTGAGGTTATCTGGGAATTCTTAACTTTTATTTAAAAAATTGTTACCCATTCACGAAAAAACTACTGAGCGGATTTTAATGAAACCTACAACACCATTATAATATATAATAGTTATAGTTTATACATCAGAATGACACGTAGGATATATAAAAATACATGGGCGAATACACAGTAACTAATAAGTTAATAAAACTGTTTTATTTTCAAAAAAAGATATATCAAGAATGCTTACAAAATAAAACAAAATTATATATACCTAAACAAAATCTTATCTTATGTTGACCGTCCGATAAACGCATGTGGTATTAATTACATCTTTCGTAATTCATTATTAGTTTTAACGCCACCAAAACGCAATGTTTGTTCTCAGCGAAAAGGAGCAACCCTCTCGATTTGGCTCCAACTTTCCGAGGTGGATCGGCCAAAAAGCTGGGCATCCTAAATAGGGTGAAGGGGCACAAGGCACAAGTGCGATCTTGCATGGAGTATTGCTGTCACCTTTGGGATGGCTCAGCAAAATACCAACTGAGTGAGCAAAATACCAACGGAGAGTTTGCTCGGAAGCTGCACGAGATCATACCGCCTTTCCTTTTCTTCTATCGGACATGCAGACGTACGGTTAGTTACCATCCTCACCTTGTCGAAATCACTCTAAATCGGACCAAACGCTTTAAAACATCTTTTTTTAATGCGCACTACTAAGAATTGCAACTCCCTGTCGGCGTCTGTATTTCCGAGCTCATATAACCCAAATCTTTACAAGGTTCGAGTGAATAGGCATCTATTGGGCGTCGCCCTCGTCTTTCCTACGCGGATAGATGCTGGCCAAGAGCAAACCCATCTTTAATAAAAATTAAAAACAGTCACTATCAGTAAAAACTTTTAACTAATCAAAAGTCTGTTTTAAGACATTGCCCATTAGTCTATTTTCATTATAAAAATAATGTTGAAAAATAGCATTTCGAATCCTTATCTGAAACATTTATTGCCAACTCTTCCTGTCACAGGTCAGATGAACAAAAAAGGCACACAAAAAGCTATGTTATCGACATTGTACTTTTTGTATTGCACTGAACTCGTTTCTAATTTAAATTAAAACTGTTTAATCATGAGCCGTTTAATTTTAACTGTTTTGTCAAACACGTGTACAGTTACGAAGTACGCGAAAAGGGAAAGTGAGAAGTTATAAATATATTATTACCGCGGCTAAGTTTATTGATAGTTCTAAGGGAGACGATAATAATCTATTTTGTAACACTCATAACACAGAACAGTTATTAGATGACTGGAGTTTTTAAACAATTTTCTAAGCTCGCTTTTTCACATTGACTTCAGCATCATATCAGGTGATACATTAGCACTGGGAACTTTTTATTACTTACTAGCTGACCCGACAGTCGTTGTCCTATTAATTTCTTATGAAAATACTATCCAAATTTCCGACTTTTCCCATGGATTTTCCGATCTTTTCCTGACAGTTACGAACAACAAAATAAAATCACCAAACTCTGTCGTGCTGTACTCGAGTGATGTTCCTTTACACGGGCCACATGTCCTGTAAATGTGGCATTGGGTTTTAATTTTATATAGATTTATAGTTATTACACTAATACTACTTATTTATTCGTTATCTAATTAACTTATTGGAAGGCGCCCGAAAATTTTAATTCTCACATAGCTCTCACACAACGTAATAAGGTTTCAATTTGAATAATTTCTTTTTTGAAAATGTATTGAGATGATTTGTATCCAATATTACCTATCTAGATTTAAAAAAAAAAGATTAAATTTAGTAAATTTGCATAATGAAGTAATTTGCACTAAATCATATTTTCCAACAAGAATCAATTTAAAGCTTAAAATTTTAATTTTAACTAATAAGTAGGTAAAATTTCATTTCAAAACAAAATAATGCTTAAAAACGAATTTAAATTTGTATAAAAACTCATAGCCTTTATTTGTTTGTATGTAGTGAAAACAATAAAATAAATACTTACTTACTAAAAAACTTAGAAGCACTATCATTGCTTATACAAACAAGCAACAGCTATATAGCTATGTGTATTTTAATGACAATTTGTTACTGGATATTTCTAGTAAATGGACTCATTGAGAATTTTAAAAAAAGAATCGATTACTTCTCGAAGCTGGGTAGTTCTATTTTTAAACGAAATTATCTAAATGTAAAACCAGACAGTGTTATATAATAAACCGCTTTATAGAAATTCAGGTACGAGTGAAAACTGAAGAGACGGAAATTGTCGAATCTTAACGACAATTTTATGACACATTAAAAAGACCGTAAATGCGAGATTGAATAACTTCCTTCTAAATATTAAGTACCCAAACCAAACATAGTAACTCAAATTATTTGTATCCTTAAATATTAGTACTAACCAGTTTAATCTTTATTTGATATATAGGTACAAGGGACCCCCTGTCGGCTACTCACGGGTGCAATTTTATTTGCAAATTATACACACATGCAAAGCTTCCTTGTTGACCGTCAGCCTGTAACCATTATTAAAAATCGGCAATTTTACATATAAAAAATACTTTAGTTGCTACAGATTCTTATTTGACAATTTTTCGACAATTTTACACTCGTGATAAGAAAAGATTCGTTACCTTGCTTGCACCAGAGAAATTATCATCATACGAAAATTTTATTTTAAACATCTGTCTACGACTTCATTCATAGATGATTTAATTTGAAAACAGATGAAGGTTTTCCTACCCCGACTATACGTAAATTTAAGTAGTGATAGCCACGTGGGTCGAAGTCTGAACCCACACATTAAATCAAGCTATTATTGTTCTAACGACAAAGGATAACTTAATAAGAAATCCATCGTGTCCTAAAAGAGTTTCGAAGATTTCTGAGGCCATGTATGTACACAGTAGAGTAAAACCGTAATATATTTACCCCCAGTAGTGGGACGCTATATATAAGTAGTGTTACATAAATACTGTTACATTTTTTTTTATGTTAAGGTCGACAGACAGGCTGACGGTCCGCTTGATGGTAGATGGCTACCGTCGCCTATAACACAAGCAACGCCACAGCTGCTGCAAGTGTGCTGCCGACTACAGTAGGATTGGATAAAGGGTTAGGAGGGGATAAGGAAATGGGCTCTGGCATCCCTTACTCACTCACCGAAACACAACAGCACGTATATGCTATTATTTCACGGTGGTATTCTGTAAGGTGGTGGTTACTGCCGCCAGGCGGGCTGCCCAAATAACTGCGAAACGCAGTGTGCTCTACCATTACTTTTCAAATCCAGACCAGAGTCAATGTTGAAAATTACATTAAAATTTCCAAACTTGACCCCGCCGGGAATCGAACCCGGGGCCCCTGAAACGTTAGGCTAGCACCTTTGCCACTCATCCATCATCCATCATGATTTTTTTTTCTTTTTTCAACTAGGATAGGAAATAGGATTGCAGTGATTCAAGACACATCAAAAGCTTGGTATCAAGATATACCAACACTTCCTCTGTCGATGACCATAAAAGATCGGGACGGCCGCATGCTGTTAAAACTACAAAGGCTGTTAATGCTGTTAAAACCAGAATTCGCCGAAACCCCATTCGGAAACAAAAATATTATCGCGAAAAATAAAGATTCCCGCTAGGACTCAGTTGCATATATTAAAAGAAGACCTAAAGCTCGACACGCCGACATTGAAATCTCTGGAGCAGCAGGGGATAAATATCCCATGGAAACCGTGCGTAAATCCATAGATTCGTGACCAAACAGATTAAAGGCCGCATCAAAGCTAAAGTTGGCCATTTTGAATAGAATTATTTTTTATTTTTTTACTGAGACTTCGAATAAATATGTACATATTTTATTAAGAATACCTTACTTCATAAAAGAATTAATCCATTTTCATTTGTAACAGATGTTATGGCTGGACTAGGTATAATAATGTAGATATAATAAACTGACGCAGATACAGTAGTAAGTCTGCGTCAGTTTAGTATTAATTAAGTTTAGTAATAGTAGTAATTAATGTAACAGTATATAAGTTTGCGATATTACCATCTCAAAACTTCTTTTCAGATTAATATTTTCATATAAATTTTTAATGTAAATAACAGTAAATATAACCGGTAAATAATAGTAAATATAATTTTGTAACAGTAAATATAACCGGTGAATTTCAAACGTATTGTAGTAGTCACAATTAACATACACATACATATTATACGTTCTTGCATTGCAATCGAGAGTCGTAATCGTATTCGTATTCGTCACAAAGACTCATTGACACTTTAAAGGTGCGAAGAATTCGTTATTCATTTTGTGCAATGCAACGTTCAACATCTTCACGTCATTGTAAAACAGTTGTTAGGGAAATTTGTAACGAGTTTATGAATGAGTTTATTTAAGATATTTATAGATTGTGACATTTTATCGTGTTACCGACCAAATAGAACCAGCGTTCATGTGTGAAATCTAAAGAAAAATAAACTTCGGTTATTTAGAATACCTTTGAGCACGCGTTTTCTATTTTACACTTTCGCCCATAACTTTTGTAACTTAAAAAAAATAGCCTATCTGTTATTCTATTGTATAAATGTCGCCTGTCGCCTATAATACAAACAATGCCACAGGAATAGCGATAGTGAAATGGGCTCTGGCATCCCTTACTCACTCACCGAAACGCAACAGCACAAGTGCTGTTATTTCACGGTGGTCTTCTGTAAGGGGGTGGTTACTGCCGCCAGACGGGCGGCACTAAAACCAACCAACAGATATTGTGGTTTTCACTAATGAAAAAAACGTTAAACTAAGAAGATTTGTGTATATATTTTGCAGAAAAAATGCACCTGTGAGAATCTTAAGTAGGTTTATACTTTATACCTTCTTTTATAATTTAGAATTCAATTTTTATATTAAAAAAGTATATGTTAGGTATACCGTGACTTACCTCAATTCACAATTGACTGGGTTTATTATACGTATAACAGGTACTAGTCGTGTCCACTGTAACATTACAATACGCATTCTGCCTGTCAATGCACTTGCATGACAAAAAAGCGTAACCGTCTACTTAATTTGGTGACATTGAATACAATAAAAAAGTTCGACCACATTTTGTATTTGGGCTGCCTTCTCCATTTATCAAAACCTCCGTTACTTCACCGTCGATGTGTTCACCCAATTTTATGTATTAATTCAAATTGCTTTATTGCGGTCACAAAATTACTATTAGCGAAAGGTTTGTTTGCACACAGTGTTAGCCGCAAGGCTTTTTGGCCACTAAGTATTTTTTTGAGCAGCTAAATTAGGCATGACTTAGTCTCACTGTGAAATTGTAGCCTAATGTTTTCTGTTGCATATATAGTTGCAAAAATGCTGTAACTAATTATTTAAATTTGAAAATCTTTACTATTTCATTACAGCATACTGTATATGAAGTTATTACAACGAAGCTTCGTTATATTAAAATACTAGCAGCTCGCCGCCCGGTTTTGCACGGATGCAATTCTTTCTATAAATCGTATATGCAAACCTCCCTCGATTATCGTTCTTTCTAATAGTTAACGCCATATACAAATCCGATGGGTGGTTCAGAATAAGTTAGCGGAGAAACAAACGAAGGCAGACAGTGATTTTATCTTTTATACATATAATAAAATCGTAAACGAGCCGTGTCTGTACATTAAATATTTTTCAAAAAAAAAAATGTTCACTTTGTACCTATTTATGTTACCGAGGTCAAAAAAAATAGTATTTAGAATTTTTGTCTGTTACATACATAATAATAGGTTGGGGGAAAAGTTTCTTCGAATTTTATATGAAAACTCAAGACATTTTATTTTTTCAAAGTTCTGTACATTAAATATTTTTTCAAAAAAAAAAAAAACAATTTATAGGTACACATTGTACTTATATTACCGCGGTCAAAAAATAGTTTTTAGATTTTTTTGTCCTATTGTCTGTGCGTTTGTACACGCTAATCTAAAAAACGGTTTAACGGTTTAACCAATTTAAATGCGGTTTTAACTGATGTATTGTAGCAAGCTTAGTGTTTATTTCATTCCAATTGGTTTACAAACAAAAAAGTTAGGCGCTATGCCGCAACGAAGTTGCGGGCTCAGCTACTTTTATAATATGTATAGATTCATATAAATTTAAAAAAAAATGGTATAAGATTTATTATTTATAGAAGCTATTGAACTTTTGTAAAAATCATAAACTCTCGGCGCCATTAAAAAAAAATATCCAAATTTTAAATTCGAAACTAAGAAAAAGTTTAATAGGAAATGCTTTTAACAATTCATTTATCCGTTGACAATCAGGAAGACTGCTTATAATTTGACGAGCACATAGGACGAGTGGTAAGGTCCTTAGAGCTCTGTCTCAGGAGTCTCGCGTTCGATTCCCGACAGTGTTATCTTTAGAAATTTACTTTTGGCTCTGATCTGGGTCGGGTAAATAAAAGCAGGGCACACTGCATGTCACAGTCATTTGGGCAGCCCGTATGGCGGCAGTAACCACCCCCTTACAGAAGACCACTGTGAAATAACAGCATGTATTGTGTTTCGATTAATGAGTAAGGGATGCAAGAGCCCACTACCCTATCTCCTTTCTAATCCTGTTCTACTCTGGTCGGCAGTACCCTTGCAGTACCTGTTGCCTACCATCCAAGTGGACCGTCAGCTTATCTGACGACCTTTATATAAAAAATGGAGTATTACCTACAGACCCACATGATAAAATGGCCACACTATTATAAAAGTTTGATAGACAGCACAAGATTAAACATTAGTAGTTTTTAGTACTTTTATTACATATGTAAATTAATAATAAAAAATCACTATGGCTTCTAACAGAGAGTGGTTACTACCACCAGAAGAATGACCTGCCACTTAAAAAGTTATTAAATATAACGGATATATTTTTATTTCTTGTCACATTAAACTGTCATTTATGATGTCATAAAATATTAAAAAAAACACGACTGCTCTTTAATAACCTGGTTACTTAGAGAAAAAGCTCACATCTGATGGTATATACTGCAATTTCCATAACGGTTTTCGGTTGAGGGCTCATGATTTCATTAATATCATCGTGATGAAGCTATTATATATGAATATGATTTCATTAAATTCATGTGAAGTGCATGACATTCAATAATTTTTAGAGCATGTCATTTCTGTGTATTAAAAACTGCCGGTTTTTTTTTTAGAAAACTTCAATGATTCATTTTTTTAGATAAATTGTTTCTAAGTTTGTATTAAAATTTAAGATAGCACTACGCCATCTATATCTATACATATTATAAAATGAAGTTGCTGTCTACCTCTGTTTGTTTTACCGCTAACTTCTTCTAAACCACCAAACTGATTATGATGCGGTTCTCACTAATGCAAAAAGCGGTAAACAAGGCAGGTTTGTGTATATAATTTGTAGAAAAAAAAAACGGGACAAGTGCGAGTTGAACTCGCGTGAAGAGGGTTCCGTATGATGTTACCTATCCGCACAATATTGAGTGATTTACCATGTTATTTTAGTGTCATGGACTTCTTATAGGTTTTCCTATAATCTGTAAGTAGAAAACTAATTTCTGTATATATGTATATTTTTTTCAAAATTTTTGTTTCAGTAGTTTCGGAGATAGGGGGGGGGGGGGGAATGGTCGGACAGACGGACACACGAGTGATCCTATAAAAATTACATCAGTGCGAAGCCGGGGCGGATCAATGTTTTCAAAGAAATCAAAACTGTAATTTGACGAACCCGTTGGGTGAGTGGTTAGGGTGCTTGCCTTAACGCTCTACTCTAGGGTTCCCAGGTTCGATTCCCGGAAGGATCAACTTTGAAAAATGAACTTATCAAATTTGACTCTAGTCTGGACTGGAAATTAGTGGCAGAGCACACTGCGTTTCGCAGTCATGGCAACCCGTCTGGCGACAGTAACACGTGTGCTGATGTGTTTCGGTGGGTGAGTAAGAGTTCCTTTTCCCCTCCTAATCCCTTATCCTTAATCCTACTGTAGTCAGCGCACTTGCAGCAGCTATGCCGTTGCAACAGCTGTCTGAGGACCGTCAGCCTGTCTGACGATCTTAACATAAAAAAAAATTAAAAAGTTTAATTAAATTATTTATACAAAGCACTCTCACACCAAATCTTTGTTATCCAAGCTATTAAAAAAGACTATTGCGTCGCAATAAAGGCACGATTGAAGCCACATTAACAATAGTAAGTGTTAACGCCGACATAATGTAATAAATCTGATATAACTGTATACGCCCACGCTATATTGTTAAATCTTATATAAATACTACGAATCGCTTCGGTAACAATTAGCCCATTAAGAATTAAGTAATTAATTGTGCTTAGTTACGTACTGGCTATCCGGTCGACGATGGAAGTATCGTTCCCAAGTTAGGTAGCGTTAACTTAGTGATAGAACTATATAAAAAATTCTGCAATCTGGAGGCACTGACGACACCCACAGAAGACATCCGCGAAAAACAGCACTCGTGCTTGTTTCACAGCATGTGTGAGTATGTGCTGCAAAATTCTTAATTTTATATTTTCCTTTATCCCTTATAAACTATAAACACAAGGCGTTTATAGGCGACGGTAGCCATATACTACCAAATGAGTCATAAACCTGTCTGCCAATCTTTATTGCGAAAAAACCAATACACTTGTCAGATTTTTGCCTTTTCATGGAGAAAGTTTTTTTTTTGCATCAAGCCAAGCCGAATCAGTAACATGTAAAATTTACAAATAGACACATATGCGCTTAAAATGCAAACTAGCCTAAAATCTCAATATAACGTACAATAATTTACCAGCACGCGTTTCTAATGATGTCGCCAGCTAATCTTTTAAAAATTCACTTTCTATAGATTAGATACGAAATTCTAATCACATGATCCGTTTTCGCTAATTTCACCAAATCTCTGCAAACGGCGATGTGAGTTGCATATTTTTTTACAAATATTCTAATTTTTATTCGTACTCTGTTTTTCGAAAAAACAACCTTGTTTTTTTTTGTTTAAATGCACACATTGTGCTTAAATTAGTAAATTGTTTAAATGGACATTAGATTCGTTATTATCATTAAAATAAAAATAAAAACAGTAAATATCATAAAAAACTTAAAACTGGAATTAAGCAGGTAGCGGAGCAAGGCCCAAGCTACCGGTGGTTAGGGCTGCAGAGTGAGGAACCTCATTATTATTATTATTAAACTCTTTATTTGTACTATAAAGATATAAAAAAAGAATAAAAAATAGAAAGAAACAACAAACAATAATTCAAACCTAGCTTCAGGTTAATTTTATTTTACGTCGAATACACGAGAGTTAAGTAAGTCAATTGAAGCCATGGAATCACCCTGAAATGGTATTTTTGACACCTTAAACATAAAAGATCGACTTTTCATTACTATATTAATAATTTGTGTTATGTGACATGACTTATACCTACTTTTCGGAAAAAATTGATATTTAAAAAAGGTATATTTTCTTAGATTTTTAAGAAAATATACCTTATATTTAATAAGTTACATATAAGAAAATAAAACTTATTATAGTTATAATGTATAATTAGGAAGTATAATTTATAATAACTATGCGGTAAAACGGAAGGACGATATTACGACATAGTTATATAATATAAAAAAACTAACCCAAAAGCTTGCAACATTGCATTTTTATTTTTATTTTTTATTGTGTAACAAAATATTGGTGTTATTTATTATTTAAAAATAAATGCTTTTTATCGCATTATCTTTCTCCATTGCAGTATTAGTTATAATCTTTCAAAGTTGTGTCATTTTTGTACATCTATCTGACTACAATACAAAGTTTATTGTGGTCGAAAGAGCGAGTCTTCTTGTACATTTAAAGGTACAATTTAAAGGGTAATAATGACGTAGATAGATGCATATTTATTTGCACATATTGCTTTACACGTCATTATACATAGAACAATCAGTTTATAAACTAACAATTAAAGAACAAAGCAATATAAAAGTTACTTATAAAATTATAATACAAAATCAAGTTCAAAAGAGTCAATTAGGAACATTTACGCGTCTCCGTCTCCAATGTCCTTTTTGTTGTCTAACAAAATACATAATCCAAACACTTCAAGTGAATAAACACTTGAGTAAATTGTCAACGCAAACATTATTTATAATCTTATTTATAAATAATATTGAATAGTGTAGGGTCAATAAACATATTATCATTGCTTTGTATGTGTAAGTCATTGGATTATCATTGGAATTTATAAAATAGAGCTAGCTGTTGCAGGCAACTTCGTCCGCGTCTCTTTATAAAATATTGCTCGTTGATAATGTAGCTTTCTATGGGTAAAAGAATTTTTAAAATCGGTCCAGTAGTTTTTGAGTTTACATACAAATGTAACTATGTTTTACAAACATAGTTACATTTGTATGGAGGAGGCGTTAAGGGGGGTGAGGGAGATGTGAGGAAGCTTGAGTATATATTACACGCTGATAATGTAATTTTCTATACGTGAAAGAATTTTTAAAGTTGGGCCACTAGTTTTTGAGTTTATTCATACAAATATACATACATACATCAATACAAATCTTTTCTATTTATAACATTAGCGTAGACTAGCTGAACCCGGCCACGCTTCGCTGCGGCGTGCGCATGGTGAGCACGCGGTACTGAATACTCCTTATATCTTCAGCTATCTGCTAGTGAAAGTCCCGTCAAAATCGGTCCAGCCATGGAAATTATCCGGAATATATATATACTTTGATTTACATTCAGTGAGAAGCAATGATTTTGACATTAAAAACAGACACTTCATATTTATTTATTAGTATAATACATTAGGTTTTAGTTGGGTTTTAGAATAAAATATAAAAATCTCAGTGCAATTTTATCTAAGTTTCGGTACATGAGTAAGGGATGCCAGAGCCAATTACTTGTCCCTTAAACTTCATTCTGCCAGGGTGGGTAGCGCACCTGGAGTTACTTGGGTTTGTAGGGAAAGGTACAATCAAGGTACAAAATCTGTCTCTGCAGCACTTTGTCATAAAGTAATAAATAGAAACAACATTTCCTTAAGTTATAACAGTTTTCCAGTAGATTTTGTAAACTTCACAACCTATCATAATGCGAACATCTAGAAAGTTTTAACTAGTCGTGTTTTTATAGGTAGGTAATATAAATTATCTTATCTTAAGAGGCTTTAAGAGGCTTTTTCCATTATAAACACATACGAGGAAATAAATATTTGAATTGCATTGTCAGTGCAATGTACTTATAATTGTTTATTAAATAAATAAATAGAATTTAACATTGTCTGTTTAGCTGACGCAAATCTGCTTGCAAACATTCTAATGCTTCATTTTATTATAATTGATAATATGTATTTTCTCATTAATATTATAAATAGGTCATGTTAACATTAATACCCTATAATGTGTATTTTTGAAGCTATAATCAAATAGGAAAAATAGTTGTTTTGTTTAATCGGGTTATACGTCAACTCGCGGGCAATTAATTTGCGGATCTACGCGACTAGACGTAATTGTATTTTACCAATTTTTTGGTTAAATTTAATGCCCCTGTATTAACAGTTTTATATATACCGACTGTCTTATTTTATATAGACCGAATTTTGGTGGTAGGTTGTTATTGGCTTTGGTTACTCTGTTCTAGGGTTGCCGGATTCGATTCTCGGCAGGGTCAACTTTGGAAATGAACTTTTCAAAGTTGGTCTGGATCTGGAAAGTAGTGGCAGGGCACATTGCGTTTCGCAGTCATTTGGGCAGCCCGTCTGGTTACAGGTAGCCATCCCTTTATAGAAGGGATTTGACGAGCCCGTTAGGGGAGTAGTTAGGGTGCTTGCCTTAATGCTCTGTTCTAGGGTTCCCGGATTCGATTCACGGCAGGGTCGATTTTGAAAAATGAACTTTTCATAATTTTCATTTGGCTCTGGTCTGGATCTGGAAAATAGTGGCAGGTGTGTTCGCTGTGTTTCGCCGTCATTTGAGCAGTCCGTCTGTTACAGAAGACTACCATGAATTAACAGCACGTGTGCTGTTGTGTTTCGGTGAGTGAGTAAGAGATGCCAGGGCCCATTTTCCTATCCAATCCCTTATCCTTAATCCTAGTGTAATCGGCAGCGCATTCGCAGCAGCTATATAGTGTTATATAGTGTTATATAGTGTTATATAGTGTTATATAGCTATATAGTGTTATAGGCGACGGTAGCCACCCACCATCAAGTAGACCGTCAGCCTGTCTACCGACCTCAACATAAAATAAAAACAAATAACATCGGTTAATGTACAAGATGGGGATAGGCCCTGACTTCCCACTGACAACTCACCACTGAAACACAACAACAAATTATGATGAGTTATTTATTTAATGATATCAATCTGTTATTTATACTGGTGAATGGAAATTGCTCTGGTATCACT
The DNA here is from genome assembly GCA_910589475.2 of Bembecia ichneumoniformis. Classification (NCBI taxonomy): domain Eukaryota; kingdom Metazoa; phylum Arthropoda; class Insecta; order Lepidoptera; family Sesiidae; genus Bembecia; species Bembecia ichneumoniformis. The sequence goes on along the minus strand of OU342524.1, from coordinate 15,436,995 downwards.
GTTTTCCATTCCGTACATTTCCAATCCTTGTAATAACATATTGTATTCAGTGTGGGTATAATATCTGTATGAAACGGGAATAAAACGGGAATAAAAGATTCAAAAAGCAAAATTAAAGCTCAAAGTACCTTCAAAAACTCTACAATGATATAATTATTTTCTGGAATGTATTTAGTTTTCAATACAACTTGTCTTTGTTTTTTCTATTTACCTTTGTTATTTTCTAAAAATTATAAAAAAACTAATTTTAAATCTCAACTGCTTTATAAATGAGTTTTATACGTCTACTATTAGAATACCATTGAATTGAACAATAGTCTTGTTTTGCGGCCAGAAACTGGGTCTTATTGTGACCTGTACTTACACACGAGTGTCCCTAGCAAACCGGCTTTTATGCAATAGTAAGCTCAGCAAAGTAATCATGATAATAATGCCACAGAATCGTTGAAACAAACAGTAAGGGCGTTTATTTGTATCATAATTATTATTGTGCATACATATCCGTAAGGTCGAAAATTGTTTACTATTGCAAAATAACTTTACAACGATTTTCAAACTAATCTCCATAGAGATGTTTTTTCCATTATGAAATTAACAGCTTCGCGACTGTTTATATTTTGTTTCTCTTTTGGTATTGCTGATATTTCTGTTACTTTTCCGGTAGAAACGCTTTTCTTATATATTCATTAAAAACTAGCTGAGCCTGCATCTTTTTACGCGTGGTATTCAGTATAGTGCGTAACTTTTTTGTTTGTAAACCGATTGGAATGAAACAAACACTGAAAGTTACGGGAAGCTTGCTCGGGAAAACCGAATTCAAATCGGTTAAGCCGTTTCTGAGGTTAGAGTGCACAAACGCACAGACAAAGAGAAAACTAAAATATTTTTTGACCTCGATAGGTACTTCGTGTAAAGATCATGTATTGTATATCATATATTGTATATATCAAACTTATTTGGTCATTGCAGGAAGCTTACAAATTGATTAAATGTCCTCAAATCATCCGAAAAATTTAAAATTTAAAATTTTCCAAAATTTTAAAGTAGGTTTATAGAACGCCCGTATAAAAGAATCGAATTCAATGGAGCGTGTTATCAAAATCACTAAAAATTTCCATAGGTATCTACATCGATTTTAATGGCTACATTTGAAAGGATTTCACTACTTTTCCACTCAAAAAAAGTACATTTTCTTGAATTTCCCATTTTTAACTAAATCAGACTCATATTAAATTTTTAGTTTTTTATATTAAAATTTAAAACTTTTCAAATATGTAATAACTAAATCAACTCTCGGAGCGTCCGTGGCGCAGTGGGAAAGACGCGGCCTATCATGTCGAGAGGTCCGTGTTCGATCCCCGGTCATGTTATGTACCAATGGGTTTTTTCTTACCCAAGTCCATTTTACTGATTGCTCTCAAACTGTGAAGGAAAACATCTTACATATGCCGTAGAAAGACGCACGTGTAGTCCACCAATCCGCACTGGGCCAGCGTGGTGGACAAATATAGCCCATACGCCCTTGTTGAGAAGGTAGACCTGTGACCAATGCAGGGGTTGGGAAAATATAATAGATTATTGATAAAATCAACTCTCTGTAACGAAAACTCGTAAAACAGATACTTAAGAATAATTTTATTAATAACTAGCTGAACCCGGCCACGATTCGCCTGCGTGTGCTTTATTTTTATTTTTTCTAAAACAAAACTAGCCTCAGTTACTCTAGGCCATTTTCCTATCCAATCCCTTAATACAGCACTATTTCAAAAATCAAACCTAAGTAAGAAGTTTAAAATTTTACTACTTAAAAAAAAAACCTAAAAATAATTTGAAAATTACATGCAATGCAACACAGACTTTTATAACTTTCGCCAAAACGTTATAGACATGTCATTTTGACAGTTGATTGAAGTGATTCAATCAGTAGTTCACTCAGTCAAAATTATAATCTTTCAGTCTACATAATGGCCCATATAGTAAAAATAAAACAATCAAAGCTTCAAAGACCATTACAATCAGTGAAGGATCTAATACGAATTGAAACGTTTCTAATAAGAAGATTTAAAAATCAGTTTAAGTATTCAAAAAACCTCATTCGGCAATTGCGTAACATAACGAGAGTTATGCAGGAACTAGTTTCGGACGTATATACAATCAACTAATTAACATATCTCAGATGGACCGCCGTTTGTGAAGCAAAATGTGACATTACATAATCAATTTCAACTTTCGCGTTACGCATTAGTGGCCAGTACGAACTTGACTTTGGTAAAAAATTAATTACCTACACATTTTTTAATTATTATAATGTTGTATTAAACCGAATCTGCTTATTTTATTTGACGTTTCTTTTCATAAAAGATTAAGGAATACTTATGATAAAATAGCGAATTCAGTTACTCAGTTACGCTGTCATATAATATTGAAAAAAAAAAAAAAAATTTGACGAGCCCGTTCGATGAGTGGCTAGGGTGCTTGCCTTAACGCTCTGTTCTAGGGTTCCCGGGTTCGTATCCCGGCAGGGTAAATTTGGGTCTGGTCTGGATTTGGAAAGTAGTGGCAGGGGCACACTGCGTTTTCACAGTCATTTGGGCAGCTCGTCTGATTGCCGTCAGACGAACACCGTGAATTTATTTTATATATGACTTTATTTTATAACTAGCTGAGACGAGCCCGTTGGATGAGTGGTTAGGGTGATTGCCTTAACGCCTGTTCTAGGGTTCCCGGGTTCGATTCCCAGAAGGGTCAACTTTGAAAAATCAACTTTTCAAATTTGGCTCTAGTCTGGATTTAGGAAAGTAGTGGCAGGGCACACTGCGTTTCGCAGTCATTTGGGCAGCCCTCTGGCGGCAGTACAGAATATTCCTTCATTCCCGATCCCCCTCCTAATCTCTTATCCTTAATCCTGCGTTGGCGTTCCTTGTGTTATAGGCGACGGTAGCCAACTACCATCAAGTAGACCATCAGCCTGTGTGCCGGTCTTAACATTTAAAAAAATGTAATATATATAACATATCCATAAAAAATATAGATGATGCAAAAGTGATTACTCATGACAAATAGTAAATAGATAAATAATGTAATATCCGGCTAGCGGCCACGCGTCTGTCAAAGTTATCACGGCGTTGTCGCCATCAATGTTACCAGTTTACGTACGATGTATAATTTAAAACTTTCACTAAAGAGACGACGACTCGTTGCCGTTGGTCAGATTTCCCTTTCCTATACACTTGACGCTTCATTGAGCTTAAAGACAGAGGGTGATGTAACAGACAACGATCTGAACGCATTTTTTCTCTAAATAGAACAATTAGAGGAAACTCCTATTGAAAACTCTGTTCTATTATTTCTTTTGGTACGTTCATTGCAAAGTCTTTGGTATTGCTACATTTTAGCAGAGCATTGGCACATTCAGGATTCAGTATAGATAATTTAGAAAATGTATATAGAAAAAGTTTGTTTGTTTGTATGGGGAGGTAATCTTCGAAACTACTCATCCGATTTTTTTTTATGTTAAGATCGGCAGACAGGCTAACGGTCCACTTGATCGTAGATAGCTACCGTCGCCTATAACACAAACAACGCTACAGCTGCTGCATGCGCTCTGCCGACCTAAAACAGAGCATTAAGAGGGCACTTTCCAACTCGAACAGCTTACTTATTCCATACTACGTAATTCCATGATTACTCATTAATTATAGGTCGTAGCAATATATAAAAAAACATGACATTTCTACGACATAATATAAAGGTTTGCATCGCAACAAAAAACTGAAATTAATTTTATATCTAGTATAATTATTTTTTTAAATGTGCAGAATTTGTGACATTTTCGCAGGTTGAATTCTTGTAATTACTGACTAAAATCTAAAAATGTTTTTTGATGGAAACATAATGTAAATTTGAAATTGGGATGTCTATAGCTAGCATCTATAAAGGTTTTTCTAAATTATTGGAATTGCTGGCGTATGTTTTATTATTTTCGCGAGTTGAATAAGTGGCGCGAATGTGTTGCGTCGCATTCTGTCTTCGGTTATTCGCATTATAGTAAGTTGAGACAACAAATTCTCCCAAATACCTATTACTGAGTTTCCACGCCCGTACAGCGCCACCTTAAGGCACCCACCCTGACCACTCATCCAACGGGCTCGTCAAAAAAAAATTTTTTTTTTTAATCTTTGTAGTTATATTAATATATTATTATCATAATAAGTTTGTATCATTCGTAATTCGATTAAAATATACATGTACATTTTCAGTCAAGAATATAATTGTATGTGAACTGAATGAATAATTTATTTTAATTAGTAAGTTAAGTAGTAAAAGTAATTACGATTCTGTTTAAAATTTAGGTCATAAGAGAGTGCAAAGTAAGGATTAAGATTACATTTACGCACAAAGCAATAACGTAACAACAAAAATTAAACCACACGCAACACCACCTGTAATACTTGCATCACACTCAAATAAAATGTCTGTTGCAACAATTCCAAATTTGAAATGGCTCCATCATTCGAAATTTTAGAAAGTAACAATTTCTAGAATCGAAACCAATTGATTCCGTCATAACAAATAATAATATAATCGATTTATTTGCTGTGGTTTTTTTTCTGGCGAATGCATCAACGCGGCCTAGGTCAAGAGCGGATTGCTTGACCGTGGCATCGAATTCACGTTTTCTCTATCTTCGCATTCAAATCGAATTATTTTAAGTATAAAATTTTGTAGAACAAAATAATTTTAATTTAAAATTTAATTTATTTAGATTGTCCCCTTATTTGATCTTCAAATATAGGTGTTAGAAATGCCTCTCAATTTTCAACTCGTGATTAATTTAACTCAGAATTTCGTCTTGTAAATAATAACTTTATAATTTTACTTCGCGACAAAATTAACGGTTAAAAAACATTAAAAATTCAAAAAGCACACATTATTAAAAAATAAAAATAAAACAATTTCTATGTTTTTTTTAAACATGTCAAATGTGAAATCTAGCTACCGTCAATAGCACTTCAATGATAAATAGCTACTAGCTATTACTAACTATTACTAATACTCACCCAGCAGACGTTGTCCTGCCCGAACCAGAAAATAATTCTGTAACCCGATGGTGGCGCCACCTATGGGGTCCAATTTTATTTTCAACCAAATGTCAAAGTGATTAAATTAACGACGGTTAAATTAATTCGAGATTGTTCATACAAAAATACTAAAATTGCGATTTAAAAATGGGGGTGGGGGTAGGAGGGTGAAAAATACTTTACGCCCTATTCTCATACCTACCAAATATATTAAAAAAATTCATAAAAATCGGTCCAACCGTTTCGGAGGAGTTTTGTTACAAACACTGACATATCTAATATATAAAGTTCTCGTGACACGAGAATTTTATATATTAGATATTATACTCTTCAATTTGGATATTCAAAAGATTTTTCTGTAAATGGACAATAATTTTACATTTAACTGATCAAAAACATTTGCAATATGACACTAACATTAAATTAAACATTAAGAACGAATAACTTAGCAATAACTAGCACAATTGTATTTAAACGTTCACGAAGACAGATAGATCATTTTGTAGGCCGCACAAAATAAAGCAAAACATAAAAGACGATAATTCAATTCAAGAATGTGATTTGGTATTTATTACGCGATTTACTTGCACAAATGTATCTCGAACAGCTGGTAAACGAGAGCGGTTCCCATAACAACAAAGTCGGTAAATTTGCACAAAATGTACTGAAGCAATGCACTGATCGCCTTTACTACATATGTATCTCAACGACATCCACTTTAGCCGAGTAATGGATGCCGAAGTTAACTAAAGATCGTATCTAACCACAAGCTACTTGAATATGAAATAGGATTTTATGTGTAACAAACACTTGAGACAATTCGTTGGTAATTTTGCATATCCCCTACCAAGTGAACCACTTCGTTTCTTCGCTTTCACTGTTCAATCTTTTATGTAACGACTTCACACTTGTGGCAATTATTGTATTTGTTTTGGTAAAATTATTTGAAAGAATCGATCAAACGAGAATTCGTGGTAAGAACACTGCAATCTTAGACTCGAATACAGATCGATGTTCAACTGTGAGTCTTTTTTGATTTCACGTGTCTATCAAATTAGAAATTATGTTCAGTCGCAGTAACAGTAAATAAAAAGATCGCGAAGAATCTTCCGTTTATAAATGGACTGGAATTCTTTGAAGACATTCGTACTCCTGTCAATCAGCTGTGGAGTAGAGTAGTTGAGAGTCTACATCTGAAAGGTGACTTGTTATCAGCAGTTAAACTTAATATGATATATATGTATACAAAATTATACAAATGTATATATTTGTATAATTTGGTATATATTGGTATACATAATATATACAAATGATATATATACCAAATTATACAAAATTCTCAATAACTAAATTGAAATCATTCATTCAAAAAATTTGTGCTATAGACAAAAAATATTATTTCGTGATTTTTGATAGTAGAATATTTATTTGAAAAAAATTCATGCCGGTTTCATCCCCGTAAATACAGTAATTCAAATCAGTGGTTGATGAATTTATTTTAATGTGTTGATCCATAAATACTTATAGAAGTGTGATAGATTATAAATAAATAAGTAAAGTAAGTATAATAAGTCTTATAGAAGACCACCTTGAAATAACAGCACGTGTGCTGTTGTGTTTCGGTGAGTGAATAAGGGATGCCAGAGCCCATTTCCCTATCCCCTCCTAATCCCTTATCCTTAATCCTACTGATGTAGTCGGCAGTGCACTTGCAGCAGCTTTGGCGTTGCTTGTGTTATAGGCGACGTCAGTCTGTCTGCTGGTCTTAATATAAAACAAGTAAAAATTGAAAAAAAGTAAACTTGTATAACTTACTTCCTTTGCGTCCCTAACATTATCTAAATCTGATATAATAATGAGTGATTCAAGCTTAATTTTAGCACGAATGGAATGGGGTCTTGCAATTATGAGCTACACGAAGGTTGTAGCAACCGATTTTGGTGTCCAGAGAAACTGTAACAACTTAATCGGCTAATTGGTCCATGTGACATTGTATGCATAAAAACCAAAGGCCACCGCATAATTCGAAAGATAATTAACAAATCCCTCTCACTGTACTCCATTCACTTTACCAAATTTACTCTCCCAATAATTAGAAGGACGTTGTTATAACAGTAAAAGCTAATTGAGTCGTCCAGTAGCTTTATTCCGTATAAGGCAATGGCAGTTTTCTATCCGCCGATATGTTCCAGAATGGCTTCATAATTTCAACTCGCATGCTCTTAATCATAATTCAAATACACTCGTTTCTTGTATTTCATTAGAGCAGAAAACGTTGCTTGAATTTGAAATTAAAACTTCCAATTTGGAATCTAGTAGAGATACATATCGTATTTTTAACTATTTATGAATAAACATACCTTATCAAAGCACTTTATCAAATACGCCTTATCAAAGGTTCAATTGACTGAAGGAATATTCATATGAGCGCCATAAAAATATTTTTTACGACTTTAAGGATGAATCCATCCATGTGCTCTATTGATATTGAAAACTCAGATAATCAAAATTAATGCAATATCCTTTGCATAGTTTAGATAACTAAGCAGACTTCAGGAACATCAGGGAGTGGACCGGGATAGCTAACATAGTAAAGGACTGTTCCGATAAACAAAAGACAAGGAGGACTGTTTCAGGCTGATCGCCAAACTTCACTAGTTGGAGAGTCATCGCAAGAAGAAGAAGTAGAAGCAGACTTTGTATTATAAATCAGTTGAGGTATAGCTTGAAGAATTTAGATGTTAACTAAGATATTGGAATAAAAGAATGTGTTGAAATTCATTCTTTTTATTATAATAAAAAACGGGACAAGTGCGAGTTGAACTCGCGTGAAGAGGGTTCCGTACGATGTTACCTATCCGCACAATATTAAGTGATTTACCATGTTATTTTAATATCATGGACTTCTTATAGGTTTTCCTATAATTTATAAGTAGAAAACTAATTTCTGTAATTTTTTCAAAATTTTAGGTTCGGTAGTTTCAAAGATAGGGGGGGGGGGGGGGAATGGTCGGACAGACGGACACACGAGTGATCCTATAAGGGTTCCGTTTTTTTTTTATTAAGACGTACGGAACCCTAAAAAGAAAGGGAATCAGTTTACCAGATAAATAATAGGTACTCTTTATCAAGGTGGTTGGCCATCTGATGCTCCATTTGACGGTAGATTGTCATCATTAATATAGCAACAAAAAGAAGATGCAACCCACACAATTCTGACCGAATAAGAGGAAAAAATTAATACCAATTTAATGTGACTGTAAAAGTGATAAGAGTTAAGTAAAAACAGCAATCCTTAACTGAAAGATAAAAGTATTCTCGAACCAGGTGTTCCAAGAATGAGTGCATTCGCTTTGACTTTTACTTTCGCCAAACTCGTGCATTAACGCAGTGCACTGAATAGTAGTGAGACTCGTTTACGCTGACCACTAGAGCACTGGTGACAAGGTTGAGAAATAACTTGGAAACTAGTCCTACGAGCATTTACATTTTCGTTCTGAAGCCACTGAACTAAACACTTTTCGAAAGCGAGCACCAACAAATTTCTGACATTTGCGTAACAAGCACATCTCTTTAATACAATGTTCAAACCAATTACATAATAATGTCTGCTAATTAAGTAAAACAATCAGAAATTAACATAGTGGATGCATTCAGTGTGCGTCAACTAAACAAATTTATCAAATATTTTCCTAATTAAATGAGATTAAGTAAGAATTAGGTATATACACTATGTAATAAGCTCAGAAACGAACTGGGTTTGATATCATTGAACAATTACGAAACATCATATCCAATTACGACCGTCCACTTAACCGCAGCATAGCAAAGCAATCCGTATTTTACCGAATCTCGTGAACGCGTGACAAAGGCTTTGTAATTTCCGGCCCATTAAAGGCATATATCATTGTCTACAAGGCCATACAGCGTGAATGCGCCCACTTCGGTTCACGACAATCGCGTTCCTTTTTAACCTCTGCTGCGTCGACTTCTGTAAGAGCATTCCAATGAAATCTCGCAACTGAGCCAATAAAGATAAAGTTTATATTACATCGACACTGCAATGGTTTTTAAACTTTTCATTAAACGACAACTATTTCATAAGCGGATCTAATTGATTTTAAATCACGAATTCAAACGTAAAACGGATATCAATAACGCCCTTGTAAGTTATTGATTGAAACGGATCAATACTGATTGATTAATTAACGTTATATCATTACATACTTCAAATATTTCTTTCGTATCATTAGTCATTCCAATTTTAAATCTCTTGGGAATGTTATTCGTATTTGGTGTTTAGTAGTCTGTTATTACAGTCGCTAACTCTATGTTTTTCACATCTGTGCATAGTCTTATTACAGTCTTATTTTAAATTTCAAAATATTTAGGAACACAATAAATACTTATATTGAAATTCTTAACGGCTTATATCATCAGGCTTTTATCATTTTTAACCACCTGCCAGATAATTTAACATGACTAAGGCTAATGTAAAAAAATATTATTTTAAAATAAATGCGAAAATTTGTGAGGATAAAGATTTATTATGTTAGTTACTCTTCTACGGGAAAACCATTGAACGTATTTTCATGAAATTCGTCTGAAATATAGTTCAAAATATAAAATAGATATAATTATTATGAAGATCGATGAATTGTAGAGTTTGAAAAAAAAACTTTATATAACTTTTTACACTTATTATTATAATTATTCAATAATTATATCTAGTCTTTGCTTCTGTGGTTAAAATAAATATTTTACACCAATACTAACAGGAAAATGTTGTTATCTGCACAAGGATAAAACTCGATTGTCTCGAAAACCGGAGGCTGTATTAATTACAATTATTCATTATGGAAACGGAACATTTGAGCGAGAACGTGATCGCAGCACACCGGATCACAGTTTGCGTTCACAATTGCATTTCAATTCCTAAGGCATGTTTGGTTTGTTACCTTTATACCTTACTATAGGTTTTCTATAAAGAATATTATTTATGACAAAATGCGGCAGACGGGCTGACAGTCTACTTGATTGTAAGCGACCACCCGCGTAGGGAAACAAAAGTTATACCAGAAGAGAATAAGTGGCTTCAAGCAATGAAGCTACTGGAGTACCTATGCGTGAGGTTATTTCACGCTGGTAGTCTTCGTAAGAGAGTTGTTAAGGTGGAGACAAACGCTAAATACTAAAAATATCCATTGTTTAATGAAAATGTTACAAGAAATAGACAACACAATTGCTTTGAAAAAAATATATATTATACTTAAACATGTGAAGGACCAATTGTGTTAATTAGAATTTTCGTTAAAGTAATAGAAACTCCACAAAAAGTTAGAACACAAGAAGAATTTGACTTTTATTGAAAATTCTCAAAAACGGCTTATTTGCGCGCATATGAATCCTGTACCGATTAATGAGTTAATGTTTGTGTATTGTTCTAATGGTAAAAACAAAAACAAAACCTCAATTTCTAGGCCTGTTGAATTGTCTCCGCCGCCAGCGAGTTCTAATGTAAATGTCATTTGCCCAAGTGAAGCCCTAGCGTCAGACGAGTCGCCTAGTGTACGATGACTGGATCGATACATTATAAAACATAATCGCTCTCCGTTTGTGTCTGCTTGTCTAATTTGTTTCATATACATAAGTATAAAGAGAAAAGTCAAAGTTTGGTAAATAAGTCTTCAAAAGCAACCATGCACTTACATCGCTTGCGCTGCCTTAATTTTGTTTATTTAACGTGAATCAAATTTTCTCCATCATACAATGCTCCCGTGCAAATCCGAAACGGGTCTCTATTAATGTATTAAATAAATTCAAACAATAGTAGTCACGACAGATGCCATGTCAGATTTCACCGATATTGTTGCAAAATTATACGTGGATAGGTATATACAAACTGGCATTCATGTGACATTAAACAGACATGATTCTAGACAGTCAAAATACCATTCTCGGGTTGATGTGAACTTGTCACACAAACAATGCGGAGACATGTTGAAACTTTCTATGAAAATAGACATCCGAAATTATTTCAACGGAAGATCAAAAGATAGCGAAGTAACTAACTTATTTTCTCCATTACAATTAGACAGTCATTAAATGACTTTTTTTATAGTCAGGAATATTGTTTGGCCTAACGCATCAGATAACTTAACCAAGCGGTTACTTGGTTAAAAAAAGAACATTGTCATCTCGTTTGTCAACTTTTTAACTACTTAGTTCTACATTAAAATTATTTAAAATCACGAACATCATGGTTGGTTCGGCCTAACGCATCAAATATATCCCGACAAGCAGTTACTCGAATAAAAAGCGGGACAAGTGCGAGTTGAACTCGCGTGAAGAGGGTTCCGTTCGGTACCTAAGTAAGTAAGTAAGTAAGTAAGTAACATCGTAATGTTACCTATCCGCACAATATTGAGTGATTTACCAATGTTATTTTCTATATTCTTATAGGTTTTCTTATATATTCTTATAAGTAGAAAACTAATTTCTGTATTATTTTTTTTTTCAAAATTTTAGGTTCAGTAGATTCGGAGATAAGGGCGGGGGGAATGGTCGGACAGACGGACACACGAGTGATCCTATAAGGGTTCCATTTTTTTATTCGGACGTACGGAACCCTAAAAAGAACATTATAATAAATTGTCACCTCTTTCGTCGACTTCCTAAAACAAAAACCTCTTACGAACCACTTTTACTTCACAAGAAAGAGCCGTAAGCGTTACTGCAAAAAAGATAACGGATTTAATCGCCAACGCTTCTCTCTATAAGAACAAGTTGTGGATCGAGTGAGCCACGCGATGGCGACGTAACTTGTTGTTAATTATGTAAACACACCAAAAACCTTCACAATACTTCCGCGGGAATCGCTTATGGAATTACTTCACAAAAACAGTATTATGCCGGTAACATTGTGATGACACAACAGCGACTTGTAAAAATACGTAAGATTCACTTCACTTAAAATTTTACTACCATAATTAATTATTACTATCTTACTAACTAAATATAGACGAGACAATATGAGGACTTCGTTTGTTATTTTATTGTTAGTGGTGCGAACATACGATATTAAATTTTAACAGTATTATTTTATTTTTATTGATTTTTAGGGTTCCGTACGTCCGAATAAAAAACGGAACCCTTATAGGATCACTCGTGTGTCCGTCTGTTTGACTATTCCCTTCGCCTTATCTCCGAAACTACTAAACCTAAAATTTTGAAAAAAATATACAGAAATTCGTTTTCTACTTATAGATTATAGGAAAACCTATAACAAGTCCATGATATTAAAATAAATCATTTAATATTGTGCATAGATTTAAAAAAAAATGATAGGTAACATCGTACGGAACCCTCTTCACGCGAGTTCAACTCTCACTTGTCCCGTTTTTGTATTTATCACTCCATCACAATTATTATGTGTAGCAAAAGTGTCAATGTAATTCATATGTAATTTATAAAAGTCTCTCTATTTTAAAGGTTAAATTGTTTGCTTTATTTAAAATACTAGTACCGTTGGTAGAGTGGTTAAGTCCCAGGTTCCACTTCCATTCCCGTCATGGCTAACATTGGAAATTACTTTTAAAAGTTGGTTCTGATCTGGATCAAGTAAGAGGTGGCAGAGCACACTGCTTTTCGCTACCATTTGGGCAGCCCGTCTGGTGACGGAAGACTATCGTCAAATAACAGCATGTGTGCTTTTGTGTTTCGGTGAGTAAGTATGGGATACCAGAGCCCTTTTCCTATTCTATCCTAATCCTACTATAGTCGGCAAGGCGCTTGCAGCGTTGCGTTGCTTATGCTACCGATGGTCGTAGCCACTTACCATTAAAAGGGCTGTTAGGTCTGACAACTATAAGAAAAAAATATAAGAAGTCGTCTCTGCAATACAAAGAAGACGCAGTAACGATATAGGTATAAGTAGAATAAAATATTTTATTAAAAACTAATATTCTTTCAAATATCTAAGATTTATGCTATACGAGGTACGTAATTCAATAATAATTAGGATAAGGGGTACATACCCCCCCCCCCATACCCAGTACATACCCACGATACTACAAGATGATACCCAGATCACCTGACGCCAAAGAGACGTGAGGTATTCCGTCCGGGTTACCAGACGTCTCCTTATATTAGAAAACGGCTTTTTAATATATACAGTAGGTATTTATCGTCATTATACAATGTATTTTGTATTCTGTCTCGTAAATAATTATTAATTCTTCCTTATTTATTAATTCCTTTCAATTGACACCATCAAGAGATATCAACTTGTTTGTATTAGCATAAAACACTCTTATATCGAGTACTTCTTATCACTTCCGATTTTCTAATAATATTCCAGCACATGACGATTTTCTTCTGCTCGTTATAAATTTACACCATTAAACCAAGTCTTGTTAGGCAAGAGTAACATAACATACATTTAGATTTTCCTTTTTAAATTATTAGAGAGATCTATTTCATTTAATAAATATAAGACCATTCGTCTTTAATTAATTAAATTTGCCAAATTAAACTATTGTGTTACTCTGTAATCAAAGAATTTATTTCATTACTGATAAACTCTACAATTGAATTACAATACTTTACTATTTAACAAAATTTCTACCTGTAATCGAAGAAACGACAATTAAAGTTTATTCCTTTTTGAATAATGAAATTATTTTCATTACGAAATTCGGGTGAGAATAAAAATAAATTAGCTTGACACATTTGATTGAGACTGTATTGTCACAATATCGATTAATATTAGGCAGTGTACCTACATCAAAAAGTATTTTACCTAAGCGGACGCGGTAAAATATCAAACTAAAGAACGTATTCTTTACATAAATATTCTTCATATTCAATGAAGAGTGAAAGAATCGATTATAGCAAAACGTACAAGATGACTAGAAGAACTCTACATCAATTTTCTAAATAGCCCGAATTCAAATGCCTATTGAAAAAAAACACCACTTTCAGCGAAAGTTGATACTCGCTCTAGATACAAAAATAATGTCTCTATTGGACAGTGAAACCTCTTGACAGTGTGAACGCGAACGGAAATTAAACAGTACTTAACTGACTAGTCACGTAGGCACTCGTGAAGTAATCGTAGGTCTGATCTGATGTATGTAAATCCTAAAACGTGCATAAATGAATATTTGAGCAGGCAAAAAGAAATATTTTAAATGAATTACAGAATTGAAACAATGGGAGTGAAGATGAAATGAAATAAACCATGAAGCAACAAAAGGAGGACGAAGATAATCCATATCTCAATTCAATTTCTGAATAATTGGCCTGCCCTAAGAACAGAATAAAAAGTAATTAGTTTAAATGATACGCGTCTTTCTGCATGAAGGTGCTATACAAAGGCTCATTTTAGTGGTACCACGATGTCGTGTGGCAACTCAGGCGTGAAACGTTCATTATTTCAAGTTAAGTAATATTAATTGCTATACAGAACAGAATTATAAATAAAAGATTGTGATGTCGGTTGCAACCGATTAGTCTAACGCTCGTTAGCCTGAGTTTTATGCAATACCACTGTTTAAGAATTGCGAAAATTGTAATTGGAAACACTCGAAAAACGACGAAGCTTCTGTTTTACACATTTTCACTGTATTTTGTGCTATAAAGACGACTACGACTTGGCGTACAGACTGAGGATCAACTTAGTTCTTGGTGGCTACAATGGTTACAAGCAACGTACAAGCTGATTTTTATAGGATAAATGCTAAGGACATCCAAGTATCCTTACAGCTGTTCATAGTCTTCTGAAAAGGAGCAGTTTGCGTCCCCAAACAAACTGCCAAGTTTATCACTGCAGAACTCGACCCATTACACTGTCATCACTCTGCTTTTGTGATGTATAAGTGTTTGGTGAGAAAGAACATTTTCTCTTTATTCAAGTTGTATCTCAATTTCATAGTTTTTTTTTTCTTTTTTCTTTCTATAAAACTGAGATCCCGTTTCTATATTTAGGTTTATTGAAACCCAACAACAAAATATTATCATTTTTTTCTCTAAATTTACTTTCAGTTTCATAATAATTGGAAAGTACTATTTCTCGTTACAATTTTTTCTAGTGTACATACACAAATGAAACTTTTATAAAAATCAAAGCCCAAGTCTTACTACTTTTTTTTTCTTCGAAAACTTAAATTTAATGCCTCTTAAAATTTCCTTTACAAATTCTGCATTCTTAAGATATTTTTTTTGTTACTATTGCTTAACGTTTTACCGAGTCGTGTCCGTGTTGGTATTGTAATACAGTGCCGGCATTATCGGTAGTAATCTTGCACGACACTCGTTTAATGTTGTCGATAACACTATTAACTTTGATATGAATCTGAACGGTACAGCCTCTCCACTTACTGATAAAATTGTGATTCATGGGAAGTACGGAATCTTTCCCATCAATCGTACGACGATAGTTTTGGCCAAAGGAGATCAATCGGTTTTGTGTGGAGATAAGGCCATTAGTTTATTTTCGTTTTAACGGTTGAACTTTGTACCTTAAGCTAATAATGAAACTATAGGCATTTCTGGGAAAAAATCATTAAATTTGGTAATGGGGTTTCACCATCGAAATATAATAATAACGTTGTTCGCTGGGTTTCACAGATATTTACATAAGTTTGAATGGCCTGGTTTTGATTGATGTCCTAAGTAGATATGATTTCATTGAAGAATTTGTGAATGAAAACGACCTAATCTAAGTTCTATTTATTACTATAATCATTTCATCACCTTTAAAATTGGCTAGTGGAGTCCGACCTCAGAGTTCGACCTTCATACTCAACGAATTATGGTCGCTTTGTTGTTTCATATCATAATACCAACACAAACGTGAAACCATTTCGTAATAAAAGTTATTGTGCTTCTCAAGGTGCAGTCAATAAATGTAATATTTACTTGATTGTTAAGAAAATGTCAGGTGCTGCCTGTTAAGAAAATGTCTAAATGAACTTAATTAAGTATTGGTTCCAATGTTCATAATGATTATTTTATTCCTTTTGGGGAATTATTTGCTTCCGGGCTGACGAAATAAATAAAAAAGGAAAACCTTTCAATAACTATTGCTTATTTTTTCATTAGAGAGATCTTCTTCTACTCTTTTGATGACTGTCTTTTAATATGGTCTCCGAAATATATTGATTATGGAAACTAACGAACTTCTTGTTGAATTCTCAAAACAATACCATTGACATAGTCAACCCTTTAATTTTCTGAATTTATTTCATAGCTTTAAATGATTATTCAATGACATCTACACTAATATAATATAACTAAAAAGTTTGTATGCTTGGTTTGAATTACCAATTTTTTTTATGTTAAGATCGGCAGACAGGCTGACGCTCCACTTGATGGTAGGTGGCTACCGCCGCCTATAACACAAACAACGCCAAAGCTGCTGCAAGTGCGCTGCCGACTACAATAGGCTTAAGGATAAGGGATTGGGAAGGAATAGGGAAAATGGGCTCTGGCATCCCTTACTTCACTCACCGAAACACAACAGCACACGTGCCGTTATTTCACGGTGGTCTTCTGTAAGGGGATGCCTACTGCCGCCAGACGGGCTGCCCAAATGACTGCGAAACGCAGTGTGTCCTACCACTACTTTCTAGATCCAGACCAGAAACAAATTTGATAAGTTCATTTTTCAATGTTGACCCTGTCGGGAATCGAACCCGGAAACCCTAGAACAGAGCGTTAAGGCAAGCACCCTAACCACTCATCCAATGGACTCGTCAAAAATGGATTAAAAAAATCAATGGATTTAAAAAAATTGCCTTTTAATATCCCGATTCTTGTGAGGAAGGTTATAAGCTATTTATGACCAAAAATTTGGCTTTTTGGCAAAAAAAATGTCGCAAGACAGTTTAGAGTTGTTGGTGAAAAATAAAGGCTTCAGCAATGAAGGCTATTTTTATTTTATTTTATTTTATTTACATAGCATTTATCTTAAGTTAAGGTTACACGCTATGACCCTTAGAAGCCGAGGCGGGTGAAACCGCGAGACAAAGTTTTTCGTCTTCAGAAAAACAAAGTAGACTAAAAGTAAATAAATGGCCATTTAAATTTAGAAAACCAATTCAAAAAGTGGACTCACGTAAATGAGTTTCAATCACCGGTAAATTAGTTCACAATGTCGTCAGACTTCCGCAGCTCGAGACGATCCTGCGCCATCCACGCTGCCGCAATATCAGCCACACATTATTAAGTATCTCGAAACTCCTTAGATTCTGCAATCCTATTAAATCGCGTTTTTACCTTCTTTTAAGAGGAAATGACTTCGCATTTCCTGTTATTAGAACCACTTCTGTGACCTTAGGTGCTTCGAGATGAATCGGCCTACTTCTGTAAGCAACTTACAATAAATTAAAACTAATATGGGCCCACTTACCATATTGAAAATACATTGTGGTCAAGAAAATTGACAGTTAAAATTTGTTTTCAGTAAATTTTAATTGATTCTGTGACAAAAAATTGAAAATGATAAATTGAAACAAACACAATATATATTTAATGTGTAAACGTTCTTATGTATTGATAATCTAAAAGAAAGTTGTGAAAGTAACTTTAATTTTATAAAACACTAGCTGTTCACGCTACTTCTTCCGCGTCTCTTTATCGGTCCAGGAGTCTTTAAGTTTATTCATTACAAACATACATTTGTATTGAGAGGGTGTAAGGGGGGGGGGGGGGATGAGGGAGGATGAGTAGCCTATGTTACTCGCTGATAATGTAGCTTTCTATAGGTGAAAGAATTTTTAAAATCGGTCCAGTAGTTTTTGGGTTTATTCATTACAAACATACATACAAATCTTTTCTCTTTATAATATTAGTATAGATATAGATTCATCAATGTCACATAATATGGAAACTAAAGAATGTAGAGGAATCGAGTGAATTTGAATTTCCATTAAGAACACTTCCATTAAACGAGATAAAACACGTGAACTCAAGTTTTCATTGAAGTTGTATTAAAATTGGTAGAACTAATCAATCGTTTAGAGAGTAAGTATATATTTTAACATTTGTCCGGTTGTTCAACCGTGAAGACTCATTCACCTAAGATTGAAAACTCATTTTAATTGGAGTCTACCGAATTTCACGCTGCGCTCGTAATGTGTGTAACCAACGCATCAAAATTATTTTTGTACCCCCAAGTTCTCAGAGAACAATGAATCACAGTGTCAAATTTTACAATGAAATCGAAAATTCGAGTTCGCAATCTACGGAGGCCTGCAAGGCGTAATCGTGTGAACCGACAGTCCGAGTCCTGCGCAAACGACGTCCAATGCTATTACACTGTTATACGAACACAAAACCCCATATTATTTTATTATCGTACCCACACTGTAATTTATGTCGATAGTACACTACAGGAACATTGTGACGTTAATAAGATATCGACTTATCACGACTGTATTAGATTTGGTTTAAGGCGTGTCGCCGGTCTCAAACAAAACGGTCACATTTTAAATGTCGAACACGTCTACGTAGATAATTCTGATAAGCTTTAACATTTAATTGAGTTTATTAATAATACAAACAGTTTCAATAATGTATATTGATATAACGAACTCGATTCGACAGATCGATTAATTGTAATAACATTCGTATCAGGTGCAAGAGAATGATGTAATTAATATGAACAAGTTAAGTGCTGTTGTAGCCATGAACTCTTGCTCGGAGGTCGAGTTCTTTTTTTTTTTCGAGTTAATAGGTAGAAAATGGCGAAAAATACCCAAGTAAGCGAGTTATGAAAGCGTTTCAATGGCTGCGGTGTCAAGGCCCACCGTTGATAAACCACAATCGAGTAGTGTATTATGAATGATTGGCATCTCTGCCCCAATAACTGACCCTGAATTAACTGCATTGTTTTGACGACTGCGCATTTGTTAATTGTTAATGTGTGGGAAAACACTTGTTCACGCTACATTTTGTCTAATTTTGTATAGTTTTTTAATGTTCTGTTTCGTTTTCCAGCTTTCGTATTTACACAATTGTCTTACACCCTAAACATGTTTTTTTCATAAGCATAGTCCACCATTTTCTTATTAAGGTGACACTTCTCTAAGAAAATTGGCGACCATCATGACTACTTGACCTTGGAAGTTGCTGCAAGAAAGAGGGAAAGAGTGCTCATATTAAATAATTCTCTAAAATTTATCCATCCAGGGTGTCTTTCCTCTGCCTTTGCTATGCCTGTATTTTTCCTTGCGTCTTTATTTGAAGAATTTGGTACTTAGTTTGCTACTTACGTTTTGAGCCTTGGCAACACTGAGCGCTTTAAGCGCCATCTGGCATTAGTATTGAAAAGTTTGGCTTTTTTTGACATAATCTTAATTGTAACATTTTTTATTTAAACCGGATTTGTGTCGTTTCCAGTGATCTGAAAAAAAATTCTCAGCAAGAAAATGGAATTATCTCGTGAAAATTTTCATGCGATGATTTTTTACGATTTTTGTCGTTAATTATCAAGACAAGAGTGCTTCGATCAACTTACTTCGAGTTTTGGCGATGAGGTTGTACTGTAGCCACTGTATAACGCTGGTATAATGAATTTGATCGTGGTCGGCGTTACCTCCAGGATGAGTTCAAAGAAGATCGTCCAAAGTGTTTTGCTAGAAAACGTCGATACTGCTACGTCGTGAACTGCTAAATAATGCAAGACCAACATGTGACATACCACGAGATAGGGACAATTCTGGGCATTATTATGATGACTAGCATCGTTAAGATATTTCATGAACAATTGTCCGTAAAAAAGATTTGTTCTCCTTGAATTCCGCATAATTTGATAAACATTAAAAAAGTAAGCTTGTGTGCAAGGAACCATTGAAAAAAATCAATCGAGGTGTATAAAAAGCTGTGACATCTACACAGGTGACGAATAATGATTCGTCAACTAAAAGCCTAATGATCTATACATATAACCTGAAACAAAACAGCAATCACCTTTATGGGTTTTCCAAAACGAGCAAAAACAAACAAAAAAAAAGCAAAGTTGTTGACGGAAAAAGCAAAGGCTTGCTTGTTTCTTCGGAAATACCGGTCATTGCTATTGGCCGATCATAGGACGGTTAATTCTGAAAAGTCACGATCATTTGTTTGTCAGAAGTCTTCGGAGAAATCCGA
Organism: Bembecia ichneumoniformis; assembly: GCA_910589475.2. Lineage (NCBI taxonomy): Eukaryota > Metazoa > Arthropoda > Insecta > Lepidoptera > Sesiidae > Bembecia > Bembecia ichneumoniformis. The sequence goes on along the minus strand of OU342524.1, from coordinate 15,416,761 downwards.
AAAATTCGGAACACAGGCGAATCATTCATCATGGCAATGGAAGCCCTCACACATCGGATCAAATAAGCGAATTTTTGTACGGCCAAAACATCGAATTGATGGGTCATCCTGGGTCCAGTCCAGACTTGGCAGCTAATGACATCTATTTGTTTCCAAACATCAAGAACAACATTTTGTTTCCGTGGGTAATGATTTCACATGCCCGAAATATTGCATTTCCTCTCCTTTATCGCTTTAGCACTTTCATTCTCTGTTTCATTCAACATTAACCATTGTCTCTAATAAATGACTATATTTTCCCAGTCAAGGATTTTCACTTTCAATAGGTGCTATAATTATGTTGCATTCAAGCTACTTAATAATGTTCTTTACATTACGCTTCAATAAAATTTCAAAGATATTTAAATCGCTTGTAAAAAGCTTGAAAAGCATTTTGCGTATGTACAAAAATCTTTTGTGACAATTGCACAGTTCAATTCGCCAACCAATTAGATGGTTACTTGTGAGAACATGATTGGTTGAGATTTTCTTCCAAAGAAAAATAAACGTTTATACGTTTTTTCCGAGTGGTTTTGGATTACTCATTTTCGTCTCTTAAAATTAAACTATTTTCCCCCTTTGTAGGCTAAATGTTTCATTCGTGAAATGAACCTTTATTTTTGTAAACTTACGTAAAGTAGGTAAAATAAAGATAATGTAAGCTTAGAAAAATATTTTATTTAATTTATTAAATTAAAAAAAGGGAACTAAGCTAAGTAAGTGCCGACGTTGCTCTATTTCGATGTAGTTCAATTGGAGAAGTTCCTGAAGAGAAGAAAACTGAAGCGAAAAGTCTTTTATCTTTTACCTTTACCTCAAAAGAAATGTTTAAAGATTATATTATTACATTTAATATTATTCCTAGGTGTTGCTTTATCAAATATATTTTTTAAATTAGAAAATAAATTTAGAATTAACGTTGTATTGTGTATCCATTCATACATTTCCTGTAGGTAAAAAGTTTTGTGCCAATTATGTATAAAACATGTTATTTTTTCATATAAAATATAATTCAATATTGTGACGACTACAACTCTATTTAGCCAAACAATTGTTAACAATCTCTGGGAAACAAAGGTGCCCCTAAACAGAAATGTATACCAAATTAAGGTTGAGGACGGTGGCGATTTTCTTGCGAAATTACTGTGTTATTTTTTTGTACTAAAAAGTGGTTGGCCTCAAGTAGCTCGCCAGTTTCAGCTATAATTATTATAATTTTACTTTTAACGACACTTCGGGACAATTGCACACAGTTAGTGAGTATGACAAAACAAATACATAGGTATATGAACGGATATAAGTGCAAAATTATATGTTGAATGCATTGAACAAACACGCTCCATTTAATACCGATTGTTGCGTTCAAGAATTCTTGACCGTTTGACTAACATCATAATAAATTATAGAACTGGGTAAGTATAGTTTTGGCACATTGTATCGGTTACAGTCAAATTACTCTAACAAGCTTAACGAAAATGAGTTTATTTTGTAGTTTTAATGTCATAATTAAAACCATCTTTACGTCTGTCTGTATAATATCGATAGACAGGCTGACGGTTTACTCGATGGTAGGTGGCTACCATCGCCTATAACACAAGCAACGGCACAGCTGCTGCTAGTACGTTTCCGACTGCATAGGAATAAGGATAGGGGATTGGATAGAAGAATGGACTCTGGCATCCCTTACTCACTCACCGAAACACAACAGCACACGTACTGTTATTTCACGGTGGTCTTCGAAAGGGGGTGGTTACTGTCGCCCAACTGGCCAACGGTTTGTGATGCGGTTTTCACTAATGAAAAGAGCCATAAACGAGGAAGCATTTTGTGTAAATAATTTGCAGAAAAAAGAATAAATCTTTCTCATATTTCTTCTGTATTCTGACTAAATATATGAAGGATAACTTTATTATTAACTAGCTGCGGCCGCAACTTCGTACGCGTGGTATTCGGTATAGCACGTAACTTTTTTGTTTATAAATCGATTGAAATTAAAAAAAACTACAAGTGTTATAGGAAACTTGCTACAATACGTCAGTGAAAACCGTATTCAAATCTGTTGAGCCGTTTCTGAGATTAGCGTGCACAAACACACAGAAAAATAGTCAAAAATTCTAAAAACTATTTTTTTGACCTCGGTAACATAATGACAATTTGTACAATTTTTTTTTATATTTAATGTACAAACACGATTTATTTTTATTTTTATATTTAATGTACGTTTACGATTTAATTATACAAGTATGCATAGGTAAAAAAAAATACTAATTAAACCTAAATTTAATCTTAATGTATTAACCATAAATTATCAATTCAATAATTTATTTTAATATAATATAATTTAAAAATGTAGTTTAAAACATTTAATCTGGGCCATTTTTAGATGCCTGATCCTAATATATCTTGGGCATCCAATCCCAACTTATTCGAAGTTAAAAATTAATTGCTGTTATAATTGTTTCACATCTTCAGTAAATTATAACTCGATTACGATTATAGACGATACCGATATAATTAAATTATTTTAAACACTTTTCAAATTGCTGTGTCCAAAAATGTCCAAAACAAAAGATTTTCAACTGGATAGATCGGGCAAGACGAAAGAATCCGTAATGTGACATTTAGAACCACGTGGTACAAAATCGCTCATACTTACAACTTTACAAGACTATGTAGCTACGCCATCGCCATCCTGATTACGGCGACCAGGATCAATATTTCCCAATGCCCTCTCTATATATTCGATATAATTTAATCTTTTTGGCGAAAACAACACACATAATTATAACAGAGACAGAGATAATGCAATAGTAAACATTGAATTAGGTACTTTTGTACAATATTACAGAAACGTCTATAAGTAGAATGAGTGATGCATCCCTAACATTATACTGTAATGTATTATCATTAGGCAAGAATACCCTTTATGTGTTTCCAAAGAGTGTGCCGTTCTTTGTTTATGAACACTAAATTAAGTACATGGTACCAAATAAAAGCGTTTAGCGGAAAACTAATCAAATAAAGTTAATGCGTTCGCTTGTGCTAAAAAAAGACTAATAAGAAAAGACTAAATATAATTAAGTTCAACTTTTAGTAATATAAACTACGGTGATTCTTTTGACCTAGAATTTAGTTTGAGGCCATGCAATTAGAATGTCTATCCAATGCCGATTATTGTCATTAGTTAAAGCAAAATACCTATGCTGAAATATTTAAATCAAATATTTTAACTTACCAATTACTAAGACAACTTAGGTATTAACTATTAGTAAAGGGTTTTTCCTAAAACTATAAAGTTTTTACATCTTTTTTATATTTTATGTTTAATGAAGCTTTTTATATTTTATGTTTTTTTCATTAGAGGCGCTGTTATAAGCGGAGAAAGATGAATCAGTTTTGTATAAAGGTCGGAACATCCGTGTATAGTATTTTCGTTTTAACGGTTGAAACTGGTATAACCGTTTCAACCGTTAAATTGGATTTTTTAACTCAACCGTTAAACATAATAGTTATAGATTTTACTGGGAAAATATCTCGCAATTTAGTAATGATGTTTCATAGATATTTAAGTTGGAAAGTATTAAAAAATTGTTCTATTTGAGTAATTTTTTTTTTTATTTTCCAATGTTATCCCCACTTACAAAGTCTGAAATATTCACAGCAATTTACTGAAATTACGAAAGACTTTAATTACTAAAATCTCCAAAGAAAAACAATGGCCCGGTTTTGAACGATGTTCTTTACTAATAAGTCTCATTAAGCCTTAAAAAATGCGTCACTGAAGGCTCGCCATAATAAACGGGGCTACAAAACTCGTCAGAGGAATTGCTCTCATATCTCGGTGGTTTTCTATGGGGAGTGTTACCCGGCTTAAATCTGCGATAGAAGTGTACCTTGGCACTACTAAAATAGTACTTTTTTATTAAGCAAAGATGAGTGAGATCGAAGTACAGTTTTATATGTTTCAAGAGCAATTAAAAATTTTATCGACCGGAAAATGTAATTACCTACCTAATTTACAGTGTACCCTCTCCGATAAAATAATTAATTTTGACAGCATTGCAGGGTATAACTATGTACTCACATTTAATAATCATTTTGTTTATTTTCTAAAAACTTTTCTCTTTTTTATGTTAAGATCGGCAGACGGGCTGACGATCCACTTGATGGTAGGTGACTACCGTCGCCTATAACACAAGCAACGCCACAGCTGCTGCAAGTGCATTGACGACTGCATTAGGAATAAGGATAGGGGATTGAATAGGAGAATGGGCTCTGCATCCCTTACTCACTCGCCGAAACACAACAGCACACGTGCTGTTATTTCACGGTGGTCTTCGTAAGGGGGTGGTTACTGCCGCCAGACGGGCTGCCCAAATGACTGAGAAACGCAATGTGCCCTGCCACTACTTTCCAGATCCAGACCGGAGCCTTTGAAAAAATCATTTTTCAGTTGACCCTGCCGGGAATCGAACCCGGGAACCCTAGAACAGAGCGTTAATGCAAGCATTCTAACCACTCATCCAACGGGCTCTCTGTGAATCCATTTAAAAACAATCCGCTAACCGCTTGTATTTTTGACATTATATAAATGCGTAAAATGTATCGTGGGGCAATGCGGTGAACACAAATTATACGAACTGTAATTACGCGCTGTTTACACATGTCGTTAACTTAGTTGCGTGTGCTGCTACCGCTGAACTTGATCTACATTAGAACAATTGAAGTATAAAATAGCCCCTTATATTGTTACAGAACAGCCTGCGAGACTAAAAAAAATATATAAAATAAAAGACTGGGAAAAGAAATTAACAAATTTATTAAGAAAAGGGAAGGGTGGAGTTGGTGAACGGGGGTGTAGGTGTAGGTGGTGTGGAGAGTTAGGGACTACAGTGGATGAAATAAGTAAATTAAGCTATGCTACCCCAAGAGGGTCTCCTGCTGGATGCTCTATTCCGTAGCGGCCCCGTAGGATAGCAGCCGGAACGGAGGTAGACCGGCAGGAACAGCAGCCAGGAACGGTGGTAGGCCGGCAGCGGCCCTGGAGGAACAGTGACTGCAGCTGTGGTAGGCCGGCAGCGGCCCCGGAGGAACAGTGACTGCAGCTGTGATAGACCGGCAGCGGCCCCGGAGGAACAGTGACTGCAGCTGTGATAGGCCGGCAGCGGCCCTGAAGGAACAGTGACTGCAGCTGTGGTAGGCCGGCAGCGGCCCTGGAGGAACTGTGACTGCAGCTGTGGTAGGCCGGCAGCGGCCCTGGAGGAACTGCAGCCGGAGCGGTGGTAGGCCGGCAGCGGTCCTAGTAGGGACAGCAGCCGGTACGGTGGTCGGCCGGCAGCAGCCCAGAAGCAACAGCAGCACCCGATGAATGAGAGTACAGAGGTACTCGAGGTCAGACACCGTAGGAGAGGAGCAGACACCGTAATAAATAAATATATGCTTTCAGCTTAGAGGCTGATTCTCCAATCACCTACTCATCGCCGATATCTATTAAGAAACCTCTGTAGAATGAATCCGTTCTTTTAAAATAAAATTTGGAATTTGGAATTTTTATATTCAAGCGGCCAGGTATTAGACCTCTTCTAAGGAGTTTACACCCGAAAATCTGACGTCATGGTCTGAAAACGTGTGCAAAGTTACTACGGCAACGATGTAAATAAACATAAAAGAAATGTCACAAAAATACATTTTTGTGAATATTTAACAATGTGTTTGGAAATATAACTAAATATAATTAGTAATTTATAGAAAATGAAAAAGGGCATGTACTCACGTGGTACCCCTATGTCTAATACGTATATTTACAATAGAAAATGTAATTGAAGGTGAGCCATACAAACGAAAAACTCAAAGAAAAACCATAAAATAATAAGTACTAATCCTGTAACTAATACAATAACTTCTTATAGGAATAAGCTTTCCTACGAAAGCATAGAAGGGTCAATTTTCAAAGAATTATGACATAATGAAGGTCAGAGAAAATGTTAATGAAAAACTCAAAGATCAATAACAACGGGAAGAGAAGAAGAAGGTGGATTATCAACCTATTATACTGTTAGTACCAATATTATAAGTGAACACAAAGTAGATATATAAATATTGATACGAATATTATAGTTAATATTACATATTCCACTACTGATAGAAATATTAATACTACAATATACGCACATTGCTATCAAAGGAATCAAAAATATGCTCTACCAATATTTTCCAAAATTGTTTGAGCTACTGTATAGTGCGAATTGTATACAGTGGGTGCTCTTAGTATAATCACAGAATAAATAATAGTACTAGCGTACAAAAATTGCACTCCTTGCACATTCAGTGTGAGCGACGGTAGGCAATTATATCACGACACACACGGAGTAACAGAGACCTGGTATAATGATACCCTGACCGTATCGATTCGATCTTAGACCGTTAGCCTGTCTTTAGCTAAAAAATAATAAAAAAAAAACACAATTTATTAATAAACTAGCGACCCGCCACCGGCTTCACGCGGGGTGTAATGTTATATATATATATAAACATTCCCCGTTTATCCCTCTTTCCATCAGTGAAAACCGAATTAAAATCGGTCTACCTGTTCACGCGTGATGCCGTAACCAAGGGAAATAGGAATTCATACATTATATTTAACGTGGATGGGTCCAAAAGTTTTCAGCCAGGCAAAGGAAAATGGCACTGTAGTACATAAAATTATTAGAATGACATATGTATATATATATATATATATATATAAACTTCTGAATCATCCTAGTGCTATCTAGCTTGGGTCCTACAGGAAGGGTTCCAAGCATGCTAGGTGCATTACCTAGTCCTATAGCAAGGCAATTTCTGATCGGGATAAAATTAATTATAGAAAATTAATAATAAAAATTGTCCATCTACATATAATTAAAAGATTGGCTTATACAGTCTATAAAAGTGGTCTTTTTGTAGACGACGGACACACTAGCAAAGTAAAAATTAATTGCGTCTAAATCTTTTTGTAAGTATACCTTTTTTGTATATTTTTTTGTGATTTTTTTTGCATTTTTGTGTCTTTTTATGGCACACGCGTGTTGTCAGCACTGATAAATAAAATACATACTCAATTCCTTGTATAGACTACACGTGTAGTCTTTTTGTAAAATTTTGACTTCATCAAAATTACATGAAGATGATAGAGCCACAGTATTATTAACTGTCACTGGTTACAAATAAAACACTACAAAAATAAAACTCACGCAATCAATTCATTGAGAATTTGTGGCAATAAAATCATACCCATTTAAAGAAAGTAGCTACATCTGATATATTATTACTACAAAGTTGTGAAACTTCAAATTGATTGATAGCTTTATTAATAATACGAGTTGAATCGTATTTATCTTCCCATAGTAATTTAAAGTTAATGGCCAAAGGCTGTTTATTTACAGTACCTACTATTATATTTAAGTATGAAGTACCTACTATTTATTGTAACTAAATTTCGATTATAACTTTTTTGCATTTATTTTCATAAGTTCTTTCGGGATCTAGCACGTATCATGTAGCTTCACAGTTTTTTTTTATGTACTATATATTTTAATTAAATATTATTTTTATGCGGTTTTCACTATCAGTTAAATAATTTTTCGCGGAATGTTTATAAAAAACCTAATTGCATTCGTGGGAAGCCGGAGGCCGGCCACTAGTCCAATACATAAATGAAACAATGTCAAGCGAGCTTTTGTTTCATAATTTCCTAAAGTAGGCGACTGTTTACGTCGCTATTTATTCCGCCTCCTTATTTCCTTCCTCTATGATTTTGTATTATGAGTTGCTCTATGCGAAAACTAAACCTATTAATCGATGATATCATAATAAATCATCTGGGCAACGTTTTACCTATCTATAGTGGGAAATTAGATTATTTTTATTCTAGAGTTTAAAAATTTGTTCATTATGTAACGGACTCATTATTATCACCATGCTGCGCGCGAGTTGACAAACGAAATAATAGATAAAATACAAACAGGATAACTCGCGAGCGCACGCGAATTAATTAATTACACGCGAGTTGACTAATAACTCCATTATTTTCCTTATTGCCTACCTCTTTTATTATAACTAGCATTTACACGCGACTTCGTCCGCGCATCTTTAAAAATTATTACTCGCTTATAATGTAGCTTTCTACAGGTGAAAGAATTTTTAAAATCGGTTCAGTAGTTTTTGAGTTTATTCATTACACATATACAAAATACATACATACATACATACAAACCTTTTCTCTTTATAATATTAGTATAGATATAGAAAAAGGTATTTAAAATCTAAAATGTGTTTAATTTAACAAGAACACCCAGAAAATGTAAATATAAAAAAAAGACGTAGAGAGAGTGAAGAATGACGAAATGTGTTGAATTCTAATCGTTAACAAAGATTATTAATATAAGTATATAAAAATAATATACTAATAATATATTTGTATTTGTTCACAGGTAAATGAAATGCAACCGAATCTCACGAGGCACAGTCGTGTGTCCAAATTTGCTTTTAATTAAACAGCGAACCATTCTCAGTGAGTTAGAGCGTTTAGTCAGCACACTGTTCTTAATTAAAGCGTTGCCATAATTGGAAACAGTAGCTTAGTAAGTAGTTTCAAAATGTGCGATCTCTTTTGCGAAACATACTAGTAAATATTATGTAACGTTTCAGGTTATGACTTATTCCATTTTACCGTGTCGACAATATGTTCAGAGCTTTAAAACTTTCAAAATTTACTTCAATAGAAAGAGGTTTACCTGCTTTTGATAGAAAACTCAGAACTATTTCAAGATCCTACTTTGAATCTATTTATGCTCTACAAAGACAACGATCATGTGAGCTTTTAAATCAAGCACTATAGTCTCAATAACTAATAAGTTCACCTGGTTTGGAGCTTAAAGCTAGAACCTGGAAATAGATGGCTTAACCACTTAAATACTAACATCATAAATCATAAACAAAATTAATACACAATCTATAAACATATAATAAAATCGTAAACGAGCCGTGTCTGTACATTAAATATTAAAAAAAAAATTATACACGTTGTACACTTATGATACCGTATAAAAATATATTTTTAGAATTTTTATCTGTTTGTCTGTGCGTTTGTGCACGGTAATCTCAGAAACGGCTTTACCGATTTGAATGCGGTTTTCATTGATGTAGCAAGATTTCCGTAACATTTAGTGTTTGTTTTATCAAAATTGATTTACAAACAAAAAGTTACGGCTATATAGAGTGAGATCCCGGTCACCCCAGACACTTAGGATGATTTTAGGAAAGATGAAATTTTTAGGATCGGTAGTATAACATAAACTTAGAAAGGAATGGATACTCGCTAAGCTGAAAGCGGGGCCGTTTTACAGGTAGCAGGTATCAAAGGTGGAAAAAACATACTAACTTACATCAAAGTACGAAGGCTGCTTTTTAATTATGTTATATATGATATTGTTATGTGGATGGTGACTGATACCGAATACCACGCGTATGAAGTTGTGGGCTCAGCTAGTAATAAATGTATAGGTATTGTAAATCATTGTGCAGTATATTGTATATTAACGATTGTTAATATTAAAACCTTTATCATCATCTCGGCCACTGCTGCACATAGGCCTAGTAAGCCTGCAGTTAGGCGCACGTGAAAAATTTCTTTCGGCCGCCTGCGTAGTAGCCTCGTACTTGAATTCATTCGCAGCAAAAAACCTACTGTCTAGGCAACAACATAAAAATTCTTGGCAGTCACCTAATCGCGCGGTGTCATGATCGGTCGGCGTGCTTTCCCTTCAAATATTCCGATGAAAATTCTTACGTATTATATTATAAAACGCCGCGGATATCTGTCCGCATGTTCTCGAAATCTCAAACACTACTGAACAGATTTTCATTCGGTTTTCACTAATAGAAAGAGCGTTAGCCGAGGAAGGTTTTTGTATATAATTTGCAGAAAAAAAATCCGTACATAGATGGAACAAAGCTTTTCTCCATAACAGCAGATCGCCGCGTGGCGACCACACAGCTGGCTAACCGAATAATTCGTGTCATATAAACGCGTCCTTACATAATACGTTGAGTAGGGACGTGCCTACTCTCCTGTCGGTTGATGATTATAGTAATGCAATAAATTACCAATACCATTTGCATATAATTTTGACGAGCCCGTTGGATGAGGGGTAAGGGTTCTTGCCTTAAGGCTCTGTTCTAGGGTTCCCAGGTTCGATACCCAGCAGGGTCAAGGAACTTTTCAAATTTGGCTCTGGTCTGGACTGATAAGTAGTGGCAGGGCACATTGCGTTTGGCAGTCATTTGGGCAGCCCGTCTGGCGGAAGTAACCACCCCCTTACAAAAGATCCTTACTTGTTGAATGAGTAAGAGATGCCAGAGAACATTTTCCTATCCAACTCCTTATCCTCAATCAGGATAAGCGCACTTGCCAGCAGCTGTGGCGTTGCTTGCGTTATAGGCGACGGTACTCACCTACCATCTAGTGGTCCGTCTGCCTGTCTGCCGATCTTAACATTAAAAAAAAAATTGAAAAATGCGGAACCTAAGACAAAATATAAATTTAATAAACCAACAATCGTGTGACAATTATGACAATCAGTGGAATTGCGATTTAAGAAGTTTTTTTTAATTGCGTTTTATTCGACAAAAAATACGGAAGTAAAACAATGCCTCGTACGATTTCCGCAACGATATTGTTATGAGAATGCAATTCGAAATTCGATCGACAAACAAACCAAGATTTTTCCATGTAATGCAATAAACATATTACTGGATTCGTTTTTTTTTTTAATCATTTGATGATGATATGAAAGTCTTCCGAATTTATTTTATGTAAAATCACATCTGTCTTTATTTGGTCAATACCATTTTAAAATTAAACTAATTTCGAAGCAAATCAAGCATTATTTTGTTGTTTACTAGATTTTTTCCAAAATTTAAACAATTAATGCCATTGTATTACTTACATAAAAATTATAATTATTATTGCAAGTTATATTGTAAAGACGACAAATTACTTACTTACAGCTAGTTTCAAATAAATCTATTAAAATAATACATATTTTAATAGATTTATTTAAAACTAGCTGACCCGGCGAACTTAGTATCGACTCAAACCCGTTCCATGCAAAATGTATAAGCCAATGAATTTTTATTTTTCGTGGATATTTCAGATGTTTTAATAGTTATTCTGCTATTCGGTTCTGAGAAAAATTAAACAAATCAAAGATCATAAAAATCGGTCCAACCGTTCTCGAGTTATAAACGGTGTAATAGATATGTTTCTTGTTAGTCGCTAAACAAATGCAGAAATAGTTAATATGATATATAAATTTCAATTTGAAAGGTAATTTATATACCCATAAAGGCATTTAAAATTAAAAGGCTCAATTGAACACGCCCTATTTACCACCAACTATGCGGAAGTATATATTATGATCAGAATTCACACCTTGTAATGTATTATTTAATATTTAGATATAACAACCGTCCATGAATTATATTACAAAATCAAATGTTCGCATACCCTTCCATTAAACTTAACTATAGACATTGTAAACATTTCCTCAAACTGTAAATTAGTATTTTATTAGTAATTAATGGTTGAACTAAATATATATTGCGTGTGATGAAATTGATTGCGATTGAAATATAGCTGGTTCACGATTATTATAGAAATAAGGTTATTATAGAAATAGAATTTTTGACCAAAGCAATTGCCTCAAACATTTGATAAACTAATTATTCATGTTTAAGGCTTGAACAATTATAATTATTTACCCTATTGACTTAGTCTATCTATGTTCTATACATATAATAAAATTGTAAACGAGCCGTGTCTGTACATTAAATATTTTTTCAAAAAATAATTTATACACGTCGTACTTATGTTACCGAGCTCAAAAAATTAGCCTATTTGTCTCTTTATCTGTGCGTTTGTGCACGCTAATCTCTGAAACAGCTTCACCGATTTGAATGCGACTCGTATATTGCAGCAAGCTTCCCGTAACATTTAGTGTTTGTTTCATTCCAATCCGTTTACAAATAGAAAGTTGGGAGCTCAGCTAATTTATGCTATAGGCTAAATTCTCCTAGAACAAAGTGTCATCTGAAGACAAAGGGTAAATCATCTAATAATAAATAATACACACCGTATTATTTATTATTATTATTACTGTATTATTATTTTATTTATTATATCTATTGTTTTGTGTATTATTGTGTGTATTATTATTTACTGGCTGTATAAACTGGCTTTTTAACTCCGGTTCACCCGTGTTTAGACACTTATAAAGCATTGCAAAATTCTTCCTGAGAGTTATAGTTAAATAGAAAAACATACAGAATTTTGTCAAAATTATTTCATTATTCATTATCACTGTTATTTTTGAAGCTTTTGAGGCTTTTGAGTATAAAATTTATTAACTCACATGGTGAAATCTTCTACTCACTTTTCAACTTTTAACTACTGAATGGAAATGCACTGTCACAACGGTCGAGTTTATTCTGTCACATCATCGTCATCATCGTCTCGGCCGCACAGATCTTGCTGAACACAGATCTCCTCCACAAATTTCCAGTAAGACCGGCGTGGATAAGCGGCCCTTTCTCTTAATATCTAAACATTTAAATAAATACTCCTTCTGCTTAATTTTTTGAATCTGGCTTTGGCTAATAGTTTAAAAATGCAATGTGCCCAAGTCACGCCGACATGCTTTCGCCGTGATATTAAAATAAAGCTTCCGGAGAAATTTAGTGTCATATTATGCAATTTAAAACAATGTTACAGATCGTATAAGCCGTAAACAATCTATTACTGCCGCTGTCAAAAACAACTTTCTAATTAAAAAGAAAAGAACTACGGCTTGTTTTTTTAAAAAAGACCGTATAGGCATATGAACAATTCATGACGCAATCACGTAAGTGCTCTAGAAAAAGGAGGATACATACGACTTTCGAATTCAAAACAAAACTATTAGGCGAATTAAAAAAATCGCAGGCAGTATGACCACCCCACTTGATGATAGGGTATTACCGTCCCCTATTAACACAATAAATGGGCATAGGTGCTGGAAATGGGCTTTGGCATCCCTTATTCACTTAGCGAAAGCCAACAGCAAGTATGCTGATAATTCAAGGTTGTCTTCTGTAAGGTAGCAGTTGTTGCCACCAGATGGGTTGACTACGAACTTAATCCAACTATGGTCCGTAGCACCAGCAAGTGCTGCACCTGCGGCGTTACTAGTGTTATAGGTGACCGTAGCCACTTACCGTCAAATGGACCATCAGTCTGTTTGATGATCTTAATATAAAAAAGAAAGGCTCGAACAATCAATAATCAAGAACAAAGAGAAAAAAGTGTGTGTGTGCTCCGACGCACGACTTAAAACTCCTTACTCCTTTAAACGTATAAAAATAAATGTATAAAATTTTCCTCGTGTTAGTAGTTAACTGGATACCTAATTACTTTATATTATTTAGTTACATTCTACAAACTCAAATGTCATGTGTTACAACAAAAGTTATGTTATAGTATTTTCACTGTATGATGATATGCGTGACAGTTCGTAACTGACAATTTTAGTGATGCAACCTAACGACATTTAATCGATTATTTGAAAATATCGAATCAGTTGGCAAAGCAAATGGAATCGAATACCGATTTTAGATTTTCAAATTTAGAAATAAATTCTTAAATCTTAAAAAAACAGGTTATGTTAAAAAATTATAGAATTAGTCTGTTTAAAATATTAATTTATTTATTCATTACTGTCAGAACTCGAAACTTGACAACTCGTATCAGACTCGGAACAAAATTTATTTTTGTTTTATTGTTATTATTAGTCAGCGTTAGTTTTATTATCAAAATACGATGTTTTTATAAATATATATAATAGAATAAATATTTGTAAAATCTCCGAATATCCCATGGCAAACATAGAGTACTTTCGATAATCGAATATAAGTGAATATCCCTAGGGTAAATCCCTATTGACACAAGTTCCGTTCCACGCGTTTGACACTTTTAAAATATATGTTTTTTATTACATTTACCTATTACAATAATAAAATAATTGTAAAGTAATAATTCCTTTTGTGTTTTTCGAATAGATAATTTTTTTCATACATTTGTTTGTTTAATTATTATTTTTTGTGTCATTTTTTTTAGTTGAAAACAGTATGCGTGACATGAAAAAATGAGAACTGTCACGCATATCATCATACAGTGAAAATACTATATTTATTTAGGTTCGTTATACACGGATGTCACTACGTTTTACAAGTTCAAATAGTTCATTTTTTCGACGACAGATGTTCGCTGCACCGGCATGTTATAACGCCCTATCGTTTCGTTTAACGCAGATTATACTTTTATGCTTTTATAAGCCCAGAGAATAGAATTAGGGAACATAAATACATGTGTTAGCTGTTGCACAAATGTCAGAATGACAGATAGTGTAACGATTTTTAGTTAACGCTTGTATTAATTTTACTCCTCATAAAATTTTCATACCGGGGGCCTTATATATATGGTAATCGATCCTTAAGGAATATAATAAAAAATCACATTTTTATTGCATGAGATTTTTATTTATTTCGGAAAAAAACTTTAACCGCATTCCACTATGAATAAAATGTCTGTGAAGTATTTCAGTTGCTCATAAATATTCTTCTTTTAAAACTTACAACTTTCTCTTTTCAAGTTCGCATTCTCTGTTTGAAATCCAATTTCATGGTAGTATGCGTTAAATTACATTTTTAATTAATTGGCTGTATTTGATTTGTCACAATATAACGCTATACTTTGTACCGATTTCTCCTTTTTTTTTTAATCACAATAATATTTATAAGGTGATGTTTTTTTTTTCATAAGCAAAGCAACAGGTGCAGGCTTCGTCGTGTTTGATGATATTACGAAAAACATTACCGACTTTCACAGCCAGTTACATCCATACTTCCTGCATAAGCACTGAGCGGTTAACAATTTACTAAGTAGCAATTTGTCAAAGAAATATTTTCACTGCACTCTCATTAGCCTTCCTGCTAACAGTTTGAATAAATTCGCACCTGTTAGTTGTGTTAGTCAGTCGAAGCGTCAACTCTCAATGAAGTGTTCGCCGACCGAGCATGTAATTTAGCAGGTCTATATACTGCCACAATAACATTATTTATGACTCGATCACATGCATAATTTATAGCATTTACCGGTACGCCGATACACAGAGGCGGTTCTGAAATTCAAAACGCTACGGTAAATCACGTGAAAAATGGAATTATGCGACAATACCCGTACCAGTATTCAGTATTATTTAGACTAGCGATCCGCTCCCACCTTCGCCTAAGAATAACCTTCTTCCTTTATCTATAATAATAATAATAATACTTTATTTGTCGAACCAGAGGTCCATATTTGAATGTTAGTTGGTACAAATTTGCTTATATTATATGTTAGAACCTACAAAACAATTACAAATTATTATTTGATACTTGACACACTCGAATATGATATGTTCCGTTCTAATACCAAAAACTAATACCACTGGTATTTGTTTGAACTCATATTTATTTACTATTCCAAACGGATACCACTCTTTAAATAATTAAGTTTTATGTGCGAACCAACACCAACAACTTGAATTTGGTGCAGTCAGCTCAGTAAAAATTGTATTCTAATATTTTTATGTGATCGTCATCGAACTATAATATGCAGTTCGATGACTATATAATACATGATAATACTAAAACTTTCCAAATTCACTTCTTCACCAATGACTCAGCAGAGGTGAGTCCCATCTCTTGGACAACATAATCAGAATGCTGTTGGTGCTGGTCCGTACACTGCTCAACAATGAAGCGCAACCCTTCTTGATGATAGCATGGAAACCATCTACCCCCGCCTCTGCGAACATACTGGATGCACTTGAGAAACGTCCTAGCCCCAACAGCATCCTGAAAGCGTTATTATACTGGACCGTATCTATTATCTATACATATAATAATTTTGTAAACGAGCCATGTTTGTACATTAAATATTTTTTCAAAAAAAACAATAAAATAGGATTTAGAATTTTGTCTGTTTGTTTATGCGTTTGTGCACGCTAATCTCAGAAACGGCTTAACTGATTTTAATGCGGTTTCAATCCAATAAAACAAATAAAACCTTTCTACGTATACATTGAGAGGTTCATTCAACCTGCTTTTACTGTATGCAAATTAAAAAACCAGCGAAGATACAAGTATGTAAATGGAGTCACTGATTGATATAATTGCAGTAACCTTCAAGGAAGTTACGCTGAAGTGTTTGAATCGCCCCGCCCGGCTGTCTGCGAATTTCCGCCTGTATTTTATTAATTAGCACATTACACTTAGGGAGGATATTTCAATCATTCGTTTCATGAATACATTTTTAATATTTATTCAACATTTTCACAAAGAAACATTGCTGTGTCAAGAATTCTTCAAGCCTTAAAGAGTTTTGTCACATCTATATCTATATCTTCTATGTCTATACAATATAATAAAAACATAAGCGAGCCGTGTCTCTATATTAAATATTTAAAATAAAAATAAAACCATTTTTAGACATTGTACTTATGTTGCCAAGGTCAAAAAAAACAGTTTTTAGATTTTTTTTTGTCTGTTTGTGCGTTTGTACACGCTAATCTCAGAAACGGCTTAGCGGATTTGAATGCGGTTTTCACTAATGTACATATTATAGCATGCTTCCCATAACATTTAATGTTTGTTTTATTCCAATCGGTTTACAAACAAAAAAGTTATGTAAATTTAAAGAATCATGTCCAACATTTTTTCGATAAAAATGCAATAAAATAAATATTCGGTTGAATTCGCTGAAACTTTATATATTATCATCTGTAAAACGATGATGATTGAAAGTTTATATAAAATTAAAAATAGTCAGTTTAGATGATTTCGATGATTCCAATTTAAGTTGATCTCAGATCTATATAATCATATTAAGTAGGATTCAGCTTAGGCTGGAATATCTTCATAAATATTAAAATCGTTCTTTGCCTACTATGCCTTTGTGCACGCTAATCTCAGAAACGGCTTAACCGAATCTCATGTGATTTCCACTGATGTATTGTAGCAAGCTTCCGGTAATATGTGGTGTATATTTCATTCCAGTCTGTTTACAAACAAAAAAGTTACGCGTTATTCCGAATACCTCGCGTACGAAGTTCTGGGCTCAGCTAGTGTGAAATATAAATCATATTAAAAGCGATATTTCAGCCTGAATTTTATTGTTTAGAATCCATACATCTATATCTATATACAGGGTGGTAATTTGAGATGGGTCAGTAAGGGCAGCTACTTAAACCATTGTAGCTAGAACAAAACACTCTTAGGAGACTATCCATTATTTTAATAGTTATTTCCATCGGCATTCAAAGATTTTGGAAAAATGGTACAGTCAGCGAGAAAAAGGTCAATTTTCAAGTTTTGTTTTTATAATGCCAATCGATTCTGTTACTTATAAGGATCAATTGACCCTACGGGACCACCTGAGGTTAGAGTACTAGAAACGTCAAAAAACTCAAAAAACTACTTCCATACATTTCTTACAGAATGAGATTGAAAAATAAGTTCAAACGTTGTTTTTAATTAAAAAAGGCGGCAATCACTACAATGGACACTGGCTAGGCAATGTTTATTTTAAATTAATTTGAATTTGGAAGGAAAATATTGTTTTAGAAACAAATGTTATTTATTATTATTCTTGCATGTCAGCTAAATTGTGAAAATATTGAAGTAAAAATCGCTTCAAATTTAGATCGCATAGATTTATTGGAAGCTTATTTTATAAATAATATCAGCTGCCATGGAATGGTATAAGATTAAATACCCTATATCAAAAGTTATAAAAAATCTCCTAAATATTCTTGTAGAGTGTAGCTCCTTTAAGAGAAATCCTTACGACAACAATGATCTTGATAAACAATAGCGGTTGCAATTTTAACACTCGTAGAAGTCGGTAGAAGCTTTGAAGTCGCTGCCGAAGTAGGCATTTCCCATAACCAAGTTTTAAAGATATGGAAGAAGTACAAATACAAATGCTGTCGTTGTGGTCGTTGAGACCTCTTGATATTTTTTTTGGGATATCTCAAAAATGGAATTTACAAGAAAAATTAGGTACATTACAGTTCAAGAATTGTCACTACAACGGTGTATGGAATTAACGCAAACAAAATATCAGCGGTTACACGCTCATTGCGGAAACTGTCCAAACGGCAAACAAATAGAGCAACTACTATCGTAGATTTATTACTTACGATCTTTACTTAAAGATTAGATTTTTTTAAAGATTGGCAATTGTAGTGATTGCCGCCTTTTTTAATTAAAAACAATATTTGAACTTATTTTTCAATCTCATTCCGTAAGAAATGTATGGCAGTAGTTTTTTGAGATTTTTGACGTTTCTAGTACTCTAAGCTCAGGTGGTCCCGTAGGGTCAATTGATCCTTATAAGTAACAGAATCGATTGGCGCTATAAAAACAAAACGTGAAAATTGACCTTTTTCCCGCTGACTGTACCGTTTTTTCAAAATCTTTGAATGCCGATGGGAATAACTATTAAAATTATGGATAGTCTCCTAAGAGTGTTTTGTTCTAGCTACAAAGGTTTAGGTAGCTGCCCTTACTGACCCATCTCAAATTACCACCCTGTATATTATAATATAATATGTATAAAGTGGCTCTTCGCCTCTGTCTGTTCTCCGTTAAATTCTCGTTAAATTTTGATACGGTTTTCACTAATGGATATAGCGATAAACAAGGAAGGTGTGTGTATATAATTCGCAGAATAAATCTGCATCCGTGCGAAGCGTGGGGCAGGTCGCTCGTACAGAGTATATAGAATAACCCTCTTTTACTTTGTTCTGTGAGAATAACAATAGACAAATAACATACATAATTCGTGAAATCTTAAAATCGTCAATTGCTTTCATCGAGAAAGTTCTGGCATGAATTGTTCTGTCCCAAAAAAATAAAATCTATCTTCCGATTACAATAATGCTAAAAATGAGGAAGTGATTTTTTTTATTAATTAATGTTTTATTAGGATGTGTGACGGACAGGCAGACGGCCTATTAAATGGGATGTCGCCTATTGATTTGTGCAACTCCAGGGAGAGAGAATGCAGTTACGTCTTCGATCGAGTTGGAATAGGTTCCAACTCGATCGACATATGAAGAACACGTTGAAAAATTTATGTACTTTGAAGTTTTGTCTGTATTTTCTTCTATTTGACAAATAAGGAGTGATCTAAGACCACCTTCCCTGGAGTTCTATCTTTATAACAAATTTAATCAAAATCGCTAAAGCAGTTTACCTTTGAAAGAGTAATAGAGAGAATTGTTTTCGCGTTTGCAAAAATTATTAGTACAATTTACTTGCACGTTTAAAATGGAAGCTTGATTCATTCCGCACAATATAAGCGATTGTTATGATGTTAGATAGCTGAATTGCGTAATTCATCATAATATATTGTAATTCAACAGGTGGGCTCGTTATGTATGTAGGTTGTTTTATTTTCTACAACGACCTCCGTCTAATGACTTTTTGTCAATGCTAATTGAGAAGGTGCCAATTGATAATTGACACGACCTTCTTGTCTACTTGATTGAGATTAATATAATTTATTGTTGCAGTGCAAGGTCGCGTTTTATTATAACGTTCATACCGCCTTTTTTTTATTCACGAACCTTGTCTATGACCAATGATTTAATAATAAAGAAATTAGATATGTCATCGACTTATGCATTTTGAATAAATTAAGACGCGTCGTGATAAAGAAACAGTCTAAACAAGAACCATCTAAACCACAACATAATCATAAAATTAGCCTAAGTTACTTCTTATAACATCAGATATCTTCCAGTGAAAGTCACGTCAAAATCGATCCAGCCGTTCCGGAGATTAGCCGGAACAAATAGACAGTAAAAAAATGTTAAAGTTGTTTTTTGTTATAAGTACCGTATAATCTTTGATGTACATGTAGTAAAAAGCAGTTATTTATTTCGACGTTACATACAATTCAATATGTCGAAAAATATAAAGCAAATTTTTGTGATTAGAAAGAAAACCTCGGGAACCTAAGAATGAATCACTAAAATCACTAGAACAAAAATAAAGTGTCCCATAAAAAGTGTTATTTGCATTTGCTTCCATATGTCCTAGTGTTCATTTACTGCATTTCTTTATTTTTTTTATTTTTTTTCACAAATTATATAACCTTTCTTGTTTATTGCTCTTTCCATTAGTGAAAACCGTATCAAAATCCTTTAGGTGGTTTAGAAGAAGTTACCGAAGCAATAAACAGCAACTTTACAATATCTATAGCTATAGAGATATGGAATATTTTGTTATTCTATATGGAATACATGGAATATTTTATTTATTTTTCTTTATCATATAATTTTAATACAGATATTAAATTTATTTTTAATACAACAAAATTTAACAACAATTGAAAACAATTGTTGATCAAAATTGATATTATATTGAAGTCATAACCATAATTTTTCCTATTAGTACGCACGAAATGCGATTACGAACAAGATAAAAGCACTAGCGAATCGCAAACGAGCTAATTCAATCACTAAAGCGAAACGATAAACGTGCAAATTACAATTTAATAAAATTACAAGCTTTTCAAGTCCTCGCTATTAGTGTCCTGTAATATCATATTTACCTTAGAAATACGTGGCCATTATCCAACAAAGATTCTCGAAGCAATCATTTTAAAATTTGTCAAATGGTAAACCATTTGATTTAAAAGATAGTAATTCATCATAATTACCTATAGATATGTATATGTATCTCTCTACCCACATATTTCTATCGATGAATAGATACTCGATGGTAGGTGGCTACCGTCGCCAATAACACAAGCAACGCCACAGGTTCTGCAAGTGCTCTGCTAACTACATTAGGATTAAGGATAAGGGACTGGATAGGAAAACTGGCTTTGGCATCCCTTACTCATCGAAACACAACAGCACACGTGCTATTATTTCACGGTGGTCTTCTGTAAGGGGGTGGTTACTGCCGTCAGACGGGCTGCCCAAATGACTGCGAAATGCAATGTGGCCTGCCACTACTTTCCAGATCCAGACCAGAGCCAAATTTAAAAAGTTAATTTTCAAAGTTAACCCTGCCGGGAATCGAACCCTATGTATTAAATAAAGTAAATCCGCTTCTGATTCTCCGCTAACTTCTTTTAAACAATCTTTTTGATTTCCATGAATGGAACAAGCGATAAACGAGAAAATATATCAAGATTGTGAGTGTATATAATTTGTAAAAAAAATAATAATTTGCGGAATTTATTATATAGAAAAACTAGTTTTTACTCATGACTTAGTCAGTGTTTTTTATTTTTTATAAATTATATCCTTACTCTTAAATTGGAACCATTTTACATATTTATAAAATTTCATTGTAATCGGTTCGACGGTTTTAAGAGATTAGTTTGAACGGATATCGACATACTGTTTTTACAAATTAAAATGACATGGCTGCTCAAAGTCAATTCAATTAAGTTTTTTTTTACTGCATAGTAAATAATATTCATGAATATTTTTTTAGATATTTAATAAAATAGTATGGTATCTTTTTAGACTATTATTTGCGCAAACACAAAAATAATCAATATAAAAAGTAATGAGAATTTAAGAAATCAATGCGTATTATCAAACTTTCTTTTCTTCCATCTTTCTTCGGATCATCTTACGACTACAAATAGTGTAACAGCAAATATTCTAAGTGACATTATAAATGCGAAAGTTAGTTTGTTTGTTTGCGTGTTTGTTACGCTTTCGCGCCTTATTCAACCGTTCTTCAAGAAATTTTGCATACACGTTAGGGATACAGAAAAGCAGATAGGGTACCTTTCATTGAGAAAAAAGTTCCCGAGATATCATCTAAGAAGAATAAAGATAAAAATTCCAACGCCTGCCAAAATTACACGAGCGACAAAGAACATTTAAGAAGACGGGGCACGAACGAAGTTATTACCAGTTACATCTTACCTGAACATCGTGTTTTTTCACAAAGAATGAACACCAGATGTTATCAAATGAAAGTAAACGCGTGTTGTAAATTTAAAATTCCATCTTGCTTAAAATCCGTTTACCTGTTATTAATTGAGCTGTACATTTTAATTGTTATACGGAAACAAGATTTAAAACGAGCGAAAGTGATACCTGGTGCCTAGAACGCACATTTCGTAATTGACGTAATATTAAATTACATATCATTTTTTTATCTCAACTTGAGTATTATGATAAATGGGATAATGGATAATGAACTGAATTTTTGTCAAGAAAAAAAAAAGATAATTGTAAATGTTTTGACGATTTATTTCAATAGGTAATTGAAATTAAACTACTTATGTTTCTGTATATAAAATGTATATACTTATGTTCTAAAATGTACATAAAATATAATATTAGTATTTTTACTGGTATACTAAAGTCTCACTAAGGTCTAAGGTCATCAGACAGGATGACGGTTTACTTGATTGTAGATGGCTACACTCGCCTATAACACGAGCAACGCCAAAGCTGCTGAAATTCCGTTGCCGACCTTAGGTAGGATTAAGGATAAGGGATTTGGAAGGAACAGAGAAATGCCAGAAGCATCCCTTACTCACTTAACGAAATACAGCAGTACACATCCTATTATTTCAGGGAGATCTTATGTAAGGGGGTGGCGCCAGACGGGCTGCTCAAATGACTGCGAAGCTATGAGAAGTTCATTTTCAAAGTTTGCCTTGCCTGGAATCGAATCCGGGTTTCCTGATACAGAGCGTTAAAGCAAGAACTTTAACCACTGAACCAAGCATATTTCACGCAGCAACGGTACAGCAGTAACAAGGACAAAAAAATATATAATACGTTAAAATAGAGTTGTTAATTGGAAAAACAAAAATTGTTCTCATCTAGAGCTGAACAAATTTTGATACATTCCATTAAACCATAAATCCTAAAGATGGATATTACCACAATCTAACCATACGTCATACAGTCGGGCAACGCTCAATGTTCGAGCCTGCAAACTGAAGCGAGTTCGCCGAACGTTGCTCTACGCAAGTACATTCGTTGCCTGACTGAATGACTTAAGTATGGTTAGACTGTGATATTACTATATTATTTACTCATGGCACTGTGTATTTACAATTTCCCATCTCATTAATAGAGCTCTCTCATTAACGTAACGATTTTCCGCATTTATTGTTACGCAGACAAACATCATCACACATTACACGGATTCGTAATAATCGGTTGTGCAGGAAGAGGCAAGAAATTGTCCCGAGATTACAAAAACCGCACGATAACCGCCGCAATCGCCTCCAGCTCTAATTGAATCTATGATTATGTTAGTTCCAGTTTATTACACGGACTTCGTAATAAATCATTGATAATGCCCCAAAGGTATTAGGCGTTCAACTAATTTTGTGGGCGGCGTATGTTAATTTAAATTTAAATTATAAACTTACTTTATTTATTCGAGCAAATCTGTCAGTAGTGTAAACTTTCTATTTAAACTTTCTATTTTTTTTAATCCTAAAATTTTATTGCAAAAATTCAAATTACCAAATCTGGGCTGGAGAGCTAAACTGAAACCTGAAAAATAACATCCATCTTGGATTGTGCACGATTTCTTATCCTTTCACTAGCCGAGCCCGCAACTTCGTACGCGTGGAGAGAGAGAGAGAGATATGTATATATAGAGCGTCTACTATACCTATAGAGCGTTATAAACTTATTTTGTTTATAAACCGATTAAAATGAAACAAAATTAAATGTTATGGGAAGCTTGCCATAATACACCAGTGAAAATCGCATTTAAATCGGTTAAGCTGTTTCTGAGATTAACGTGCACAGACATACAGGCAAAAATTCTAAAGCCTATTTTTTTGACCTCGGTAACATAAGTACAACGTGTTTTTGTGAATTACCACATTTTTCAATTCCGCATATACCTACATATATCCTTGCTTCTAGATCTAGTTACTGCACCAAATTGTACTAGACGCCAGCATGTAATAATAGTAAACCAATAAGGAAGTAAAAGTCATTTTTGTTCAAGGTCCTGAACCCTACGGTGACCCAAGTGCTCTATAAATAACAAAGCGACAAAGCAACTGATACATGTATTGAGAAACTATTTACTTGCAATAAAACTCAGCGGTGTAAGTGATTTGAATAAGCCTCTAAGACTTGATAGGTACATTGGTCGTACAGTACAAAGCAATAAACGGGAAAGTCGTTGCTTTTAAATTAAGAACACAATCCCTTGGACCGCAGCAGTGGTCTTACGAAAAGGAAATCGTGACAACACTAAGACTGGCCGCTATTTTACGTGCGCGAGTTCTAGTTAGTGGAAAATTTGCATTAAACGCACCTGCCGACTGCTGGTTTATCTAATAAACTTATCACACGAATACATTACCTAACTCGAGACAGATGCCTTGGGAAAATAGTTGAGATTAACAGATACTTCGTGCGGATAAATCGGATTGCTCCCGCTTGCAGAGGGTGATGACAGCATTATGAGCTAATGTTGTGAAAAATTTAATCGTTTACGTTTAAAGAGAGCATTGCAGTGTGGGTAATTGTTGTAAGGCACACTGCATTAAAAAACTGGGCATCCAGTCTGGACAGCAATCGGTAATTACCCCCTTACAAAAGACCATCATAAAATAAAAGCTAGTGTGTTATTTTGTGTCAGGAAGTAAGTAACGGATGCCAGAGACCAGTCACCATCCCCTTTTTATCCCTCATATTTTATCCTATCAAGGTTAGCAAACTTACTTGCAAACCATATGGCGTTGCTTTTTTTGATTGAGAGACACAGTAGCTACTTAAAATCAAAAAGCAGATCATTATTCTGCCTACGGACCTTTGCATAAAAAGTAATGAATGAGTATATTCAAGAACTAAAACTTTTTGAATGTTTCTCGTATATAATATATAAATTGATTTATTTAATTAATTTGATCCTAAAATACCCATACATAAAATTACGACCAAGATACATATAATATACAATTACTATACTCCTATTATGAAATCAAAATACTACTTTTTTTTCTTTTTTTATGTTAAGATCGGCAGACAGGCTGACGGTCCACTTGATGGTAGGTGGCTACTGTCGCCTATGACATAAGCAATCCTGCCGACTACAGTAGGATTAAGTACAGTACAGTAGGACACGTGTGATGTTGTGTCACTCACCGAAACACAACATCACACGTGCTGTTATTTCACGGTGGACTTCTGTAAGGGGGTGGTTACTGCCGCCAGACGGGCTGCCCAAATGACTGCGAAACGCAGTGTGCCCTGCCACTGCTTTCCAGTAGTGTCAGTCTATCCGTAGACATCAAAATAAAGAAAAGAAACTTTTATGCTGATAGAGATAATATTTCAATTTCAGAAGCTATAGCAGACGATCAATCCACATCAGCGTCATGGTGGCAAGCTGGCACAGCAACACCGTTCCGGGACAGTGCAAGCAGCAGCGCGTTTTCCTCTACTCATGGCATCGTACAAACACATCCTACAATCAACGATCCTTTCGGTTCGTTTGGAAGCATCGGTAGTACTATTGGACCTTCATCGAACCCATTTGTCCAAGGAAGCGGCAGCGGCCCGCTCAGTGGTGGTGTCAGAAACAATCCTCTGCCTCCTCTGGCGAGAAGCGCTAACGGCAGAGTTAGCTTGAAGCATTTAGATTTCTCAAGCAGCGCGACAGCCGAACTCAGAAGAAATCCAGCTTTATCGGCGCCCGATGAGTGCGCAAGAGCCTGCAGAGAAAACGAACCACCAAGAATCTGTTATTATCATTTCACTCTTGAATTATACACCGTACTCGGAGCGTAAGTAACAACCTTATTGAATGCTACAATGAAATTAGAAATCAGTGCATTTACAACTGTCACTTATATAGCTATTGTCATCGGAATTAAATTTGCTCGTTGGATAAAGCGTTCATTTTACGTGACGAAAATTATATGATTCTTTTCCGGTGCGATAACTAACACCAATGGAAAATCATTCTGTTTGACAGTCTGCGGGATCGTCGTATAAAACTAAATGGCCCGTAATAATATTCACGTGAATGTCACGATAAAAAGCTTAAAACTTATGTAATTCTTCAGCCACATTAAAGTGTAACGCGGAGACAGGGTTATCTGCAGCACGAACCCGACATAGGTACTCAAAATGTTACGAGAAACTTGGCATAATCGCATCGGCCGACCCACCGACCGACTTTTTATTTCGCTCACTTTACGGTTTGTTTCACACAAACTGTTAACCACATTTATTTCAATGCCGTCCATGCAGCAAGTGAACCGAATTCCTTTTTCATTACACGTAATTAATAGGTGATGACACCGGTTATGAAAACAAAGCAGTTTTGCGATAGAAAACAATATCTACTGAAATATTTATGTGTACGACAATTTTTCTTTTACTTTATTTTAGGGCCTGTCAAGTGTGTACACCAAACGCCACCAACGTGGTATGGTCCCACTGCCAATGCGTGTTGGCCGATGGTGTCGAGAGAGGTATCCTTACAGCTAACAGAATGTTGCCTGGTCCCTCTATTCAAGTCTGCGAGAACGACAAAGTAGTAATTGATGTTGAGAACCACATGGAAGGCATGGAGGTGACAATTCATTGGCATGGTATCTGGCAGAGAGGAACACAATACTATGACGGTGTTCCGTTTGTTACGCAATGTCCTATCCAGCAAGGAAACACTTTCAGGTAAAAATTGAATAAATCAAATTAGCAAACATAACAATATTCAGTATTCATCAAGCCAATTATTCTAAACCAATTAACTTTTTATTATTGCAATTAAACTTGCTATTACGCAGTTGTAAAGAATATCCTTAGGTTTTTTGCTAGTTTTTTAATGTTACGGTTTTATTGTTTTATCCGTTTCAGATATCAATGGCAAGGTAACGCAGGAACTCACTTCTGGCACGCGCATACTGGTCTTCAGAAACTCGATGGCTTGTATGGTAGCATCGTCGTCCGTCAACCTCCTTCCAAGGACCCGAACAGTCACTTGTACGATTACGATCTGACTACGCACGTCATGCTCATCAGTGATTGGCTCCACGAAGATGCTGCCGAGAGATATCCTGGACGTCTCGCTGTCAACACCGGCCAAGACCCTGAGTCGGTGCTCATTAACGGAAAAGGACAATTCAGAGATCCCAACACCGGTTTCATGACGAACACCCCCCTTGAAGTATTCACAATCACGCCGGGAAGAAGATACAGATTCAGAATGATAAATGCTTTTGCATCGGTATGTCCAGCGCAAGTCACTTTCGAAGGCCACAACTTAACGGTAATTGCGACTGACGGTGAGCCTGTACAGCCAGTACAAGTTAACACCATCATTTCGTTCTCAGGTGAGCATGTCACTAGGAAGCAATAAAATTACCCGTTTTCACCATTAACCTTTAAGTAACGTCCGCTTTGCAACATGATTAGAACGGCGTCTTTAGTTTCTTGCTTCCTTTAAAAGCCAATTGTTTTATTAAAATAAAGATTCTGTTTGACTAACATTAACCTCTCCGGTTACGGAACCTTATAAGTCGATATTACACAACAATGTTATAGTCTTAAAACGGGTGTAAGTAAAAAAAAAACCACGCCTTTATCGTGTCGTAATATGTATCCATTTAAGTAGTGCACCAACTCAACCGAAGAAAATTGGATAACACTGTTGCACTTATTTCCTCTTTTACAACATTCGTTAATTTTTTAGAGCATAGTGAAGCCCTGGATAATCAAAAACATCTTTGTTAAAATTTCAGGAGAACGTTACGACTTCGTTATTGAGGCGAATAATATTCCCGGTGCCTATTGGATCCAAGTGCGAGGTCTCGGCGAGTGCGGTGTCAAGAGAGCCCAGCAGTTGGCCATCCTTCGGTATGCTAGAGGACCATATCAACCTTCAACTCAAGCGCCTACCTACGACGTTGGCGTTCCCCAGGGTGTGGTAAGTACGGACACGGAATCCTGTATATATAAATTTATTAAACCTGTGTACATTAATGTAACACCAACAAATTTAGACCTTTTTTTCTGGAAATCTTGTTTCTGTACATATTTTCTCCACTAAATATTTGATAAAATATTTCCTTCTTGTAAAATGATCTCTATCTACTTATCTATATACATTTTACACGTGTCACCAGACTCGTTTAGTTATTAATCGGCGGATATTGCACATTGAATTCTTGAAGCCGGTACGACAACCTCGATCAAACTTAGTGGAGCTGTCAGCTAGTTGCAGAATATTGCTTAAGCCTAAATACTAGCTATCAAGTCAATATTTAAAATTAATACCAAAGCAAATTAAATGAACACCTCCAATATCGGCTAACATTAAATAAATAATAATTGGCCAGTGTTGTCTAGGTACATATTTTGTAAATAATTTAAAGTTTCCACACATTAGTTAAATGCATCTATTAAATATGTTTCCAATTATCTAGTAAATGAATGAATGCATAGTAGTGTAACATAACTATAGATATAACATTTATATAGGGTTCCTTTAGCTTACTTGTTTGTTCTAGTCGTCTAAGTTTTGAACTAGTATATAAGCACCATAATGTAAAAATTATCTATATTTTTCCCGTAATTTTCTTGTAGAATTGTTAATTTTAGACACCCGAGTTTTGATTTATTAGCAGAAATAAATTGGTTTCGTAGTAATTAGAAACACTGAGGAAGTAGATTCTAGTGTAGAATAGAATTGCACGTATCATTAGTAATTGCACGTTACCTTTTTCCCCACTAACTATCCAGGTGATGAACCCCTTGGATGCCAGATGTAAAAACCCAAGGAACGACGCCATTTGCGTCAGCCAACTGAAAAATGCTAGAAACATTGATCCGGCGATATTGCAAGAGAGGCCTGATATTAAGATCTTCTTGCCTTTCCGCTTCTTCGCGTACAGACCGGAATTATTGTTCCAACCGAACACGTACAACAGATACTTAGGTAAAGTTTGATTCTCTAGTATCTCTATGAACATAAAAACAGTTTTAATATAATTACTTCAACTAACTAGGCTAATGTTACAGTTGCCCCATCGGGAGACCACGTGATCAGTTTAATAGATGAGATATCGTACATGGCACCACCAGCTCCTCTGCTCAGTCAATACGACGATATCAACCCAGAACAGTTCTGTAACGGGGACAACAGACCAGCCGGCTGCGGACAAAACTGCATGTGCACCCACAAAGTAGATATACCTCTCAACGCTGTGGTCGAAATTGTACTTGTAGACGAAGGTATGCATCATTATGTAAATAGTTAAATTCCTTTACGTTGCTCCAATACATAATTACTATGCGGATGCATGTTCTAATTAATGCTATTTTCATTTTCAGTTCAAATCACAAACTTATCTCATCCGTTCCACTTGCACGGATACGCTTACAACGTGATCGGTATTGGTCGCTCTCCCGACCAGAATGTGAAAAAGATCAACTTGAAACATGCCCTCGATCTCGACAGGAGGGGTCTGCTCGAACGTCACCTTAAACAAGGAGATCTGCCCCCGGCCAAGGACACAATTGCTGTTCCGAACAATGGCTACGTCATTTTGCGTTTCAGAGCTAACAACCCTGGCTTCTGGCTGCTCCACTGTCACTTCCTGTTCCACATCGTCATCGGCATGAACGTAGTGCTTCAAGTGGGCACTCAAGCCGACCTTCCCCCAGTGCCTCCAAACTTCCCCACGTGTGGAGACCACCTGCCCCCAATCCCTCTTCACTAGTTCGGTTCCTAGTTTTCAGTTTATGTATGTGAAAAATTGCTGCAGTTGATTTAATGTTGTCTAAGTGTAAATCAATGTTTGTATTGTGTGTATTGTCGGGTAGATACGAAGTGCTCGGTTCTACCGTTTGGTGTTTAATTTTATACACGAACTTTTCTAAAGGAGTTTGTTAGTGGTTTTGTTTATCGATGTTACCGTTCTCTTCGAATTTCATATCTATTTTCATGCCATATTTGGTGATGTATTGATGTGTCGCTTTAAAATTATATCGAGGCTCATAACATTATCTTTACCTAAGAGGTATTTTTCCAACTCACTGAGAACTCGCATGTTCTGTATCTAACAACTTGCCATTATAATTTTCACCAAGGATATTTATTACGTGTATATATTTAAATCTTACTTATTAAATAGTCATAAGTTTTTTAAGATTCTTTACCAATTACTAACCCGTTTGCATGCAATTTTGAACTTATATAGATCCTCGTATTGTAAATAACAGACAATTGCAATACTTGTAAATACACCGAAACAGTTTGGATACGTTTCGATAATTACACCGTATTAAGTAATGCACATATTCCATAAACAACGAAGACTGTATATACCTAATTGTATGTAGAAAATAGAATATATCTGCAGATTATAATATGTTACCATATCTGTGTTACCACTTGATCTTTTACTTGATGGGAAATTTTATATCACAACTTTATATTGTTCTGACAATTACGCTTTTGTATTTAATAAGGGGGATGTATATTGGGCGATCCTAGTCTTCAGATATAAAAAACGAAAAATTTCAAATTAAAAAAAAAACGTAATAATCTTGACTATGCTATTACTGAGCAAAAGATAAGCCTCTTTTTTAATTATATTATAAGAAGGAAAGTGTAAATTTTATAATCTATAATAAAACATTAAAAATTATAAACAATTTTATTTACCTGTAAAGAACCGAAAAGCTACCATTATTGAGTGTGCATATGTTGTATAAACCCAGACAATCGTAGATAAACATGGGTTAATTTTTAGCATTATAGACTTTGCGAATTTAGCAGTGGTATGTAGTACGTAGATAGACGCACGAGAAGCACAGTAAGACACAGGTTGTACAATTTTATTATTTTTGCTTGTACATATATATTATAAAAAATGAACGCTAAATATACTTTTCAGCTTCCACGTATGCCTATTCTAAATTCAAATAATATTCTAGGTCATGAACCCCTTGGATGCCATCTGTAACGTAAAGCGTAATGACGCAGTGTGTGTTAGTAACTTGAAATCGGCACGACCTATTGACAAGGCGATCCTTCAAGAGAGACCAGACGTCAAGATTTTCTTGCCTTTCCGCTTCCATGTCTACAAGCCAAAGGATCTGTTCCAAGAGAACACTTATAAGAATTTCTTAGGTGAGTAAATTGTAATTTTCACACAAACAAAATTTTATACTGTTTATGGAACTATAGATGAGATTCTAGCCTTGTCATAAAGAATATAAAAAAAATAATTTAAAAATTTGGTATTCTTTAAAAATTAATGATAATTAACAATGTATTTAAACAATAATTGCGTATAGCATAATGAAAAATGTGCAAGTATAAATAAATTTAAAAATGGTATTTTTATGGATATAAACTCAAAAGCATATTTAAAGAACGACCTCAGTATTGTTAAAAAATATAGGTCGCAACATTCGCTGCGACAGTTCTAGCCTATATCACCACGAGTCCGTGTCTCTCCACTGCTGGGTACAAGGCTCGCCACCACCCACTGTCTTCTGCGATGCCTATCATCTGTCTACCGTCTGTCCACCTGGCCGTAGGGCGTCCCACGCTGCATTTTCCGATTCGAGAATGCGTCTATCCCATCGGCTATCCGCTCTGCCACAGATATGACCGGCCCGACATGACTTCAGCTCACTGATTTTTTCGGCCATGTCGACAACTTTGGTTCTGATCCTATTCACCAAAGAAAACCCGAGCATAGCCCCCTCCATAGCTCGCTGAGCCACTTTGAACTTGTGAACGGCCGAACCACGCTTCTGCAGAATACATCATTACTGACATGGTGCACTACTTATAGACCTTGATCTTCAGACATTGCGGTAGTGGTGACGAGAAAAGAGTACGTAGCTTCCCGAAAGCAGCCCGACCCAGCTGGATTCTTCTGTCAGCCCCTTTGTTAAATTTGTTTCTGCATAACTGGATGCTTTGTCCCAAATATACAATACTCCACAGCTTCAAGAGTCACATTCTCAAGTCCTGGAAAAATATGCTCGTTGAACATGACTTTCGTCTATTCCAAATTCATTTCAAGACCTATGCTCTGAGAGGCGACATTGAGGCTATCCAACATCCCGCTGAGTTCTTCCAGCGACTGTACCAGTATATCGTCAGCAGAACGAAAAGATATTCGCCGTTGACATTAACTCCTTATGTTTACCAAATCTATAGAAAATATATAAAATAAATTATCTGTCTAATCTATGTATAACATAGGTAAAGACAAGGTAAGTCAGTAACTTTTCCTAATTTTTTGTGAACCTTTTTTTTATGTTAAGGACGGCAGACAGGCAGACGTACTATCCAGACGTACTACTATCCACTTGATAGTAAGTGGCTACCGCCGCCTATAACACAAGCAACGCCAAAGCTGCTTCATGTGCGCTGGCAACTGCAGTAGGATTAAGGATAAGGGATTAGGAGTGGATAGGGAAATGGGCTCTGGCATCCCTTACTCACTCACCGAAACACAACAGCACACGTGCTGTTATTTCACGGTGGTCTTCTGTAAGGGGGTGGTTAGTGCCGCCAGACGGGCTGCCCAAATGACTGCGAAAACACAGTGTACCCTGCCACTACTCTTTCCTTTTCGTTTAGTAGCTACTGACAACCTTTAATTTAAAGAAATTGTGTTAGTTTATTCATTTTACCACTCTTGAAATGTGACAGTGTTCGAAGTTCGAGTTGACAAACACGAGTACTTATAAAAGCTTAAAGCCAACAATTTTATGTGCCTATAGATTTAAAAGAAAAACACTGCTTAAAATTCGAAGCATATCGAAACATATGAATGAATTGAATTTATCTGAATCGTTTACTCTACGTATGTCCATTCCAGTCGCTCCCGGTGGTGATCACGTATTGAGTTTGGTGGATGAGATATCTTACACATCACCTCCCTCGCCACCTCTGTCCCAAATGCACGAACTGAACCCCGAGTTGTTCTGCAATGGAGACAACCGACCAGCCACGTGCCCCGTCGACTGCCGCTGCACTCATATGATTGATGTACCTCTCAACTCTATCGTTGAAATCGTCATTGTTGATGAAGGTAAATCCCTACTAATATTATAAATGAAACAATAACTGTCTGTTTTTACGTCTTAACTACTGAGCCTGACAAAATAAGAACAGCAATATAAAATATTATTGCTCATATATTTTGTCAGGCGTTACATTCGTTATTTTTCAACGAGGATGAGGTCGCTGGCACGAACTACTTTTAGTTAAGAATAGGGTTCGTTTTATTAAAATAACTATGAAATTTGTATCTACATAAATTGAAGAAACTCGGGACTGAAAAATAGCTATGTTTTTTAGGAGTACTTAAAAGATGTTGGGCAAATGGTAACTGCCAGAACATCTCCTAGCTGGTGAGAACTAATGAAAAAGATGTTAATTGAAAACAAATTAATAAATCAAGTAACAATTTGATTTATTTATTTATAATTAAATATAAATCAGGTCGACCTATAATTAACATCCTGCACTGACAGGTTGAGCAATTAATATTTAATTCTAAAACGAACCATAAAGAAGCTGTCCTTGATTACCCACAAATGCCATAAAACAGCTGACTTTTAACAAATTTAATTATCTAGATTTTTTAATATCATCATATCATTTTATATCTAGCCAGAACGAACATTAAGGATGTTCTAATTAATTATTAACAGTACTGAGTACACAATATGTATTGTACTGCAATACTTGAAAATTTGATTTTGACGACCCGTTGGATGAGTTACAAGGGTGCTTGCTTAACGTCTAAGGGGCCCCGGGTTCGATTCCCGACGGGGTCAACTTTGGAAATTTTAATGTAATTTTCAAAATTGACTCAAAGCAGCCTGCCTGGCGGTAGTAACCACCACTTTACCGAATACCACCGTGAAATAACGGCATGTACGTGCTGTGTTGTGTTTCGGTGAATGAGTAAGTGATGCCAGAGCCAGAAAATACAACTCCTTAATTTATTATGAAGAAAATGGCATAAATTTGTTTTTCTTTTCACTAAAGTGCTTTTTGTTATTTCTTGCTTTAAGCGACCTATTATTATATATTCTAAACTTACGTATTTTTTATTAGGAGAGATACAGATTTAGGACATCGTGAATTTCGACATAAGTATAAACTGATAAATAATTTTACTAACATAGAAACAATTCTATAATACCTAATATATTATTCTAATATTAAATTAAAAAATAAATTGTTTACAGTGCAAGCGCCAAATTTATCTCATCCATTCCACCTTCATGGGACTCCATATAACGTTATCGGTATTGGAAGGTCACCGGACAAGAATATAAAGAAGATCAACTTGAAACACGCTTTGGATTTAGACAGAAAAGGTTTACTTCAAAGACAGTACAACCTTCCACCTTTCAAGGACACACTCGCCGTGCCAAATAACGGGTACATTGTTTTGAGGCTGAAGGCAGATAATCCAGGTTCGTATTGCTCCTTTGAGGATCATTTTTTTAAGTATGTACACTTAGTTATAGAATTATAGAATTATTATAATATAATAATTTATACATAAAAATCCGATGTCACGATGTTTGTCCGCGGTAAACTCCGAAATTCTTTAATCGATCTTTATGAAATTTTGCTTACTGTGTGTAATTTGGTCCAAAAGATTGGATAGTTTTTATCTCAATTTAACGACCTCCATTTTTAAAGCACAAAGGATTGTAAGTTCCACAAGTTTCTAACAGATGGCGGTGTAAAATAGTTTATAGACACAACACTTCAATATCTTTTGTTTTATAAATTAGGTAGGCACACATCCAATAGATGGCGACGTGTTTCGATTTAAAAGTTAATTGTAGTATTTTTGCATTATTAGTATAGAAACTATAGTATATATTAAAATTCTTCTGCTCGTGTGTATGTATGTCACTGAACTGCTACGCTATTAAACCGATTTAAATGATTTTTGTGTGTGTTTTGAGCGGATCCCCCTGGATTATTTAGATTCACACTTGGATCCGATAGGTGGACTGCAATAGAATTACAGATATATACTACGTCTTCTGGATCCGCTGGTAGAATTATAGTTAAACACTTCACACACAATTATTCATTTATTTTCTATTCATATTAGTAGCACAACATTATATTAAATTCTCTCTCCACTCGCCTTTCTATAAAATACACTTTGAAATACTTACTATAAGCAAGACAAAAGTTTCAAGACCACCTGATCTGATTGTTCTTGGAAATGGATACTGGCCTCCATTGAGCTGTTATATTTTTAAATTAACCCCTTACTATTGATTCGTGCGCATATTAATAATACACTTTACTGTTTATAAATTTCAGGTTATTGGTTGTTCCACTGCCACTTCATCTACCACATTGTCATCGGCATGGGCCTGATCCTACACATCGGCACCCAAGGAGACCTTCCTCCCGTGCCACATGACTTCCCCAGATGTGGTCACCATCTTCCGACAATCACTCCACCATACTACCCTATACATTGATGCCGGATAAGTAATCATCTGGTAAATTTCGATCTCTCAAATCGTTCAAACTGTTCTAAGAGAACTAAACACGATTACAACCGAAGTGAAATAAACTAGCTATGCCATATTTTATTCAGTTGCCGACGAGCAACTCGTGAATAAAGCTGACTTCGTACGATTGTTGTCGAATAGGTAAAATGTAAATTAATGGTGCTATTTTAGGCGATTTAAATAACCATGATATCACGTTACGCGTATGACCAAAGTTTAATCGGTGCGGTTAACAAGTATTTATAGGATGTTAAAGTAATCTTTGTGATCGGTGCTTTTATCATGGCAAATTAAGCTGTGTCTCTTTTGAAATTTTTTTTAAATTCGATGTTTTTAAATTATATACTGTTTTATTACATTTTTTATTATAATCATCATTCAATAAACTGAAATAAAGCTGTTTGAAAGTGGGTATACACATTAGAGACACTGCTTGAAACTGATGCCATTTCAAAGAATTATTATTTTGTAAGGTATTTTTTTTATAATTTTTGTTACTCGTTTTATATTTTTGTAAATAAAATTTGTAAATCTCTGTATGAAATTCCGAATAGTTAATATTAAATATGTTTTTGACACATTACCAGTTCCGATTATATTTATACGGAATAATGTATAAGTTACACTTTATAATTAATTTTGAAAATGTTTCGTGGAGTGAAAGATTACATACTTTTATTGAAAAATCTTTAATACAGCTTTCTCTTCAGCCACCTCAAGTTTATATGACTTGAGACCGTAATGACCAGTTACGGGCCTAAACTTTTTGTTATTTCTTTTCAAAACGTTATGTTTAACTGTTATTATTATACTGTTTCTATTATCATTAATATAGTTCTATATCGTTCAACGTGAATGAAGAAAAGTACTGCAAGCTGGAGTTTTGCTTAGAGTTAAGCATCAATCGAATAAACTTTGTAACTTCATATGTAGTATTTAAATGTAACAAAAGTTACTTACTCATTATTAATACATGATAATATAATTAATAAATTATTTTAATTCTCATATTTTTTCTTTCTGTCTTAATCTACTAACAACTGTTTATTTTTTTCTTTTAATTTTCCCTTTGATTTTCTTTGCCTGTCGTACTCTGTTTTTTAACTTCTTATTTATTTAAATCTCTTCCTATATTCTCTTATTTTAAATTATTTTATCTTTAATACATACTTACTTTATTTTAGTTTACTTTTAGTAAATATCCAGCTTGAAGTTAACTAGAAAATATTTGACACAGGGTAACATTTTTTGCTAAATATACACCTGTGGTGGTCTCGTCTGTTATAAACAGTGTTATTTACCTTATTGCCTCCATAGAGTTGCATCTTTTTATTCAATGTAACGCTCTAACTTTAAAAGAAGTGGTCGCTATGTCTTTTACTAGCAAACAACTAAAATATAAAAAGTGGGTAATCATTGTGTAAATGAATACAAAAAATGTACCTTATTGAGTACACAGTGCCTAATAAAAACATGAAACTTCAACAATTTTGTTTTATTACTTATTATCTGTGTGGAATTTGCGTTGGAAAGGCTTGACCTGCTCCGATATTATAATAACCCCCATCATTATGTATGTTAGTAATAAAATTAACTCCAGACAAGTACCTATGTAAAAATTTGTGAAAGTAAAAAATAAACAAAAAGTTAAATTTAATAGTTAAATAAATTAATTAAAGTCATTAGTTAATAACTTAAGGTGAAAAATATAGCTATTAGAAAAGAGATATTTTCTTATTTACTTAAGAAATCAAAAAATAAAATACCTAAGGCCAATTTACATCTATTAACATCGTAATCTGTGAAACTTTATCATCACAAGCTACTAGGAAAAAGACATATGTAGTAATAATGACAACCATTCCTCGACAGAAGAAGATTGACAAAATATATCGAGGAATATCAAAAATTTTCGTATCTTCAACTAACTTCAACTGGCTGAATCGCTATTCGGTATGGAAATACCTTAACAATCTACAATATGATATGACCTGAAATTTTCTAATGTTTATGAGATCAGCAGATGTTATAAACCTTTTTATTTAAATTGTTTTATTAAAAGTAACATAGAGTTCACATTTTACGGGCAGCTTAATCGGAGGTCTGAAGCCTAACAACCAGGTACCTTTCCACGTCTCTCTGCTTAAGCTATGGAATGTCCATCGGACGACCTTTACTCCACCATCACAGTTGTACTTCGTTAAATGCCTCTCCAAATGAAATTTGACAATCGGATGTTCAAATTAGTCCCGTGCCTTCGCAGGACAAAACAACTCGAGGGAATTCCTCATCCCGGTCCATTATCGGATGTTACGCAATCACGAGCTATTTGTGCAACCGGCACCTCGTTTGCAAGCAACTTTTTCCATCTGAAGATGGTCTCTTGTCGCTGTAGCAGGTTTTCAAGCAACTTCAAGCAAACTTAAATTAAAAAATTAAATTTCAGACTTCAGTTTATGAACATTTTGTCTGGTGGCAGTAAGCATAACCTTACAAGAAATTAGGGACTGTTTTGTTTTGGCACTTGAGTGAGAAATATGTAACTCTATCAGCATTTATATAAATATCTCTATATATAAAAGTGAATCCCTTGGTTCACTTTCCCTTGGTCACGGCATCATGCGTGAACGGGTAGACCGATTTTAAAACGGTTTTCACTAATGGAAAGAGGGATAAACGGGGAACGTTTATGTATATAAAAATTGCACCCCGGGCGAGGCTGGGGGCGGGTCGCTAGTTACTTATAAAATTACCGCTCACTGCTAAGCCAAGGTCTGTTCTCTATCTGAGAAACTCCTCAGATATATATTATAGATACAGACATAACTATGAGCTATACCTCTACGGTTAGCCCTATACAATACTCGTATATTAGATAAAAGCATACTATTACTAACTATGATAGCAATTACTTATGCAAGGCTTCACACAAGTTCAAAGACTGATGCAAATTGCATTTTTTGGCATGAACTTTTTTGGCACCATATAGCGGCGTCTGCCCAGCGTTCTACTACTCCTACCACATTAGTAAGTTTTGCCTTCTCTGTGACTTTTCCATCAGTTTCATCGACACACTTGCTCTGTGAATTTGATTGTATTCCTAAGCGACAATATTCGCCAACCATTAAGAGGATCTTCATCCTTCCAGCAACCTCTCATCATAGCAGAAAAACTTTGAAACGATTCATTTTTCTGCGTTAAAGACTTTTTATCAAATTACTTGTAACCTACTTCTAAAGACTTATATGTTTTCGTTAGTTATTTTTAACATTTTTATTTCGTTAGTCGTTAACATTTTTTATTTCGTTGCATATTTAAGTTCTACCTTATTTTAGGTTTTCTAATTCTATCAAATTAAATCATATTGATTTAACCTAAACTATAATCTCTTTACGAGTTCTTATCTACGTTTGTAATACGTTAGGATGTGCATTCTTCCACATCCTAGTCTTACAAAGCAACCATGAATCCTGTTATATCTACTTATTCTTATGTTGTAATTATTATTAAATTTTATATCTATATAAATAAAGATTAATGCAATACTATTGAACAGCTGAACCAATTCGGTTTTTTTTTTCGAATATTCGCTGAAGTCCAAGGAAGTCTTATAAAGAGAAAAATTGGAAAACTTGAACAACCGTGCGAAGCCGGATGAGATCCGCTAGCATTATAAAAAATATATTACAAAATAGTTAATTCGTTAGGATAATATTTGTAAAAATATTCGTAACATCTGACAAAATGGCAGATAATCGCATCTTAATGCAAATGTTATATAATAACTCACCATCCTGTCGCATTAAGTCGAATTAAGAACATGAATTTAAAAATATGTTTGCTTATTTTGAGCAAAACTGCAACAGTTTTTACAGGTAAATGCGTACAAATACAGAAGTTAAATTGTCATTTTTTTAAACCACTGTTGCTAATAAAGTCTTTATTTTGGCGAATATACAGCAATCTCACACCATGTGAACATGCAAGGGAGTACGGGAAGAATCGTGGGCGGTCAAGAAGCAAGACCTCATAGTCATCCCTATATTGTGTCTTTGCAAATAAGATTCCTCTGGGTACGAATGCATATATGTGGCGGTTCAATTCTTAATGATAGATGGGTAAGTTATATCCTTTTTTTATCATGTAAAATTATTAAATACTACTAAAATTGTAATAAAATTTTAAATCATAATTTTAATTAGTTTTCAAAAGTTATGAAATATACAATGCGAAAAAAACAGTATCTAAAAGAAAACTGTTTCATCAGGAGCCGGTTAATATATCATTTTTGACGATTACATGGACTAATGATTTGGCACATACTTTGTAGGTAACAGCTTTTATATTCTGATACCCATGTAATAATCAAGATTACACCACATGTTCCCACAAACCATAATCAGGACAGGAGAACTGTAACATAGTTTTTAGAATTTTTTCAATTCGAGATGACAATGAACAGGCTCCTCAACTCGAAGGTTCTGAATTCGAATCCTGATAAGATTAGACTATGGATATTTTGTTTTATTAAGTTAGCATCATCTCGGTACCGTCTTAATACTGTGATTGTACGATTTATTATAATTAACAAGCGGTTTCTTTTTCTGCAAATTATATACACAAATCTTTCCTCATTGATAGCTCTTTCAGTTAGTGAAAAACGTATCGAAATCCCTTGAGTATTGATTTTAGAAAAAGTTAGCGGAGAAACAGACACACGCGGACAGCAACTTAAATTTATAATGTTTGGTAATAATAGAAATGAATTATTTATAGCAAGTACATAAAAAAAGGTTAACATTAATATTTTATTTCTGAACAAGATTGTTCAAGAAGGTTGTTGTTTATTTCCGATCAAGATTTAGGTCTACAGAGACAGGACCTATGAACGAATCCTCCAGAGATTATTATTATTATTACAATAATAAATGTTGCGACGCCTATATTGCGATTATAAGATCGTCTTACAAAATTTCAATAGTTATAATGTCTGCTGGCTAGTGAGGCATGCTTTTGTTTCTACAATTTTTCATTTTCTGTTTAAAGGTATTAACTGCTGCCCACTGCATCACTGAATCCTGGGTAACAGAATGGCTTCCACTAGATGCTATCGCAGGAATACATGATGTAGATAACTTTGGTTCTAAGGGGCAAATTAGAACTATTAAAGGAAAATATAAACATCCTCTTTATGATGGGTAAAATTGTTTTAGACTATTTTCGTTTTAAGACAACAAAAAATCCAGTATATTTTCAGGATTTTTCATAAATATTTAAACTTTTCAGAGGTGTAGGGCCCAACGACATTGCTTTAATGAAAACAGAAACACCCTTTAACTTAAATAGAGAAGTCCAATCAATATACTTACCAACTGGTAATAAAGCTAATTACGAAGAATTTACACTACCTGGCTGGGGCGCTTTGAGAACTACATATTTTATTCCTGATTTACCAAGCAATCTACAAGAAGTTAAAGTTACCTACGTTCCCTATAAAGGTACAAAATGTACTTGGTTATTAATTTTTTAGAATATTAAGACAAACAATAATTACAGATTACTAAATGTGTGTTTGTTTTTTCCAGATTGTTATAAAGCAGTTGAAGAGTTAAAGGACGATGATGAAATAAACACGTTAGATGAAAATGCTAACATTTGCACAGGGCCACTGACTGGTGGAACAGCAGCGTGTAATGGCGATTCAGGTGGACCACTTGTCGAATACATCAATTCCGAAGCAATTGAAATTAGCAATGATCCAGTATATGAATACGAAACATCTGAAATCAATTCTAATGACACATACAATGACGACGATGTTACTGATGATTTTGATAGTGTGATAATTGATAATAAAGATTATGAATATGAAATAAGATATGTTAAAACAAAACAAAGTGGAGATGAAGACATAGTTCCAGTAATTGTAGGAATTGTGTCGTGGGGTATGTCACCATGTGGGGACAAGGGTGCTCCAACAGTTTACACACGAGTTTCAAATTACATCGATTTTATTAATGAACACATACACACCTAAAATAAATTATTAATTAACATAACTTTTAATTTATTTATTCATATTTTATCAATATTGTTTTTCTTATACTGAAGGTGGTCAATAGGCATACAATTTGTCTGTTGAGAAGCGATGATTGCTTCCTATAAATAAAAGCCAATTAAAATGAAACGCGATAACATAATAGCAAAGGACAACGACCATTTTGAGCTAAAATCTGAGCAAACGTTACAATGTAGAAAATAGCATAAATTGTATGAATTAATTAAGCGTAAGTGACGCAGACAGTTATGATTTTAACATACAGAGTGACAGCTAACGTCATTAAATTATTATTATTTGTGTTTTTAAGGGTGATTATATTTTTTCGTCCACTTTATTGACTAAAAACAAATAAAATCCAAAAATTGTGAACTAAACGCATTTAAGGATTGAGCAATCCCACAGGTGCTGCAAATACACTGTTCTCAGCTCGTCCCGCTCATCCTTGTTCTCTCAAAATTCTCTTTTCCAGTGGAAATCAACTTATCAAACTCTTTGTTGGTGGAAATGTAAAACTATTGTATGCTCTTTTTTATGGTCAGTCTCCCTTTATGATCAAACCGATGACAAGAAAGCAAAGGGCACGAGAATAGTTTTCTTCAGAGACTATTCTCGTATGCGTAGTATTATATCAGGATGACCTTCTGTAGAGCTATCGTGATACATTTTCGTAGCTTTGTCTCCCTTTTCAAACACCATATAACAAAAACAATAGTAAAAACACCTCTTAACCTTAATTAATGAGTATTTACATAAATTTAATTAATCTAAATAACAACGTTATATTTACAATATAATCAGACTTTAAAAATAATCAGTTCAACAATACATCTGGCGGTCTGTAATTGCCACATTTTGGTAAAGATGTAATAATAGAGTGAGGTATAAATTGAGGAACGTTTATGATTATTGCTGCTGGTAATGAAAAGAGACCACATGATCTACATTCTAGTATCCAACTTCCTCCATTTTCCGTTCGGATACGGACTATCGTAAAACCTTTGTTAGGGACGATCACGGTATCTTTTAAAACAGGATTTTGAAGATTTCTGAAAAAGTCCAAATAAAATTTGTAATATCAAAACTTCAGGTAAAAATATCAAATTTCTATCGAATCGAAAAAAATCGGTTTCGACTTTCTCTAATATTCAGATCTAATATCTAATATTCAATCTAATATCTAATCTAATATTAAGATTATTCACATCAACTTATTAAAATGTATATTATAAGGCAATCAGAGTATCCAATTATATGGAGATCAATCATTTTTCAAGTATATAAAAATTCAGTAAGTATAAATATACTTTGTTTGAAATAAAAAATGTTACTCCGTTTTTAACTAATCAAGGTAAATTAGGCGATGATTTAAATTTTTTTTATTACATAATTAATTATAAAAAATTGAAATCATCCCCTAGTGTATAAAATATAGTCTAACTGTACTAATAGCTGAAAATTATCGATATTTTCTAGCTAGAACAGTTGCATTAAGTAGATACTTCAGTGATATATTTATAAAAGGAAATCAGAAAATTATTTCGCTTAAAAATTATTATTTTCTTACGTTTTTACTAGTTCTACGCTGACTAAGTCGCGGACAACATCTAATAAACTATAAAATAAAAGTAGATACAGAAAAAATATTCTATCGGTAACCAATAGGTATTCTGTCTGCAAACTCAGACAGAACGTTTGGATAAAGGCTTAGTTATGAGGAATTCTATAAAAATATCCAGGATCTTATCAGCGACTACCATTGGTAAATTCACCTTATTGGACGAGGATTTGAATGTTGTATCACTAATAATACGACTATTAAGGTGCATTTTTATACTTCCACAAACTGTATTTGCATTAAATATTTTACCTTTTAACTTTTCCATTTCTATCCATTTCATGGAATTGTTGTCTTGAAATTGGGTTATTTTTGGGATTCTTCCACATAGAGACCACTTG
Source organism: Bembecia ichneumoniformis (assembly GCA_910589475.2). Taxonomy (NCBI): domain Eukaryota; kingdom Metazoa; phylum Arthropoda; class Insecta; order Lepidoptera; family Sesiidae; genus Bembecia; species Bembecia ichneumoniformis. The sequence continues at coordinate 15,373,027 of OU342524.1, read as the reverse complement.
CATGCTATATCCATGCATATGGAATGTATACGAATCGTTACTACCGAAACCTAAAAAAATGTATTGACTTAACTTTTGTACAAAAAATAAACTCGTTTCCAAATATATATTACATTCAAAGATATCTTACCTTCATTGACTAGAGCGATTTCTAAAACTTTTCCTTTTTCCGTGTTCAGCACCTGAACACATTGTAGATCATGTTTCTCATCTTCTTCACCCACATTACACTTATTCTGCAATTGATCTGCCATTAGAAGTAAAGGACTGTTGGGGTAAAGGAAGTTCTTGCCATTTACTTGAACTACGCCATTTCCTTGTGTTTCTGAAATTAATATATATTTTTTGTTAATATATAATTAAATGTATATTTTTATTGACAAAAATATACAGATGTCTTAACTATCATGTATTATAATCATCAAATCATCATTATAGAATCGAATTTATATAGATATTATATAGAATTATATTTATATAGAATTATAGATTGAATTTCGAGTTGCTCTCGTACTTTGGATATACTATCATCAGTAGCATCTCATCAGTGCAAGAATCTTAAGATCGGCAGACAGGCTAACAGTCCACTTGATAATAGGTGGCTACCGTCGCTATAACACAAGCAACGCCAAAGCTGCTGCAAGTACGCTGCCGACTACAATAGGATTAAGGATAAGAGATTAAGAAGGGATAGGGAAATGGGCTCTGGCATCCCTTACTCACTCACAGAAACACAACAGCACACGTGCTGTTATTTCACGGTGGTCTTCTGTAAGGTGGTGGTTACTGCCGCCAGACGGGCTGCCCAAATGACCGCGAAACGCAGTGTGCCCTGCCACTACTTTCCAGATTATTAACAATTATTATGGAAATCATCACGGTAACATTTACATAAGAGTATGTAACGAGTAATCGACTGTACCTAAAAATGACGGAAAAAATGGTTTCCTCTTCATTACGTCACTAATATATCTAAAATCGTTGTCGTCTTCTTTAAAACGTACTATATTCCTGTCAACACCCAAATATACTTTTTCGGCTTCTGTATTAAAAGATACATCTTGAAGTGACTCCAGGATTTGTCCATAAACTGTATCAGAATCAAATTCGTCGTCCACAATTCTTTTCTGAAAAAGTTACTACAGATATAGAATTATCTATCAACTCAATATATTAAATTGTTTAAATATCGGCTCATGTTTATATTAACTATGGGTGATTAAGTGATATCAGAACCTGCACCCCTACGCTTCTTTCTGCACTCCTAATGGAATAATAACACATCAGTCTGTCAAATATTGACATAAGTAAACTCAAATAGAAATTATATCGATTTAGAGAATTGGTTTCGATATCACCATATTGTTACGGCACCTATAAACTAAAAAGGTTTACCTCCTCCTGATCCAACATAGATGTATAGTTAAAGCCCGAATAGAGGAACATCGCTCTGGTATTTAATCCTTTGCAAGAATCTTTCCCTATCGATCTCAACCAATAGCCACCACTTTTCTGAGAAGCCCGCACCACTACGTCCATGCGTTCGCCTGCAAAACGAAGTTACAAATTTATGACATTTGTGTTTGCTGCCACGGTTCTACATTCTTCTTCTTACGGTGCCACCTCCTATCAGAAAATGGCGATCATAATTGCAATATTTACTTAGTTTTATACATCATCCAAATAATATCTAGCGTAATGGTATCAAACATCAAAGCAAAGCGCGTGGCCTTAAACCACAAAACTGGAGAAAGTGAGATGTAAACAATCACAACCGGTTGCAATGACCTTAAACTCTCAGTTCACCGACTGGACACCTTTCTACTCTCACTTGACTTCGGATGTAGTGAAAACGAAACATGTTCATTTGTCGGCTTACCGCCATACAATTTAAAATAGAATTCTTATGCGACATATAAAATTCATACCTCTGTACTCGTTGGCATTGTGTGATTTACGTAAAAGATAAATTTAAGATTACCGTGTCCTATGTTTGCGTCATCCTTGTCTACTTCCGCGGTAAAAATAATGTTGAAATGCACGCACATCGTTTCATAGGCACTATAATTATTAAATGGCCTTTTATTAGGGTCATTTTAAACTTTCTCTAAAATTTCTAACAACAATTTTACTCTTGCGAATTCCTCCGCCTATCTTTATAAATACTTAGCACGGATACAATTTGTTTCTAGAAATTATAAACACAAACCTTCCTCGTTTATCGCTCTTTCCATTAGTGAAAACCGTATCGAAATTTATATTTTTACTAGCGACCCGCCCCTGGCTTCGCCCGGTGTGCAATTTTTATATATATGAACATTCCCCGTTTATCCCTCTTTCCATTAGTGAAAACCGAATTAAAATAATTAAAGTCTACCCGTTCACGCGTGATGCCGTGACCAAGGGAAATGGGGATTCATTTTTATATACTCGTATATGCTCGTATGTACATGCAAATAAAGGTGTCCTATCCTTCAAGCTGTAAGAATACACAATCAAATAATTTCATTAAAATCGGTTTGGCGGTTTCGGAAATTAGCATGAACGAACATCGTGACAAATTTTTTTTTATATGTATTAAGATAACTAAATAAAAGCAAATTGTTATTGTTATTATAAAAATTATAACGAATTGTACTGTTTTGATTTTTAATACATACCTACTTTTCTTCATGTGTACCGCTTGCCTAACACACAAAAACTGATGTGACGATATCTCAAGTTTTAGTATTTACTTTATTATTCAAACAAATCTGTCTTACGAAGTAGGTAAGTTAACTGATATTGCTTAAATTTACTATTAGTGAGCCAATCAGTAGCTGGTATTTATTACCTGGATAAAGTTTCACTTTCCTTGCAGACACAGGTTTGACAGGTTTTCCATCTGTGGATATGACGACCAGCTCGTGTCCGTCTATATAAATTACTATAGGACATTCCACCGCGATGGCATTTATTAATCTCAATCGATAAGCAAATCCTGACATTACGAACATCCTGTAATTACAAAAGTAAAGTACAAGTTCTCAAGATAAATTCTCATGATACGATTATTAGAACATCAACATGATAATAACAAACATTACGTCTTGTTGCTTAGATAAAAGATTTCTCCCATTAGAGAAATGTGCATAAATTTAATGCTATCTGTAGCAAAGCGGAAGAAAGTAAAAATACCGTTAACGTTTTTAGTACAAAAACTTACTTGAAATTATTTGCTTCACCGTTGATTTTGATAGAAATCGGTTTTAATGATGTCGAATCACCTAGATTGCCTGTTAAAAGTTTCTTAAAACTAGCAGATACCAGTAACGTATTTTCCATTGTTCTGTCGTAATCGTATAAATTTGAATTTGGATCTAAAGGTTGAGGTTGGCTAACTGTCAGAACACCAAAAACTCCGTCACTCTGGTGCGAAACTAAAAAAAAAATTACTAAAATTATAACAGGAATTTTGACTTATAATTGTCTCAATTCAAAATAATTTTGTCTTTTTATAAATTTTCTTGTTTTTGACGAGCCCGTTGAATGAGTGGTTAGGGTGCTTGAACGCTCTGTTCTAGGGTTCCCGGGTTCCATTCCATTCATTTCCAACTTTGGAAATGAACTTTTCAAAGCTCTGGTCTGGATTTGAAAAGTAGTGGCAGGGCATACAGCGTTTCGCAGTCTTTTGGGCAGCCCGTCTGGCGGCAGTAACCACCCCCTTACAGAAGACCACCGTGAAATAACAGCACATGTACTGTTAAATTTCTGTGGGTAAGGAATGCCAGAGCTCATTTCCCTAACCCTTCCCAATACCTTATCTTTAATCCTACAGTAGTCGGCAGCACACTTGCAGCACCTGTGGCGTTGCTTGTGTTATAGGCGACGCTGACTGTCTATTGACCTTAACATAAAAAGAAATTTCATCCTCAGGCATTGAAATATTTATTCAATCTTAATTATTTACGTACAATATTTTAGTCAGGCGTTATTAGATGATCCGTCAGAAACAGTCCTCTGTAAACTAGTAAACGCAGTAAAAGCTCGTTGACAGCGTGTATGCAATATTTCATGGTGATCGATTATATATTATGTACTTTCGAAGATTTGCGATTTTGAAAAAAGGAATATTAAATTTTTAGATAAATTGAGGGATATTTATACCTGAATCACTATGGTAAAAATAGGTGCCTGGAGACGATGCCTTGAATGCATATCTGTATCTGGAACCATAGCCGATAGGACATTGTGTCACCATTGGCACTCCATCCATATATGGCGTCCCTTTCTGCTCAACACCGTGCCAATGAATGGCTACATCTTCATCGGGAATTTTATTATGCACTTCAACAACTATAATATCGTTTACGCAAACATGTATTGGTGGCCCTGGTGATATTCCATTAATTGCAATAATTGCCTTTCCGTTTTCTTGCACTATCGGTTCAATTTTGAAATTATAAATGCATATTCTTGGTTTCACGTTGAATTTACAAGGACGATAACATGATTTATCTGCAACTTTTATTATTGTTAACATACACTTTATTTAATCTCAAATTGTAGGTACCTGTTAATAATGTATTAATAAACGTACCTGGATTTCTTAAATTATCTTCAAAAAGGATATTCGCATTTGTTGGTATAATACTGTCTATAGATGCCTTAATATTATTACTAATATTAGCAAATATAACTAAACTACAAATCAGTAGCTTCATAGTCACAAGTATTACAATTCCTTTAGTAACTTGTTGATCAATATGTATTGATTGATATGTCAATTTGTTCAACTCACGCAATAAACTTTTAATTATAAAATAATAAGTTCTGGAAGACACACATAGCCGCGACGGAAAAGATGCGTGTGCGCATTGACGTTCAAAAATGTACTGACAATGTAGCAACAAGCAACAAACAAAACGAAGGCGTAAACTCCCAATTGGAGCGCGCTACTGCAAAGCTAGCATTTCAATGGAAATTTGACACAGTTTTACGACACACGAGTTTCAGTTACAAAAATCATAGGTTACTTTACGTAACGCTTGAAATCAACATGTTAACGACAGTTTGCACTTAGTGACATACATATATTTGTGAAGATTTGTTTGACTTTCTAACACTCGAACACTCATAGAATACCTAGAAATTATTTTTAGTTAAAAGAAAAATAATTTCTAGGTAATTCTTATTGTATTATTTTTGTAGTTCTCAAAGCGTATCTAGATTGCAATCGCAATAATCTGAATAAAATAAAATAAAAAGGTTGTGGACGAATATTAGCGAGTAAGTGATGCAGATTAAGAGAGTCTTTGAGGCTTCTTTGCTCACCTGAAGGTTGCCGTGAGGAATTTATTAATTGCCAAGTAAGTAGTACTTTTTTAAATGAAACTTTATAAATGAAAAATACTTCTTTTGAAACGTTATTGAAGTCGAAAATAACACGATTCAATTAAAGTACGAGTTAGACACCATGAACTTAGTTTCGAATGAGAGCTTATTTAGCTGTATATGTATTGTACAAATTTTCCTTAAGGGGGAGACAAACCCTAAATACTAAAAATATACATTGTTTAATGAAAATGTTACAAGAAATGGACAAGACAATTGCTTTGAAAAAAATATATATTATACTTAAACATGTGAAGAACCAATTGTATTAATTAGAATTTTCGTTAAAGTAATAGAAACTCCACAAAAAAAGTTAGAACACAAGAAGAATTTGACTTTTTTTGAAAATTCTCTCGAAAACGGCTTATTGCACGCATATAAATCCTGTACCTATTAATAAGTTAATATCAGATTAAAAAAATGTATTAATAAAATTTTTTATTTTGTGTATTGTTCTAATGGTAAAAACAGAAAAACACCATTTCTAGGCCTGTTGAATTGGATCCGCCGCCAGCGAATTCTATAATAAATGTCATTTGCCTCAGTGAAGCCCTTAAGTATATTTATTAATAATTTTATTATTACATCGTAAAAATGTAAATTTAACTAATCTATAAAATCGGAGGGTATTTTTAGTATGTTTTTAGCACGTATAAGAAGTTGCCCCGCCGATATAAAACAACAAAAATTAGTTTCGTATGAGATGATTATACACTAGCTGAGCCCGCAACTTCGTACGCGTGGTATTCAGTATAGCGCGCGTAACCTTTTTGTTTGTAAACCTATTGGAACAAAACAAACACTAAATGTTACGCGAAGCTTGCTACAATACATCAGTGGAAACCGCATTCAAATAGGTTAAGCAGTTTCTGAGATTAGCGTTCACAAACAGATAAACATACAAAAATTCTAAGAACTATTTTTTTACCTCGGTAACAAAAGCACAACGTGTACAAATTGTTTCTTTGAAAAAAAAATATTTAAGGTACAAACACGGCTCGTTTACGATTTTATTATTATGTATAGAGATTATATTCGTATATACTTACCAGCGTGTCCCGCGTTAATTTTATCTACAGTTTTGCTAAACTCTATGTGATCCTGCTATTAATATACTACATCCTGAACCAACAGCTAACTCAACATCTGGCTAATTTTCAGAGATATAATTTTTTTTATAATTTAGATATATCTAGCCCTAAATTTAAAAAAAAAACTATCCTCTTTTGATTTAGGGTTGAGCTCCCTTTTTATATAATACTATTAGTTGAACTCGGCCACGCTTCGCTGCGACCCATACGGCGGCGGCGTGCGCATGGGGCGCGCGGTACTGGACACTGCTTATATATAATACTATTTTTCGTAGGGTGATGCCTTTCTCGATAAATGAACTATTCAAAACAAAAAGAATTTTTCAATTCGAACCAGTAGTTCCTGAGATTAGCGCGTTCAAACAAACAAACAAACTCTTCAACTATATAATATTAGTAGTATAGATATAACCCTTTTATACATAAGTATTTTGTCTCAATGCCTACATAAATACTTTAAATCCTGTATATTAGAATCCTACAAAGTCGTAGAATATTCCTTATCAGAGCCTCTATTGTTTTTTTTTAATATGGACAATTCCTATGAAAAATATGTAGGTATATTTATTATAAAAAAATTTACCCTCCTATACTCACGCAATAATTATTCAACCATCACAGTTGCACGCGGTTTTAAACAGCTTAAGAAATGTAATTTCTAGGTTGTTATTACCTCTAAAAATTAAAGTGCAAATCTTGACATATTTATTTAATCTTTATTATTAAAGTAAACTCCATCTAGTAGCGTGCTTATAATGAAAAGCAACAAGACCTACAATTTTTAGTGGTTTTTTTTACTAACATTTATTTTCTTTAATTAAAACTTCACAACGGTAATAAATTTGTATATCCCCTGAATCGTAGTTGCAAAAGTGTATATATTAACCGGTATTATATCTGCAGCTAGCACCTCTATTTTCTTCTGCGACTGTAAAAGCATTACATAAATCGTCTTTTGATCTTCGCATTTGAAATTTTCCCATCCACACGAATACACAGATCTCTCGAACTCCTCAGAAGCGTTTGTCAATTGTTGACAGAGTAAACAGTTGAAGAAGAAAACCAGAAAACAGTAGACCAGCACTGGTATAAACCTAATAGCAGTCTCCAATTCGAAAAAGAAGTAAAAACACATACATACAGCGTTTGATCCAAAATTAACTCCTATAGACACGCTGTAAAGAGACTTCAGGTCGTCTACCGTAAGCAAGATTAAATTATGGCGTCTTATAATTGTAGGAAGTTTCTCCTTTACCAAAGCATTAATATCAATTTCCTCGTGATTCACGTTGAACATCATAATTTCCTTAGAAAGAAGTCTATACATGATCGCCGTGTGGCTTATCAGAACCATGGTAAGGACTTGGTAGTTGAGGTTTGAAATCATGACGCATGTTTCCAGTATTGTCACTGCGATGTTGCAAATATACTTATGAGGACTCTGTGTCAATGATTCTAACCCTGAAAACATTAAAGACCATTTTAGTTATGGTATACATTCATAGCTTCTTTATTAAACCAAAGAGGCAGTCGGTTTAATACAAGCACTACAAAATTCAGTGCTTTATGAACATATATGTATACTCAAATACACACAAATATTTGTTTGTTTCCTTACATATTAATACTAGCTGAGCCCGCAACTTCGTACGCGTGGTATTCGGTATAGCGCTCAACTTCTTTGTTTGTAAACCGATTGGAAAGAAACAAACACTAAAAGTTATGAGAAACTAGCTACAATACACGTGTGAAAACTGCATTCAAATCGGTTAAGCAGTTTCTGAGATTAGCGTGCACAAACGCACAGACAAAAATTTTAAAAACTATTTTTTTTTTACTTTGGTATTTTTTTTTAAATGTTTAATGTAGAAACACGGCTTGTTTATGATTTTATTATATGTATAGAATAGATTTTTTGTGAAATATAACATTACGAAAACTACATATTTATGTAGACTCTGTTGCGACAATCTTTATTAGGTATACCTACTTGTTAATGAGAATCTCTTCAATTAATTTCTAATGATTAATTTCTATTAGTGTTGTTGCTTTTTATTAAAAGCTGAAATATAGAGATATTTAAGATAGCGTCTACTCCTAGTATGTGCAATGAAAATCGTCCTGAATAGGACTCCATATTTATATACTTAATATTTAATTTTGGCAATAACCACCCGAATACAAAAGAACACTGTGAAATAACAGCATGTGTGCTGATGTGCCTCGGAAATGCAAGAAAAAAATGTGCAGCGCACTTGCCAATAAGTGGACTGTCACACTAACTGATGATATTTTTTTTTGTGAATGGTCATAATTATAAAGTTTTCCATCACTTACCCGGACAAGCAACCATCGACATCGCATCGGGTGAAGAATTCATACGATCCGGAATATATACTACGAATCCATTAGTTACATTACATACGTAAAACAGAAGAGCAATCTTCTTTACCGTACTCAACATGTTTGCGTGTTTCACCTTCAGGGAAGGACAGATTGTTGCTTGTCGGTCGCTGTCTTTCATCTTCTTAAGAACTGTTCTCAACAATTTCCTGGTAAAGAGGTTTTCTTGTAAATGACGTTATCTGTAGGTACATCTTCAATACATGTAAATGAAATTTCAGTGTCTGTCTTTGATTGAAAAGAAAGGCTTTTCTATACTTTTCATCATTATTATTTTGAACGCATAACCGTTTAGTAGTGGCATCGCACACTATGATTTGCATTTATCGACCCGCTATTAAAATCCGTTGGGTCCTTTAGAAGAAGTAAGCGTAGAAACAGACAGAGATGGGCAGCGACTTTATTTTATACGTATAATAATGTTACTACGACTTACAGAACTATGGAACGTTCTGGAAAAAGCGTTCGCGCCGGCCGAAAGTCCCGAACGTTCTACCCGAGCGATGGTAGCCACGCCCCTCCCCGACTAGTGTCAAAAGAAATTGGTCCTTATGTTTACAACATAAAGTTTAGATTTCAACAGAAATAGCATTCCCGAACTTTCAATGGCTCGTTTACAATCTTGTTTACATTTTCTAGAAAATTCGAAATACATCGAGGCGTTTGGAGTTCCGCGACTCTTCGGAGCTTTTGCGAAATTATCTGTGAATCAATGAACCGGAGCGACATTGACGACTTTTGGCAAGTTCGTTTCGCCCTCACACGACATTTTTTAATAATAATAATATGTATAATACGCACTTAACAATAATATGTATAAATATAGATACAGAAGATACAGAAGACCATCGTGAAATAACAGCAGCAGTCTATTGTGTTTCTGTGAGTAAGTATGGGATACCAAAACTCATTCCCCTCGCTCCTCCCATATTCTTCATCCTATTAAGGTCGGTGGCGCAGTAACAACCCACATAGAGTCGCATTAACGTCGTGTGACTTTCAGTCTACATGCCACCCTTTACATAAAAAAATCATTTTAATGTTTTTTACCTTTCTGTCTCTATGTTCGGGCTTACAACCGAAACGACCGAAGTTACTTTGACATCTAATACAACGTGTAAATTGTAATACAATAGACGTATTAATAATTCTGCTTATTTGCTCTATTCATCTCAATAAAAGTGTTTAAACAGAGTGATTTCACTCACTTCTACGTCAACATTTTTAACACAAGTCCATAATGCTCCCATTGCGTTCTTGCACGGACAAAATAAATGCGTTCGCAGTCTGTACGTACGTATCCATCGTAAGTATTAAAAAGGTTAATTACCTGTAACGAATCCACCAGTAATTATTAGTAGCTATCAAAGCAAAAAGGCTGACGTTCACATAACTCTTGAAAAAGTCAACGGCTTCCTTGGCGTAATTAATCTGATATAAAATACTCCCCGCAACGTAAGTGTAGATAAGCAAGAAAAAGAAAATCACCCAAAACCACGCTGAAAAAGATACACGTTTATTCCCAACTAACTCAACCTTGGGTCTTCGCCTGCCTTCGCTTTGGTTTTCTGATCGTGCGTTTGCGATTAGGAAGTTAAAAAATAGCAAAAATCGCGTACTGTTGTGGGTATCCTAATCTTCCCGGATTAGCAGTGGCAGGGCCCACTGCATTTTGTAGTTATTGGGCAGCCCGTCTGACGGCAGTATCCATCCCTTACAGGAGACCACCGTGAAAAAACAGCATATGTGCTGTTGAAAAATTGAATAAATGTTTCAACGCTTAAGAAAAAGAGGCACAGACGAAGTAGCCGGCAAAAGTTAGTGCTTTTATGTCCAGCACAAAAATAAAATACAATTTATCGTACTGTGATGTTATACCGTCCATTTATCGCCTTCCTCGATAAATGGACTATTCAAAACAAAAATAATTTTCAATTCGCACCAGTATTTCCTGAGATTAGCGCGTTCAAACAAACAAACTCTTCAGCTTTATAATATTAGTATAGATTAATGAATACAAAAATAAAAATTAATGAATGCATTTTCAAAAATGTATACTTGGAGAGAAGGACTTCGAACCAGGCTTCCAAAAGAGTGCTGAACACCTGGTTAAGTTGTAGAAACTTATACTGGGGTCCAAGTCCAGATCCAAATTACGTTTGAGCCTCGTAAGAAAGTAAGCTCGACGTCGCTCAACGAGCTATGGAGATGGCTATGCTCGGGGCTACACTGCGAGATCGAATTAGGAATGAGGAGATCCGTAGTAGAACGAAAGTTACCGACAGAACCCAAAGGATTATAAGTTGAAGTGGTAGTGGGTATGACACATAGTACGGAGAGCTGACGGCTGCTGGGACCGGAAAGTTCTCGAGTGGAGGACTCGCAAGCGCAGCGTAGGACGTCCACCCACAAAGTGGACAAACGACCTGATAACGGCAGCGGATCGAAGGTGGATCCAGGTTGCTTCTGATCGGTCCTTTTGGAAAGTTAGGGAGGAGGCCCTTATCCAGCAGTGGACGTCCTACTGCTGAGATGATTATAATGAAATTTTAGTTTTAATTTTAAATTTTAACATTAATATAATTTAAATCCAAATGTGATCAAGCCAAATACTTTTAAGGATTATATAGATTTTAACTTAATAACTTTATTTATGATGTTAATAGTTAATAGGATGTAGAAGGATGACTGAAATAAAATTTTAATACTGTTAAAAATTTTAATACTTGCTAATAAAATGATATGACTAAAGTTCGAGTTCTTGTTTTATTTAAAAAACAATGAAAATATGCTAAATATTTAATCCTCGTATTATTTCAAAAACACCCTATTCCTAAAAGTAAATTAAATGTCAAAAAACCTGAAAGTAAGGTCTAACTAGATTGTGAGATTGTGAACTATATTCGCAATGTCTCTGCTGAGATGCTATTATTCAAAAACTTAGGTCTTTTAAAAGAAGCTAGCTTTAATAAATTTTTCGAGGGTCAAGGGGACCTTAAGTGCTTCGACTGACGTTGCTCGTCCCCTCATGGGGCAGTAGTCGCTTTCCATGAAATAAAGTGTTTTGTCTATTTAGTTAAATTAAATACAAACCTGATACAGTATCTTTGTTTAGCGAAAATCCCGCCAGTTTGGGAATAACATTTACAATCCACAAAATATTATCAAAACTATTTTCTTGAAACCTCCTCTTCACGTTTGAAAACGATCCTTTAATTTCTTCCAAGAAATTCATTTTAATAATTTTAACAATTTTGCGAAACGTATGGCCAGTACGAAAGATTCATAAAAATTTAATTGGAAAAATATAGCTCTGTCCATTATATTTGACACAGTGGATACTGAAATAATTGTGGGCTGATGGCCAGTACTAATTATTACTAATTTAAGTTAATCATAGTATGCTACTCAGTTATTATTTTTATAGTGGCGATTTATAAAGTATTTTTTATGTGTTTGTGTACGTACTTATTTAGAATATTTCTTTTTTTTTGCGTGATGTCCATTGTTTTTCTTATTTATCTATCCAATGAATATATAAAGGTTTAAATATGAAATTGCCGTTGAATTAAAATTAAACCTGCATGGTGCCAAATTTCAGAGTTTATAAAGTGTCAAAAAGCGAGTTGAGAAGTTTGAAGAAGTTTCTAATTTTTTTCACAGGACAACTATAACATTTTAAATTTAATAAAAGACGTGATATTTGATTGTTTAACGCTGAATGAATTTTTTTTTTCACATTCAGCTTTCAACGTGGAGATAGATGGGTACAGCGAAAATCAGAGTAATTTTAAAATACAAGTTCCGAAGTGGAACTATTGCAGCAGAAACTGCTCGTAATGCTGCGTTGTTCAATGATCAATCAATGAGAGGATCAGCTAACGAACGCAGCGTGCGTTTTAGGTTTAACCGCTTTCGTAGTAGAAACTTCGACTTGAAGAAGGAACCATAAGGAAGATCAACCACTAAGATTGATATAAGGTGATGGTGAAAGCCGATCCGTATCAAACTACCAAATATTTATAGGCTTGGTTTGATGTTAGCATATCCACAATATTGACTCATTTGCCGCGAATCGATAAAATTAAAAAACTTGAAAAATGGGTGCTTCATGACTTGATTGATCTACAGATTAAACCAATACAGAAATGAAGGGATCTTGGATCGAACTCTGACATGTGACGAAAAGTGGATTCTTTATGATAATGGCAAGCGAACAGCGTAATGGCTTATCCCAGGTCGAACGCCTCAACAATGCCCTAAACGCCCTAAAGCATAAAAGCAAAGCTTACCCCAAGAAAGGTGATGGTAACGGTTTGATGATGTAATTCACTACAGCTTCCTCAAATCCTGTCTTCGCGATTTTTGCTCCACAATAACGCAAGACCTCTCAACATTGCTCGTTACACGCAACGCGACATTAGTTTACCCAAACATACCAAGTGGTGGCTTTTGGCCTTGTAAAGGATAAAGGTAAAGGATAAATGTACTCACAGGAATATCGGCTTATACGCGTGTTCCTCAGCTGGCTCCGTCTTCTCTCGCTTTCTCTCATCACACACTTCCAATACACATTAGATAAGATCACATAATCACAAAAATAACATTGATGGACCAATCACGGGAATATACTAGATAATACAATATAAAAACATTAAAACTTTAGTTCACCCGATGACCTTTATTCCGAAAAGCACACTACCCTCCTTTTTATTAAGTGTCGCCAGACGTCACGCGGTATTGCCACTATGTGGGCCTTAGTCAAAGTAACATTTTAAAAACGATAACGAAGTTCGCAAGAAAAAAATGTATGGGATGTATCGCGTGATTTAGCGACGGCATATGTCAATCCCATACAATTTATTGTTTTCGAACTTCGTTATTGTTTTTAAAATGTTACTTTGACTAAGGCCCCTGTTGTAATAATATTGGTGGTAATAATATTGGTGGTTGGTATTTCGAGTAATTATTGGTTTAAATTTGTAAATCGCTATACAAGTTTTTGCTTTACTTTTGCTTTTATACGTGGAACAGAAAGTGTATCTGAAAGTAATGCGGAGCTGACCCCAGTGGGGATAGGGCATACAAAGTTCTGCTTCTAAAGTGAATAAACCTTCTGGCCCAGAAATAAATAGCACGATTTCTGTTGCTATTGGGATCGACCTATATGTATGTATTCCACTAAACTTGGTGAAATTGTTGTCAAATGCGGTAAAAGTTTACGGAGAATTACCCGTAACTAAATGCACAATTTCTGCGTTCCGCTCAGCGCGTCTATTATAAGTCATTGTGTGTGGTGAGTAAAGTAGGATACGTTCCCGTATATTTTCCTGTATCTTTCCCTATATGCCCTATATGTAGAGTCGGCAGCAACAATGTATTCCCCTGATGTTACTTGTGTCTCTAAATGATGACCATCAAGTGAAATGTTCCCCTTTCTTCTATCGGACATGCAGACGTACGACTGGTTACCATCCACACCTTGTCGAAATCCCTCTAATTCGGACCAAGCGCTTTAAAACATCTTTTGTGATGCGCACTGCTAAGGATTGGAACTCCCTTTTTTTTACGTTGGGAAATCCATCATAGATACCCAGCAGCGAAAGGGGGACGCTGTGGGTTATGTCGGACTCCTATCGGCTAAAACCCAACGACTTTCTAGCGCGGCCGTAGATGGGCGGGGTCGCAGGAACGTTGTTGCACAACTTCGGCGACCCGCCACGGCTGTTCAGCGCGGGGAGGACTACGCTCCCTATCGGAACCTCGGCGTACCCGAAAGCGGCCATCTCTGGGACCTCACAACGGGCGGTAGTCTCCCCTTAGACTACCGCCCAGGTCCCTGCCGGCGTCTGTATTTCCGAGCTAATATAACCCAAATATTTTCAAGGTTCGAGTGAATAGGCATCTTCTGGGTGAGCTCACTCCATCGTCTGCCTCATCCTTCCTACATGGATAGATGCTGGTCAAGAGCAAACCCATATTTAATTAAAAAAATAAATAAATAATAATTCAGTTTTCTTGCTCTCTTATTTAACCTGCTAAAAATATGTGCCTCGGATTTATCGTTATATACCTACCTTATTCTCTTATGCTATCGTACACACTATGTCAATTTTCCTAAATCCATAATTTTAAAATAATAAATTAAAAATCACTGTGTGAAACGTCTCGGGTTATAATTATATCGTAGGTATTCATTAAAACAGTGTTCAATTATCTATATAAATGTCGCCGATCACACCTTTGCCTGTAATAAATATTTTTCTTGGAATAATTAAATTATTTTTGGAAAAATATGTCAAAAGTACCTAATAAATATTGCTTGTACTTGATTTTTTTATTTTAATTGCAGTTTTTTGTCACTTTTAGAATGAATTGTACATTAGAAGACGTTTCCACATTACCGCCATCTTAAAAATATATTATGAATTAATTGAACAATACCAACATATCTTCTATTTCCGAACAGATGTCGCCACAAGTAATAACTAAAACTTTAATGCGTTTCCCACAGATGTCGTTTTTTCGCAACAGTCTTGTATAATCGAGATATTTATGGTACGAAATTTGATCACGTGAGTAATGGTAAGGTCATCCTCATTTAATACGACACCAAAAACTAGTTTTTATATTCATTCGTGCACAACAACAATGTTAAGCACTTGATATTTTTAATGACAAAGTATGGATACAATGTGCTGTATGATATCGTTTAGCCTTGAACACAATTTTCAACGTTTTGAAATTACAAATAAAAAATTGAATATAAACAAAAGATTTATGTGTATAATATGCATGTTTATTTTCGAAGCATCAATTGGCCGTCTGATCATGAAGGAAGCACACACTGGATAACACACAATTCAAAAGTTACATACCATAACATCAACATTATACGATTCTTTCTTTTAGAACATCATAAGTTCGCTCTTTTAATGTATAGATATTTCTAAAAATATTCATTTGGAAATAAATTTTAAATATACCATTCACTTATAATACAATTATCTACAGTAAATAATTAAACTATCTAAGCCTCGTTTTTTATCGCAATCTCGGAATAGGTAGGTGTATAGTGTATATCTCTTATCGTTTTCTTGGAATACGACTAATGGGAATTAAAGCTTATATTCATTTGCCGGCGCGCTCCGGCAAGACTCATGTCAGCTACTATGATCGATGCTGACACTGCGCACCCTGCGAAGTAATTCCTCAACTTTCTTATAGGGGCTATTGTGATGGTCTTGAACAGAGTCTATGAGGTATGGGCCGTTATTTGTCTCGCGACCCTCCGGTGTGTGACGGCCACTGGAGCCGTCACCGCCGGATCTGTTTAAGAACGGTTGAACATCTATCACTGTTGGCGAAGAAGCGGCGACAGCTCGATTCCTTTCTTCGGCGGCGGCCATCTCTGCTGCCTTCTGTCTTAACCACACTGGCGAAGTTACGTATACCTTTGGTCTTTCTCTTAACGCGTTACACCTTTCCAAGGCCGGTCGTCTCATTGGCATAGGAGGCCTATACGCAGCAGGAATCGGCACTCCTCGCCCGAGAACTGAACATATCAGCCCCTTAAGCGCCGCTCGAAAATCTTTCAAGTGATAAGCGTATAACAAAGGATTTATAGCAGAGTTCAAATGTGAAAGTATAATGCAAAAGCAAGTAAGTAAGTTTGGAATGTCTAAATGAGGCATAAAAGCCTGTACGGCGTTAAGCGTGTACAGAGGAATCCAGCAGACCATGAAGAAGAAGACTATGACTGCGAGATTTTGAGTTGCTTTGACTTCGCGTTTCTGCGCCGCTCCCAGGACTCGTAGCATTGTGCCGCCTGTCACTCGACCGTGTCCGGCTCCTACAATCATCACTTGGCTCATCTGAAACGTAACATAAACATTTAAGTTAATATAACCTTACTTAAATAGCTTAGGTATACCTACAACAACGCAACAGCATACCTAATATTCATAGCAATTTTATAATAATAACACTAAAAACCATTGAGGTTATTATTAATTATTAATAAGATTATTATTAAAATTTTAAAAGTAGATACTTAACAGTATAATGCTTAAAAATATTTGCTAAAAATAAGTTCAATTTAATTTTTATTAAAATTGTGTATGTAATATTTTGCTAATATAATTGCTAATATATTTTGCGAACGTAATATTTTGCCAATATAATAATTAGAGAATATAATATTATGCTCACGAAGGGAGCCAATAATATAATTTCTATATACCTACATTAAAATGTGTTAATACAAAAAGACAAATGTGAGTCTTAAAAGACTCAATTTAAAAAAATGCGATTTTCTTACAAACTGATATAATTGACTAAATATTGTCATCGGCAATTTACTGTAATAATGAATTCATAGGACGTCCACTGCTGGACAAAGGCCTCTCCCTAATTTGCCAAAAGGACCGATCAGAAGCAGTCTTGAATCTACAGTCGACCCGCGGCCCTTATCAGGTCGTCTGTCCACCATGCAACATCATCATCTAAGAAAAAAAGAACAATGTCCGCGAGTGGACAATAGGCTTGCCTCAAAAAAAAAGTAATGTTAAAGGGCATTTTTGTTTTTCAGCAATTTTTCAAAGTTCCTCCTCTCTAATTGCATTAAAATAAATAAATAAATAGTATAAATATTAATAAATAGTGCGTTTATAAACAGCAGCAACAAATGTATTAGTGTGCTGACAACGGATACGACGAGTTGGGATTGCAGTAGACCATGGATGCACAGACAGCGGCCCGCGGGCCGCATGCGGCCCGGCGGTCGAATACTGGTGGCCCGCCGACAGCAAAAATAATACTCTCGTACATTCGAAAAATATTGAATTCTATTCCAGAATAAAACCAAAAAAAATATGTTCGAAAAGCAGTCGGTGCGCCGTGCGTGCGTCGGTAATAACGGTCGGTAATGTTCGTGCCACCGAGCTTTGAATTTTACTAAATAGAGAAATAACGCTAGCGGTTTTGGGAACGCTAGCGGTTTTGTGAAAATGGCTGAAAAATTCAACAAAACTGCGATTAATTTCAGTTATGTAGAAAAGCTAGATATTTTGATTCAATCTTTTCAAGACAGATTTTCGGAGTTTAAAAAAGTGAAACCTCTGTTGGACATATTCAGCAATCCTTTCACGATTTCAGTTGAAAATGCGCCAGAGTCAATGCAGTTAGAAATTATCGACATTCAAAACGACCAAGATTTTCGCAATAAATTCAACGAAGGAGACTTGCTGAACTTTTACCGCTGCATTGATAAAAATATGTACAAAGAGTTGCGCATAAACGCTCTGAAATGTGCCAGCTTATTTGGTTCTATCTATATATGTGAACAAACTTTTTCAATACTAAATAATAATAAAACAAAAAATCGAAACCGTCTTGCAAATGAAAGTTTGGAAGCAGTTTTACGTGTTGCTACAAGTAAATTTGAGCCAAATATAAAAAAGATTGTAAGCACTATACAGTGCCACACTTCAAATTAATAAATTCCTTTTCAATTTTAATACATTATTACCAATTCTTTATTGTCTTTAATTACTTATACTTCTGGCGGCCCGCCATCAGTTCATGATTTGCCCGAGTGGCCCCTAGTCTTAATAAGTCTGTGCATCCTTGCAGTAGACAATCAAGACGTCATGACTCAGTGACATTTGGTTCATAATCATTCATTTCGTATCTCAGTATCTCAGGTATACGCTCATGCGAATGATACATTGCTTACAAGCTTTAAGTTAATAAATAAAATATAAAATAAAAAATAAAAATACCTTTTAGTTCTTTGCAGAATTCAAGTATTTTTTTAAATGTTTAGATAAATAAACTAGCAGTATTTTTTGTGTTAGAGACAAAATAGTGTAGTGAAAATATTTAAAGAGTGTTAGTTACAGTTTATAAAATTAAGTTTTTATTGCTAGTTATGTAATTTTATGTAGTTAAGTTATTCTGCAAATACCCCTTCCAAAGTTTGCCAGTCGTCTCTTGATTGGGTTTGAATCAAGTTGAGGCCAGCTCTATTTTTTATTTCATTTTCCCATCTAGGGTGGTGGGGGGTCTCCCCCTTTTTCTATTGCCTTAAGTGGTAGACTTGTATAATAGATGGTAATAAATGTCTTCCAATATTAAATTTAGTATCGCGACTCCTTCTATGAGGCCAATGTATAGCTTTCTATCTTATTTTTGTGACAGATTTTAATTATAAAGCCTGCCCTGTACATACCAAGTGTTTGGCCCATGTGACATAATATAATTGCAAAGAAGTTAATGACTACTAATTATTACGAGGAAAATTAATAATATACATCGAATTAATAAATCTGATAAAGGACGGTCAAGGAGTTACTATATGGGTTACTTCTGCTGACATGACACGATAAATTTCTTTTTTTTTCTCTCTTTATTTAGGAAACAAACAGTCGATATATATTTTCTTTTTAATATATAAATAAATACTAAGAGACTTAGAATTCGATACACAAAATAAATATAAATATTAAACAAAAATACAGATAGTAACTGTAAAACAGTACAGTAGATAACTGTAATTAAATTCTACTTACTAAATAAACATTTTAATTTGTTATTGTATGTATCAACGCTACGTCTGTAAAAGTTATTACTTATGTAAATCGTTTTACATACAGGAACAGAGAATAGTTTTCGTGAGCGGGAGCCAGGTCTGGGTACTCTTAAAGCTATTTAAGAGTAACGCTTTTTAATGGCACCACTTTACTGCAAATATGTAGGTATTCTACAATAACTTGTACTTGAGGGTGCAGAAAATGTACCTAGGTATTTATATATTTTTCAGAAAAGTGTTCAGTGACTAAATAGAATCGAAGGTAATCGTGGTATCAAAGGTGGTTAATTATTTAATCCTCTTTTTTTTTCAGTGTTTTTAAGGGTAGAAACCGAAGCATGCGATCTTTTACTAAAATTTCGGCCCAAAAAAACAAACCTACTCCAAACAGAAAACTTTTAACATGATTTTTTTTATATGTGATAAAAATACATGGCTTTATTAAAATTTTATAACTGATGGCAAGGTTATCTAGTATCACAGTTTCTAGTATAATATAAGATTTTATTTTGAACTAGCAAAATATTAACATAGATAACGCAAATTATAAAAAATAAGCAAGTACTTTAATACTTTTCATTAATGATTATTGACTAAATTGAATTAGGTTCGTCCGAAATGCAAAGACTATTGTGGGCATTGCGCAAACCAGAATGGAAAGTCAATTGGTAATTCCGAGTCAAGGTTTTCCTCGTAGACACAAACGTTTACCTGTTTGATCACAACACGGTAGATGTGTGCATAAAACGCAGCCAGTAATACACTGGGCGTGATTATCGTGACGAAGTAGAGGAACAGAAGGAAATTGTAGTCCATCACTTCGACGAAGTAGCAGTCGGGAGCTGAGTCGACGGCTGCGTGCCAGCCGAACAGTGGCAGAAACCCGACACCGGTGCCGGTCACCCAACAAACAGAGATGATTACTGTAACAAAACAATTATGACCATAAATCGTTACGCACTGGACAAAGGATTGCCTGATATCTATGTCATTAGTTACCGTTAACTGGCCACTAATTTATCTAGTTCATGGTATGGAAAATTAGACAATAGGTACCACATTTCTAACTATAAATATTTTCCATTAATCATTTCCATATTATGTGTGTAAACAGTCGGCAGACAGGCTGACGGTCCACTTGATGGTAGGCGGCTAAAGACTACCGTCGCCTATAACACAAGCAACGCCTGTCGCTCACATATAAACGCTCTTCAATGTACCGCTTATTAAATCACTCGAGAACAAAGAGTTCTTTAAGTAATATATTGGTTTTGTTGTTAATCTCTTTATTTATTTGTAATCTAATATTAAAATGTAATTAAAATGTGATCGACTCTTCACGACTTTCATAAAACTATTCAATACATATACTTCAGTATACTCGTATGTATTCCGTCCACTGAATTGCTTGTAAATGAAGCATTCATAAAGTGTTTTAAAGTTTATTTTTATTTCACTTCGCTCTTTCAATTTCGAGTCACCCTTTGTTTAATACAGAGATATGGACTGTTCTTAGTTTACCATATACTGTTGTTAGTATTGTAGCCCATTGTTATGAGAAACGCTTTACTCAAACAAAAGACACTTTTACAATTGTGAATTATTTTTACCGCTAATTTTTACTTGGAATTCTCTTAAAGGTATACCTTTAGTATGTAGAATATTTGTTACGTGGAATGTTAATGAATTGGAATTAAATAAGTAAATGAAAACAATTCAGCACCTTTTTCGCATTTGTTTGTTAAGAATTTTATTAAATATTGACGAATTTTGTTGTAATCACTAAAAAAATCTCAAAAATCACTAAAATTCATTTCGAATTACAGTATCGACCAGTGGGCGAACACTAACAAAAAAATGAAGAAAGGTATTTACTATATTAATTGCCTTAATATTATAATATAATATAGTCTTACTTTGTTATGGGTACAATAAATTTATTTGAATCCTAACCAAAAGAAAAATAGAAAAGACCGGTACGATAACTTGCGTTTACATGGCGTTGTTTGTTTTTACCTACTATAAATGTGTAAAGTGACCG
The DNA here is from genome assembly GCA_910589475.2 of Bembecia ichneumoniformis. Taxonomy (NCBI): domain Eukaryota; kingdom Metazoa; phylum Arthropoda; class Insecta; order Lepidoptera; family Sesiidae; genus Bembecia; species Bembecia ichneumoniformis. The sequence goes on along the minus strand of OU342524.1, from coordinate 15,351,528 downwards.
TAGAATCTGAAAAATCGGATCTGGCAAGCAGTCGCAGGCAGGGCACACTGTGTTTCGCAGTCATTTGGGAAACCTATCTGAACGGAAAGGGACGATTCATCGCCGTCGATTCACCGCCGCCAATTCATAGCCGCCGATTCTTCGCCAAGTCATTTCAGCGGCCGTCGATTCATCGCTGGCCATTTCATCGCCGTTCGTTGTGGTCTATTGTTTATCATGCACAGTATTGCAGACAGAAAGCAAAAGAATTACTACCAGATGTTTATCGTCAGAAAAGACGTAAATTTTCATAAAATGTGATGTATTTTAGTTTTATTTTAGCAAATTAGATAGTTTTATTTTAGCAAATTGAAATCACATGAATTTTAATAAATATGATTTTAGATTAAACAGAATTAACGGTTCTTTATGAAATTAAATGTGAGCGGAGCAAGTACGAGTGTATCCGGATCACTGGCATTGGCAAAAAGACTGACCATTTCAAAATGTGTATTGTACTTATTGTAGGTACTGAAAATGTGTGTGACATAATTTTTTATAAGTGATGCTATTGCTGAATACCGATATTTTAACTAAACGGCGATGAAATGGCCGGCGTTGAATCGACCGGCGATGGAACAGCTAGTTCCATCGCGGATGGCGGCGGTGAATTGTCGTAGACCCCTGTGTAGAGTGTCTGAGGTAGTAATAACCCCATATAGAAGACCACCGTGAAAAAACAGCATGTGTGCTGTTGTGTTTCGGTAAGGGATGTCAGTGCCATTTCCCTATCCATTCTTAATCTCCTATCTTTAATCTTTATTTTTATTAAATATAGCCCTTTATATGTGTACTGACTGGATTACCTAATGTCTGATTATAATATATCTAAAGACATGACTTAAATATTGAATTCATTGCCTGCTTTCTTCTTTGCAATTCTTTACAATTTACTAAGCCCGCAACTTCGTACACGTGATATTCGGTATAGCACGTACCTTTTTTGTTTGTAAACCGATTGAAATTAAACAAACACTAAATGTTACGGGAAGCTTGCTACAATACATCAGTGAAAACTGTTTCAAATCGGTTAAACCGTTTCTGAGATTAGCGTGCACAAACGGACAGACAAAAATTCTAAAAACTATTTTTTTTTTTGACCTCGGTAACATACGGTAACATAAAACAACGTGTACAGTTTTTTTTTATATATATATTTTTAATGTACATACTCGGCTCATTTACGATTTTATTATATGTATAAGACTATTTAAAAGTTATAAATAAATAGACTTGCGTTGCTCTGTAAACAAAGATTTATATTTTAATATTTACACAATATCGATATATATACAAGAATAGAATTAAATTATTTACCTGTAAACAAAAAAACGACATTTAAAGTCTATTATTCATTTATGTAAGTATCTCACTTATAAATTTATTTATTGTTATAACTTTATACATTATTTTTTTACAATTAATGACAAGACAATGACAATCGTCTTCTTTAACTTGTTGACTGCCACCATTACATAGGTATGAACCTATTTATACTTCATAGAAGGTATATAATGAGAATAATAGTTAAAATTAGAGAAACATACAAAGTTTCTTTACATATGTATAGATACATATCTATTCGAAAAAATACATCGTGATTTTACAGAATACCCTTGACAGTACCTAACTAATACTTTCTAAACGCTACCGAGTTATTTACGTGGACACGGTTTGAATAAGTTAAGATGTTTGGTTCGACGAATATTAACTTCAACAAATCTATACATGTAATAAAATCGTAAACGAGCCGTGTCAAAAAACAATTTGTACAAGTTGTACTTGTTCTTGTTACCTAGGTGAAAAAATTGTTTTTAGATTTTTTGTGTATTTGTCTGTGCGTTTGTGCACGTTAATCTCGGAAACGGCTGAACCGATTTGGATGTGATTTTCACTGATGTATTTCAGCAAGCCTCCCATAACATTTAGTGTTTGTTTCACTCTAATCGGTTTACAAACAAAAAAGTACCAAATACCACGCGTACGTTGCGGGCTCTGCTAGTATCAATAATAAAGTAGATTAATGGAAATCGTAGGTTCGGCTGGGTACTGCCCCGTTCGTTCACGTCACCGTTGAGATCTTACACAACAAAATGTACAGAGCAATGACTCATTTTATTTCTTCAAATGTTTAAACTTCATCCTCAATTAGTCGTCGTCAACGCAGTTATTGTTTTCCGCGTAACTATAATTCACTTGCGCTGCTGACCATAGAAGGATTAAGAATAAGGTTAATTCCTAATGGAAGGGACAGTCACTCACCGAAACACAATAGCAAGTACTGTTATTTCACGGTGGTTTTCTGTAAGCAGGTGGTACCCGCCAGACGGGCTGTCCTACTGCTGACTGCGATCCAGACCAGGGCAAACTTTGAAAAATTCATTTCCAAAGTTGGCTTTGGACCTTTAATCATTGACCACTCGACTAAGGGACTAAGGGTTTATCGACCATTATAGCAATTAAATTAAATTGTGTAAAAGTCTTGTAGGGTTCATCATCATTCGCTTCTCATTCATTAAAAACCTTTTTGTTTCCTGTTTCTAATGTGACCTTTTTTTTTATTTACTTATAATTACATGTACACTGGCCGGCGGATTTTGAACAGAATGGAACAGATACGGGCGGTCGTTCTCCCAACCGCAAATAAGTAGCGACACGCCGAATGGACGGACTTCGCCGGACTGAGTATACTCCTGCATTACAGTGGCGACCCTTTGCACCAGTTGCGCAGTCGGAATCGGCTCGTGATACATCAGGTAGTACTGTTGGCCATTTTACGAGCCTGAGTTACTAGGAGCCTATAGTCCGGACCCATACCGGCGTACACCATGCCAATGTGCCCAGTGATCATCTCCACTTTATTGACACTATGTTCATCATATAATATACTCTTATGCTTATTCTCTGTAGCAATAACGACGCCATTGGACGCCTTAATTCCAACTGAAGTCCCGCCACCCCTACAGTGATCTAGAGTTGTTACACTACAGTCTCTCAAAGTTCCCAACAATTTTTCCTAGTCATTAACTTATTTCACATAAACATTACAGTCGTGGCCAAGGAGAACAATCACTGATAATAAAATTTACTCTGTAATTGGTAGCAATTTGAACATACGTATTAATAGATTCATACCTGTAGGTTCCCTTAGTAAAAAAACGTATCAAATTCTGTTTGGTGTCTTAGCTTAGAAATTAACGGAGGAACAGACTGAAGCGAACAGCAACCTTATCTATTCTATACAAAGGCTCAAACAGAGATGAACAATATGGTTTATAAAATGTATTTAATACAAAATGCAAATATTTTTTGTATCTATTGTGGTGACTAGTAGAATATATAAGGCCAATGGTGTAAAAATAGCATTAATTTGATTAAAAATCTATTGCCTAAGATGCTCTAAGATAAGATCGCATACACACGAGAAAGAAATTATAAAGTTTATATTGATCTGAATACAGTTTTTCCTCCTATTATTTTGGGTTATTAAACACATATACCTATTGATATTGATAAGATAGCACTATCATTAACGAACTGTTATTTGATCTGTACTAGACAAACGTGGGTTTGTGTGTACATTATCAATTTTATTGATTCACTACGATATTATTGTTCTGTCATCCGAATGTATATATGGATATTCTATAAAACCCATTGAATTACATGTATAAAACCTTTAAAATTATCGTTATAGGATTATCCGTTCATCTCGAAGCAAAAAGATTGATAGAAGACGTCGAAACTATTAGCTAAGTAATTGAAACTTCTATACCTAATGGTCATATAAACAATATTATTCATACTAACTAAGCTCGCAACTTCGTACGCGTGCCATATGGTATAGCGCGTTGCTACAATACATTAGTGAAAACCACATTCAAATCGGTTAACCCATTTAGATATGAGCGTGCACAAACGCACACAGAAAAAAATCTAAAAACTGTTTTTTTTGACCTCGGTAACATAAGTACAACGTGTACAAATATCAATGTACAGACACAGCAAGTTTACGATTTCATTATATCTATACTAATAATATTATAACTGAAGAGTTTGTTTGTTTGTTTGAACGCGCTAATCTCAGGAACTACTGGTTCGAATTGAAAAATTCGTTTTGTGTTGGATAGTCCATTTATCAAGGATGGCTATAGGTTATATAACATCACACTACGACCAATAGGAGTGGAGCTTCAATGAAAAATGATGCGAAAACTGAAAAATTATCCCTTTTGAGAGCTTCCGTTGCGTGCGCTGCGTAAACGGTTAAAGTTATACAAAAAGAATTGTTCCCCTTTAAAAGTTCTAAAAAAAAGTCCGCGACAGCATATGTCTATCTTTTAAGGTTGACTCACTATAACCTTTTTTATGATAATCAAATTTGTTCTAAAATAATGATTCTAAAAAATTCTAAAAAATGATTCTTACCCAAATAAATACGTTATTCATCACGAGTATTTAATTTTGAACAATATTGCCCTGGTCATAATTGGATTTCAATGAATATCTTAGGATATATCATAGTTTTAAAATAACTCCATAACAAAATAATGATAAAGTACCACGCGCGCATTATGATGTGCAAGGCGAGCAGTCGAGAGGGGGGGAGGGCACTGGCCGTCGCCGCCGGTAGCTCTGCAAGGTACCATCAAATACGCTCAGACCGACAAAAACTATAGACGGAACAATACACACTCTTAAGTGAGGCAGGTAATAGGAAGACGATTCTGCAATAGGGTGACGGCCGCTCTATAGTCTGACGCGAATAGTTGATATACCTGACTATATTTTTTGTTTAATAAGCATTATAATAATTAATTGGGGTAAAAGTTGTTAGTGGATAACATTTTTAACTGCATACGCAAACGCATGGCCACTATACGAAAGTAGGGTTATGCACACACCTTCAGCGAACCGGCTTCATTTTTTAAAACGTTTTAGTTAGTAAGCGCTCTGTCTATAGTTTTTGTCGGTCTGAGCAAATACGATATAAATTCTACAGAGTTTATATAGTATTTGGTACCATGCCGCGCGGCTCAGACGCCTACGGAACGGTGGTGTTCAGCGAACTGCTTTTTTAATTATTTTTTTGCCATATCTTATCGTATAATAATACTTACATGAATAAAATGCCTAGAAAAATAACTTTCTCGGTAGTCTGTTACAGAAAACGGCTGCGACTTTCGTCTATAATACAATCGTTGTTTACCTATTATGCTTTTGTGCACGCTAATCTCCAAAACCTTAACCGATTTTTATGTGGTTTCCACTGCCGTGTATATTTAGTGTATATTTCATTTCAAACAAAAAAAAAAAAAAAGCTACGCGTTATTACTTAGATAACTTTGAAAACTTCGTTTCTAAAGTTAGCGGTCCTGCTGGGAATTGAACCGGGGACCACTGAGACAGAGTGATCTCTGATTCGCGACTCGCGTTACAACATCGACATTAGACCCCAACTTAGTATTTTTTTTATATATATAATTAAATATAATTTAAAAAATAATTATGATGATCCCCTTTCGTATATCCTGCAGATGATATGAGTATTTTTTAAATTATAGATAATTATTATGATAATTTAAAAGGAAAACGGTTACAAATAAGTGGATTTTTTTATCATTAGGGGCTGGCGTCGCCTTAAGGCAAGCACCTCAGCCACTCTACCAATGGGATCGTAAAATGTCAATGGCTTCGTTGTCAAAAAGAAAAAAATGTTTTCTTTTGGATTCCACATAGCAGGCATAACAGGTTATTCTTTCTACTATTTAAAACTTTCTCTTTCGTAAATAATTTATTGGCCGTTATTTGAACGAAAAGATGAAAGATGATAAGAACCTGATATATCATTGAAATTTCCACTTTTGCAGGGGCCCTGTTCTGTTACAGAAATTTTCAGCTTATTTGTGGTTGGAACAATAAGCTAATAAGGGATACAAGAGGGATTCGGTTACTTCACACATCACTTTGATAAATATCTGTCGGAAGTGTCCATCAGTATAAACATTTTCAACAGCCCAAAGTGGGATAAATATCTAATGTCTACAAAATGATATTATATTACATTTTATATAGATGTGAGACATGTTGACGAACAAGCGGGTCAACCAAAGCTGAAGGCTACTTACTTACTTTAAAAAAAAAGTAGATCTATACAGAATAATCTTAATTACTTATTGAGATAAACGTGCGAAGTTACTTTTATCATGAAACAATCCATCATGAAAACTTCTCTCGTTATCATTATGAAAATTATTTTTATAACACTTACTTCATTGTAATTTTGTAAATTACTTAATTTCTTAGAAACGCTTAAGTAAATACGCACACTTTACTTATAAAAATATAAAATATTTTATAAAATATAATATAAAATACTTTATTTATTTAATATTATAAATATAAAAATTATAATATAATATATTATAATTATAAATTACTAGCGACCCGCCCCCGGCTTCGCCCGGCGTGCAATTTTTATATACCCTAAAACATTCCCCGTTTATCCCTCTTTCCATTAGTGAAAACCGAATTAAAATCGGTCTACCCGATCACGCGTGATGCCGTGACCAGGAGAAATGGGGATTCATTTTTATATATAAGATAATAAATTATAATATAATATAAAATATTATAAAACTTTATTTATAAAATATAAAATACTTTATAAAAATATCGCTAAAGGAGATTTAAATAGTAACAATTCCGCTCTAAGAAATTTCTACAAAATGTTCAAGTTTTCGAAAAAAAATAATGTCGGATTTGTTCAAAAACGCAGAAATCGTCCTCTTTAGTTCCCCTAATTAAGATTATTTTAAAAATATTTAAATGTATGGCGGGGCGGGCCACAGCGATCATACAAATGTTTTTATATATTTAATAGTGAAATAAAAGCAGTGGATATATTAAAGAAACTTATTATTTTTCCAAGACTCCCTGTTTTCTCCCTCGTGTATACAATCCTTCTCAACAATAATACGCAATAAATCACAGATTATTTTTTAACAAGAAAATTGGATTTTTTGTACAGAAACATTGGATTGATAAAAAATAAATTCATATTCCTAATAGTGTCAAGGCATTGAAAGCAAGTAAGATTCATAACTAATGTCGCGTCATTCGATTATTCAGCTGAACCTGTTTCATATTATGCTATATGACTCAAATATTCTAGCTTAACAAAAGAATAATAACTTATTTTATATAAGTGCGTAACTTATTTGAAGAGTCATTGAATGGAATTTCATCCAAAGCTATTTTGTTTGCAACGGGCCGATAAGTAATGGATAAAATTGGTATCAAAGATAAATCTAGTCGTGTCGCACCTGTAATCAAATTTTGGCTTTACTAAAAGTCGTATGGTCTTGCAAAAATGCTACTCTTTTTTTAATGAATTTAACAAAACGAAAACAAGTGTCAAAAACTATTTAATTTAACAAAAAAAAATTATGCACGTGCAATTATTCTTTGGCTAAAATTTTATTACAGAAAATTCCATACCAAAATATCTTCCTTAATTCCTTCGAAGCCTTGTAAGTTCAAATCCTATTTTCTATTATTTCAGATTTCCCATGACCCATTCGGATTGCTCATCCGATATATGTTATAGGTGGCTTTAGCATTTGACATCCCATTTACCTAATGGTCGGTCACACATTAACATAGTTTTTTTTTTGGTATGTTTCAGATATTAACCTGTAGCCCTAAAATCAATTCAAAATCGAATCTTTTATTTCTCAGAAATAGAATAACAAATCACTCTTTTGTCAATTATATATTTTACCAGGGTTTCGGGCAAAAGAAGCCAAAATGATCACGATCCTGAGAAAAAACCCCAAGGAAAACTCATGATAAGACATTTTTTCAGATCAGTTTTTTTTTCTAAACATAGCATGAGCTCAGAATCGTTTAAATTCAAGCTTCATTATCGCTTAAATGATCAGCGATTTCATTAGATCTACAGTTAGAATTAGAAAAGTTCTAACCAGTGAATTCTTTAATCTTTAGCTCAATTTTATTTTTATTTGTTACTATTTTTTTATAAATATTTACTTCACCATGCATGCTCATATGTTTTGTTAAGCAGAAATTTGTTATAAGGTATTAGGTGTTTCTATTTAACTAGGTATAACTAACTGAGCCCGTGGTATCCGGTATAGCGCGTAACTTTTTTGTTTGTAAACCGATTGGAATGAAACAAACACTAAATGTTACGGGAAGCTTGCTGCAATACACGAGTGGAAACTGCATTCAAATCGGTTAACCCGTTTCAGAGATTAGCGTGCACAAACGCACAAAGAAATAAAAATTCTAAAAACTATTTTTTGACCTCGGTAACATAAGTGTACAAATTGTTTTTTTTTTTTTTTTTTTTTTGCAAGACACTGCAAGAACGAGCCGTGTACAGACATAAGAAGTCATATGGCTTCTTGTCAAACTATCTCATTATCATAATAAATAATTTGATGGAAAATTCAACATTACCCAATTGGACACGATGAAGCATTGTTTTTTTTTTAGTAATGGCATCGACCCAAAAATGAATGAGACTGGGCATTAACAGTAACAATTTTCTTAACTCATTCCAATTAAACAATTGCTTGCTCAGATGGTTCGGTTAGGGAATTTAAAAAGGTTTTATCTCTTTCCGTACATAAGCAAATACACTTGACATAATTTCGTACGTAAAGATGTGTGAAATGGATCATTTATCATAGAGATATCTGTCGTTACTAAGTGTATGATGTATAATGTATAATATAGTATATTATATTATATTAATGCGCTTTTTAGATGTTGCTTAACTTTATAATATTAAAAAAATGGCTACATTATTTTAAAAAGATATAAGTATGTATTATTTTAGTTCTAGAGTTACGAAGACATAGTTTACAAAATAGGTTAGTAAGAATAAAAAAATTATTGACAATTTTTTTTAATATTGTTTGCTACTAAGATAATAAGCTGATCAGTTCATAATTATTATGAAAATGTAACAGATATACAACATTATAACAAAGGTTATAATATTTGTAAATATAATATTATTATGAATTATTTTCTTATTCTATAAGTTCAAACGTAAGCGAATGAAATCAATTTCAATGAAAAATGGAAAAGTCAGCGACACGCCTCCTTAATTTACACCATTTAATTTTCAATAACTACGTAAAATCCAAATAATAGTCGAGTCTGACTAAGAATTAATCACTAATTCAATCGAGCTGAGCTCGATTTGTTTCTGTTGACAAAATGATTCAGTTGTTTTATAATCTACTTATTTCATACTGAGCACCTACATATATGTACGTTTAATATTTGCACTGAAATACCACATACCACTGTCTTTTCTTTATCGCACTTTATTATTTATACAAGTGGTATAAATAATAAATAAAATATTCATAAGTTACAAATTTTCTGGTGTGCAGAAAAATATGAAATACCTAACAGAATAAAAAATAATTGAAAAAAATATGACGGTGTGAAAATGAACACGAGCTCGAATGCATATAAACTATTATATGCATTCGAGCTCTCCACCATAATACTTCGAAGTAGGTAGGTACTATCCGAAGTTTCGTGACAAGTTTAGGACTTAGCAGAATTTTCATCGCCTAATGTGACTTGTCAGAGTAAAATTAAAACTTAGATAAAAATACAAAGCATAATAGACTATATTTAAAAAAAATTGAATCGGGTAGATTTACATATACAAAAAAAATATATTTTCTGAGAACAAAACCAACAAATTACTGCCCAAAAAAGCTTTCTCGTCACAGTAATAAAAATTTTCAGCGACGACTATACATTTTTTTAAGCCTATTAGTTCTGTTTATACTTATTTTATTTTTATTATATTTAAGAAAACCTTCCAATTTTAAATCTGTTGGGTTATCTCCGAGAAGCTAGGTATAAAAATACACCTTAATTCATAGGTATTAGGTAGCGTTCATTGCGCGAAAGAGGATTTTTTTGCAGTGGTAGCGATAAAAACCAAGTATCTAGAAATAAACTGGACATTGCTAGTGATTTGCGCTGTGCCATTTCTCGAATCGAAAACCTCACCTCGTAAAAAACATGCAAGCTCATCCATCTCATTCGAATAAGTATATTTTTATATAAATTTAATCTATATAAATAAAAATGGATCTTCGAAATGTATGTACGCCCATAACTTTCGAACGGGTAGACCGATTTTAATTCGGTCTTGACTAATGGAAAGAGGGATAAACGGGGAATGTTCATATATTAGGTATTTTGCACCACGGGCGAAGCCGGGGACGGGCCGCTAGTAAGCTATAAAAATACTTGGAAGTTTGAAGAGTTTTTTTTCTGTCTTTACATTCTGATAGTAACCTGGGGGGGGAGGAATATTTTCATCTTTTAGAAAGGGGGGCGCGTAATAAATTAGTTAGGGGAACCCTGCTTTAACCTATCAAGATTAGCAGCGCACTTGCAACTTATAACATTGCTTATATTAAAAGACGACAGTTACACCTGATTCATTCAGGTTTCCTGCTGAACTTTGTATAAAGATAGCTATGATTAATTTGCACCAACATATCAAAAATGACGACTTTTGTGATGTGAATTTTGTACATAAGTATTAATTTTAATACCACCTACTGCTTTAAAAAAATGTAACAAGTAAATATAACCTGCCATTAAATATTTGGGCGATGTTTTAGATATTTGAGAGTTCGAATAGAATAAGACATGTCAACTTAGATGAGGGTGGCGTAATATTCACGTGTCACCGCACGTTGTTCCGAACAAATCCAAATGGAATAAGGAATAGTCCCGAGATTTCCAAGTTACAACCTTAACCAGTATTGAAATATTTTACCGACATAAATGTATGGACATAACGTGTTCCGAATATCCTCAGTTAGAAGAAAAAATCGAAGTAGTACATCCACTGAAAATCTACTAATTCTAACAATATTATAAATGCGAAAATGCGTTTGTTTGTTTGTTATTAATGCTGTAATTACTCGACCAATTATCATGAAAATTTACATACACCTTCTCAGGGATACAGGAAAGGATACCTTTCATCCGGAAAAAGATACTGTTCCCAAGGGATCATTTACAAATAAAAATATCGACGCTTACACAAATATATAGGTATGAACAATAATAGTTGAATAAATGTTTTAATAACCAGAAAAAGACGTGGACAAATTCGCGGGCAATAGCAAGTGATATTAGAAGTTGGAACGAAACATATTTCTGCAAAAAAGGACATGTTTGCTGAATACGTTTGAAGGTTAATTTACATACAAGACGCTTGCTTTACGAAAAATATTTAAAAGATGACTAAACATTACACTTGTGCAAATAACAACTGTATGCCGAAGGAATAAGACTAAGGAAAAGTCTTTAAAAGAATATTTAAATGTGATACTACTGAGTTACTAATTGAACAATTATTTTCGATATTACTGTAATTTCTTTGTAAATTTCCAACTGTCTATACCTACTAACAAAAATATGTATCATGAAGCTAGTTTGTTTGGTTGTACTGGAAACTCTGAAACTACCAGTCGGATTCTGAAAATTCTCTTTGCATTTGATAGCCCAATTCTTGAAGAAGGTTATAATGCTTTACGAGATCCGGCTGGAAGATTGCTACGTTCATCGAGTATTTAATTAAAATATTTTTTTATACAAATTATAAAAGGGGCAATATAATTTGGCCTGGTTGCCTATTAAAATGTGCCCTCTAGAATTTTTAATTAAATTATTATTAATTGAATTTTTGGAAAAAAATTTCATTCATTAGTTATTTAAAAAAACTATACTCCACATAAATATACGCAAAGAACTTGAAAAGTGATAGTTGGCAATTGCCGCAACCTCTTCGCAGCCAGGTGTAAGCAGGTAATATTTTTTTAAATTTTTACGTTCATGACGTACTATTCATTACTTTTACTTTTATACCTAGTTATATTCATTACTTTATACCTATTGAAGCTATTTTTTTTTCTGTACATGATAAACTACCTCTGCCTATGTAAAGTGGCCGACAATTACCTAATGAAAACGGGCGTTATGTGCAATTTAAATAGCAATTAAATTAATACATTTCAGGTCTGCCACATTCTAAAAAGTTTGTAAATAGGTACCTATCCACTGTAACAAATTCAACGTACCTATTGTTGAAACCGGAAGTTTTTCACTCCAGTAGTCAACTATGGCGTTGACCCTTGAACTCAAATGGGGCATCTAGATTATCTATTAAAAAAAAGGTTTCCACAGGCAACATTATATTTCCAAACAATTATCACAATATCAAAAACTTATTTAAGGAAAACTTATATACAATTGATGGAGATTTTAATTATCCTTTAAGAAAAAATATTACTACATTTATGTGATTCTTGAATATTTGAGTTTATTAAATCAGTATATAGCTAGCTACCTTGGAATCATAAGAACATTGTAATGTTTTCGAATTGGATTAAATCGTTATATACCTATCACATAAGAATTTAAAACTCCTGTGTAGGTAATCCTATTTTTCATATTCAGTAGAAAATCGTTACATTTAAAATATAATATGTATACTTATTTTTACACTCACAGGTTTTATATCAGTATTATTACCTTATAATTAATATAATAAATATGGAATGAACAAGAGCTCTTTGTTAAATTTAAATTTTACAAATATAAATTAATATTTTCACAACTTCAACATAAAGATTCTTTAACAAAATAATACTTCACAAAGACTGTTCCTCAAAAATCAGTCAGTTAAATTAATTTACAAATAGATTAATACAAAATAACTGCAGCGAAAATCGCGGTCAATATCGTGAACGCGGGCACATTGCGTGATGCAGAATTGCGTTTCAATGATTGTTCAGCATACGTTTGCAATAGGCCGCACGGCACGCTTCTCTTCATGTTGGATGTTGGACTGTTTCTAATGACGTAGCATTTCATGCCAGGCGTCACTTCCACCGGCTTTCCCTTTACGTCTAGAGCGTTGGTCACTGTTGTATTCGTGACTGTCGTGACGGTCACCATTGACGTCATAGAATTATTAGCTGGTGACCCTTCAGACGTCGCGTTCACTATCGAAATATTCATCGGCACTAGGGTGCCATTAGGTAGCATGACGTACTTCGGTTCAATGTTCGCTGGATGTGAATCCCCAGTGCCGTTCAGAATAGTAGTTGTATTCGTTGTAGTCGTTATGGTGGTAGAATTAGTTCCTCCGCTTTGTGCCTTAGCTTGTTCCTCGTAGATAAAGCTGCTAATCAATTGGCAGTCTATTCTTGTCTCCTCGTAATCTCCGTTATCTTTACGAATGCCAAATTTGCAAATTTCGCCCGGTTGACCTTTGTAAGAAGAACCGCTACCGCTGCCACTACCGTGGTGTGATGCTGCGTATATACCTCCAGCTAATGTACCAAGGTTCAAAAGAGCCAATCCGGCCAGTAGAGTACCGTATTTGCTTCCAGAATCCTTGTATTGGTAGACATATGTAGGCGGGGCACCGCGATAAACCGGATATGAAACAGGTGGACCGCCATGAGCAGGTGTATACCTTATTTGCTGCGGAGGGCTGTAGTGGTAATGGTAGTGAACATTGCTTGATCCCGTGCCACTGCTAGGAGTGTTTCCTGATAATCCCTTACTAGCTGGATACCCGTGATTATTACTGTGATGATTATTAGAAGGATATGCGGAACCTCCAGATGGGTACCCGTGATTACTTCCAGACATACCTCCGGATGAAGGGTATCCGTGACTCCCGCCCGATGACGGGTATGCATGACCTTGATTGTTGCCAGAGAGTCCTCCAGATGAAGGATATCCGTGGTTTCCGCTCGAAGGGTATCCATGGCCGCTTCCAGAAAGGCCACCTCGAGAGCTTGGATAGCTATGTCTTCCGCCACCACCACCGAAAGTCCTTTTTGCGTCACTTGGTATAATAGAAAGCACTAGAAGCGCGATCAGAAAAACAATATTATAGCGAAACATGTTGATGAATTATTTGTTTAGCAACACAACACATTCACTATCATGCGATAAGATCGCCACGAACGAAAAAGCCGTTGCTCATGCGCAGTGAGAGAACCGACTGGAAGTAGAAAACAAACTATTTTATTAACTCTAACTGGCTTGGCGTTGGCTGAATGGCTGCGACTGACTCAAACCACGTTCATCTTCCATCTCCCTCTCGAACATTATTTCGAGGCAAACTATCGACCGACTCTCTCTTTCTTTCACCGACATAACACGAGTGCAAAGAGTAACATCATGTATGAGCGAGAGAAGACAAATCACAGTGTTGCCATTATAAATCTCAAAAATACTACCTACGATTTAACCCCAGAGCAATATGTAATTACAAAAGGTCAGAATTTTAAAATGTTGGTTGTTAAAATGTTAACCCAAATTAACCAAATCGTTACACTACTTTATTCTTATAGCAAATATTTTTTGTATAATTTTAATGTTTACAAAGATTAAAGCGCTACCTGTCAAAACAGTCGTTAAAATAATGTACAATGTAAGTAATTAAATATTAAACTATAGCAAGATTTTTAGTGTAGGTACATGAAAAGTGTACCTTACTATAGCAACATTTATAGTATAAACTTTTCACTTTGAACTATTTTTTAAAGAATATATCATATTTTGTTAACAACAATCAAAAGTAGAATCTAAGCGTAGAAACAAATACTAATTACATTACATTTTACTAATTAATTTTTTTATTATCATATTAATTGGTAGATACCTTAATACAAGTAACTATTAAAAGTTGTCAATAAGGTTTTTATCGGCAGTACATCGACAATAATTACCAATTTATCAAAATACCACAATTGGTAGATTTTTGTGATATTGCAACAGTAAAATAGAAGAACAAACAAACGAAAAGCAGCTGCTGATGCCATATTGTGCAAATGAATCTGCACGCTTGCAAGCAAATGCAAAGGAAGGGGAGGAGGGGAAAGAATCGCGTCACTTGATGATTGTTTTATGGTTTCTTTTGTTACCTAACAATATTTCCTGTCACAATCATTAGCTATAGCGCTATAAAATTAGAGACAATGCTGTATGTAATGCTACTTTGCTTAATAAAATCTCTAGTAGGTACCTAGTAAGTATTTAAATATTTTGTTATAGGTAAATATCTCAATGTTAATCTGCATTTTTGAGATTTACCTACTATATAACCTACTAATTAATTATAATTTCTAATTAGGTAACTACCTATTAACTAACTATCTAATGTGTTTCTTCAAAAATTTGTATAAGTATTTTAAATTTATTTTTAATTTAATCATTCTCACAAAATAAACTCAGCTCAACTTTTTACATTAATTTACAATTTCACAAGTTTTTTTAAAGATTTTGATTTTCATAATAAGATGAATACACCACAAACTGTGTAAATGAAATTGCAGCTGTGTGTTTGTGCCAAGGGAATAACATCCTAATTCCGTAAATTTGAAAGTTGCTTTTAATTTTCATGTGTGCACATGAAAATTAAAAGCACATGAACATAAAGTATTGGTTTAAAATTTCGATATTCTTTGCTAATATCAAAGTACTAGTTGTGTCACCCGCTCTAAGGATCATAGCGTGATTATAAATAGCCTATAAGCAGGGCTATGAAATGGAAAAAGTATTTTCAAAATCCGACTGATAGTTCCAGACCTTGATGAGTAAAATTGTTGTATTCTGTGGTAATATACAATGTTCAACCAAACAAACAGACAAACTTTTCAGCTTTATTATGGACTTGACTGCTTTGAACTTGACAAAGTAGCATTCGCTCCGTAGCGATGCGATATCGAAGTTCGTTATCGTCTCAGAGACAAAGGAATCGACACTGTAACACGTGATAAACACGTGATACCTTGTCATGATTTCTTTGTATCTGAGACGATAACGAACTTCGATATCGCATCGCTACGGAGCGAATGCTACTTTGTCTATTTTGGAAAATTTAAAGAATAAATTTGTACTTGATTAGTTTCGGGATCTGCTACATTTGCTTATTTTGAGTTGAGTTATATTGCTATTTTTACAAGTGACACTGGCAAAATCATCGGAGAAGATATGATGGAGCCAAAACCAAAATAAGAAATAGAAGAGGAACCACTTTATTATTTACTAGTTGGTGCCCGCGACTTTTTCCGCGTTGAATAATAAAAGACAAACGTTTGACAAAATATTATATAAAGCAATACAAGCAATACTTACATTGACGCCTTTTTTTAGGAGGGGAAATGACGTTTACGCACTAGGTATACCTCGTCGACGGGGACAGTTCGACGAGGGGGAGTGTGGGACTCGCCCGGTGAAGTAACTTGTCACCGAGAATACCCACTAACCCTCCCACGGATAATGCGGTCCCACGGCATTGGAAATTTAGAAATTCCAATGCCGTGGTGGAATATTTAGAAATTCTATTCTTTCACCAATAGGTGAAAGAATTTTTAAATCTGAATTATTTCAATTACCTCCTCCATAAAAAAAATTAACATACAAACTTTACCTCTTTATAATATTAAGTATAGATTAGTATCGTATTAATATAAGTGGTACCATATTATAACATTGGTCCATCGTTCCTTTGTGAAGTATACTTACATATTTAGGTTATGTGTGTGTATACCAAAGAAGTGTAACAATAGTATGTATGCCCGCAACTTTCTATATCCAAATCATTTAAGTACTAGTAGTTATTAAAAATTAATTAAAGGGTCCCTACAGTTCTTATACTACATAATATACCTACAAGTACCGTTTTAATTTTAGTATAGACCGTCACAGTTATTTGTTATGTAAAACGTACTAAGACTTGTCTTAGCCGCTTTCTTCAGAGGCTGTTTTCGTTACCGTGCCTCGAAATGCTGGAATAATCTTCCGCCCCCGCTACGCGATCTTACATCTCTGGGATGCTTTAAAAAACGACTTCGCTCATCATTGATGGATGTGCAGAGAAACGCTTAGACGAGACAGTTTATGGGGGCGGCCGGTCCATTTTTTGTACATTCTCGTGTGCTATTGTATATTTACAGTAACGTTCCCATATAGATAACTAGCTAGTGAAAGCCTTCAATAGTTTTTAAGAAAATTTGCAATAATTTCAGCCATGGATTGTAATCGTGTTATGAATTGTCCCGCGTAAATGTTTAAATGTTTTTTGTTTTCTTTTTCTTTGAATTTCTGGTCCCTGGCTGAATATCAGTGTTGTGGTCCGTACCACAACTGTATTCTGAGTCAGGGTTCCTTTTCCTCTTCTTACTTGTTTATATATTTGTTTGTTTGTAATTATTATTTGTTCATATATGTATATTGTGTTTATTAGAGGAATAAAAGATGCTTTCTTTCTTTCTTTCTTAGTATAACGACATTAATTAATATTGAAAATCATTTACTTAGGCAAACAGAACAGGTATTATTTTTTTATATTACCAGAACACAAGACGAAAAGCTGTACTCTGTTATCATTTTGTCATTTTGCCTATAATCATTTTATATATCATATTACATATACATCGCCTATATCATTTTACCTATAACTCATTTGCATGACCCATGACATTATAGGTATGCTATTACAATTTTATAAAATATTGACACAATAATGTAAAAGTACCTATACAATAAAATATTTATTGTGGAGTGCTTAGTGAATTTTCTTGTTATATAATTTTAATTACTTAATGCTTATCTAAGTCAGTTTATGTTAAAATGAAAACAATACCTAAATACATAAAACGCCTAACAAACGAATAAGTTTTTTATTTCTGCATATAAACTTGTAACAAGAAATATTAGTTACTGAGATAACTAAATATAACCTTTTGACTTTTGATATGACGTCTATTTATATTGAATGTTCTTGTTATTCGTCTTCAACTTTTTAAATCTTTAAAAGCAAAGAACTGTAGATTTAAAAAAAAATAGTATAATGTACAAAATGTTACCACATTAAACAAACAATACCTAATTTCAATTCTTTATTGCAAAAAAAAATAATAGGTATATCTAAGTTTAGAATAATCTATACAATACACTCCATAAATATGTAAATAATTTAAGGTTTGTAAATATACAGAAAATAAATGCGGAGCAGTGTTCACATATGGCCTCTTGAACTCAGTCTAATATAATTTTTGCCCTATACAACCCTCCAATTCTGTACCCATAAATTCCTGTGCGTTTACGAAAGAAATACCTATTCATTGTTATAATAAACTTTGTAATAAATTCTTTATGAACACATATTAAATGTATTTTTAAGTAACAAATGCATTTTATCATAATTTTGGTTTTACACTAGAAAAAAAAAAAACCTACAAAATTTATACAGCAATCAACATCGACATCCACCAAGGTGGCTTTGATAACCATGATTTCAATTGTCCTCTTGAAGGCATCACCCCTTGACTTTTAGGTGGTTCCTTCAGCTTCGAATATTCCAACAAAGTCTTGCAGTTTACCTTGTTAACCAAATAGGTATCCTTCGTTTTAATTTCTACACTGCACTCCATATTAGATGCATCGACTTTAGGACCTTTCACTGATAGAGGATCTGTTACGTTTGTAACTGACTTACAAGTAGTAATATTAAAAACCGTTGCGTTTGTAACGTCGGTAACGAACGTCGTGTCACCGGGTTGATTGGTCGTTGTTGTTTTTGTAACGCAAACTGTTTCGTTCTTAGTTTCCGTGTTAACAGGTTGCTTGTTGCTTCCTTCTGTAAATGTAGACACGATTTCACATGGAATTTTAAGTTCCTCTCTTTTACCGTCTCCTTTTATAATCAGTTTGCACGTGGCAGCCTCCAAATTGCTACTGTCTGAACTGTAACTTGAGGACTTCCCATTATATCTCGTTCTATAGTAGTCATCGTAATAATAATGATCGTGATAGTGACTGTGCGAGCGACCTAAATTGTATAACGTGAGACCGTTCAATAGGTCACTGTATCGACTGTCTGATGATCTATATTCTGTAATGTACACGTGTTGAGGCGCTGTGTAATAAGTTGGCACATTGTAATGAGGTCCATACGATCCGTAACTGTAATATCCATTCCCACTGCTACTATGGCCGTATGATCCTCCATAACTTCCATGGTTATATCCAGATCCGGAAGAGTAAGTATTTTTTGAGGAACCGTAACCGGATAGGCCGGACGACGATGACGGATACGAGTGGCTTCCATACGATGAGGAACCTGATAGTCCGGACGAGGATGAAGGATAGCTGTGCGAATTTGAACTGGAACTAGAGCCCCATCCTTTTCCCCAACTGGAGCCACTGCTTCTACTGCCTCCTCCCCAGCCATGTGAACTGCTGTGACTGCTACCATGACTACCGCCACCGCGTCCGCCTTTAGCACTACATTCTTCAATTAGTACCAAACAGGTTAGTATGAGAAATACAAAGATACGACTTTTCATGGCAATACTACGCGTCTGACTGATACCAATGATCCCATCCAATTCTGTTTTTGAACTGTTTAAATTGCGCGGAAATGACATCATTGCTCTCCGTTACTGGGAACCCGTATCGTCTGGTATCGTGTTGTCTTTTTCTGGCCAGTAGCGCGATGCTGCTTTTAATTGGCGAGTATTTTGTAAACAATTGGTGCGCTTGTTGTTATTCCAGTTAATGTGGTCGAATTTATTTTTCAAGGTTAATTTTAATTAAACAAACATTAATATTATCAGTTTCAATACATTAGTGGTCAAGTAAAGGCAAAATATTAATTTATTTAGGTTGGTAAATAATATGGTGTTACAAAGATTCGAAACAGACTATGAAGTATTTTTCATTGTGTGAACTGTGACCGCAATACTTTCTCAAATAAATTCAATAAATACCTACACGCGTCTATTTCGTAATTTAGAACTTCACATTTCGCAGTCATAATTGGGCAACTGTTCTGGCAATGGTAAATAGAAGACCACCATAAAATGACAGAATTGATACTAATTGTGTTAGTAAGAGATACCTGATCCCCATAATCCCCATTCCATGTCCCATAATCCTTACCCATGTTACAATTGTCATCAACAGGGGGCGCCTGCCGAGTGCGGAGTATAAAGATATTTCATTGAACTTAACGCCATTGCATAGTTTCATATGCTTGTTACGACAAATACGTATGCGCAAAATTAAATATAAAAAAAAATTGTCATCAACAGGGGGCGCCTGCCGAGTGCGGAGTATAAAGATATTTCATTGAACTTAACGCCATTGCATAGTTTCATATGCTTGTTACGACAAATACGTATGCGCAAAATTAAATATAAAAAAAAATAGTCATCAACAGGGGGCGCCTGCCGAGTGCGGAGTATAAAGATATTTCATTGAACTTAACGCCATTGCATAGTTTCATATGCTTGTTACGACAAATACGTATGTGCAAAATTAAATATAAAAAAAAATAGTCATCAACAGGGGGCGCCTGCCGAGTGCGGAGTATAAAGATATTTCATTGAACTTAACGCCATTGCATAGTTTCATATGCTTGTTACGACAAATACGTATGCGCAAAATTAAATATAAAAAAATTAGTCATCAACAATAATCATTGTTTTACTTTTATTAAAGCGCCTACACACGGCCTTAAAATTGGTGGCAATATCGGGGAAGTGGTGGGGAGCGCCCTAGATCGCTCCCTTGATCGCCTCATGTGTAGGCAAATCGTAATCAGTTTCCTCCTAACTCTGAAATCGGGTCGGTCGAACCCACGATTTAGGGGCGATTATCGTCTAGGGAGCGTTGTCGCATCGTGTATAACGAAATCGGTACCGATTTCACCGCAGTGTGTCTGCGACTGCAGCGGCGACAAGACGTATTTTTGTGTTTTTAATTTGTATTCCGTGCGAAGACATGGCGAAGGAAAAGAAGCGAGAAGCCTGGACGAAAGTCAAGGATCTCTTCAAGGAATTCCTCAACACATTCTATATCCATTCTTAAAAAGTTTTCAGCTGCTTCCAAATGTCTCTCTCCCGTCTAAGGTGTTTCCATCTAGCTACAATATGGGCTTTTTCAAACTAGCAGTAAACAAATTCCTGCAAGGTCGGCAGCGCACATGCACCCTCCCTGGTGTTGCTTGTGTCCTTAGGCGACTTTTTCGTCTTTGACTTGGTTGCACTGTAGAAAGTGCCAGAGTGATGCCTATTCTCTGATGTTTTGAGAGTGTCGGCGGCATCTTGATAGACGAGCGCTTTTTTGCACGGTCGGTTTCACATTTAGTGGAAGGGACGTGTGTAGAGTAGCGGCCGATTTCATCCCCACTACCACGCTCCTGATATTGCCACAGATTTTAGGGCCGTGTGTAGGAGCTTTTACGCTTTCGGTGCTTGTCATACCGCTCATAATGTGAAAGCTAAAATGACTCTTATTACTACACAAATAAAAACGCCTACACACTGCCCTAAAATCGGTGGCAATATTGGGGAAGTGGTGGGGAGCGCCCTAGATCGCTCCCTTGATCGCTTCATGTGTAGGCAAATCGTAATCAGTTTCCTCCTAACTCTGAAATCGGGTCGGTCGAACCCACGATTTAGGGGAGATTATCGTCTATGGAGTGTTGTCGCATCGTGTATAGCGAAATCGGTGCCGATTTCACCGCAGTGTGTCTGCGACTGCAGCGGCGACAAGACGTATTTTTGTGTTTTTAATTTGTATTCCGTGCGAAGACATGGCGAAGGAAAAGAAGCGAGAAGCCTGGACGAAAGTCAATGATCTCTTCAAGGAGTTCCTCAACACATTCTATATCCATTCTTAAAAAGTTTTCAGCTGCTTCCAAATGTCTCTCTCCCTTCTAAGCTGTTTCCATCTAGCTACAATATGGGCTTCTTCAAACTAGCAGTAATCAAATTCCTGCAAGGTCGGCAGCGCACATGCACCCCCCCTGATGTTGCTTGTGTCCTTAGGCGACGGTAGCCACCTAGAATCAAGTGGACCGTCAGCCTGTCTGCCACCTTTAATAATAATATTTTAAAAAAAGTTCATGGCGTTTCATCAACCAGTTCTTCCTTTTTCGTCTTTGACTTGGTTGCACTGTAGAAACTGCCAGAGTGATGCCTATTCTCTGATGTTTTGAGAGTGTCGGCGGCATCTTAATAGACGAGCTCTTTGTTGCACGGTCGGTTTCACACTTAGTGGCAGGGACGTGTGTTGAGTAGCGGCCGATTTCATCCCCACTACCACTCTCCCGAAATTGCCACCGATTTTAGGGCCGTGTGAAGGCGCTTTAACAATTTTATTAAATGCAACACGCGCGCGGCAAAATCTCTAATTCAAAGATAGTGTATAACCTTTGACACATTGCCGCCCGGTCGCCCGCACTTGAAGCAAAATGATCTCTAAGTCAATAAAGTGTAAGTTCATTTGAAATGGGCGCGAGGCGGGGCGCGGCACCTGTGCGTCTGTCATAGGCGAGTAATTGCGCCCTTTGACATAGACGTCCGGGTGGCTGAGGGCGCAGGCTGAGCCCCGCACCCCGGCGCCGAATAGACTTAAGACGGCACTGAAAAATACGATGAAAATATATACAGCAATCATAAACATGGATTTTTGTTGTGCTATCTGGGCTTCGGTGTAAAGATTAACCTTTGGAAATTCCGTTTCTGGATTTATCAATTGGAAAAAAACAATAAATAAACACACAAGTACCTATTTTGTAGGTAGAACTCCTATTTTCCTGATTTAATTCGTCTTTATTAAATATACAATAATTAGAGCTATTCAGCTTTAATTATTTTATATTATTATTTAAGTCGTTTTATAACGATTTAAATTAAAGGAATTAATTTAAATATTGTTTCGATATTGACAATGAGATATCGCCTATAATGGTGTAGGTATACATCGAACTTTAGACACTAACGACACGTACGGATACAATTTTTTTCTGAAAATTATATACAAGATAAACGAGGTGCCTTCCTCGTTTATCTCTCTTTCCATTAGTGAAAACCATATCAAAATCAGTTGGATAGTTTAGAAGAAGTTAACGGAGAAAGAGACAGAGACGAAGAGCTACTTTATTTTATTAATAATATTTATTATAGATATTATATAGATGGCGAACTACTAGATAGAATAATAATTTAGAAACAAATTATCTTTAAATTTATGTAAAATAAATGAATTATTATTAAAATTTACCGTAGCTAATATTCTAAAACAGACAGAAGCTGACAGCGACTTTATTTTATAAAATTTATAGATTACTACTACAATTTGTACTGCCATTGTCAAATTTGTACAAATATTTTATATTTTTGAGATATTTTATACAATACGCTCAAGTGAACATTGTATACTTAAAAACAAAATATAAATGTCATTCATATTCTATTTTTTATTTTTGTGCAAATAAATGTTATTTGTTACTGGTGCCTAGTTTGATCCTGCTGATCTGTGTGCTGATCTCATGGCCGAAGCTG
Organism: Bembecia ichneumoniformis; assembly: GCA_910589475.2. Classification (NCBI taxonomy): domain Eukaryota; kingdom Metazoa; phylum Arthropoda; class Insecta; order Lepidoptera; family Sesiidae; genus Bembecia; species Bembecia ichneumoniformis. The sequence goes on along the minus strand of OU342524.1, from coordinate 15,328,033 downwards.
GAATCACATTTAGTTTTAACAGAACGAAACGTTCACATAGATTTGAACATCAAAATGAATTAAGGTGTAGACCCGACAGGATTGCAAAACGAGAAATAATGGTGACCTAGGTAGCTACGAATAGGAACTTGAGACTTGAAACTGAGACAGCAACACGAGCTGATCTAACGGAAGACGAATGTTGCTAAACACTTACCTACACTCACCACAAGTGAATTCAGTGCAATGATTTTAAAAGTCGATAAATTCTGTACAAATTACACTTAATTTTAGTAGCTATACCTTAAAACTTGAACTCTTTCATTTCTTTAAACTTAACCAAATACGGGTGCATACATATTTATAGAGTGAATCTTTACATAGTAGTCAGCGGTTTAAAAAATTTGCTACACTCGAATGTAATGATTTTCTAATCCATAAGTTTTCAAAGTCCCCCACTTTGAAAACCCCTCCAAGGGGGGCGCAGAGACCCGCAACGGGGGGCGTGGGCCACTAAGAAAACTAAGGATTCGTTCCATGTTAATGTGGATGCTCTGCCAGACACGCTGCAAGCAGAAGCCTTGGAAATTGAAAACTGTTCTGCCGCCATATACGATTTCTACAAAACGGGAAAAGCATTATTTTGAGTCACATATTTCAAAATTTAACCCAAAATTGCAGAAAAGTCACTTCAATTGTACTTTTCCAGTACATATTTGTGCGAAAGAGGATTTTCTACTGTGGTAGCGATAAAAACCAAAGTATAAAAATAAACTTGACATTGCTAGTGATTTGCACTGTACCATTTCTGTGGTTAAGCCGAGAATAGAAAATCTAGTAAAAAAACATGCAAGCTCATCCATCTCATAGGAATAAGTAGATTTTTGAATAAATTTAATAAGCAATGTCTTTACATTCTGATAGTAACCTAAAAATCATTATTATATTATATAATAAGGGTCCCTTGTCCATTATATTTTAGAAAATTTTCATATTTTAGAAAGAGGGGCGCGTAATAAATTAGTTAGGGAAATCCTGTTCTAGTCAATATCAACGAAAATGATTTGTTCGCATCATTTCGCTGATTCTTAAAGAATCGCTCTGATTGGCCAAAAGGGGCACGTCATTTTGTGGGCCAATCAGAGAACACCCCTGTTTGAAGTCCACCGCCATATAAAAAAATAGTAAGGGTTAAAAAAGGTGAACAAACCCGCTGATCAAAAGACCCGCTGTCTTCTTTGTTCTTCTATCAGGTGAACAAACCCGCAGATCAAAAAGACCCGCTGTCTTCTTTTTTCTTATATTACCCGTTAGCTATCTCTGCTAACTAAACTGGAGTGATTCGCGTCGTGAGTGCTGAAGAGAAGAATCCAAAACTTTGGAAGAAGACTCAAGCCCCGAAGAATAGAACACAACAGTGAGTAATAGAATAGGATTCCCGCATACTCATACGATCCACACCCGCCGTATTGGGCTCAAAGCCGATTAATAATTTCGGCAGGCCTTACATTATTCCTAAAATTAAAATAAACATAAGTGTTATTTGAAATTAATTTTGCTCTTACTCCTAGTCCTAAACCAATTAATCTCTAATTTATAATAATATTTGCTCGTATACTTAATTTAATGGTCTTAATGAAAAGCGTATACTCAGAATACGTTTTCCATTAAGAAAAATGAAATTTACATATGAATTAGAAATAAGATGAAAATAAATGAAGAAAAATACAGTAACTTAAACAACTAAACCATAAACAATGAAATGATATTTTTAGTGGATCCTAAAAATATCATTTGAGATTTGGTGGTGACGAAAATCATCTTAGGAAAATAATTTATTGATTCTTTACAGAATTAACATTCCAAATTTTCCGATTGCTATTTCGCTCTATCTGATTCATTCTAATACTAAGTACGACGACGAGCCCGTTGAATGAGTAGTTAGAGTGCTTGCCTTAACGCTCCATTCTAGGGTTCCCCGGTTCGATTTCCGGCAGGGTCAACTTTGGAAATGAACTTTTAAAAGTTGGCTCTGGTCTAGAGCTGAAAATTAGTGGCACTGCGTTTCGCAGTCATTTGGGCAGCCCATCTGGCGGCAGTAATCATCGCCTTACAGAAGACCACCGTGAAATAACAGCACGTGTGCTGTTGCCAGAGCCCATATCCCTATCCCCTCCCATCCCTTATCCTTAACCCTACTGTAGTCGCAGCGCACTTGCAGCACCTGTGTGATAGGTATTGTTTCTGTTACAGGCCACGGTAGTCACCTACCATCAAGTGGATCGTCAGCCTGTCTGCTGACCTTAACATAAAAAAATATTACACAATTTATATACATACTAAATTTTACCCGTAACTTCGTTCGTATATCTGGTTTGGTCCCATTTATAAATAATAACATATGTGTTCTTCACGTGTGGGCTATATTATTGTAAGGATTTATCAAAATGTGTTTCAATATTTTTTTTTCTTTGGGGAAAGAATAATAAACTTTCTTGTTTATAAAATCATTAGATTTTATAAGACTAGAGGGACGAACGCTCTGCTATTGAAACGGCAACATAAGTACGAATCCTGTTAGTCTGTGAACCTCCCAGCCTCTTCAATTTCGTGTGACTATTATATTAAATCCTCACTTTTCATTTATTCAATCCTTTTTATATTTCAATGGACCAAGTGGCTCCAACTTTAAACCCTATGAGGGGGACACACTCCTCAGACAAAAAAACTTAGAAGTTCTTCATTCCTCCCAAGACTAGTATGTTCCGAAAACTCCTGACAATTCGTGGTGGACTAGAGCCCATGCATAGGTGAGAGCTGTGACTTTTAGCGAGTGTTTAATATACATATGTTTAAATAGACAAACATTTAAATTTTCCATACAAGTATATGTTATAAACGGTTCATTAAGTATATTAGAGAAAAAATTAGCTAAACAAAAGCTAAACGTTAAACAAAAGATCCGAACGCAATAAATTTTATGGATTGAAAAGGTCGTCGCGTGTAAAACAATGAGCACTAAATTGCAATCTAATCATCCTTTCAACCTGCAATCACCTCTCTGAAGGCAAGTCTCAGCAGAGTTCGCCGTTCGTTTTGTCGCTAGTCAAAAGTCACGCCAATCGTTTAGTTCCCATGATGACGTCCAACCAACAGCACATTTAAAATGTTACTCCGAGTGTTGATACTAATATCGTTATCAAAAGTGTTTTGTGTACAAGAGAACGGCGGCACAGTGAAACGTTACTTGCCATTTCCAGTGCCTTTCGAATTACCCAATCGGAACGATCGCTCCGAACAGTGCTGGCTGCGGATAGAGGATGAAGAGCTAACGGAAACCTTGAGCATATATTGCTACCTGGCTCACGGATTCCTTAAGAACTACATCCACGATTACAACTCGAGGAAACTGACTGAAGATGGCGTCGAAGTAAGTCTATGGAGCGAACAACCGAGGAATCACGACGAGTATGTGTTGACCCAATCGTCTGAAAGTGAATTTAAGGGGATAAAAGATTGGAGAGTGACAACTGTGCTGGACCCTGTGACCCACATGAGATTATACGTAAGCCTCAAAGCGGACTGTAGACTAATTATGTATAGTAGAGATGGGATGTCAAATTACAAGGTGAACTGTGAAAAAATATTATATTTTATTAATAGTCGTATGAGTGGATCTGTGATTTCCCGTGGGCATCTAAATCTAATCGCATTCGCATCCATTTTCCTTGTGTTTGTTTTATGATCCTAATGTATCTTTTATATTATTTTTAATTTATTTATATTAAGGTAAAAACAACGAAGCAATAAATAAAATAATTAACCAAAGATATCATTGTCTATTAATTTAATCGTGTACATCTCAGGGGGCTGTCATCGGTAAACGCTGAATATCCATAAAGGCTCCGGATATGTTGAATAATCTTATTTGTGTATCTGTATACTAAGCAAAGATAATTCTCGGTTTAAATGCACTAACAAAAGAGGTTGGTATCTGTTGAAGTGAAGGTCGCACTGACAACAATTAGTTCCAATTGATTCACTTTTTGTACAATTTGTATTGTTAACAGAAAAAATTGCTTCACTTCTTTTGCTATTGCCATTGTCCTCTATTTCATGTAGATGAATATTGCTGTTTTCTGTAATGAGCATTTTAGAACTATATAACATTACTAGATAGATATACCTACATATTTATATGTTATTGCTCATTTTAACGAATTAGATACCTACACATACTATGAACAGATTATAAGGAAAAAATATCAGTACTATCTTCAAAGAAGCGACTAAAGGAAAGGAAATATTATATTTAAAGTGTAAAATTTCTTGGAATCTTCAATTTTATTATTTATCGTGACCGAATATAATTTAAAAATTTGTCCTGGATCCGTTTATATCACAACTATTAAAACTTTATATTCATTATAAATAGTATATTGTATAAATACATTCACTAATTGAAAATACAAATGAAAACTATCAAACATTTTTTTCTTATGTCATTATATTTAATTTTTAAAAATATTCTACATTCGATATTTTTCCAATAACCATACCAAAAATAAAATTCACCTCTTCAACAAAATTGGCGCAATTCGATTTTTTTTCCATAATGACTCGAGAGTCAGAACAATCTATAACTACTGCCGCCATCATCATAATCTCAGCTGTAGGATGTCCATTGCTGGATGTCCATTGCAGGCCCTTTATTATATCATCAGTGTTTAGACGTGCTATACTTCGCGATCCGTGGTCTCTACTCGAGAAACTTCCTGCCCCAGCGACCATTAGCTATCCGTAGTATTCCCATTGTCACTTCAACTTACTAATCCGCTGGGGTTATGTTAGTAACTTTTATTTGTTTGTGGATCTCCTCATTCTTGATTCAATCTAGCATGGTAACCCTGAGGATAGCCCTCTCCTGAGGATATCTTCACAAGCCATTGTGTGGCTTCCTAGGATGTGACTGCGCTTGTGCATCATGGGGCCAAATTCGCACAGGATATGCATTGGTGTTTCTTCTGCCTCATGGCAAAAGCGAAACTCTCGTCCTGTACTAGTGAGATCCGTTATTTTAAGGTGTCTATTGAGGCGGCAGTGCCCTAGCTAGCATGCACAAATTGCACTAAGCGACATAGCCTTGTTTGTCAAGTTTCGACTATAGGCTTTCTTACGAGGCCTAGGTATAAAGAGCGATTGTCTCTGGACTATAAATTACTTTCTGTATGAATTGAAATATTTGTTACATAAGTTACAATTTAGATAATATTCGTGTGATTTAAAATTTATTAATCTACAATTAATTATTGGCATTATAAAGTTAGTCACTACTTATTAATGGTATTACATCATCAATTGCGACTCCAGCAACAATGCATTTTTATACAATTAATATTTTATTTAAAATCACGCAGTTATACTAATAGATACCCGCCACTTTAGATTTACCAACCAAGACTTTAATCGCTCTTTTGCAGGCATTATTTTGCAGACTCTGTGTGGGTGCTTCTTTGCATAATTCAGCATTGTTATGCAATCAATTTTATTTTTCAAATAAGAATTCATTGCCCTATTAGATGAATTTACTTTAGGCTCTTTAAATACCAAGGGATCATTCACGGTATTCGCACACGGCCTTGAATTTCTTAATAAATAAGAAGCAGATTCTAAATTTGCATACGTAATACAATTTGTTTCGTTATTCTCTGGGTGTATATATTTTATTTTGCGCCTAGTATCAGTAGTCTGATTATTAGTTCGGTTGACTTTTCAGTCTCAGTAGTCCGGTTATATACATCACCCGGACTATTGAGCCGCCTCTTGTATCAGTAGTATGGTGTTTGAAAAAAGATTTTGTTTACCAATATACTGTTCCTATTGCACACTGTGGTATGCATTTTTAAGTAGGTACTTGTAGAAGGAGGGCAATTCAAAAGTTTAAAAAAATTATACAGTGATAATGCTATCTTCAGTTAACGTCGAGACAACTTCGTAACATATTTTCACAGGTTTTAATTCGTCTTTAGCTTTTTTTTTAAATAAATTAACTCTATGTCGTTCTTCAGGTCTAGAGATGCAAGTAACGTGAGACTGTTACCTGATGGAGTCCAGAACTGCGTCAATGTCCACCATGACTATCTTAACTCAATCTATACTTTTAATATTAATATTATAAATAGAAAGTGTGTATTTTTTAATTAATAAACTCAAAGACTACTGGAACGACTTTAAAAATTCTTTCACCTGTAGAAAGCTACATTATCAGCGAGTAACATAGGCTACTCACCCACCCCTATCTCCCTCCGTTTACCCCCCTCCATACAAATGAATGCTTGTAATGAATAGACTACTGGACCGATTTCAAAAAAAATTTTCACCTATAGAAAGCTACATTCACAGCGAGTAATATAAAAGGCTACTCCCCCCCCCCCCATCTCCGCCCTTTACCCTCCCCCCTCCATACTTAATTGCCGTTTTTCACGAATAAACTCAAAAATGTTTAAAAAATAAATGTCCACCCGTGCGAAGCCGGGACGCTCCGCTAGTAGGTACAATATACATATACTCATAACAATCAGTGAATAGTGATGATAAAAGGAAACGTACCGACAATTCCGAAAATACACCCCATATATTAGGTCTAGTTGTGCCCGCGACATTCGTACGCGTGGTATTCACGAAAACAGTTTTGTTTGTAAAAAGATTGGAATGAAATATGCACTAAATATTACCGGGAGCTTGCTACAATATATCAGTGGAAACCATATGAAAATCGGTTAAGCCGTCTCTGAGATTAACGAGAACAAACGCACAGACAAACAGACAATTCTAAAAACTACTTTTTTGACTTCGGTAACATAAGTACATAGTGTATAAATTGTTTTTAGAAAAAATATTTAATGTACAGACACGGCTCGTTTACGCTTTTATTTTATGTATGTATAGATAAGTAAGAAAATCAATTCTCTTATATTAAAACTGATACACACACCTGTAACATCATTGTACACAAATTACCGACTAAAAAATAAACAAACAGACAATAAACAAATTGTGAATAATCAACGTCACTTGGTCGTTTTAGTTCGTGCAACTTTTTGTGCGACAAGAGTCGATCAACAATGAATAAATTAGTCTGCTAGGCGTGCATTACGTAAATCGTTTTTCAGTGCAAATTGAAACGTTCAATCGTAATAAGACTACTTCAACGAATTGGTCATAATACTTATTAATACTTTTCTATTGAAGAACTCGTTGTGAATTTTATGGCAATTTTATGAATTTTATGGTAACTTTTTATGGCACCCATTTCATGCCTTGCCATGGCATTACACGAATATCGCTTGCTTTAAAGAAGCTTCAAGTTGTGTGCTGCTCTTTATTATTTAAGTTATTTAAGCCTTGAAAATCCTTGTTTAAGCCTAATAAATAAATGGTTGTCCATTTGCAGAAAAATTTCACGAAGAAATACGCATAATCTTCACTTTCACTGACACTTTCATTCCTCGAGCCTAACATACAATATACGAGTAAGCATAAGCATTTATTATTGCATATGTATGTCTTGACCCCGACGCGATCTTTTCCTAGTCATCTTTCTGATCTTTTCAAAATATATTAATAAAAGATCAAGACCATATATATACATATCAATTGTATGGTCTTTAACTTAATAGTTACAGGTTTGTATTATGGGAATGAATACATAATGTTAATGGAGTGGAACCTAGAGACGAAAATCAGAGTACTCTCAAGCCAAAGTCAACTTTAAAAAGTTAATTTTCTTAGTAGACTTTTCAGGAATCGAACCCGTGACCCTTGAGTCACTGATCACTAGATTAGTCACTGAATTTAAAAGATTATTGATATTTGTAGAAATGAAATTAAAAGTGGTAGAATAACTATCGTAGAGTAGACCCAAAATCCGTGAAGCTTTTACTAAAAAAAAATCTTGATATGTAATATGGCGCGAATAGAGCTAACATTAGTTTCAGTCTGAAGGAAGGTTTCTGGGGCACATGTATAGGAACGAACTAGTCGTAGATATTTATTGTAATTTTTCTCCAGCTAGACAATAAAAAAATAGTCTCATTTATTCAAATTTGAAACAATAAATAAATGGTGTTTTTCGACATTTACTTTTTGGGGACTTCATAAATATTAAACATAAGTATTGCTTATCTAAATCGCTTCTATTGAGCGATCACACCTGACGTCACAGCGTAAAATCAATCATACCCATTCAAATGAAAGTTATAATACCTATATACAAAAATTTCACTAAACACGTCAAACGATGACTCATTCCAATTATGTGTGATCGTTTGATTGTTTTCTGCTACAATTATTTACGTTCACACTATTTTATGTGTATTAATCCGGCAAGCTGATTTTGCCGTGAAATAGGGTCTCCTTCCTTATCCTTACATAGTATAAACTAGTTGAGCCCGCAATTTCGTACGCGCGATATTCGGTATAGCGCGTAACATTTTTGTTTGTGAACTGGTTAGAATGAAACAAACACTAAATGTTACGGGAAGCTTGCTACAATACATCAGTGAAAACCGCATTTAAATCGGTTAAGACGTTTCTGAGATTAGCGTGCACAAATGCACAGACAAACAGACAAAATTCTAAAAACAATTTTTTTGACCTCGGTAACATAAGTACAAAGTGTACAAATTATTTTTTGAAAAAATATTTAATGTACAGACACGGCTCGTTTGTGATTTTATTATATGTATAGATAGATAGATATAAGATAATTTTTCAGTTAGATAAGGTTTTCTTTTCAACCCTGGCAAATATTTCCATAATCCAACCCATTTATTTTTCTAAAGAGGTTTAACAGGGATGTCAGTATGATACCCCTCTACACTGCCGGTAGTTTTTGATCATATGAAAATTGGGTTTTTATACATTTGCAAAGGATATCGTTCAAAAACAGGCCATTTTTTTTAAATTAATAGGATAGGGGATTAGGATTCCACTCCTAATTCCCTATCCTTAATCCTACTGCAGTTGGCAGCGCACTTGCAGCAGCTTTGGCGTTGCTTGTGTTATAGGCGACGGTAGCCACCTACCATCAAGTGGACCGTCAGCCTGTCTGCCGACCTGACATAAAAAAAAACTTACACTTTGGAGAAAATTAAAATTTTAAATTTTTTAAAATTAAAATTAGTATTTTTTAAATTAAAAACTTATTACTTTATTGGAATAATTAAATTTTTTTAATCTTTCAATCTTAAATATCTATGAAACTCTATTATCAAATAACATGATATTTTTCCAATAAAATCTATAATTTCAACGGTTAAAAAAATACACTGATGGCCCGACCTCCATACAAAACTGATTGATCTCCTTTGTACGTACCTAAACATTATTTCAATTTTTTTTACTCTGATGCTGAGATCTTCCGTCTTTCCGGTAAATTAATGGGTTTGTACCAGTTTTTGCAGATTCGCATCGCTTACTATCTTATATCTTATATTTATTTATTTATATCTCTCCAAAATACACTGTAACTAAGGTAAGACTGGATAAGACATGACTACAAAGTTTATTATTTTATTCCTGACACTGCAAATACATCAATGAATAAAATATTGCTATATACATAATGTAAGGCGTAACATGTTCCGATGATATTTTCGATTCCTGTTTTTAAATCTCACGTCGTAGGTATACTTGTCATAAGTAATTTACTTATACCACAGAATAAATAATAGTACTAGCGTACAGAAGTTGCACTCCTTTCACATTCAATGTGAGCGACCTTAGGCAATTATATCACGGCACACACGTAGTGACAGGACAGAGGCCTGCTTATACCTACTACAGTATAAATTTAAATCGAAAACGCTACATGAGTGACTACTGCACAATTCAGTAAACTTTTTAAAGTCTAATACCTTCTACTTTGGTTTTGGTACAGTATTTTTTTTAATGTAAAGATCGGCAGGCAGGCTGACGATTTACAAGAAAAACTAAGAGGATGCAAGCGAACTGCCGAAAGGCTAAGGAAGGGATTCGGGAATGGGACTTCGCATCCCGTACTCACTCATCGAAACAACAACAAACACTCTGTGTTATTTCAATGTGGTCTTTTGGTTTCTGCCGCAAGATGGTCTCCCAATTATTTAGGTACTACAGAACACAGTGTGTCCTGCATCTGTTAGGTTAGGTTAGGTTAGGTGATAATGATTGATATTTTTTTAATATATTTCGCCTATAAACACAAGCAACGCTGAATTTGAATGAAAGTGCGCTGTCGATCTTGATAGGATAAAGGATAAGATTACTCACCCGCCGAAACACATCAACAAAAGAGTTGTTATTTCACGTTGGTCTTCTGAAAGGCGGTGACAGCCACCAAACTGTCTGATCAATTTGTTACTTTTTACTCTAAATGATTGGTAGTCTCTTCAGACAAGCAGATTTCTTCTCTACATTTTCATTAAAGGTTAGAACAAATCTATTTATTTATGCACACATGTTATAGAAAAAATATAAATACTTAACTACCACTTACTAAGTGCTAATACTAGACTTAAGTACCTACCTATATTTATAACTGTGTCGCTCATTTTTATAAAAGTGGTGTAACTCGATGTGTTTAAAAAATACATTTTACTGCTTATTCAATTCAGATTAAGTCATATCCTTCATTAATAAAGCTTGCAACTCCATAAATGCTCTCTAATCCTTATAGATGGCGTTACTTGTTATCTCGGGTATCTGAAACAGCTGTAATTATATTCATTGTTAGAAGGCCTTTAATTTGAGGACAAGGAAGTAATTATTCGCTTTCACGTTGAGCGATAGGTTAAACAATATAAAAATAATCCGAATCTATCCGAAAAACTATCGGAGATTAAAGCATTTTTATTTGTAGCTGAGCCCGCAACTTCGTACGCGTGGTATAGCACGTAACTTTTTTGTTTGTAAACCGATTGGAATGAAACAAACACTATAGTATTTTCACGTGTGACAGTTCGTAACTGACAATTTTAGTGATGCAACCTAACGACATTTAATCGATTGTTTGAAAATATCGAATCAGTTGGAATCGAACTATCGGTTTTACATTTTCACATTTAGAAATAAATTCTTAAATCTTAAAAAACAGGTTATGTTAAATAAATTATAGAATACAATGGAGTTTGTTCAAAATATTTATTTATTTATTCATTACTGTCAGAAATGGAAACTTGACAACTCGTATCAGATTCAAAACAAAATTTACTTTTGTTTTATTGTTATTATTAGTCAGCTTTAGTTTTATTATCAAGATACGATGTTTTTATAAATATATAGAATAGAAATATCCTATTGCAAACATAAAGTACTTTCGCTATATCGAATATAAGTGAATACCCCTAGTGTCAATCCCTATTGACACAAATTCCGTTCCACGCGTTTGACATTTTTAAAATATATATTTTTTATTACATTTACCTATTATAATAATAAAATAATTATAAAAGTGATAATTCCTTTTGTGTTTTTCGAATAGATATTTTTTTATATATATATTTGTTTGTTTAATTGTTATTTTTTTTGTGCCTGTTTTTTTTAAATTGAAAACAGTATGCGTGACATGAAAAAGTGAGAACTGTCAAGCATATCATCATACAGTGAAAATACTATAAATGTTATGGGAAGGTTGCTACAATGCATCAATGAAAACCGCATTCAAATCGGTTAAGCTGTTTCTGTGATTAGCGTGCACAAACGCACAGACAAACAGACAAAAATTCTAAAACCTATTTTTTGACCTCGGTAAAATAAGTACAACGTCTACAAATGGTTTTTTTTTAATGCATTTAATGGCTATTTTACAATTTTATTACATGTATATAGATATTATCCTTACATAGTATAAACTGAAGTTGCTGCCCAAGTCTGTTTGTCTGTATATCCGCTAACTCCTTCTAAACAATACTACCCATGATTTTGGAATGGAAGAAGCGTTAAACGAGAATTATATTTGGCATTAACGTTATTTATATTTGGCAGAAAAAAATTGCAACCGTGCGAAGACCCAGACAAATGGCGGAGCTGATCCCGTTAGCATTTCCTTTACTAAGAAGCTAGCGTTGATTCAATAAAACATTTCTGCTAGAATATGATTAAAACATTCCAAAGTGACAGACATGTGTTTATTGATCAGAGTAAAATGTATAACGAGGTCAAATATTTTTGTAATAATTTTAAAATATAGTTTTCTTTATTATATATTATACACACAAACGAAAAGCCCCCGGCTTCGCACTGATGCATTTTTTTCTGCAAATTATATAAACAAACATTCCTCATTTGTCGATCTTTCCATTAGTGGAAACCGTATCAAAACCTTCGCGTGGTTTATAAGAATTTACCTAAGAAACAGACAAAACTTGACATCGAATAATGTAATCTCTACATAATATAATAAAATCGTAAATGAGCCGTGTCTGTATTTACATTAAATATTTTTTTTAAATCAATTTGTACACGTTGTACTTATGTTACCGAAATCAAAAAAATAGATTTTAGAATTTTTGTCTGTTTCTCTGTATGTCTGTTTGTCTGTGCTAACATCAGAAACATCTTAACCGATTTGAATGCGGTTTTCACTGATGTATTGTAGCAAGCTTCCCGTAACATTTAGTGTTATATATACCTATATGTACAACGTTGCAGAACTGTTCAGCATATATGTTCGCAGATGACCTATGTATACCGTGTGCTAGTTCCAACCTAACTGAAACGTTGAATCTTGTGCAGCAAGATGTCAATACCGTTGTGAAATGGTCACACGATAATGGCATAGTATTAAACGCCGATAAAACAAAATTACTTATTATACACTCTCCATACTTACCTTTAAAGGATTTGCCTTGTTCAATATATGCTCATTCCTATGACTGTTTCCAAAGTAATTTTATTAATTGTAAATGTAACAAAATAGAGAGAGTAAACTGTGTAACTTATCTTGGAGTGAAAATTGACGAACATTTCTCATGGACTAATCATATAGACTTTATTGCTAATAAACTTAGAAAAATATTAGGAAAATTTTATCACCTTAGCTATAAAGTCTCAATTTCTATTTTAAGATTATTATATAATGCTTTAGTTGATTCTATACTGGGCTACACGCTCGATTGCTATGGACTAACTTTTAAATCCCATATTGAAAAACTAGAAAATATACAAATTAGATTTTTGAAATTATTAGTTAACAAAAAAGTAAAAAATAAATTAAACAATGACTACACAAAATTATTTAAAATTTGTAAAATATTACCTATTAGTATAAAACATAAATATTTATTTTTAATTAATAGTCATGGCAATCGAGATCGTGACTCAGTATTAGATAAGGTGATAAATACGCACAATACAAGGGCAATGTCTTTGGGAAAATTTGTAGTTCCTAGGGTTAATAATTATTATGGTGACAGAACTATAAAGAAGCGGTTGCCATATATTTTAAATAGTTTGCCCGAAGACATTGTCCACGAGAAAAATAAAACTATAGGTATATAAAAATAAGTTAATGAAATATTATCTGCTTTCTTTAAATTAATTAATGAAATTTTAGGTTTAGGTTTAGGTTTTTAATTTAGGTTACATTTATTTTTAAATTTAGTCCTATTTTATTTTTGATGTTTAGTTTGACATCATTAACTTGATCCCACAGACAAACTGCTTTCCAGTTTTATGGGACTTTGTAAATATTTTTTGTAATTATTCATGTATAATAAATAAATAAATATAATTTGCAGAAAAAAATGCATCCCTTTGAAGCCGGGGGCGGGCCGCTTGTATTTTATAATATATAAACATCGTATACACCGTCATCGTCGTAAATGTAGATGAAATTTTGTAATATAAAGTTTTTATGACCCTAATTCTCGGATTTATTGGACACACCTCATATAGATAGATATGGAAGTAGGTGGATCTTATAACCAAAAATTAAACGCCATTTTGAGCAGCTGTATTATATTCTGCGCTATTTCAAAAATACGTCATTTGCGTAACGTGATATACTTACGGTAAATCCATTAAACGAATTTATGACAAGGTACATTAGGATCTTCTGATATCATATTCAAAGCACACAATCGGAAGATTAGACTATATTTACCAAAGGAACTACAGCGACAAATCTCCGCGTTCATTATATTGAGACTGTTTCTTATTCAGTTTATTTTATAGCCAATTACACTGAATAACCGTAACTGAGTTACGATTATGTTAATTAAACTATCTCTTATACAATTCAAATTACTTTTATTAGCGTTGAAGCTGAAGCAAATACGTATAAGAGGAAAAAAATATTTCTAAAGTGTCTATGTCGGTTCAAAACAAGGTCGTTTCGCAGTAGATATTAAAAGGGATTAAGTAAAAACCGTACTTTTAAAGTATTATATGAAGTATCCTGTCTTTATTTTGAGATTAATCGTTTAATCTACGAGAAATAAAAAGACTCATCACCTGTCGGATGCTCTTTAGAAATTGTTATGTTTTTTTCTTTATATTTTATTTACTCTCTTTTTTTACGAGGAGTAATCCGCTTACAGATCTCCTGCCGCTGGCTAGACGGGAGGAGTATGTGGGGGTCACCCAGCGCTAGCGCCTGATCATAGCGGCACTGGGAATACCCACTAAAACTCCCCGGTGTCTCCTTAACCTTTGAGCGGGGTGGTCCGGGCTCTGCCGAGGCAACAACTCCGATCCATCCCAGGGCAGCCTAGGCATTTCTGTCTAGGCTAACTCCAATGGGGGATTGCCCGGAGTCACCGAGGCAATCCCCAGACATATTTTATTTACTCTAGATTTGAAATAAAAAGGAAAGACTTGCCTCGGTCGCACTATATTAATTTAATACCAATATTAATAATATTATTATAGTAATATTTAGTAATAATCTTGTTTATATTACCACTAATATTATAAAGCGAATGTTTGTGAGGATGGATGGATGTATGTACAAATATAGATGGTTGTTTACTATATAAGGTCCCTTTCATGTAAAAACTACTGAACAGATTTGGACGAAATTCGGCAAACAGATAGTTTATTACCTGGATTAACATGTGGGATACTTTTTATCCTGGAAAATGTTAAGTTCCCGAGGGATCGTCTAAAAATATAAAAAAATTGGGCGACACTGTCGTCAACAGCGAAAAAGATGTCAGATATTTTTTCAGGTGTCACATTTTTCATTTTTCAACGAGGACGAAGTTGCGGACATCAGCTAGTAATTAAATAAAAAGGCTCTATGAAGGTCAACAGAGAAATAAAGGTCACCCGAAATTAATTATCGCGTTCCTATAATGCACAAACACAAGGATTAATCACTTAGTCCAGAAATTACTTAATTTCAGTATGAATAGAGTATTTATGAACAACTATCTTTTGCCTGGGTTTTCGTCTGCGCCTCTTCTTTTTCTCAGGCGTGGAAACATTTATTCAAACTTTTCTCATATATTTTTGTCAGGCGTTGAATTTTTTGTATTTATTTTTAGATGATCCCTCGGGAACCATACTTTCTTCTGGATGAAAGCTACTGTTGGTGCCGTTTCTACTATAAACCCGCACACATCCAAACACGCATCACACTCATGCAAACGTTCGCATCGCACTCTTAAGGTTGAACTAGTCGACACTTTTTCCATACAAATTTCGGGGGGGTTTTACTCCACTGTTTGACATTGTACATCAAAAGTTAAACCTGATATCGTTTTGTCTCATTATTACTTTTGTCTGTACGGAAACAGAATAGTAAAATAAAAAGCCGTTAAAAAGTTATTAGCGAACAAAGATTAATTTTTCTTGCTAATTTTAACGTAACTTTGGGCGTAAATAAGTAATAAAAGAAGTGTAAAATCTCCAAAACAAAATCGGCACCGACAAAGCTCAATTATCGACGATTTCAATAAACTTTAATTATAATTATTTTATGCAGAATTTTTTTCAGAAAACTCCAGTTTTCAAAGGACTCTTCGTTTATTTTTACGCTCTCGGTTTACTTTGAATTATCGTGCATTTCACTCAGTAATCTCTGTCGGACACGATGCTAGGTGAGACAGCGTGCTTTTTGGCCGCGCTCACGCGTGACTTCGAGCCCGCGGCTAGTTCATCCTTAATTGCCTACATCTTATCTATATTTTTTTTCTTACCTTTCCTACCCTCTAAATTCAAAACAGACCATTCTAAGTCGTCGCAACGCTCGCAATATGCGGTCTTAAGTCTGTTCTCTATTCGAGTGTGTAATGTGTTATAATTTAGCCAGATAAATGGGCCGAAAAATTTAACGAAAAATGGGCCTTCCGGATAAACACTGAATCTCAAAGAATAAAAGAACGCTTAACAACAATAAAAAAGCTCTCTGAGTATTGTGATGGACAACGAACTACTGAGTATTGTGGAAGCGAGTCGAACAGACGAAGTAGCAATATATACCGGGAAGTCTGTCTTGACTCCTCTCCTACAACTTACCATAAGAATAAATAAGAACACGAACTTACCCTGTAACCTTGACAACATTAACATTTATGATATTTTTAAATAAAATTTCATGATGACCGATAAAGCCTACTTTCAGAGATATGCGGTTTGGAACAAACGAACAATATTTCAATAATTACATTATACATTTACATAATAAAATATGATAAATATGTAGGTACTCTTCAAAGCAAAATTAGAAAAAATATAAAACTTAAATATTTTATAAAACAATTCAACCCTGTCAACCTTGAAACATTTGTTTGAACTACTTAAGTCGCAAGGAAGTCCCAGATGGGATAAGAGTTTAAACAACCGAAGAGCTACATTTTTTCATCTCAAGTAGGTAGACTTACATGAGCAAGTGTGTAAACCACCTAAAATAGTATTACATCGAAAACAATCATTTAATTAATTGCCGTTTAATCACTCAGGTCATTATGTCACAGCACTCTAGTCAACATGTGTCTGCGTGTGATAGATTGTTTGTCCTACTGGGAATTTTCGTACCTGACAAAGTTATTGTGGTCCGTATCGTAGCCCAAGGGCGGCCTTTTTTTTAGGTACTTATTCATGAGTTTTACAACTTTCTTTGCTGTAATAATAAAAGTTCTTTAAATTCACGCTAGCTTTTGGACGCAGCTACGCTTGCGGAAAAATCAAATTATTGTCTACGACTTCTCCGGAGTAAAAGCATGGTATATTTATTTTTATATAAAGGTTTTAGCAAGCAGGCTGACTGAAAAGAGCATAAAATATTAAAATTAAATTTCAAATCGAAACACGGCGCCATATCGTATATTTGATCGCTTAACCCAACCTAGATAACAAAAAATGTTGAAGTGTTGTTTCAATAAATTAACTTACACCGCCATCTGTTAGAAACTTATGGAACTGACACCCCTTTATCCTATAAAAAATATTATATTTGCATTAACACAAATTTTAGGTCAATAATAGAAATAAAAACTATGCTATCTCTTAACTTGGTAACTATATACTATCTCACAGTGTGCCAAATTCGGTTAATTAGTTCGGTTAATTAGTTCCGTCCCCGGCTTCGCCCGGGATGCAATTTTTATATATATGAACATTCCCCTTTATCCCTCTTTCCATTAGTGAAAACCGAATTAAAATCGGTCTACCCGTTCACGCGTGATGCCGTGACCAAGGGAAATGGGGATTCATTTTTATATATAGAGATTAGATATAAATAATAATACTACTTATTTCACATTTTATCAAAATAGTGTTTAGTGGTTTACTGTGTAAGGTGGTAATATGCCAATTGCTACCAATATTAAGACAACGATTAACCTCAGAACGAACACATTTTTTACCAAAATGAGCGCAACCTAATAACCTAAGAATTAAGGTGCAATATTGCAAAACCTATTTTTATAGCTTCTCGGAGATAATCGAACAGATTTAAAATTGGAATTTTCTTTTTAAATATTGTGTAAAATACAACATTTTATTCTGAAATATTCTGTAAGGTTTTTTTTTGCAGTAATTTACTATTTTCCTTCTCAGAAAATATAATTTATTTTAAAAATTTGCTGGATTCAAACTTTTTAAAATATAGTCTATTATACAATGTATTTTTATCTAAGTTTTAATTTTACTCTAAGAAATCAAACTAGGCGATGAAAATAATGCTTTTCTGCTAAATACCTTAATTTGGCATAAATATTACATAATTTTGGAATGGAAAGATGGGATTCAGAAAGTTCATTCTCACGGGATAAGAGTTCAAAATTTCGCATACGAAACTGCAGCTTGTGTTCATAATTTTAAGGGATAATACAGATCTCGCCACATTGGTCATATTTTTTTATTACGACAGTGACATTGTGAGAGCCAGAAAGCAAAAATTACAGTAAAAATAATGTAAGTCACATATACGCGTATAGTAAATAGATTTTACTATTCGTTCGTTCGTTTCAGCCGATGGACGTCCACTGCTGGACATAGGCCTCCTGCAATGACCTGCAATTTTGTGCCGCCTGAAGCCAGCGACTCCCCGCGACTCTTTTAATATCGTCACACTATACATATAATAAAATCATAAACGAGCCGTGTCTATACATTTAAATATTTATTAAAAAAAAAAAAAAAAAAAAAAAACAATTTGTACACGTTGTAGTATGTTACTGAGGCAAAAAAAAAAAACAGTTTTTTTAGAAATTTTGTCTGTTTGTACATTTGTGCACGTTAATCTCAGAAACAGCTTAACCGATTTGAATGCGGTTTCCCTGATGTATTGTAGCAAGCTTTCCGTAACATTTTGTGCTTGTTTCATTCCAGTCGGTTTACAAACAAAAAAAGTTAAGCGCTAAACCGAATACCACGTGTGCGAAGTTGCGGGCTCAATTATTATAATGTTAGTTGAAATTCATTTATTTCAATGAGAGCGAAACGGTAGGCAATCATATCACGGCACATGGAATGACAGAGGCCTGCTGAAAGATAACCTTATACATATTTGTGTCAAATTGTTTCCAGTTTGCTTTTACGCGTGCAATATTTTATGAACCGTAAAAAATCTCGGAATAAGTAAATAATGTTTTTATTTGTTTTTATTTTTGTGTGTATACATATTTTGTTTTTATTTGACAAAGACTGTACTTTTGCCTTTATGAGAATTTGCCCTTATGCGAAGTTGCCTTAATGCGAACTTCCCCTTCTGCTAATAAGCCATATGAAAAGATTATATTTATAAATATACAAAAAATAACAAAATTGATGCACGAAATATGTTTTCTTTTTTTTGCAACAGGTTTTATCTTCAGTGGTATCAACAAATTCGGTCTGTATAAAATTTCTAAAAGCTTTATAAAACAGTGTTTAAAGAACTTTATCGCCCTTAACATTAAATGGCTTTGCCATCGACTAACAATACAGCAGTTGTTCAATTAGAAATTAACTAAGTGCGTTTCGCATGCGTTTACAGTTAGACTCGGATTATTAACAAACAAAACTAATTACACTTCTGAGAACTCAATAATATCCACGCCCTCAAAACATGTCACGTAATGAAGTGAATATAAAGTTGTGAAAATGATTATTCCTGAACATGGTGAAAATCACGTACTTGGAGACCGCAAAGTTTTCGCAAGGTCGTCGCGGGTAAAGAAGTAGAGCAAATAAGCAAGACATATCAAAACTGGGGATGTGCGTGAAAAGGACTTGTCATTTCGGAATCCTTTTTCGCTATTGTGTTACTTTTTAAATTAATTTCAATTTTCAATTTTTCGAAAAGATTGGGTTTTCAATATCGATCTAGCGTCTAACTGTTTGCAGGTCGAATAACTCATGACGAGAGAGTTTAGTACTGACTTGTGGGCCATGTTAATCTTTTTTTTAGGGTCCCGTACGTCCGAATAAAAAAATGGAACCCTTATAGGATCACTCGTGTGTCCGTCTGTCCGACAATTCCTTAACCCCTCCCCTTATCTCCGAAACTACTGAACCTAAAATTTTGAAAAAAAATATAGAAATTAGTTTTCTACTTATAGATTATAGGAAAACCTATAAGAAGTCCATGATATTAAAATAATGGTAAATGGTAAATAACTCAATATTGTGCGGATAGGTAACATCGTACGGAACCCCCTTCGCACTTTTCCTGTTTTTTTTTAAATGTTAAGGTCGACAGACAGGGCCACCGACCACAGGTGCTGCAGGTGCACTGCGGACTACAGTAGGATTAAAGGCTCTGGCATCCCTTACTCACTCACCGAAACACATCAACACACGTGCTGTTATTTCTTCTGTTAGGGGATGGTTACTACCGCTGCCCAAATGTCTACGAAACTCAATATTCCCTGCCACTACTTTCCAAATCCAGACAGAGCCAACTTTGAAAAGTTCATTTTTCAAAGTTAACCCTGCCGGGAATCGAACCCGGAACAGAGGGTTAAGGCAAGCACTCTAACAACTCATCCAACGGGCTCGTTGAAATCTAAAGATGGGGTATTTTAAAATTAATTATTGCTATTCAATGAGTGTGTATTCAGAGACACACACAATTCAGAAACACAATTTAATTATTCCGAAAGTCAAGATAAACTGTGTGCAACTTCGATGAAGGTTTGTGTGTGTTATTTGCTTTGCAGAAAAAGATAGCATATCCATGAGAAGCCGGGGCGGTCCGTTAGTTAAAAATGATGTAGAAAATACACACATCACTGTGTGTACAAAATAAAAGGGCCCGGATGGAATGGGTATAAAATTTTTACTATCTCCCAAGAAAACGTGAGAAATACTATCGGGGACTAAGTAATATGGCTCGGTGAAGTCGAGGAGAACATTTGGAGGTAACACGCGAGGTTTTGAAGATAAGACAGAGACCTCTTAAATCAGATAATGCTCCTTGAGTCCGTGCTCATGAATATGTATGAGGCAGCCGACAAACAATTTGTTCACGCGGCATTTTACAATGTTTACATAGGGCTTAATAACTTTTTATGTACTTATTCGCCAAGTATTAATTATTTTCTAAAGCCCCACCAAACAATTATTTTATTGAAATATGTTAACAAACTTAATTTTATAACTTATTTTAACCAAAATATAAATATTTTTTTATCGTCGGCGGCGCAGTGGGAAAGACGCGGCCTATCATGCCGATCATCCGAGTTCGATCCCCGGTCATGCTGTGTACCAATGGGTTTTTTACTGATTGCTCTCAAACGGTGAAGAAAAACATTGTGAGCAAACCTGCATACCTGCCAAAGAAGCAATTCTAAGGGCCAGCGTGGTGGACGATATATAGCCCTTTTTGATAGGGTTGGTCTGTACCTCTGCAGTTGAGACATATAATAGACTGTTAATGATGATGAAATATATATTTTTTTATGTAAAAGTCATCAAAAAGGCTGACGGTCCCTTGATTGTATGTGGCTACCCTCGCCTATAACATAAATAAGTGCACCGCCGGCCATAGTAAGATTAAGGATGGAGGATTAGGAAGGCATAGGGAAATGGGCTCTGGCATCCCTTAAACATAACAACATACATGCTGTTATTTCACGGTGGTGTTCCTTGAGATGCCAGATGGGTTGCCCAGTTTATAATTGCTAAACAAAGTTTGCCCTGCAACTACAAGAAATTATAAAACTAAACTAAATGACTAAACCACCCACTATATTGCAATTTTTTTTAAACTCAAAAATACTCAATTTTTTACATTTCTGCCCGTTTGTCCGAAACTATGTTTTATTGATACCTAACTATTAACTTTTATCCCACTTTACACCAAGTGAATCGTCAGCCTTCCTACCATCCTTTAACATAAAAAAAAAACAAACAGTGAAAAGGTATTCCTTACTTTTATAGTTACATAATTCCAATTCCATACAAAGTAAAGAGAACCCAATCCAAGTAACAACTCAATCTACATAAGAACTTGGTTATTTTGTTGCTTTCAATGTAAAAATATAAAAGAAACAGGACGTCAAAGGAAATCTCAGAACTTTATCTCGAAAAAAGATGACACGCGACAGTAGAATTATCTATTACTAACGTAGGTAGTGCAAGTGTCATAAAATTTTATCTCACGAAACCATTAGTGGACCGAAGAAAATAAACTATAAAGAAAGAAGGAACCATAAAAGTATTACAATTCATATTATTGTTACGTGCGGGGTGAGTGAAAATGCCGTGTAAGGGCGAAACGAATGATTTATTTTCACAAACCAAGATGACTTTCAAAATCAACTAGACTTGTCCGATGAAACCTTAAACTTGCCAAAAGTATTCAATGATTCCCTTAATGTGTCGTCGGTTCACTGTCGCAGGTAACTTCGCAAAATCAAAAAACAATTTCGTACCTCCGGCCGACTCGCCGCGCCGTCGTCTTCGGCATACATTTGCTTCCATATGGCGACAGTCTCGAGTCTCGACAGTACGGTGCCACAGCAAGATTTAGTAAAACGCTCTAATGAGACGCTCTAAAGAAAGAATTTACACATAAGTTGTAATCTGTACACTAGCACTAGTACATTTCCGTTATAAGCACTAGTACTAACTTTTGCGGGTAACTTCGTCCTTGACCTAAGATTTTCTGAGGTATTAAAACCAAACCTCAGAAAACCTTATTTAATCTTTTATTTTTCTAAAGGTGAGTTCAAATTATATAACCAAATATATAAATAAACATTGTTATTTATATATTTTTTATGTTAAGGTTGACAGACAGACTGTCGCTCTACTTGATGGTAGGTAAACCTTAATCCTACCATTAAGGATAAGGTATTAGGTAGGAAAAGGCTAATGGGCTCTGGCATTCCTTACTCACTCAACGAAACGAAACAGAACAGGGGGCCTAGCCAAGATGCACAAGATGCAAACGCTTGCTTTGCGTACTTACGAAACGAAAGAAATAAAGCCCGGTGATTGGTTGTTGCAACAGTTGTAACTTCAACAACCAATCACCGGGCTTTATTTCTTTCGTTTCGTAAGTACGCAAAGGAAGCGTTTGCATCTTGTGCATCTTGGCTAGGCCCCCAGATTCGGTTATTTCACGATGGTCTTCTGTAGGAGCATGGTTACTGCCGCCAGACAGGCTGCCCAAATGACTGTGAAACGCCTGTGCCCTGGCTATCTTTCCAAATCCACACCAGGGATGAAAAGTTCTATTCCAACGGGGAATCGAACCCGGATCCCTGAGACGAGGTTAATGCAAGCACTCTAACCACTCATCCAAAAGTTTGTATTAAATTAGTATAGATAAAATAATATGATTATGAAATGCGTGCTCGCCTTTTTCCAGCTACAGAATTGAACCCATTTTAAAATCGCAAAATAGGCATGTCCATTCGGCGGTTGCAAAATAAACAACGACATCCAATTTCTAGAATCGAAGTGTCTCGCATACCAATCGCAATAAAATGAAATGTATAGTTCAATGTTTACGAGCAAATTCATATATTTGCTTACAGTCTCTCTTTAAGCTTTGTACTAAACAGATTTATTCTCTACATCCAATCGCAATGTCAATATATCATCCAAATATATGTACCATCAACATGTTGGCGAATCAATTTGAATTTGTATGACAAACATAAAAACTATTCGAAGATCAAATAATCGCAAACATTGTTAAGAAATAAATGAGTCGACAAATATTCAAAGATCTCAAATATAATATGAAACCTACTGATAACACAAAATATTCCAACATACAATTAGTATAATTACTAATGGCTGGGGTGTGTTTCAGCACTCTTTCGGCCAAGGCTAATTTTGCTTTCTAGCATAATTGGATTTGGACAAGATTTGATCATATCCGTTCCGGACGACTTGTAAGAGCTAATTATGCTCTACCTGCCGAAACGGGTATGATCAAATGACAGTAGAGCAAAATTGGCCTTAGCTGAAGGAGTGCTGGAACACACCCCAGGGCACACTACTTCTGTGTGTTTTGGTGGTGAATAAGGGATGTCAAAGCGCATTTCTCTAACCCTTCTCTGTCCTTAATCCTACTATTTCCTGAGCACATTGCGTTTGGGCATCTGGCAGGAGCACCACCCCTTTACAGAAGTCCACTCTGAAATAACAGGTTGTATTCTGTTATTTTTCGACGAGTTAGTAAGGGATGCCTGAACCCATTTCCCTATCTCTCTATAATCCCTTATCCTTAATGTTATTATGATCGATTGACCACTTGCAGCAACTGTGGCGTTATAGTGTTATATGTAACGGTAGCCACCAACCATCAAGTGGACCGCCAGCCTGTCAGACGACCTTCACATAAACAAAATGAGAAGAAAAATTAAAATTATACTGATAGTTTGCATTATGTCATTTTTATTTAGATTCCACTATCGTCTTCACATGTGGGATTTTATATCTTTTATGTCGGTAGTTTCCGAAAAGTGCCGAATGAAGGCTTACGTGTGTGAATTCTAATGTTTTATTTAAAGGTTATCAGACAGGCTCAATTATAAACGCTCTTCAATGAACCGCTTTTTAGATCACTCGAGAACAAGAGTTCTTTAAGCAATATATTGGTTTTTTTTTTTGTTAATCTCTTTGTTTATTCTCTTTGTTTCTCTATACTACCATATTATAAACGCGTGCATTTCTGTTAATGACTCCCAACTAAACTACTGGACGGATTTTATAGAAACTCAGTATAGAGATAGCTTGAACTTTGAGGCATTACAAGGTTATATAAATTCCATTAATAAAGTTAACATTTCAGAAAAAAGTCATTTTTATGTAAATGTCGTCATACAGGCTGACGATCCGCTTGATGGTAGATGTACCGTATTCCGTATCTTCGCCTATAACACAAGCAATGTCATAAGGCTGTAAGTGCTTTTGTAAAGAGGTGGTTCCTGCCGCCAGACGGGCTGCCCAATCGATTGCGAAACCTAGTGTGCCCTTTTTTTTTTTTTTTTTTTTTAGGAGGGGAAATGCATTTACGCACTATTCGTCGAGGGGACGTCTCGACGAGGAATAGTGTGGGACTCATCCGGTGAGAGTCAACGGAAATACCCACTAAAACCCCTCCGGGTTCCACCATCGGCGGTGGTGTGGAACCGAGGTTACAGCTAGGCCATGTCCTCAGAAACCTAGTGTGCCCTGCGCTTCAATTTTGAGTGCATTCGTAAGAATATCTTCATTAAGTATATGCTTAAAGTTCAACAGCGCGCAGCCTCTCCTGACTTCCGAGAATGTTCCGATCAACAGAAACCTACCCTAGCAGCTAGCATTATATATACTAAAACTATTCATTGATAAAACTCGCAGTCATTCGTTACCAATTTGTTGCACTGTTTCTTTTGAAAAACTTTGAAACTTTTTCAATCGTTATTGTGATTATGACAGCGTTACACTTATTGTGACAAATGAAAATTCACGACATGTACCATTGCACATAAGTATTGTACAAAAAAACATTATCGGAGAAGATGAAAAGCGTACAGATAGCGGTGCGTGTAAATATGTCGTCGGCGAATGACGACGACGAGGCGCTTGTTATTTTCGGATCTCGTAAATTGGTTTATCTATGACATTCAAATGGGTCAAGTTTCTCGATATTTTATTCGAACTACATTGCTGAATTTCTTCCTCGCCGCTTTGACACAATTTCTGCAATATACTTATTACTTCACCGAGTTTTTCCGAAGACCTTAATTAAGTTGTCAACCCCTTCTCCTAATATCTAATCGAAAGTTTTTTGATACTAGTCATAAGTTCTGTCCATAATCAAAACTTTTGAATTTAGAATGCAGCTCACAAAAATATGTATTGAATTCGAATTACGAATCTTTTATGAAAATTAAAATGTTTAATACTTCTAATTTCATTTATTTTTAAATATGAATCGAGTTGCGGTGTTACCGCGCTGCATCGGTGCGGTTATGAGCCAAATCAGATTTTCGAACTTCTGAAATTTTTTAATGAAACCAAAAGATCCGTTTATCACTCCATCGAACGATATAATGAAGATTTTTGTGTAGAAAGCAGAAAAAGAAGTGGTCCCTCTCACACTGTTAGGACTCCAGCAATTATAAAGGCTGTGAAGGCACGAATTCAAAGAAATTCCATGCGTAAGCAGAAAGCAGTCCCTTCAGATGGGGTTAAGCAGAACTACAATGAAATGGGTGTTGAGTGAAGACATATTATTGCTTCGAGCTATCGAAGAAAAACAGGACATTTGTTTGGATACGCGTTTACTGGACCTGCTGAGACTGAAGATATCCCGCGATTTATTGAAGCGGTACGCGGGTAAAAAGCACCGCGAAATTCTTTTTTCGGATGAAATAATTTTTACCGTGGAGTACGCCCACAACAGTAACGAAGCGAACAGCCGTATTGCGCGTGTCCACCTAGGCCATTTTTCATCGTCAGTGCATATTTTTGATGAGAAAGCGTAATAACGAATACAGATGTGTATCAAAACACAAGCCTTACAAACGGAACCTCTTACTCATAACATGTTCAATAACAGACATTGGGCATTCCAGCAAGATTCTGCGCCTGCTCATAAAGCCAAAAAACGGGACAAGTGCGAATTGAACTCGCGCGAAGAGGGTTCCGTACAATGTTCCGTACAGAGGGTTCCGTAATTGATTTTTATTTAACTATTTAAAAAATCCCTACTATTTCTCAGGGAATTTCAATAGCCTCGAAACAGTGAGCAAATGTAGGTACCAGTTTTCCAACCAACATGGTTTCATATATCTTTGGCGACATTTAGCCCCAATTGGCGCACGTTTGCGGTTTCATTACGATGTTTCATACTCAATGCCGTTAGTTTTGGCAACTAATAAAACGCCACGTGCTCTCCAAGGACGTTAGCCTGTGAGCAAGTTTTGATAAAGTTTCGTTCAAAAGATAATATGAAACAGCACGAACAAATACCCTATCATACCTAGTTTGATAAAACTATTGTTTGGAACGATATGAACAAAATAAACTGCAGCTGCCGTCCTCCGAATTTATAAATCGTATAAGTTAAGCATAGGTATGGGTTCGCAATATGTCACTTTCCCAATAATCGTTAAATACATACACATCACTGGTAAATGAGTCTTAGTTCAGTGAAGTAAGAACTTAGACAAACACACACACACACACACACAAACGAGCCCAGCAGCGAGAGAAGCGAAGAATATTTTTAAAAAGAAGGGTGTCAAATAAACGTGTCAACAATAGTAAATAATGGAATAATGATCAATTTCGAGCTCCTGATGTTATTACATTTTATAATCCCATCTATCACTGATCCCCCAATTTCTACTCGATAATCTGCCGGCTTAAAAGGCTCGACAATTAATTTGAAAATTAATCTGAAATATTCATTTTCCGAGTGCAGTGAAAATTACATGAGTTTTTCATCACTCTTATAGGCTAACCACGAGATCAGGGGATTTACCTATAATTTCTCGATAGAGTGATTTTTTTCTTGCTTTACAATAAGAGATTTACAATAAGAGATTTACAATAAGAGATTGACGTATTCTAACCTTAGCTTACAAACAGTGCAATTAGATAAAGCCAACTTCGAGAAGGAGGTCAATGGTCAAATCCAGGTCGGAAGGACAGCGTTCGGGAAGCTCCGAGACATCTTCTAGACCAAAATTCCTCAGTGCTTCAAAACAAAAGTTTTCTACCAATGTAACACAGTGAGGCGTTAACATTAACATAATTTATATTAATAACAGTCATTACTCAATTTAGGCAGTATACGATTAACGTTACTAAAATAGAGGTGCCCGGGGCGGCGCGCCGTGCAGCCCGCAGCACCTCTTCCTACCTCAATATTTGTTCGGTATCAATAAATAATAAAGTATTATATGATCATATCAATAAAGGGTGTAAGATGATACACTCTGAATATGGGGTGACTCCAAGATAGTCAATTTCACATGAAGCATTCAAAATTGCGGATGTATTCGGACAATTTTTTTTTTGTTTTCTATGGAATGTCTATTCCAGGGTAAGCCGAGGTCCGCCAAACCTGTGGCCAAACTGTGAGTTTCCGATAGGGTGCGAGGTCCAATACAAAATGTACCTACGGCGAATGCGCCAAAAGAAATTTCTATAAGAAAAATTTCTTGCATTCGTTCCGGGGCGCATAAGAACCGTGCGACCGTGACAGCAGATTTCTCGCAGTGTACGGGGTCTGGTACGGTCGTCAGAAATTTTCTAACAGGAAAATTCTGATAAAGTGCTGCCGGCCAGGGGTGTGAAAAATAAAAAAGTCAGAAAGAACGCAATACGAATTGGAAATAATTCGGCTACGATATTTGTGTCGGTGACCGAGTTAAGACGACTGGTGAAACTGCGGGGTATATTATTGATAATTGTGATGCATACTTATTATTTATATATTATATTCATATTTCATTCGAAAATGGCTAATCTTCAAAAACACCCAGATTCCCTTATGATGATTTTTTCGCCGTTATCATTATTTTTATTCCATATTCAGTGCGTCGGTGTCTGAGCCAGTTTGTGTCTGTACACCAGGCCTAATAGCCTGGTGGCGACAAAACAGACAAGGTAATATTCAACAATGATACAACAGATACAATAGTGGACTCTCTGCTGTCTTCTTTAAACATCTTGATAAAGGAAAGAGAAATGGAAAGAAAGAGAAGTCAGTTGCAGAAGGTTTCTGCCATAGAAAAAATTGCAAGAAGTACCTTCAAACAAGGAAGCAAAAGCACTTGTAAACCAATTGTTTTATAAACTCAGTAAATATAATATAAACCATATTATTGTCAGTACACGCTGAGTACACGTTTGAGACATTCATACCGTTCCAATTCGCTTTGCGGCAGGATCGTGCGTGAGCGGAATTGTTAAGCAATTGACCTAACTCTAGAAAAATTACTTAATATAACCACCTCGCTGTAAGTTGTCGGTCAATTTACGGCTACCAACTAACCTTTGTAGTGTTCATTACTAGTAAAAGAATTTACTGAAATGACTTCCCTACATGTTTAATACCTTTTATAAAAGTTGAATATCCCCTATAGTTTGTTGGGCACCGTGCAAGTAAGCCTTCCTTTTCATATATTTTAATCTAATGTTAGAATAGATCATTAAAACAGCAGGATAATCAATGCCTCGCATTTTTGTGATTCGTTGCTCAAGTAAATAAGGCATTAGCCATAGCCCTATTGCACCCCAGAACTCTCTTTGCTCGTAATTAGTAAAAAAAGCACTTATTCTAGGTGATAATTTTCAAGAAGACCAAAATAAAATATCTTGAATCGACGTAGAATCTCCATTCAACATAATATTCATATATATATTTCTTAATCTGGGCTCTGTAGATCACCGACTAAGAAACATTTAAGTCGCAATTATAGTAGCCGGTAAACTTCTTGGACAAACGACCTTGAATGGGCAGAAACGAAAAATAGGACTCTTTGTCTCTCGTGATCTCTTTTCTCTCTATACCACCAACTAAAACGTTATTAGCTCAATCAATAAAAACCCAATAATAAAAAAATAGCGTTTTTCATTTAAACAACTTCAGTGTACCATGCGCAAACTTTCCCCCACCACCTCACGCGATGGCCAAGAAGTTTGCCGGGTACTATAATACCAAACATGAGCTTAGGAAATATTCGTGACTCACTAATATCCTTATCCTCACATAGTATAAATGAAAGTCGCTACCCACGTTTGCCTGTCTGTCTGTTTATATGTTCTCTATCTTTTCCTGAACCAAAATAGAACAAACTAGTCTAATTTGGTAGAGCCAATTTCTAGAAGGAGGTCAATCGTCGAATCCAGTTCAAATAGCCAGTTTTCAGGAAGCTGCGAGGCATCTTCCCGTCCAAAGTTTGTCAGTGTCAAAAGTTTTCAACCAATGTGTGTTGCAAGTGATGAAATATGGCGCAGAAATCTAACTCTATGGGCCTCGTAAGAAAGCTCAACATGGAGAGGGTTTTGCTCGGGGTTACACTGTGAGATCGAATCAGGTATGAGGAGATCCGTGGAA
Organism: Bembecia ichneumoniformis; assembly: GCA_910589475.2. Classification (NCBI taxonomy): domain Eukaryota; kingdom Metazoa; phylum Arthropoda; class Insecta; order Lepidoptera; family Sesiidae; genus Bembecia; species Bembecia ichneumoniformis. Next base: position 15,298,071 of record OU342524.1, on the reverse strand, counting down.
GAATAAAAGTTACTGACATAACCCGGCGGTAACTGTCAATCAGTATGTCAATCAGTAAGTTGAAGGGGGAGTGGGCACGACATTTAGTACGGAGAGCTGACGGCCGCTCGGTCAGAAGGTTCTCGAGTGGAGGCCACGAATCGGCAAACGGGACAGACGACAAGGTGGACAGACGACCTGATAAGGGTCACGGGTCAACGGTAAATCCAGGCTGCTTCTACCGGTCCTCCTACAGGTAAGATGATGGTGATGAGATGATGATGATGAAATGATGATGATCTTAGTAGTGATAGCTTACATTGCATTCTGAATTCATAAACTGAGCAGTTGGTCTAATAACAATAACCAATTCCATGCATAAGACCACCGCGAGATAACAACGTGACTGATGTAGTTTTTCAGTGAGTGAGTGAGACGTCAAAACCTATTTCACTACCTTGATTAGCCTATCAAGGTTGGCGTCGTAACCTCGGTGGCATCATTAGTGATATAGACGTCGGTAGCCTCCTAATACTATCTAGTGGGCTTAGAGCCGTCTTCCAACCTTTACAAAAAAGAATATAATCTTAAATACGTCCTAAAAGTTAATTGAAGATTGGTCGAAGAGCAAAAGTAAATGTATGTGTTTCTAAAGAACGCCACTTAACTGGTTGCAATTATACATGTATAGGGAGAATGTATATTAACTAACACTGAAAGTATTAATAAGTCTTAATAGTGTTTTCGAATAGCTATTGAGTTAGAAGCGACAAGAAAGTGCACTTTAGTTAAATATTAGAAAATAATGTACATACTTCTATGTGGGGGAGAATATTAAGTTTTTGTTACTAGTAAATGGACAACTGAGTGAAGCAAAGTTTAGATTAAGCTGGTAAAAAACATAATAAATAAACACAAAGCTTAAATTAATGAATAAAATTATTTTTATGTTAACGTCGATAGCCAGGCTGACAGTCCACTTGATGGCAGGTGGCTAATGTCACCTATAACACAAGCAACGCCACAGGTGCTACAAGTGGGAAGGGATGGCTACAAGTAGAAAAATGGCTGCGTTTGACAGTGATTTGAGTATTAACCACCCTCTTAAAGAAGACCACAATGAAATAACAGCAATGCTGCTGTGTGTAAGGGATGCCACAGCCCATTTTTCTTAATCACAAATTTTATGGTCGGCAGCGCACTTGCAGCACTTGTAGCGTTGATTGTGTTTTAGAGGACGGTAGTCACATACCATCAAGTAAAAAAATATTTCTGAACCTTAAGATTACATAACGTTAAAAATCATATTTTTGTGTGTAAAATTGGAAGAGCTGTCAATAAGCAGTGAATCTTTTTCAAAAGCTCAAAATATATGAGTATTTGTATCCCATCAAGGCCTGGCGCGTTGATTCCTGTCGTTCGAGAATATAAAAAAAAAAATTTTATTCACTGAATGAAACTCGTTTACAAAATTAACTGAAATTGAAGACTTCTTTTAAGCGGAAGCCTATGCCAGGGGAATATATGACGAGATATTTCCTACATCGCATACCAAAGAGATTAACTTCCTCTTAACACGTCCCTGATAGCAGTTCACACGCATTTAATTTTCTAAATTACGACCGCATATGCAAAAACAACTCGTTACAAACAGAAATGACATGAAGAGCAATGAAAATTGAAATATTACTATCACTAATCTCTTGTGGACATTTTCAGTAAAGATGAATAAAAGAGTAAAAATATATTTTAATATGTTTATTTGCGAATATTTATTTAAGAAGGCCTTGTAGCTTAATTTATAAGAAGTTAATAGTGATGCACAGATATATTCGGTGCGTACTTAATAAGTTTGTTACCTAGGGAGAGCTAAGAAAATGGAATAGAAAATTCCATCAATTATTAGGCTTATAGACAATTCGTAAGTCGACTGAAAAAGGTAAAAAATAACAATAAAAAAAGCACGACATGAAGTCTTTTTGGGGATACTAATTTTATCCAGTTTCGCTCACAAGTTGTGCTCTTGCGAAAGCTTACAAACTTCTTACATTCTGTTTATTTTTAATAGTGCCGGAACTTACTGCGTTTCGCATTCTTTTGGGCAGCCCGTCTGGTGGCAGAAACCACCCCTTTACCGAAGACTACCATGATATAACCGGACGTTTGCTATTGTGTTTCGGTAAGTGAGTAAGGAATACCAGAGCCCATTTCCCTATTGCTTCCTCATCCCATACCCATAAACCTACTAAGGTTGGCAGCGCGTTGCTTGGGTTATAAGCGACGGTAGCCACCTTCCATCAAATGGAATGTCGGTCTGTCTGACGACCTTAACATTTAAAAAAACTCTAATACCTAAGTATTTTATAGGCACATTTCTCCTGATAAAGCTTACGTTGATATAGTTTTATCATCTTGTATTATTATAGTATATATTTATTATATGTATATCTGTACTTTTGCACTGGTGGCCACGACTTCGTCCGCGTTGAAAAATGAAAAATAGAAATGTGTAACATAACGCTTGCGTCTGCATCAAGCGAGTCCCGTCGTTCGCGTCGCGTTGGTGCGAGACCGCTTGAATTTATTTTCTCCCGCGTAATTTTTAATTTAAGATATCTCCTAATATATTCATTGAAATCAAATGATGTCAAGGGCAATATTGTTCAAAATAATATCAAGTTTATAAAAACATTAGAGAAAATTTGATTGTATGATGGTTGCATTACTGGCCGCTCTAAGAGGTTGATACAACGAGTGCAAAACGCATGCACTCGTTTTTGCTTTCATATCCCTCCTCGTTCCCATGTCACTCCGTACTTGAGCGCCGCTGGCCTGCTGAACATGTCTGCACGCCGACGCCTCCATCTCGCTACTCTGCTGTTTGGGGTGATGCGGTATGAAACGCCGTCCTACCTATACAGGAAGCTCCAATGGCCCAAACGCGTGCGCAGATTAAGGTCCACGGCTGTCGTGCCTGTTCACAGGACCGCGGCCTTCCGAGGAAGTTTCAGGTTTGCGGCGTCCAAGTGCTGGAATGATCTCCCTCCTCCTATCCAAGGAGCGCCTAGCAAGTATACCTTTAGACGAAAGCTAAGGGTTTATTTGTTGACGCTCCAAAATTCATAATTCATCCAGCATTTTTCACCGCATTAATACACCAACATTACATGTAAGTTTTAACGTTTACTGTAATTACCAAATTTATTATTGATTCCTTTAGAATTTCCTTATTATTTCCGCGCCTTTTCTCTGTCATTGAAGCAGTGCATTGTGTATAGATTGTATATGTATTTTGTTATAACTTTTTATATTATTTCTTGCCTATGTATTTTTCGATGTATTTACATGTCTACATGTATGTATGCATATATTTGTATGTTTTTATATATGTGTGTATGTGTGTGTATGTATATGTATAATTATGTATATAGTAATTTATAAAGTATGTTTGTATGGTGCTCAATGAGTCACATACGGTGCTGGCTGAAAATCAGCGCTGTAGGTGTTTGTCTAGCACCTCAGCACAATGCTGAGTCAGTATCCGATTCGCTGCCGCGAGGACACACACACGTTTTTATTTTATTTTATTATTCTCTGTCCTGTTTTGTATATAATGTCTGTGTCTCGTGCAGTGAATAAAAGTCTTTCTTTCTTTCTTTCTTTCTTACCATAAAAAAGGTTATAGTGAGTCAACCTTGCTGTCGCGGACTTTTTTTTAGAACTTTTAAAGGGGAACAATTTCGTCATACATGATTTTTACGTAACTTTAACCGTTTACGCAGCGCACGCAACGGAAGGTCTCAAAAGGGATAAATTTTCCCGAATCTGCAACATTTTTCATTGAAGCTCCGCTCCCATTGGTTGTAGCGTGATGTTATATAGCCTATAGCCATCCTCGATAAATGGACTATCCAACAAAAAAGAATTTTTCAATTCGAATCAGTAGTTCCTGAGGTTAGCGCGTTCAAACAAACAAACTCTTCAGCTTTATAATATTAGTATAGATGTATCATCAGTCCCGGGAAAAACTAATTAAGAAATAAAGTAGATATAGAAAGTATTTTTAATTCATTGTTGTTTTTAAGTATTTTTAATTCATACGAAGGTTCATAATATAATAATAATTAAAAATATAAAATTCCTTAGTACGAGTACTATACTGCCTTTTCTATAAATAAAATAACCCAAATAATTTTATAGTTTGATTTTCCCGTGACTCTTTTTATAATGACTCGGATGCGAGAGACGTGTTAGTGAACGACATAAACGTCAAACACGATTTACAAATGTCACTTGTAAACAGACAGCTGCGACGAGCGAGACACATTAAACTCACTAAAAATATAAAACAATAATACTTCAAAATTAAACTGTTTTATGTATTTTTTTATTTTGCTAATGTATTTTAAAATAAATTCGTACTTTTCCTATTTCCTGCATGTACCTACATAAAAAACCTTTTTGTCTTATTTTGGGAAAAGATAAAGTTGTTCAAAATCGCAGCTCACAATAAAACACGTCTAATGTGTCTATAAAAAACAATGATGCATCATAATGACCGAATATAACCTATTTAAAAATTTTATGTTACTTTATTCAAAACCGCAAAACTCCGAAAGTAGTTAAGTACTTGTTCCAATAGTAACTCCGAAACTTTACTGCTCTCAATAAAATTAAATTTTTCATACACGTTTTCACGGGTACAAAGTAGGAAATAGAAGTATTGTTCCCGAGGGAATTTCCAAAAATAAAAAATTAAAGCTTGATAAAAAATTATATGAACAATAAAGAAAAATAGGGCACAGACGTAGTCTCGGGACCAACCTAAAAAGACGTGACACGAAAGTCGGGACAGACGTGTACCAACCTAAAAAAAAATAGATTCTCACTATGACTTATTTAAAAATATAGGATACCATGAGCCCTAGGGCTCATTAATTCTGTTATGGCAGGTAACTCAAAGTTTTATAACAACCCTTGACACACAAGCAGACCCAGTTCTGAATTACTGAGACCAAGTATTTTAATTTAATTTGGGCGAGGACTTAGCAGAAAAGCTTTATTTTCATCACCTAATTTGACTGGTTCGAGTAAAATTAAAAATACAAAAATACAGCGCCTAAGAGATTATATTTAAAAAAGTTTGAATCGGGCAGATTTATACAAGAAATTATATTTTCTGGAAATTTTTTTATTAAATTGTTGTCAAAAAAATCTTTCTCGTCACAGTAGTAAAAAATTTCAGCAACAACTACATTATTTTTTAAGTTTATTAATTAACTTCAGTTTTGTACTAACGTTTTAATCGGCCACTTTTATTTCTTTTTTTTATATTTTATGCAATATTAAGAAAAACCTTTCAATTTTAAATCTGTTCGGTTATCTCCGAGAAGCTACAAAAATTTGCTATGCAATACTGCACCTTAATTCATAGGACATTAGATTTAGTAAAAATTGGACTTGGTCTGATGTCAATCCTTGTCTTAAGGCATTTACAGGATAAAATGTTAATTCCTAAATTATTCAATAGACGGTGCGAGATAGGCGTTGCGAGCAACTTGCCTTGTTTGGTATTACCTACTTATATAATTTAAAATGTACATTTGAAACTATATTAAAAAAAGTAAGAAATTCCATTAATAAATAAGAAGCACAATGAAATTCGAAGGAAAGTGATTATTATGATTAATATTTCGGCCACGAATAAGAGTATCTAATTGTCGGTCATATCACGTCTCTCATTGTTTTCCAACTTTGCGACAAGATAACGGATCATTTTTTTTGTCTAAGTTACTTACGTTTTCTTTCCTTTTAAACTTTTAATTAACTTAATATTTGTTTAATGGACTTTATGTACAATCATATTATAGGAAAATTGAGTAAAGGTAAATTTTATGCCTATTAATTACACGGAAGAAGTAAAAATTATGGTCGTGTGAAAAATTTCGACCAAAAAGAAAGCTATTGAGACATTCATACTCTTTTTGTTATTTAAAAACTAACTGATGCCCGCGGCTTCGCCTGACTAAATATATGAGAAACTAGCTGATGTGTAATGCGCGTGGGGCGCGCGGTACTGGACACTGCTTATATATAATACTATTGATCGTAGCGTAATGTTATATAGCCTATAGCCTTCCTCGATAAATGGACTATTCAATAATAAAAAAAATTCAATTCAAACCAGTGGTTCCTGAGATTAGCGCGTTCAAACAAACAAACAAACTCTTCAGCTTTATATATTATATTATATATGAGAAATGTGACGCCTAACATTTTTATTGCAGTTATAGCTTTGCCAGACGTTAGATGATCCCTCGGGGACAGTACTTTTTTTCTGGATGAAAGATACCTTATGTGATTTTCTGTATCCCTGATAATGTGCATGCAAAATTTCTTGATGATCGGTTGAGTAGTTAAGACGTAAAAAGGTAATAGACAGACAGAGTTACTTTCGCATTTATAATATTAGTTTGGATGTGGTTTTACTTTACAAATAAGTTAATTCTATTACTAAAAGAAATTCTAAACTAACTATTCTAATTCTAATTCCGCAACCACGGAAATCTGTATGAATACTTTTATACTTAATTAAAAATTTTCCTATAACACCATCGATTTTTATAACACTAAACGATAAAATCGTTATAAATCGATTTTTATAACTGTATGATGGTAAAGCAGTGGAGATAAGCAATAAATAGTAAACAAACTAAAATAAAATTTTAAATTGATAATATAGTGTGAACTTTTATAGACCATTTTTTTATTTAACATTTATTTGTGTAATTTTGTCAATACGATTTGGTGACATAACTGGCGACGACAAAGCTGGCTGTTGTCTCGGCAGGCAAATCAGCCTAGCTATACATAGAGGTAAGAACAAGCCCAAATTGAAGGACACCACGGCATCGAGATCGAGAGGCCCGCTTTAGCTCATACAACGCACATACAAGTCTTGCTTGAGTTGCATACAACACTCTCAGAAATCAAAGGATCATAAAGGTTTAAGGACAAGATTGGGATCATTAAGGATTAAGAAACATCGGCAACCTTCACTGTTTATTCTCAAAGAGTCACTCTAAAATTATTCGCCTAATGAACAGCATATTTTATGTTCTCTTCTAATAGTGGCTACTGTCGCCAAGTTCACTTAGTTTATGCCTGAGTATAAACTAAGTGATTAAATAGCAACTTGAATTCTATCTTGTCCTTTGTCATAAAGAAAATATAAGTATACATCAAAAGAAAGATTACTTTCTCCGACAGACATAATATGACGAAAAGTCTTTAGAAGTACGTCACGAACGACAATAAACAAGTTTCAACGACATATTGAAGTTCTTCCGAGATAAAACAATAAGTTGGTCGATCATTTAATATCTATGTTTACTTCACAAAATTCAGAAAAATGCGGGTGGCTTCATTTGTAATAACACATTGCTTTTATTTGTACAGTCGCGAAAACATCGAAAAAATATTATGTTGTTTATTTCACTTCTTCCATGTTACTTATATTTTTCAGTGTTGTACAAAATATTTACTCTTAAACTTAAAATAAAAGAATGACATTGAAATAAATTCAATTAGCTTATATAATTGACGAGCCCGTTGAATGAGTGGTTAGGATGCTTGCCTTAACGTTCTGTTCTAGGGTTCCCGGGTTTGATTCCCGGCAGGATCAACTTTGAAAAATGAACTTTTCAAATTTAGCTTTGGTTTGGATCTGGAAAGTAGTGGCAGGGCACACTACGTTTCGCAGTCACTTGGGCAGCCCGTCTACCAAAATGACCACCCCCTTACAGAAGACCACCGTGAAATAACAGTACGTGTGCTGTTGTTTTTCGGTGAGTGAGTAAGGGATGCAAGAGACTACTATATTATTAGTATAATTCAATAATTTCAATATTTAGTATTACTCAATACTAAATATTGAAAAATATTGCATTAAAGTATGAGGTGTTCAAATAATTAAAAAAAAATTTAAGGCTATACAGGTTATTTTTAAAATATTTGTAGGTACACCAAATTTTCAAAAAAAAAATGAAGAAAAAACAATTTTAAAATACATAAAAACATTTTTTTTTCCTTTTGTTGTAATTTCAGGATATAGTTAAGTAATATAGTTTAAAAATATATATTATTATGTAGCAAATAGTATGTAGCAAATCGAATGATTTATAACAAAGAAAGTATCAATAGTTAAAGGTTCAGCGAAACGCAATGAACACAATACTACGCGCAGGAATAATGTACTAAGAATTTCAAAGTAGATAAAGTTTTAAAGTGGTTTATTTAGCTCCTGTGAGCAAGTTGAGCACGTATTTGTTCATTATGACTCAAGTGTAAAATTGAGTTCTTATTACAAAATTACACTAGTCAAATAAGTGGGCGGAGTCCAGCGGAGTCGGTGTTATTAGTTGAAGTTCGTAGACCCGAAGTGATGAAAGTAGCTGACACATAACTAAGACTAAGCTCTACGGTGCTACGACGACCTATGGATTTCAAACCCATTGTGACGTGTCATGAATGAAATGAAACGAATTGAATGGACGATGATTGAACGAAATGTATGGTTGCTAAAATAGTGTTTCGTTGGTTCGCAGCAAATATAATTGTATTATTCGCTTTGTTATAAGATTTTTAATTACTTATATGCTCTGATGTGATATTAATACTAATTTTTACAAGTCTTGAACACGTATACTTTGAAATCGTATTACAAAATATATTAATTACTGGCTGGTATCCGCGACTTCGTTTGCATTGAAAAATGAAATAACGTTGTGGCGACAGTGGCGCCCATTCCCTCGGGAACCTTACATTTTTCAGGATAAAAAGTATCTTATGTTTTAATTGAGGTAAAAAACTATCCGTGTACCAAATTTCATCCGAATCTGTTAAGCCATATTTGCGTGAAAGAGTAACAAACATTCATGCATCCTCACAAACTTTCGCTTTTATGATATTATAGTAGGATACCTATGTTTTCAAATATTAGCAATTAGTATTATGAAATTTCGTCGCATTTTCCGGCGTTAAAACGTTGTTTGGACTATGCTATTAGCAAGCTAGGATCTAGCCTTGGCAATTGCCTTGGGCATTGAATATAAATTTACATTTTCCTCTAATTAATTACACCTGTGTGTATCCAGGGAGGGTAGCCATAATCGTATAAGTCATACACCATAAAATATAAGAGATTAATGTAATAAAATATAACTAACACGGAAATGTTAATTTTGTTTACGTTCTCGTTACGTTTAATAAACAAAGAGTTTAATTAATAATTTTCCAATCTAAACCTTTGGAATTATTATGACATAATTTTACCATTCCTTTGGGATCATAAGATTTAAAAAAAATCAATAAAACCTTTAGCCTTGTCCACTTATCACCATCGACTTCATAATTTTCCAGTAGGACCGGTCAGATGCAGCCTGACTATAGCCTTATTGAGTCGTCTGTACATCTTGTGGGTGGACGTCCTACACTACGCTTGGCGGTCTGTGGTTATCTCCACTCAAGTACTTTCCGACCCCAGCGGCCGTCGGTTCTACATACTATTTATCCTGCCAATTGCCACTTCAAGTTACTTTTACAAGACCCATATAGTTTGATCTATAATGAGTATAATCACTGACAACACGCACTGGTCAAATTTGTTTTGAAGCACTGGGGAAATTCGCATAAGAAGATATTATCCAAAAGTTGTGACAACGCCTGATGTCGAAAAATGATGTTGGCGAAGCTAGCAAAAAAATTGCTGAGATTGATTGATCGAATTCCACATCTATTCTTGCACGATAACATAAAACAGAAAAAAACATTCTTATACTGTAATTTCGACATTCTTACCTAAATGGCCGTCTCTCCGATTACACATTTATTTAAAACAATAGTTACTATTTTAAAATACCACCAACCCGCCCCGGACTTCGAACGGTTGCATTTTTTTCTGCAAATTATATACACAAATCTTCATCGTTTATCTCTCTTTCCATTAGTGAAAACATTATCAAAATCCGTTGGGTGGATCAAGTTAGCAGAGGCGGAGAGCGACTTTATTTTAAAATATTTAGGTATTTATACGTATGTATATGTAAATATAGATACAGATGATAAAAAAAACTCTTTTTAACAATTCACAATGCAGTAATCCTTAAACTACTCTTTAATTCTGTACCTTAAAAATCTGTGTCTAACACTATATAACATAGAAAAAATATTAATAGTGGAATTGTCAGTGCTCTCACAGGATCCCTAAGGAATATAGAATTACTTATATAATTATTAATTATTGTTTTGGTAAATAGCATAAAATTAATTGCAATAAAATTAATTGATTTCGACAAAAAACATTGCTTTTTTATCTATTGAAAAAGATTTCTGGATAACTGATGGGTTTTTAGTACGATTTTGACATACAATAATTATTATTAGCATTACCCGACAAACCGTATTTTACATTTAAAAGAATTCTCTAATAAGATCAGACATCGTCTTTTTAAAATCCGCAAAATATCTCTGGGTTTAGAATATTTAAAGTTTTTTTTTTCATTTTTTAATTAATGATTTTTTATTTTATTTTTAAATAGGTAATGATAAGAAAATAATTTATAATTTATTTTACGGTTGGAGATTTTAAACTGAACAAATTCTTGTTGAACAAATAAATTATTGCTTCTTTGCATCTCTCGTTTTATTAAAATAAAATAATAATAAAATTAATTTTAATTAGCACTTAAATTACACGAGAATTGTTCGCAAACGCAAGGGTCGTAAATAGATACGCTCCATAAAAGACAGACGCGAGTTAACGTCGGTACATAGTCGTACACAATACGACGCACTAACGACACAATAAGTAATTCAAATTCATCTTCAATCGTTTAATGTCACTCTTCCTAAACAGCTGTGTTGTGGAAGTTGAAGAGCCAGGCAAGGTCAGTTAGTTTACTGACTATTATAGTCAGATGGGTTTTCGTATGATGCCACATTTTTTAATACAAAAGGACTACAATCCTCTACAATACTTTCCGTAGTCATAAACTGGGTGAAATGTTTTGCTGTACAAGTTACGAATCCATTCCCCATTCTGATATAAATATTATATATTCGGTAATAGCCGTAGTTACCCGTAGTCGTGTCGTCATTATTAACTGAATCCAGGTTATACAGAGTTACAAGATGAGACTTCATTACCATAAGCAGAACATAAGTCTCTAGCAACTCTCATAAGCCACAAATTTGAAAAAATATAATAGTGTAATTTCTTGAAATATGTCTATAGGTTTTTTTGTAAGTTTTTTTTTAAGCCATCTATTAAATAAAAACACACTGTTCAATATTAATGTGCACATTATATTATCTTCTCTGTATAATACATTTTATGAAATAAAATGAAAACTATAAAAACACATAATTTCTGTTCGTCTTTTTCTTCTATATTATTTTTTCTCACAATGACATATTCAATCTAGCTTTTTAAAAAACATTCTAATTTCAATTTTTTAAGTCAACCGGGATTCAAGTTCAAAATACATCAACAATATGTTCGATTTTCAAAAGGCCGCGTGTGGTCACACTATTCCAAAAGAATTAAATTTTCAAATATTTTGTTTTATTAGGTACAGGTTGCCATTTCCAGAAAAAAAATCCTATGCCCTTAGCATTCTATATTTCTGTATTAGCAAAGTTATTTAGAAGTAGTTCATGGTATCTTATCTTGTCTTAGTAGCTATTTCTGTCTGCTAGAGTACCAGTATCACTTCGTCCATTGCTGAAATATTGTGATCGCCACGTGAACTAAAGCTGTCTACCTATACGTAGTTAAGGAACTGTAGTACTTTTTTGATAGAAGCATTCTTCACATCTTCACAAGCCATTGTGTGGTTTCCTAAGATGTGACTGCGCTTGTGCATCAGGGGGGCACACTCGCACAGGATATGCACAATTTGCTCCTACTAAGCGACATAGCCTGATTTGTCACGTTTCGACTATAGGCTTAGGCTTTAGTTCATGGTATACCCCTGCACTATATGTCGAAGTGTCAAAAAGTTTTCAGTCCAGCAAAGAAAAAAGAAATTGTAGTAGGTACATAAAATAAATAATATAATCACTGGGGGCTAAGTCGGGACTTTAAGGTGGGTGATGGATTTCTATGAAGCCACATCTTAAAACAGCAGCCTTCACTACTTCGGCTTCAGACTATCATGAAGAAGCCACATGCTTTTGCTTAGTTTTCCTTAACGTTTTTGTTTGATTGCTTCACGCAATTGTTCAATAAGGTTAGCATAATAGCTTCCTGTCATCGTAGTATTGCGTTCTTTTATATCTATTTCTTTCCTTGACAATCCCAGAATATCGTAGCCATTATCTTTTTAGTGAATTGCTTTCTAGGCGGTTTTTTCCCCAGAACGACACAACTCCATTGACTCTCTTTTTGAAAGGAGATTGAAAATTGATTCCAAGAAATCATTCCCGTTTATGCGAAACGCTTCCTAAAGTTCTTTAGAGCACGATACTTACTCACTTCGCTGCACACTCGAAAGAAATTTTGGCACCCACATTGCGCAGACCTTATTCGTATGAAGAATCCTCAAGACTGTAATTTTTAAATATACCTCTCCTTGCCGCTATTTCTTTCGTCTTTGGACGTCGGTTCTCCAGTACTTCTTCTTCGACTAACTTGATGTTTTTAGCGTGAGTGCCTCAACAGACGACCAGGGCGAGGGTCATCGTCAATAGACTCTCTTCCTAAACGAAATAGCTTACACTAAATCTTTCACGGTGGATAATGGTCATGAATCCCTGTATACGTTATCCAAGATGATAAAAAAATATTGGGACTTAGTATTCTTCAAAAGGTCGTAAAAGGCAAATTAATGATAGTTATATCTTGAAAATTATATTCGTTTAAGCAAAAAAATTATGCCAAAAAAATGTAAGAGTATTGAAAATAAGACATACGAGTAATATATTCCGCATGTAAAATTTATGCTTTATATTGTAGAACTGTATTGTGTAATGTTCGCTAAAATATTATGTGTGCTATATGACTATTATTGCTATATAAAATATTATGAATAATAATAATGATTATTATTATTTTGTCGTGAAGGCATATAATATTTAAAAGACCGTTTAAACTATCTTTATCATGACCATTTTTAGCAAATATTTGTAAATAGAACAATAATTTTTCATATAATATGCATATAATACATTGGCCGATCATCGCTCTTTAAATCTGTTTGTTATGAAATACCTTAAGTTTTGTATACTTACAAATGTTTAATTAGCTCTATCTTTTAAATTTAAATGTGGAGCCATCTTCTTAGTTCTATAGACCACTTGTGTCTGTATCCATATTACTTAAATTTAATAACATACAATAGAACAACGACAATATCACCAGAGGTCACTTCAGAGTCGGTACGATGTCGGCGCCAGTTTAAACGCCTCTAAAATTTATAGTCCATTCAAAACGCCATAGGTGTCAAGTGATAATCCATTATTTCCTACGCACACGAGTGAATACATTTTATTCCCAACTAAGTTTATTTGTTCTGATAAATCGTAAATACAATATCTTACTTGACACCGGTATTACATGTGTATGTACTAGCTGTGCCCGCGACTTTGTATGCGCTGTAGTTCGGTTTTTTGAAAATCTATCCTTTTTTCAGGATAAAATGTATCCTATATGTTAATCTAGGTAATAAATTATCTGTGTGCCAGTGTGTTGTAACAAACATCCATCCATCCTCACAAACTATAGCATTTATAATATTAGTAGGATATTCTGACTCACATTTTTTCTTTAAATTGAGTGTTCCTTATTCTTGGAGCGTATTATTTCAGTCAACGCCTCCAATACAATTACTACATTTGGCAAAATCCTTTACTGTATGTATACTATAGCTTATACTTGTATACTTGTATGATCTATACCAATATATTAAAGCTAAACAATTTGTTTGTTTGGTTGAACGCCCTGGAACTACCAGTCGAATTTTAAAATTTATTTTTTCATTTGTTAGCCTAATTCTTGAGAAAGGTTATACGCTGACCAGCGAATGAAACCGCAGATTTCAGCTAGTAAATATATAATACATCCTGTATTTCGTATACTATTTTGTACCTTCACTATATTGTAATTAAAAGGTACATGTTTACTTAATAATATGATTAAAATTTAAGAGGCGATCTGTAAAATGCCTTCAGCGTTGCTGAGACCAACATTAGCAGCCAGTTGCTATTAGATGAATTACTTTTGTTTATACACTATAAGTTGCAAAATTATTAGGTACGTCTTCATTCAAATGCAATTTAAATTTCCTTTACATTACGTAACCAGTTACACTGAGTACTCCACTGTGACAACACAGCATGGCAATTTATCTGGACAGTGGGATACATTTAATACTAACGCAAATTATTGCCTAATGATTGAGCTAACTAGTTAGTACTGAAATGAATATAATAAACGTATGTTATAAAAATAATATGAGAAAATATATCTTAATTGTCATGTAACACTCATAAAACTAAAGAGAAAGTGTTTTTTGGCAAAAGCTCATTTTGTTTGCATCAAAAATACACGATATCGCCACCATGAAATTCTTAATGCATACGCAATGAGACCTCGCCTTCATTATTCAGTTTTTGATCTTACCAAATCAGATGAGGATTAAATAAATTCTTGTTAGAGGCATTTTTGTATGAGCGAATATTCTGGTGTAATAGTAGAGGCTTGAAGCAAAACTGCATTTATAAATTGTTACAGCGGTGATAGTCAGTCACAGCTTCGAATCTCAGTCAGCTGTTCCATTTTATGTAATATTGATCGTTTTCTCTATTGGTTTAATGAAAGACTATCCTGGCCAATCCGCAATGGCCAATCCGCAATGGGCTACTATTGTGGCGGTCATCGTAATAACCATTCTAGTACACTGGAGATGGTCCATACCTCCTCAAATTAAGAAGCTATGGATCTCACCTATGAACCTATGAAAAACGCACACTGCGTTTCGCAGTAATTTGGGACGCCCGTCTGAAGGCAGTAACTCTTAATGTATTTTGAACTTAAATACTGGCTGATTTAAATAGGTTTGATATTCAAACATGGAAAAAGAAAATAAAAAGAAGTAAATATATATTTTTTCGTGAAAAGAAAACAGTGTGTTTTTGTACATCTGATGTTATGTTATGAAATATATATATGAGTTATTTTGGATGTTTTATTGAATAATATCCCAATGAAAAAGTATTAAAATTGAAGTATTCCGAAGATAACTATAAAAGTAACCACCCCTTTATAGAAGGCCATCGTAAAATAACTGCATGTTCTGTTGTGTTTAGGTGAGTGAGTAAGGCATGCCACAGCCCATATCCTTGTTCCCTCTCAATCCCTTATTCTTAATCTTACTATGGTCGGCAGCGCACTTGCAGCACATGTGACGCTGCTTGTATTATGAGCGACGGTAGCCATCTACCATCAAATGAACCGTCCGCCTGTCTGATGACATTTACATAAAAAAGCCGTCTTAAAAAGCCTTCTTCAACTTATCTTCTTCGTAGAATATTAAAAGGCTATACGTAGAATTGTTGTCGTAGGCTGTAGGTATACCTATTTTTGCTCTTCACCTTGTCTAGCTGTAACCGCAGGAATATGCTAATTTAAGTAGCTAATTAAGAAACTCGAAGGACATCTTAAGTGTGAATTGGTTAGTCTGACCTACTTACGCTATAATATTATTAATTAAATTAAATTAACGGAGTTTATAATGTACTATTATAAAATCTATTTTAAAGTTTTATACATCCCAGCTACATAATTAAATAACATTTTAATTGACATATGTGTACGAGCAAGCGCGTACAACACGTCTCGTCATCATTATATTAACCTACATTTGTAAATACATTTAATTAATTATTCATAAAAATCAAGTCAGTTCGTTCGCGTCCACCAAAACAATACGTCGTGCGTTCTCATTACAAATCATCCATTTCTATTTTATTAAGTTTAAATTACAAGTTTATCCTTTTCATAACAATTATCATCATAGTAGTTACGGCAGAACCCGTACATTGGTCCTTCGAGCTACCGTGGCGGGACCTCTTACACGTGTTCTTCAGTGACCTGAATTACGTGTCAAGTGTTTCCGCAAGCGGCCTATTTTGACATTGTCCACGTGTCGTGTTCAAGTGTCAACGAACTTCATCACTGTGCTATCCTAGCGCAATCAGGGGCATCAGCATCTCCACCACAGCATTCGCCGCATCAGCATCGGCACACCAGCAGCTTCAGCAGAAGCTAGAGGCAGTATCTTGTAATCAAGTAAGATCAGTCCTTTTTTACCAACACCTATCTACGATGACTTCCGCCAGAGATATTCTTGCTACCCAACAGCAAATATTCTCAGCAATTGAATCGGTGTATAGCAATTTCAAGAAAGATGGGTCAGATAGGAAAACATCAGATTATATCAAGCGTAGATTGGATACTCTGGACAACTATTGGTTCGAGTATGGCAAAAACTATAGAAATTTATCACAATTAGATTTGGATGAAGCAAGCAGAAACCAGATAGATCAAGAGTATGTACAATTAAGAGAGAGATTTGATATCATTAGAGCTCAGATTCAGACCTATGCAGTACAAAGGGAGGAAAGACCAAAGACACCAGTAAAACCTCCGACATTTTTAGCTCCTAGTCCGAGTGAGCCAAACGTAGCACCAAGAACATCTTCATCAACAGCAAGCAGTACAGAAGAGAGGTTACGAAAACAGCAGAGTAATTTTAAGGCATTTAAAAGGACGGTCGATAAAATAGACATAGCTTCAGTAACAGATAAATGGGAGTTTGAAGACTTGTTAAGCACTCTCCAATCCCGTTGGACTGTCATTGATTCTTTACACTGGGAGCTGGATAGTGAACTCGATGGGTCAAACAAGAATTATGAGGAAGCCTACACGAGTTATGAACAAGAATACGAAAACATTAAAAAGGCCATCAACAGGAAGATGTGGTCTGTAGCGCACCAAGAGAGGTCCACCCCACAAATGGAGGTACCGACCTTCACAGGAAGCTACACCAATTGGGTTTCGTTCAAAGACCTATTCACCGAGGCCATTCATAATAACTCATCTATTTCCGATGCACAAAAAATGCAATATCTAAAGACAAAAGTGAAAGGGGAACCAGAAAAACTCATACAACACCTCCATGTGAGTACTGATAATTATAAAACATGTTGGAACATCCTTAACCAGAGGTACAATAATAAAAAACTTATTTTTACATCTCATATGAATATCATGATGAGTATCCCAGTGGTACAGCAGCAAACAGCAGGACACCTGAAACGCATTCATGACACTACTCTAGAATGTCTCAACGCCATCAAGAACTTGGGAGTTGACATCACCACGTGGGACCCCATTCTTGTGCACATTTTGACACAAAAATTAGATACAGAATCATACACAGATTACGTGGAATCTATTAAAGATCCCCGAGAACTACCAATCCTCGATGAAATGCTGCACTTCTTAGAAACCAAATTTACAATCTTAGAATCAGCTCGTAGAAAACAAGAATCTACACAAAAAACGCTAATACCAAATCAGGGTTCAAAGTATCAAAGTAATAATCATAAAATAAATCAATTTAAACATTCATTTTTAACAAGTAGCAAAATTACTTCGCAACCTACTTACAACAAGAGAGCAGTGTCAACAACAAGCGGTAAATGTATGTTGTGTAACAATAACCACGGCATTTTCTTCTGTCCAAAATTTCTGGAAATGCAACCTTACAATAGACTTAAAACCATAAAAAATTTGAATCTATGCACTAATTGTCTCCATAATCATATGGGAAAACCATGCTTATCAGATAAAGTTTGTCGTGACTGTAATAAAGACCACAATAGCTTGTTACACGCAGCGTTTTCGCAATCGCCCCGCTTGACGTCAGAGACCGGAAAGAGGGCAATGGACGAGCGCGGGGCAAGCACAAGCAAAAATGCTAACGCCGGAATTCAAGTTAACAACGACTCGAAAGTGAAACACGAATCGGACAATGAACCCGTCCAAGTTCTGTTACCAACTGCAATTATCAAGATTCAAGCAGCGGATGGTACGGATCTAACAATGCGCGCGTTGCTTGACCAAGGATCACAAACATCTCTTATCACAGAGCATGCAGCTCAGCTTCTAAGGATACCTAGAATTAGATGCAAAGGTATTATTTCAGGCATAGGAGATAAAGAGAACAACTGCAAGGGCATGATCAATCTGAAATGCTCATCAGTAGTTAGTGACTTTACTTTTGAAACAGATGCTCTCATAATGAAACAACTAGTCAAGAATTTACCAAATCAAAGCTTCATCAAACCTGACTGGTCTTACCTGAATCATATAAGTCTAGCCGATCCTGACTTTAGCCACAGCCGACACATAGATGTTCTACTAGGCGCTGACGTCTATTCAAGGATTTTAATGGACGGGATCTGCAGAGCAAGCCCAACCCTCCCAACAGCTCAACAGACACAACTTGGGTGGATTCTAAGTGGCAATGCAAAGACCTTCCAATGTAACGTAGTAATGCATAATATTGACGAGATTCAAAGGTTCTGGAAGATAGAGGAAATCGCTGAGCCGGCAAATCTTTCCACAGAAGATCAAAAATGTATTGACTTCTATCAATCGACCACTAAAAGAAGGGAAGACGGGCGATATGAAGTATGCTTACCACTGAAGCCTGATTATCAAGAAAAATTAGGCCACTCCAAAACAAAAGCCATGGCTCAATTTTATAGATTAGAACAAAAGTTATCAAAAGATGTAAACATCGATAAGGAATATAAGTTATTTATAAATGAATATATGTCGCTCGGTCATATGACACCCGCTGACGACGGCAGTCTCGGCCTTACATGTCATTTACCTCACCATTGCGTCATACGAGAACACTCGACGACAACAAAATTGCGCGTAGTTTTTAACGCTTCCGACAAAACATCGTCAGGCTTGAGTTTGAATGACGTAATGTATAAGGGTCCCAATCTCCAGCAAGACATTCAGAGTATCATTATCAAGTGGAGACAGTATCGTTTCGCATTTACAGCTGATCTGGAAAAAATGTTTAGACAGATATGGCTCAACAAACAAGACCAGGACCTACAGAGGATCATGTGGCGAGATAACCCAGGAGAGAAGCTTAGAGAATACAAACTGGCGACCGTGACCTACGGAACAAAAGCAGCGCCATTCTTAGCAATGATGACGTTGAAACAGTTAGCTCGAGATGAGAGGCGGAACTATCAGGACAGCTCAGCGCCAAGCGTCCTGGAGGAGTCGTTCTATATGGATGACCTCATCCATGGATCTTATTCACTAGAAGCTGCCAAACAGTTACAGAAAGAAATGATTAACCTTTTAAAATCAGGGGGATTCCATCTTAGGAAATGGAAATCCAACGCAGCCGAGCTTTTAGAAGACGTACATACAGATCAAAAACCTCAAGATTTTGATTTTAAACAACCTGAGTCAACCAAAACTTTGGGGCTCGGATGGAACCCTGACCAAGATCAATTCATATTCCAATCACAAATTCCTTCGTCGTCGTCAATCATTACTAAAAGATCCTTGCTGTCAGCTATATCGAAGATATTCGATCCCTTAGGCTGGCTCTCACCCCTCACCATCAAGCTGAAAATACTTTTCCAAGATGTATGGAGGGCTACTAAGGAGTGGGATGCACCAGTGCCAAAAGAAATCAGTGAGAAGTGGAAAAATCTAAGAGTAGAAATGGAAATTATCAATCAATACCAAATACCAAGATGGCTGCAAACCACATATAGAGACCGTATTGAACTGCACGGTTTTTGTGACGCAAGCACAAAAGCTTATGCTTGCGTTATCTATTGTAAAACAATTAAGAAAGATAAGTTATCAGTTGTATTAGTAGCAGGGAAAACAAAGTTAGTTCCTATCAACAAAAATATTTCTCTGCCTCGCTTAGAGCTTTGTGGGGCATTACTATTATCAACACTCATGGCTAAAATCAAGACATGCCTAAGTAATCATGAAACAATAGTCCATGGCTGGGTAGACTCCATGGTCGTACTCGGCTGGCTCAATGGTGATGCCAACCGAGTGAAACAAGTCATAGCGTCGATGGAATCAAGCTGTTGGCGTTACATCAAGTCAGAAGAGAATCCAGCCGACTGCGCTAGCAGAGGTCTGACTCCTTCTCAACTCAAAGATCACTCTCTGTGGTGGCAAGGCCCTACGTGGCTAAAATCAAATAGTATCTACAAAACAAAAGATGAAGAAAAACAAGCTTACATAAAACAAAAACATAAACACCTTGACATAAAACAAACAAAGCAAGTTAATGTCATGCAAGTATCAAGCGCAAGTGAAATTGTGGAACAAATATTAGAAAAGCAAAGCACATTAACAAAAGCGATTAGAGTATTAGCGTGGGTACTAAGATTAAAAAACAAAAAGCAAAAGCAAAACTATTTAACAACAAATGAATTAAATAACGCAAGATTAATTGTAGTAAAAAATATTCAACATAAAGAGTTTAGCGAAGAAATAAATGATTTATTACGAAACAAAAGCGTAAGCAAGAAAAGCAAATTATACAACTTAAATCCCATGTTAGATAAGAATAACATCTTACGTGTCGGCGGTCGACTCAGGAACGCAAACATGGACCCTGAAATGAGACACCCGGCAATTATACCAAGCCAAACTAAACTGGCTGCCCTAATCATCGATCAAGCGCATAAAAGTACCTACCATGGTGGCGCGCGCCTGACTACTGCTTTCATACGCCGAAAATACTGGCTGACTGGAGGCCAGAATGCTATCAAAAAGCGCCTGCACTCATGTGTCCAATGCAGCAAGTACAGTACCACTCAGCAACATCAACTGATGGGAGACTTACCAATCTTTAAGCTTTTCAATTTACCAACAAATCAAGAGGAAACCCAATTTTAACAAAAAGAAAACCAAGATTCATCATCAGAAAAACCATCTCCAACATTTATCACTACAATGGCTTCGTCCTTGATGCTATTTTTATTTATTATTCAACCAATTAATTGTTTTTACAATATGACAGCATTACCAAGCCAAAACAGTATGTATATAAACATAATACGAGACGACTGGCGCCTCATTGTCTACTATGACACACAACCTTATTACGAAGGAAATGCAGCGTTAGCAAAATACGTCAAGTACATCATAACAATAACATGAACGACGTCACCGGACACCGGAGCCGTCGTGGTCTAATCAACGGTGCAAATGACTCACTCTGGATTTTTTAATGTCGATAGAAGGTGTGTCATAAAATCAGCTGATTTCTTTGTTTACTCGCATAGGCATGAATTCAGTAAAATCAGTACGAGCCACAATATTCTTTCACCACAAATTATTTCTTCGATCAATCAATCAGATCAGAAACCATATATTCAACTTCAGGAGATCGAAGAAAAGCTGAAAATCATGAAAGGAAGCCCTGATTTATTAGACAGAGTGTCCTACCATGATGTTCATCATTATGCGGCCATCTACACATTGGTCGCCGTCGCGAGCATCGTGTTAATCGTGTATACATGGCGGCGCTGCAGAAGCAGAGGCGGTGGCGAGAGCGAGCAGCGCCTGCGCCGCTCCCGGCACCACGAGAAGGTGCACAAAGTGCGCAGCGTAGTGCTCAGTGCAGTGCGTATAACAAGTGTCGTGACAGTTGTGAAGTGCCCGATACGAATTCGCGAGTGTCAGACATATCAGACGAGCGCCTTAATTAAGCATAGGAAATAAATTGTTAATCATCTTGTACTAACACTGGGGAAACTATAGTTATAAGAAACAATAATTGCATCAACTTGTATTCACTATCAGCATCCCATCAGTCATACTAACATCATCTTTCTCGCCCGGGAATATGTACGAGCAAGCGCGTACAACACGTCTCGTCATCATTATATTAACCTACATTTGTAAATACATTTAATTAATTATTCATAAAAATCAAGTCAGTTCGTTCGCGTCCACCAAAACAATACGTCGTGCGTTCTCATTACAAATCATCCATTTCTATTTTATTAAGTTTAAATTACAAGTTTATCCTTTTCATAACAATTATCATCATAGTAGTTACGGCAGAACCCGTACAATATGTAACTAAAGTTCTGTTGAGTTAAATAAATCGCAAAGGTAAAATGGCCCCGAAAACGGTTTTTTGTCGACTTGAATGCAATGTAATCGATTTAAATTTTTTAAATGAGGAAAAAGTGGTAGATAGGGTGTTGTTTCACTTGATGGTAGGTGACTACCGTTGCATTGTAACGGAGTATAATGCAAGACACAAGTATTATAACAAATAGGTCGGGGAAAAGGTTTCTTCGCATTTTATATGAGAACTCAAGACTTTCTTTTTTTAAGTTTACTTACATTTAATTACAGTATAATATTCCATTTTATTCCATGACTTTTTGCCAGTTTGTAGGTGGTGATATGATCCCGTTGGCCGTTGCTGTAGAAATTTTGGGAACTTCTGATCAAAAAAACGCGACACTACTTATCGCGTTTTTGGCAGTCCTCCCTTGATGTCCTGACCCTGCCTAAATAATTCTGAAGAGACTGAAACAGGTGAAAATCTAATGGTGCAAGGACAGGGCTATGTGACGGAATTCCCAGCCAAACTCTTTTAATTTTCGCTGAGTGGCTAAAAATGTGCGTGGTCTAGCGTTGTCGTGATGAAAGACTATAATGAACAATGCCCTTCCAATCTCACCATTGCGAGTTAATCCGGGGCGACCAGAGCGAGATGCATCTTTGACATCAAAATTCCCGGATTGAAAACGCTTAGACCAACTTTGTGCTACTCTTACTGACACTGCATTAGGTCCATAAACGTCACAAATTTATTTCGCGGCTTGCGTTGCATTTTTTCCTTTTTACAAAAAAGGAAAAACAAAATAATTTTAAAATGTATCGAATTTCTTGATTAGATTCACTCATTTTGACACAAAGAAAAACAAATGAAAAATAGCTGGAAACAACATTTTACTAATTTGTTTTTTTTTTAATGTAATCTTTTTAATGTCATCAAAACCAGCCTTATAGCCTATCAAAAAATAGTATAGCCAGAGAGATTTTATTACAAGTTTATACATACTATATGCGAAATTCCAAATTCGCTGCCGAGTGCGACAGGATAAAGTGTAATGTAGAAAGCGTAATGAGTTCTCGGTGGTCTTACCGTAAGAGTTAGTGTCGCCAGTAAGATGTTCCCTGCCACAAGTAAACACACAAAATAGAAATACCCTTAGAAAGCGTGTGCAGAACGGTTGTTCCAATAGTAAATGCAGTAATCAAGCAGTAGTGCTTATTATGTTGCTTTGAATAATTACACACATATTTTATTAGTAAGTTCAAAAACGACGGTATGTAGTTAGACTATATACATACTTAAGTACGTAACACAACATATCATACGATCTGCAGGTATAATTTTTCATTTTAATGCTTTGTATGAGTTACAATATGTGTAGGTAGTAAACTAATCTCTCTATTCAGTAATAAAGCATAACAATTTGATAAATAAATAAAATAATAGGTTTAATAACCTTACACAAAGTGTCTGATATTTTAATCAAATATATTTAAAGCGTCTAAATATGGTTTAGACGCTTTAAATATATTGCTCGAGGTTACACTGCGATCAGAGAATGAAAAGATCCGCAGACGAACGAAAGTTACCGACATAACCCCGCGGATCAATAAGTTGAAATAGGACACATAGTACGGAGAGCCTACGGCAGCTGGGGCCGGAAGATTCTCGAGGCGTAGGACGCCCATCTTAGAACGTGGACAATCGACACCATCAGGGGCTTTATTGTAGCCTGCTTCTGGCGAGTCCTATTGGAAAGGTAATGGGGTAGACCTCTATCCTGTCCTACTGTTGAGACGACTAGGATTATGATGATTCCTAAAGAGATACGTGGATTAAAAAAAGATATGATACCTTCATTTTTAATTGAATTGAATATATATTTTCCTAATGGTTGAAAGTTTTTTTTAGCTCATTCCGCAATGAAGTGATTCGTTTATTTTTTCAATAAAGAGTAATCAGCACCTGGCTGCATGTAAGTATTGATCGCGCCAAAAGACAACAATATTAATGCGATAAAATGACTCCATATCTGTGCAAAGGATTATTAATCAAACATTGATCGAACTATCGTGTGGCGTTTTCGGATTAGAGTCTACTATAGACAAACAAGTCGTACCTACTTCAATATATTGTGTTGATAATGTATTTTTGTCTAGGTATATAATTTCAATTCGTGTCTTGTACCTACCTATAACTTGCTGGTTAGATTGTATAATAAGCTGATTCCAACGTCAATAAATAACAAATAACTTTAAGTTCACGTTAAAGTCTACCAACAAGAGCTGTTTGAAGTTCTACAATAGCATGGCATGCCTACTCTTCAGCTTAAGTCTTCGTAAAAAAAATTGGCATGAAATCACTTGGACACGGAAAAAATGAGTATTTCTTATTCTGATGGTAGCCGGGGTCAAAATAAGTGATATCAACAAGGAGACGGTACTCTAGTGACGTACATAGCTAATCTACCCTTGAAGGCCTAAGAAACTTCAACGCGATTTTAAGAATCCGTCATTTCATTTTACAAAAAAAAAATTGGTTTTTATACGGTTTCACTAACGGAAAGAGTGATTAACGAGAAATGAGGAAGTTTTTTTTTATTAAAGATGAGTTTATTTTTATTTTTATTAAAAGATAGATGCTCTTGGCCAGCATCTAGCCGAGCAGCAAAAACGAGGCGGAAGATGAAGCAAGCTCACCTATTTGCCTATTCACTCGAACTTCAAAGAGAATTGGATTGTATGAGCTCGGAAATACACACGCCAGCAGGGAATTCTAATCGTTGGCAGTGACATTTTATAAAAGATGTTTTAGAACGCTTGGTCTGAAAAATAGGTATTTCGACAAGGTGAGGATTGTAACCATAACCAACCGTACGTCTGAATGTCCGACAAAAAAGGAGAAGGCGGTATGATCTCATGCACACTCTCCGAAATACACACATTTTGCGTCTATGTGCCAGATTGCAGCTTAATTCTTAATAGCGTACCGCCGCCAGCCGCCAATGAGCCTCCTAGCTCTGCGATCCACCAAGTCGAGTGCGGTAAGTTGATTTTGGCTGAGCCATCCTAAAGGTGGGACGAATACTCCGTGCAAGACGAAGAGGAGCAAAAACTACTTTTTAAGGTTTATACATATATATAATTTGAGAATTCAAAAATTCTCAAATTGGCTATTGAGAATTCAAAAGGAACGACTGTAACAGAAATCGAGGAGATTGTCGATGTGTGGAAGGAGTACTGTAAGCAGCTTTTTACCGAAAGCAGTACATCATTTTCGTCTAATACTAGCACATCCATAGATACTACGGATAATGCGGCTATGGAAACAGAACCAGCCATATTAAAGAGCGAGGTCCGAGCTGCTATCGACCACTTGAAACGGGGCAGAGCTGTAGGAGCTGACAATATCCCTATAGAGATTTTCAAAGAAATGGGTGAACATGGAGTTGAGATATTGCACGTCATCTGTAACCGCGTGTGGGAAACAAGAAAGTGGCCTCAAGATTGGGCTCACTCTGTGTTCATACCGTTACACAAGAAGGGATCAACAAAGAAGTGTGGCAACTATAGGCTCATAGCCTTGATTTCGCACGCAAGTAAAGTTCTCCTCCATATCATTAACACCAGACTACAAGCATTTCTCAATCCCGAAATATCTCCGGAGCAAGCGGGTTTCGTCAGGGGTCGTGGAACAAGGGAACAGATTTTAATTCTTCGACAAATTATATATAGAAAAGTCAAGGGAGTTCAATATTCCACTTTACATCTGCTTTGTCGACTTTCGCAAAGCCTTCGACACTGTTAAATGGCATAAGCTTTGGGATGTACTCATTCATATGGGTGTACCTTGGCACCTAGTAAGTCTCATACGCCAGCTCTGTGAGAATGGAACAGCGACTGTTCGAATAGACAACGTCGATTCAAAACATTTCCGAACCCAGGCTGGTGTTCGACAAGGCTGCATACTTTCTCCGCTCCTATTTAATATCTACACGGAATACATTATGAGAATTGTGTTAGAGCAATGGGACAAGGGGATACCAGTGGGAGGACGTAAGACATCAAATCTAAGATATGCTGATAACACAACCCTCCTGGCCCAGACCAAAGACGATGTGGAACGGCTGTTGACTCGCTTAGAAACAATGAGCCTCTCTTTCGGTCTCGCGATCAACAGAGACAAAACCAAAATGATGATTGTGAACCGAGCTGAATCCAATCAACCTAACGTTTGCACGATTGGCAACTGTGAAGTTGTGCAAAGCTACGTGTATCTCGGCTCCACGATCACAAATACAGGGGGATGTGAAGACGAAATACGAAGGAGATGTGCTATTAGAAGGTCTGCCGTCGAGAGGCTGAAAAGAGTCTGGTGCAACCGCAGCATCACTAAAGCCACAAAAGTTCGCCTCATGAGAAGCTTGGTCTTCCCTATATTTTTGTATGGCTCGGAAACGTGGACTGTGCGACAGAAAGACCGACAAAAAATAGATGCGCTCGAAATGTGGTGCTGGCGGCGTTTGTTGCGTATCCCTTGGACGGCATTTCGCACCAATATTTCTATACTGGAAGAAAGGAAAGATTATCGTCGACTGTGCAAATGCGAATTCTCAAATATTTCGGCCATGTAGTCCGAAATCACGACTCAATGGAGCGGTTAGTTGTCCAAGGGTTAGTGGAAGGAAAAAGGCCCCGTGGTCGATCGCCTGTACGTTGGACAGACTCTATAAAGACTGCTACACAAACCACCATAGTCCAGTGTTCCCGCAACGCTGAAGACCGTG
The DNA here is from genome assembly GCA_910589475.2 of Bembecia ichneumoniformis. Lineage (NCBI taxonomy): Eukaryota > Metazoa > Arthropoda > Insecta > Lepidoptera > Sesiidae > Bembecia > Bembecia ichneumoniformis. Next base: position 15,271,095 of record OU342524.1, on the reverse strand, counting down.
GCAGGTGGAGGCGTATTGCCGAATCTACGTTATCCAAAGGCGAGACGCATGATCGTTCAACCACGACCACTCTGTCAAGAGTGAACGACTAAGGAGGATATATAATTTACAGAAAAAAGCCGGGGACGGGTCGCTAGTTATACGTAAACGATCGTTTAGAGAAAAAACTTACAAGGCAGCTGTCTCCTGTTACAAGAGTAGAAAGAAAATGAGCGACCAGTCTCGTAAAGCTCAACTTGTTATTAAGTACTGTTATCTAATAAAGAATAGATCTAATTAAAATGGTTCAACACTTAGCTCCACTTTCAAACGAACAGTTTCATAATTGAAGATTTAACTGAGAAGTTTACTGCCTTTTTTAAATGTCACTGTGAAGTAGTAACTTCGTGGTATTATTTAAAGTTTTTAAATGACAGAATTTCTCATTTTTTATTATATTTTATTTTTTGTTACTTGTATCGTTACTAAAGAATATTATTGCTTACGCACCCCTACAAACTGCTTTTATTTTATTTTTTTTATTTCCAGGGAATATTTTTATCACAGTTTTGCTTACCATAGCTATTAGTTCATTTTTTTTTCTGTAAAACTATTCTACAATAGTATCTGATGATATCATACATATCACAATATTTAAGATGCACACAGTTTTCATAAAAACTACTTTGAAAAATAAAAAAATAGCGGCTCACTTTTAGCTCCAAAGTTTGAGCACTTCTGGTCTAAAAAAAATGTATGAGTACTTAGTACTTAGGTCGCAACTTCGTTCAAAGTTGGCCTGTTAACTGGAGATTCTAAAATGGTAAAATTGTTACATAAGTGTGATATCAGCCACTTTTACCATTGTTATACAGGTTATCCATTAATGATGGGACATCCTGTATACTCTTAGTTTGAAACCCCCAACGCCCGACGCAAAAGAAGGATGTTACAAGTTTGACCTGTGTGTGTATCTGATCGAGATGGATCTTATCTATAAAATTTATGAAGATCTATTCAGGCGTTTAAAGATCTTCAACTAAAGACATCTTCCACTAGTACGAATGATCTGAAATTTGGTGTGCTGTTACTTCGGTGGTGTTACCATGACATGGAAACCTTGACCTGACGCTGCAGCAAGTAGTCAAGTAGTCTGCAGGATACACAACTTCTCAGCAACTTACAGCAGATATAGCGTGTATTGGGCTTATTAGAATGGTATCCATGGAATGTCAGGGGTTAGTTTATTTTTTTTTTACAGCATTTACAGCTTGTTTTTAAAATAATGGTCATCGTTAAACATACTCCTGATGAAGAACAAAACCAAAACAAATTATACAAAGATTACATTTATTTCCTTTATGTATAAAAACGCAGTCGCAGTGAGGTATGTATTTGTTATTTTTAATGAAAAAAAGCTGTCTAATACCTCTTGAAGTTACAATTATTGTTTTTTTAATTTTTTTATACAACATTTTATGAACAACCAAGCTTTTACTTGTTAAAATATAAATAAACAATATTTCTTTTAAATACAGTTACATATAGCAAAACATATTTTGACTGATAGCACACGGTCTGTAAAGTCTATGAAACTTATATTAATATAAAAAAAACTTAAGAGTTTGTTTTTTTGTTTGAACGTGTTAAAATCTGGAGCTCAATATTGAGGAAGGTTAGACTATTTATCTTCACGCTATGGCCACAGTTTTACAATGGCCCTTAGAGGCCGAGCAAAAAGAAACAAGGTAAGAAAAAACGCTAAGCGAAAGGGGCGTGCGTCCGAACTACAAGTAGAAAAGAACATTGCCGACAAGAGCCGAAATGTGTATTGAAATTATACGTCGTGTGAAACCGCGGGAGACAGATAGTGCATTATAAGGGCGAATTAGGTATCACATGAACATACGTAAATAGGATATGTGGAAAATATTTTAACTTGTTTAGCATTTTATTATTTCAAGTCATTTTTATTACTTATTAGTTCGCTCACTATTGGTTGAGCGGTAAAAGTGATAGCTTTATCTCAAGGGTAATTTTGTTCGATTCCTCGCACGGACAACAATGAGACGATATGTTCTATGCAATTACATATTTTGAAGATATTTTGCGATCCTATTTTACAACAATATTTGTATAATACATTCTAATATTTGTAGAATAAAATTATACCTTCAGACTTGGAATTAGGCCACAAAAATACTAACTTTAAGGGATATAGAAATTATACTACGGCTTTGATTCTAAATGAAAAAATTACAGGCACAATCTGTATAAATTCATAATAAATCTTTAATTTATTTAGAATTAGAATAATAACCAATGACATGGGAGTCATTAAGAGGTGATTCTTCTTTAAAATGTTTCCTTTTCTTAAAGCAAACCTGACAACAAATAGAAATGATGATTACAATTGAAACAGTGACAGGGAGCCAAATGTAGACAGGAACTCCAGATGGCTTCATCGTATTAGCGTATTCCTTTAGCAAAGCACACGGTATATTCTTCCTCTCTTTATGTACTGTCGCATTATGCCATATAACACACTCTTGGTTCCTTGTCACTTCTATAGGAGGCATTCCAGTGCTTTCTATAAAAGATTTCACTTCTATATGGGAGCCCATTATATCGACGGTATGCGATTCGGCCACTGGTATACGTTCAGATTTATCCATAAAAGAAGATATCATGAAACATGGAATAGATGTTTCTTCAAAACGATTCGGATCGATAACTTGAAGAGAGCAAACTTCGCCGATCCGTTGCTCATGATAGTGCGACGTGTGTCCGTGGTCTAAAGCAGATCTTCCCAAATTGTATAACGCTAGGCCGGTGAGTAAATCACCGAATCTGCTGCCAGATTCCCGATATTTGTACACGTAGGATGGCGGTTGGCCGTGGTATACTGGATAGGAGTGAGAATGGGAACAGTAGCGACAAACGAAAGATATATGACTCGGTGGGTGATAGGAGAAATGTGCATGCCGTGCGCTAACGTGATGGCTGACTGTTGGCTTACGACCGAAAACTTTACTGAATCGTCCGCGAGGCCCTCCGTTAATTTTAGCACTTGCAAAAGCAATGTTTATTATTATGTAAAAATGTAAAGCAACAGTGTACGATAGCTTCATGGTGCAGCGCATGGGGCGGTTCCCGGCGCGAGACTGGCGTCGTAGTTCGGGACTTGAGTTCGCTTGGCGCCAGGACAGACTTTCTGGCGCCAGGTGCCGCCCTTCAGCTCACCCCAGACATAAAATAAAGATCAGCTAACACTGAAAGCATTTGTTTAATTTTGTTAGGGTCCTCTTTTTAATGTCACCTATAACCACCATTGCAAACTATGTAAGTAAAAATGAAAAAATGTTCTTTGTACGTATCAATTATGAGCGGATGAACATAAAGGGTAATTTTTTTTACATATAGTCTAAAGAAAAATCTAAAGAAATCTAAAGAAATAATCACAGAAAAATATGGTTTCATTTTCTAATTCAAAACTATCTAGACAAATTATAGAAATGGCAATATGATATTGTATTGTAATGTAACCGTTTGTTTATAAATTAATTAATAAAACATATTAATAAATATCTTTTTCGTCGTAGAAAAAATTTTGCTTATTAAGATAAATAGTTATCATAAATTTTATTGAAAACCGTAATCCATCAGGAAATTAAGAAGCTGATATGATTATCGAAATTTTTCTCAAATATTCGCTTACACTGGCGCTACCTTAATTATCTTGTAGATATTATAAGAGATACCTACTTTTTAGATATTTACATTGTACCTTTAAGTGTATTATTTAATATTGTTGTTATAATAACCTAAAATAGAATACTACAGTTAAACAGAACTACCAAAATTTAGTTTTTACCAAAATCATTTGATAGTATTAGTATTAGTCATAAAAATACACTTGTTTTATAAATTCTTATAAAAGAAAAAATCTAGTATATTAAATAAGTGGTAGGTTTTTAATCACATATACATATTACAGTTAGAGTCAACGCTAATGCAATGAAGAAGCTCAAAGAATGAGTTCGAAGAAGTATGTATGATAATTCTACCGGGCTCCTAAGGCAGGCATATTTGTCCTGATGAGGACGTGTCATGCGCTTACATCACTAATTCCAAGCCAGTATAAATGTCACAAATGTACACGGTCGGCACAAAGCGAATGCTCCTACGCTTCCTGCGAGATACCAAGTGCTGCGGTCGCATTATAGCCAATTTCCGGAGTATTGTTGTCGACACTGATCCTTGAGACGTTTCTCTTACTTCAACGCAACTATCAATACAAGTTCAACATGGTTTCATTAAGATTTCATATGTTTCCATTGAAGACTTCTGCAGGTCTACGACCTTTTTTTTTAGAAGGGGAAATGCATTTACATCTCGTCGAGGGGGGAGTGTGGCCTCACCCGATGAGATACACCGGAAATACCCACTAAAACCCCTCCGGGTTCCACCATCGGCAGTGGTATGGGACCGAGGTTACAACTAGGCCATTTCCTCAAATGCAGGTTTACGACCTACTAGGTCCAGTTTTGAAAAGATACATAGGTCGCTCAAACTTTTCAATTGCAGAGATCATAAGTGAGACATAAGGGAATAAGTTGAGTGCATATTGATGTGATAGTAGTTGTAGTTGATAATTAATTAAACACATTTCAATTCTATACATTTCAATACATTGTTTTTGATATTTTTATTTCTAGAAAGGAGACCCGATCTTTCTCCATACGTTTTTCTTAAATACCAACATTTAAGTTAAATGTAATAATAATTATCAACTGTTACAGAAAGATACCAGCTTCTTGTTGCATTAATTTAGTTTTGATAGCTATTTGCACAATGGAGTTATTTGGCTTTGAATATATAATTTTATAGTTAGGTTTTATAAAGATTTTGAAGTTTGTGTCTTAACTCCGACGCAGGATTAGAGTTTACTCCTTAAGCACGATTCTCTTATAATCTCCAGAATCTACAAAACCTACGATAACTATAACAAAATGTTCTTACAAAGATAAAACTCCCAATAGACGATTAATAACGATAGACGAACAATAGACGAGCCCGTTGGATGAGTGGTTAGGATGCTTGCCTGTTCTAGGGTTCCCGGGTTCGATTCCCGGCTGGGTCAACTTTGAAAAATAAACTTATCAAATTTGGCTCTGGTCTGGATTTAGAAAGTAGTGGCAGGGCACACTGCGTTAGCAGTCATTTGGACAGCCCGTCTGGCGGCAGTAACCACCCCCTTACAGAAGACCACCGTGAAATAACAGCACGTGTGCTGTTGTGTTTCGGTGAGTGAGTAAGGGATGCCAGAGCCCATTTCCCTATCCACTCCTAATCCCTTATCCTTAATTCTACTGCAGTCGGCAGCGCACTTGCAGCAACTTAGGCATTACTTGTGTTATAGGCGACGGTAGCCACCTACCATCAAGTGGACCGTCAGCCTGTCTGCCGACCTTAACATTAAAAAAAAATTGTTTACACAATCTATATAGTATAATAGCGACCCGCCCCCGGCTTCGCACGGAGTTGTAATTTTCAAAAAACATTTCTTAGTGAATACTTACATTATAAAATAAACCTATGTTCCAATATTCAGTTAGAACAAACAATTTTATAAGTATAGAAGATTTAACAAAACAAGTAAAGCTGTAAAACATGATAACTCGCCGGCTCGCGCGAGTTAATTGCCCGCGAGTAGTCTAATAACTCACGGATCAACTCCTAAAAAGATGAATGATAAACAAGTACTTTTTTTTCTGTTTTGACATTTTCACTTATCGTTTTAGCAAGCTTCCCGTAACTAGTGTTTTTTGTTTGTAAACTAATTGGAATAAAACAAAGTTACACACTACACCGAATAACCACGCGTTCGAAGTTGCAAGCTCCGCTAGTGTATATATATAGTTATCTAACGAGCCGTGTCTACATTAAATATTTAAAAAAAACTATTTGTACATGAGTATTTCAAAGATAAGAGATATCCTATCTGTTAATCCAGTTAATAAACTAACTGTGTGCCAAATTTCATCCGAATCCGTTCAGTTGTTTTTGTGTAATTGACTAACAAACATCCAATGGAAAATGGAAGTTACAAAGCACACGAAGTAAGTTAGACATAAAATAATAATAAAATGTGTTACATAAGATAATATCTTGCCTCGTTTTTGTAGTGCCTCTCAAATGTTTGCCGAAGCAAGAATTGACGGGTTTCATTTATCAGAAAGAAAACAGCGGCGTAGTTGCTAGAGAGAAAGTCAGCGCTTGAAAACTGTTGCTGAGATATATAACTCTTCAATTTTTAAACATTTTATGAATGTTCTAATATAATAAGTTTTTCGGCATTGTACATGTGTAAATTAAATAACAACTAACAATGGATCTGAAAAAGAAATAATAAAACGTTGGAAACACAACACATACCTACATATGTTACCTACTCATACCTACAGTTTACACCAAATTAAACTGTTCCGAATAAACTTCTACCAACTATGTAAAACACATCCTAAATCCATAAAATTATAAATAACTGAAACGTTTTCGGTACAACCATACAATAATATATTGTGTAATAGGAATGTAATTCAGGAATAAGCTAGTGAACTAACCTTTACACGCATTAGCGAAAATAGATATTCTGCTTACTGCATCGTGTGCCGAGTAACACGTGGGTTTCTTAAAAAATAAATATTCCGGCATTTTATTCTGATTGCGAAAGAAGTGGAATAAACATAATTCATTCGTAACGTCTCTTAAGTAAACTGTTTTAAATTATGTTATCCAATCTCTGTTAAACAATATTTTACGGAGCTTCATACAAATTTCAATTTTTTTTGCTTTAAATATAAATTTTTAGTATCTACCAAATTACTAGATAATAAGCTAATTAAGATTAATTACCTAAATCGTTCTGTAACTTAACAATGTTTAATTTATTTACATCAATAACAGAACTTAAATATTATACGTACAAGTGGATACTGTCACAATTTCCAAAAATTGCAAGTCCAACAGCAAGTTATTAAGTCTTTTTGACGAGCTCCTTGGTCGAGTGGTTAAGGTGCTTGCTTTAACGCTCGTTCTCAGGGATTCCCTGGAGAGTCAACTTTGGGAATGTATTTTTCATAATTGACTCCGGTCTCGATCAGGCAATAGTGGTAGGACACAACCGTGAAATAACATAGCATGTGTGCTGTTGTGTTTCGGCGAGTGAGTAAGAGATGCCAGATCTCATTTGCCTATCTCTCCCTAATTTCTTATCCTTGATTCTACTGGTCGGCAGGCAGTACCTGTCAGATTGTCTGACGACCTTTATATTAAAAAAAGCCACGAAGAGGATAATGCTCCACATTTTCTGAAGGCATATGATCTGAAATACGCAAATCTGTCGAAGAACTAAAGTGGTCGACATAGCCCAAAGTATCAGTCAGCTAGAGTGCAGTGGATGGGCGTTTTGGAAGGCGAGTCTTGAAGTGAAAACCACGAAATAGTGGACGCTAATGAGTTTTGGCTGACGATGATGAATAACAAAGTTTAATGTCTGTTGTGGAAGCAAAGAAAATCTATATGTAGTCGTATTAAATTGGCTGTAAGCATTTAATATGATAAAATAATATGAGCATGAAGGGAAGGTATCAACTGCTCTAAAATACAGATTAGTATCTCCTGAAGACACAACATACAATTATCACGCATCATCAATATAGTCTAATAACTATTATAACTTAATTATTAAGTTATACATGCGCGGTACATGTTGTAAGTTATTTTTTCAGCGTCTTTAACTTTCAACCACTACCTAAATGGTTTTTTAGGTAGTGGTTAACACTAAATGATATTTTTATTAGGTATATTATTTTTAATTTTTGGGACTTTTATCATCATCCTCTGAGCTAAGTAATAACATAATAAATAATGCTTAAAAGCTTCATTGAAGCGTAAACATATCATATAAGTCATTTGCCACATCAACCGGAAGCTTGTTACAATACATAAGTGAAAGCTGCATTCAAATCGGTTAAGCCGTTTCTGCGATTAGCGTACACAAACGCACAGACAAAAATTCTAGAAACTATTCTTTTCACCTCGGTAACAACGTGTACATTTTTTTTAATACATACATGGCCCGTTTACGATTTTATTATATTTAAGCTATCTATTGATGGTTTGATACTTGTTACTTATAAATAAATTTATTTATAAGTGTACAGTCGCAACAACAATGTGTTCTAAAATTTAAAGAATATAATATTAAAAAATTGACACCATGTACAGCGCCACATTCAAGTATGTTATTTGTCTAGCTTGTTGCAAAAGTCCGCGTAAGCTCTCTATATTGAGACATATTGCAGTTGAAACTTTACTGGGGTATATTACGAGGTATTTTCTAATATTGAACAAAAATTCTTAAGTTCTTAAGTTTAACGAAACTTAAGATGTTACATTTTTAAAAGGACAGTTTATATGAGTATGAAAGTTGAAACAATTTTGAAGTATCAATATTTTAAATTCATAATAGGCGGAAACAGATTATTTTAACAACATTCTTGAAATAGATAAATCACAATGAATTAAATTTTGCAATTAAATAATTGCAATAATATAGACAAACTTACAACTTAATTATTTGATTGGTTGCTTTTTGGTGACGTTTACACACTCAATATGTGTAAAGATTTTTAATGTAAGTAACAAAATGCGACAATGTATTTTTATAAGCGTGACATATGATAATTATTAAATGGTCAATAAAGTCTTCAGACAAATTACGTGAACCAAATATATGACCTTGCGAAGTCACTCCTTATAAAAATGCATTATAAAAATGCAGACTATATAGACTCATTAAGTGAACATTATTTATAACCAGCTGTGCCCGCGACTTCGTAGGCGCTGTAGTTCGTTTTTTGAAGATCCCACAGGAACCTAACATATTTTCAGGATAAAGTATCCTATAATATTAAACCAGGTGATAAGCTATCTGTGTGCCAAATTTCATCTAAATCCGTTCAGTCGTTTTTGCGTGATTTAGAATAAACTTTCGCATTTGTAATATTAGTAGGATTAGGATACACACATGAAATCTAGCAGTCTCAAATCACTGAACCATCTGGGATTCGAATTAGCACCTGAGATATCGGCGGCTGAGCGTTCGTAAGTTTGAACTATATATCTTTCAACATATTATACATATAAGAAAGCACCGAATCACGAATAATCACGAATTTCAGTTCATCGGAAACAAGGTCAAGTGTTATAAAACGAAACTTCCCTTTGCCATTATTACTGAAACCCTTACTTTAAGTGATAAAGAGAAACTTGAAGCCTTCTCATAACAACTACCGAAAATTTGACCTTGTCTTCCGACACACATAATTTACAATCACAGAATAAAAAACAAAGTAGAAGAAGCGTTCAATACTAAAATCTACATTGTGCAAAACAAATTGAAGCCATTTTTACGATGACAACTCGAGGGAGGTGAAAAAAAAAACTAATTTAATTGGGCTAATTCTATGAATGAACTATATTTCATACAATTTTTTCGGTAGTCCATTGTTTTTATATTATTATATTGGTATATTAATATTAGAAGCTATTTTCGCTACAAAATGACACTGCACATTATTAGGAACTCACTCGTAAGTTCTTTTAAATGTAAGTATATAAGTAGGTAAAACTATTTGACGAGCCCGTTGGATGAGTGGTTAGCCTTAACGCCTTAACGCTCTGTTCTAGGTTTCCTGGGTTCGATTCCCGGCAGGATCAACTTTGAAAAATGAACTTTTTAAATTTGGCTCTGGTCTGGATCTGGAAAGTAGTGGCAGGACACACTGCATCATTTGGGCATTTGGACATTTGGGCATTTGGGCAGCCCATCTGGCTGCAGTAACCACCCTCTTACAAAAGACCACCTTGAAATAACAACACGTGTGCTGTTGTGCTTCGGTGAGTGAGTAAGGGATGTCAGAGCCCTTATCCTTAATCCTACTGTAGTCGGCAGCGCACTTACAGCAGCTTTGGCGTTGCTTCTGGCAGCAGCTTGGCTGCAGCCAGATGGGCATTTGGACAGCCCATCTGGCTGCAGTAACCACCCTCTTACAAAAGACCACCGTTCTTTGTTATTCAAGTGCACAATAAAAACACAACTATACTCATTTTACAGAAGACTGAAAATCGCTACACACAAATCTAACATGGGGAACGACCTGTCAAAATTGTGTGTGGTGTGCAAAATAAGGACATTTTTGAGTGAATTATTAATATTTGGCGTTAATTACAACTAGCAATTTTAACAACGAATACAAAAGTGTTTGTAAATTTATAATGTGTTGAAAATAAAACATTGCTCATGTTATGTGATTAAGAACGTTAAACTAACAGTCAAAATAGTGTTCGTTCTGATTTCTTCAATATTTTAAGCTTATATTGATACTCTGAAAACGTATATAATATAATATTAATTTTAATTAAAATTGGGAACTAAATTAATAATTAAAAAAATTAAATCGTAATTTATGAGTTCCATATTAATTCAATCGAAATCGGTTTATTTCAATCGAAATAACATCCATCCGCATTCCCCTATCCCAGAGCTCCGTTCTTTATTTCTTGTCCTATCAAGGTCGACAGCCTTGGAAGCCTCCATCGAATTGCACCGCGAAACTATCTGGTGATCATTTTTATTAGAAAAATATTAGTTGCTTTTGAATTTGAGAATCTTTCACTCGATTTCGTTGCATTGGCGAATCCCACCTATAGACAAACGTCGCGGAGGCTACCACCGAGTCGTTTTGCGAGGGAAACGCACCGTTTCGTCACAATCGAGAAAAAGTCGTCAGTTACCTATGTCCAACCGCCTTGTGAAGAATCTCCTACCGGGCTCAGGCACCTGTTACTGAGGCACTGAAACACAACTGCACAAGATATGCTTTTTCACAGTGGTCTTTTATAAAGGGATAGTTACAGGGGTAGTTTACAGGGTAAATTAACATAAACATTATTTAAGTTAATTTACCCTCCTAAGAAGCATACGCCGAGTGAGAATGAAGCTGTCAAGTCGGTGAATCGCTCAGGGTTTTTTTTTGTGTTAAGATCGGCAGACAGGCTGACGGTCCACTTGATGGTAGGTGGCTACCGCGCCTATAACACAAGCAACGCCAGGGATGTTTGTAAAAATGCAATTATTTAATACTTTTATTCGATAATGGTCGAACCTTGACCCTAATACTAAATAAATCTAATATGGTCGATATTAGACTGCACTTTGATTTCCGTCGCGTCAGTTGCCGCGCAGGAAACCACACGCATGCAGGTGGCTTGTTCTTAAGACTACGAGTCAGCAGTTATGTTAAGGATCACGTTGCGGTTATGCATCACGTAGCTATGGTACATAACCATAGTTACGTGACGTACATAACTAGGTATGTACATACATATCGGTAAGTTATGGCACCAGACTCGAAAATCATTACTTTCATTGCTTTATTTTAAAGTTATTTTTTTAACTCACGACAAGTAAATATCTTTAGTAAATGACAGAGCGAATTCCTAACCTACACCGAATATTTAGTATGCGTTGGTGAATATAAACGAATATTAACATTTTAGTATTGTATATAAGTGGCACAAGTAAACAAAAGTCTTTAGATTGGGGTGACGCCGTTTCAATTAAGGAAATGGCTGCTTTGACGATACATAAAACCGAAAGCTTATCATAACAGAAAGTACTATAGGTGATTCACAATATCTATAAATTTGTAGACCCTGCATATGTCGGGTTGCAACGCTATTTTTTATCAATAAATATCTAGTACCTTTTCTAACACTATTTATTGATATTTAAATAAAATAGACAATATTCTTAGTCGGATGATATCAATCTATATAAAATATGTTTTGGCAGGTGTTTCTTTCAGATGAATTTAGATTATTTTTAGATCTAAATTTTAAATTATTTTTACGTATGAAAGGTACTCATCCCCTTTGCTCTAACCCAGATAACGTAATATACAAAATTTATGATAATCGATATAATACTTTCGGAGAAGTACGGTTTACTTAAGACAAACAAACATGAATTTTTGTCTGATTTTAATTCTTTATAAAATATTTAAGGGAATAAATGAAAAAATTCACAGTTACTTATTGCTTCCATTTTACATAATCCTTTAATCGAGCCTGCATGGAAGATTACCTGGTGAGGGTATTATGCTAAGATATAATATGTTAAAATATATTTTTATTATTGTTAATTAAATGAAAGAATAACCATGATAATGTGACAAGAAAACACAATAATCAAAAATTGTTTACAGTATTACACAATTTGACCCTTTTCTAACTTTGGTGGTTTCCGAATCGTTTTATACTTACTGTGGTTAGGAAAAAAATTCTCCAAATTCTTGTTTTAATTAAAGTGCACATTCCTTTGTAAGCCCCTCGATCGTCCTGAGGAAGATACTGTAAGTATTTTACTTATAGAATAGTCGTTACAAAATTGATTGGTCCAAAGTCTTTTGAGGCAAATATCCTTAGGGAAATGAGGTTTTTTTTTTGTTTCTTTTTTTTTTCAATATTGTATTTATTTTTTTGTTCAATATCAGACTACTTCTTCGTCACTTATCGGCATTAGAAGCTTAGTTAGGAAATGATAAATCATTGGGAAAAACTAATAAATTGTAGCAATTCGCCAGCGCCATAACAAAAAGAAAAACTCTAAAAACATTGTTAACTCGGTACTCGGTGTAATCAAATAAAACAGGGAAGTAACCAACACCTTTGTGCAAATAAACTTCACCTGCGTTCTTTTATTGCATCTCTTTGAAATCGAATTAAACGCCTGTACAGTGTTGCTATGATTGCTATGATTATATGCAATAAAGTTGAAATATAATTAGTTTGGTGTACTGTTGTTTTATTAGTTTATTTACTTAGACATGTCAATACAATGCATACATTTAAGAACATATAAGATATTAAATACTTGCACCTACAGCGATTTACAATCAAAAGGAAGACTTAATACAACTGCAACTGCATCTATACATATTATTAAAAAAAGACCATGTCCGCCTCTGTCTGTTTAACTTCTTCTGAACTAACTATTGGATTTTGTTACGGTTTCTACTAATGGAAAGAGCGATAAAGGACGGACTATTTGACGGTCAAAACGAGTGCTGATAGTTTGTTAATCCAGCGAGATCTTCATTCTATAAAACAATGGTGTTGTAATAACGAAATGTGTCTAAATATCCAGAAGTGCTTTCATATTAAGTTCACGCGTAAAAAAATACCTATTCCCACTTCCTATGAAATCGATGGCATTAGACTTGAAGAGGTCAATGAGGTGCGTGACTTAGGAATCATAATGGATAGTAAATTAACATTTAAAACACATATTGACAGAGTTGTAACAAAGTCAGCTCAAATGTTGGGATTTATTAAGCGTAACACCAAGCATTTTAAGTTGGTAAATTCAAAAATAATTTTATATAACGCTTTCGTACGCAGTAACTTGGAATATGCAAGTTCCATCTGGAGTCCGCTGTATGCGGTGCATTCAGAGCGCATAGAGGGCATACAACGTTCATTTACTAGGCACCTGGCATTTTTATCTAGACATATTTCTCATAGGGATACCTATGCCAGCCGTATATCCTTTTTTAGAATGCTAACACTACGCGATAGACGGAAGATCAACTGTGTAACATTCTTACATAAATTGATACATGGCAGGGTGGATTGTCCTTCCCTGTTAGAAATGTTAAATATTAATGTACCGCGAAGTTACCCACGCACCAGGTTAACAAGGTCCTTCATAAACTCGAATGTCAGAACGAATCTCGGTTGGTGTTCTCCAATAGTTCGAATGTGCCAACAATACAACGAACTAAACAGCCTCATTGAGGACTTGGACATTTTCGGCGACACTCTTAAAAAATTCAAGACAAAATTGTATGCTTTTTTTCTAAAGTGAATGATAAAATGATTTATAATTGTAATTTAAATTTAATTTTCTCTTATAATTCTTAGTATATAATATGGTCTAGGGTTTTCATGTCTATGGTAGGTATTTGATTTTTATTAATTTATATGTACGCATGTAATTGTTCATTTGAATGTTGTGGATGCCTATAATTGGCCCATATACCAGCTATTATAATTTGCCAATGATATGTTGTATGATCTAAGTATATGCGCTGTTGGCGTCTCTAAAATAAAATAAATAAAATAAATAAATAAATAAAGGAGGAAGGTTTGTCGCATCGCGAAAACCGTCGCGACACGGACGCGTCGCTACTAACATTATAAATTTAAAATATTGTAAAGATTAAAAAATTGAGTAGTATATGTCTAAGTCAGAATTGTGCGATCTTCCTATATGTATAATTCTTTCATAGCCATTCTTTAATTATCTCTATCAAGCCTGTTACATTTATTTCTAAAGTTCCATAATATGTCGAAATAGCCATGAAGCACCCCTGACATAATAATTACTCACACCCGAATTTTTTTGTAACGAATATGAGCGGATTTCAGTTTTGAAACTACCCATATTCGCGATCTGTCCAAAAACACAAAAACCATAAAATACCATATTATTTAATAACATACTGAAATAATTTTACACTTCTATTCAATAGTCACAGTTTTATTTCAAATAAAACAGAAATACCTAAATTATTCTGAAAGCAGCAGTTCAAAATTTCTAATATTTTTGTTTTAAGCATGAATACCTATTATCTATCTACTTCCAAAAAATCAACAACATCCGACAAATCCAAACTAACTATCGTTCAACCGGTGGACTAGTACAAGTGGACTGTCAGCCTGCAAAAAAAAAACCTGCAGTAGCAAGATTAAATGGGACTGAACCTTCAGAAAAAATGTTATTGTTAAAACATTTACTAGAAACATTATACCTATAGATATGTAATATTATATATTACAAATCTATAAGTATTCTATTATAATTATTATATATATTAGATAGTTCTATTTTATTTATTATTTTTTAAATAAATCGTTACTGAAACTATACATACTTAAGTTATATCGCATTATACATTTTTTAACCCTCTAAATTGTATAAAAGAACGTTGTATACATTTAGAATGAGCATACAGACAATAAATTGAATCTGCGAGAGTGTTCAACTGCGGACGAGCGTCGAGGGGGCTTTTTTGTAGTGTAGTGGTAACCGGCAATACTTCTTTGAAACCTTAACTATTCCATTAGATGGATATGGTTGTCACACCTGAACAAAGTATCTTCTCAATAAGACTTGTTAGTTCAAAAAAATCTGTTAAACATAAATATATACAGATTTTTTTTGAATCGGATAGTGACCCATAGTAGTCACGCCACTTCCCGGTTAGTGTCAAACGAAATTGGTCCTTATGTTCACAACATAGAGTTCACATTCAACAGAAAGAGCATTCCCGAACTTTCAATGGACTTTTTTACAATCGCGGAATAGAAAAACAATTCCGTGTTTACAATACTTGTTTATTTTTAGTAAATTCGAAATAGATTGAGAGGTTTAGCGCCAAATATAAATATGAGAGTGACGGGCGGGAGACACAGTTAGGCTATAGCCTACGATTCGAAAGCGACAGTGAACCGAATCATTGACGACTTTTGGCAAGTTTAACGATTTTATCGGACAAGTATAGCCCTTTTGGAAGTCACCTTGGTTTGTGGAAGCTGCCCTTACACGGCAGTTTAACTCACCACACACGTAACAATATTATAAGACAAAATCCCCCGCCGCGTCTGTTTGTCTGTATCTCAAAAACTACTGAACCGATTTTCATGCGTTTTTCATCTATCAACAGAGTGATTCCTGAGGAAGGTTTAGGTTTATAATTAGTTAAGGTTTGTGTAAATTGGTTGAAATATGAAAATGATTGTGAAGATGTCGGAAAAAATCAAGCTTTAATTGAAAACTATCACTGAAACTAAACTTGGCAGTAATCTGTTTGAGATATAACAAAACAAAGTATGGTGGGATTTTTTTCTCTTTTATAGGTCTACCAAAAAGTCCGCGATGGCATATCTTTTAAGGATAGCTTACGTATAGTAAGCTATCTAACTTCTAAAAAATTAATCACATATAATATGGTATTTAAAAGGCTATTTAGACGGACACAGTATTAATCATTATACTAAATACGTTAGTTACCGTAAGCAGTTCATGCACATTATAATAACCCTTTACACACCATACAATTTAAATTAATATCTTAGGAGTTATGGTAAATTTAAAACTACGCGCGAGAAAATAAATTCAACCGGTCTCGCACCAACGCGACGCGACGACTCGCTTGATGCAGACGCATGCATTGTATTACTTACCTATATATTTTCTCATTTTTCAACGCAGACGAAGTCGCTGGCACCAACTAGTATCTTATATAAACATATTATTTCTTATATGATGAACGCAGGCTACTTGCACATGAACCTGTACCCATGAGAGTCCCATAACTGAATGGGGATAATTTAGGAAACTTCGTGTACATATAGATTTAAATAGCTCAATTTAAATCTATTTGTATTTCCTTCTTAACAACAACGCAAAACAATAAATGGTTCGTCTAAACATTTCCAATCAAGTTGTAATTTTGCGTAACCGAGAGAAACCTCGCATATGCTATTACAAGCAACATTGATAGACCTCCCATCCAATCAATGGTTTTCCTATTCGAATTTCCAATAGAATTGTAGAATTGAAGTACGATCTGGTTCCCCAGATCGTACTTCAATTCTACATTCTAATATTTTTTGTCGAAGAATATTTTCAACTTTTCGCAATGTTTTATCGCAGATGGTTTATCACGAGTCCAAACGATTAAAAAAAATAACCATGAATTAATAATTTATTAATACTTGGAGTAGTTTTTAAATTATTTGCTGAATATGCACTTATTTTGTTTAATTTTAAATTGCTATTATTCGAACATAAATAAATGCATATATTTTTTATGTTAAGGTCGACAGACACTTGGTGGTAGGTTACTACCGTCGCAGGGACTGCAAGTGCGCTGCTGACCATTTTTTTTTGTTCCTCTGACGCAGGTCAGAGACCTTATATTATATACTACAATGGTCAGAGACCTGCTGACCATTCTAGGATTAAGGATAAGGGATTGGAAATGAAGAGGGAAATTGACTCTGGCATCTTTTACTCACATACCGAAACACAACAGCACACATGCTGTTATTTTAGGGTGGACTTTTTTTCTATCGATATTTTTAAAATAAAGTAATCCGTTGAAGGCTACCGTCGCCAGCAAACACTAACAACACTTACACATTCATCTCTCATTTCCACTAACAGCATAGTATGCTTTTTATTCCATTATTCAGTGAAGCCACAGGAAACACCTAGTCAATACATAAGCATAATAAAATCGTAACATTAAATATTCCTTTGTGGAATGTAATTAACTAAACACAATATATATTTTTCGCAAACACAACTGTTTATTTTTGTAACAAAATATTATCACTAAAAGGAAACATGAACAAAAACTCGCAATTCTAAACCGATAATATTGAGCCGTCCAGGTGACACTTTTCTGTCATCCTCTTTTCATAAACACCGTGCGCAATCTCCTACAACCACAGCGTTCCGATCTAAAATGTTCATAGTCATTCGCTACACCTTCAAAAAACAATTTGTGCATACACGTTGTACTTAAGTTACAGAGGTCAAAAAATAGCTTTTAGAATTTTTATCTGTTTCTAAAATTTTAGAATTTTTAAGCGTTTGTGCA
Source organism: Bembecia ichneumoniformis (assembly GCA_910589475.2). Lineage (NCBI taxonomy): Eukaryota > Metazoa > Arthropoda > Insecta > Lepidoptera > Sesiidae > Bembecia > Bembecia ichneumoniformis. The sequence goes on along the minus strand of OU342524.1, from coordinate 15,253,315 downwards.
CGCTAATCTCAGGCACGGCTTAAGTGATTTGAATGCGGTTTTCATTGATGTATTGTAGCAAGCTTCCCACAACATTTAGTGTTTGTTTCATTCCAATCGGTTTAAAAACAAAAAAGTTACGCGCTGTACCACGCGTACGAAGTTGCGGGCTCATCTACATTTTTTCGTATTAAGCATCCCCTGAAAAAAATAATACACAAAATCATTTACGGCCTCATTTACGCATTTTATTAACCAACTTTTTTTTCTTAGAAACGTATCACCGAGATATAAAGTTACTTACTTATGTGATAAACCAAAAGAAATAGTCTAAGAAAAGAAATTGTATTCATGCAGTTTCCTTTGACAAACATCGAAATGTTATAATGACAATCTTTTCACATTTAGGTGCCAGACGCCGATACGATATCGCGTCAAGTAAAATGTACGAAATATGTACCTGCCTTTATATTGGACCGGACAGCGATATGATGGCTGCACCATCGGAAGTCCGTGGGGTATCAGACGATAATGTTTGTATGTGTGCTATACGATCTACATGATCACTTTTTGCGCAGATACCATAATTCTTACTTATTCTTATGCAGATACCGTTTCTTAGATGAATTAACAAATAATCCAATGTAGAGTCACTCATACGGAAGTAATAAAAAAACTTCCCAGGTTTTATAGATTGCTAAAAAGAATATAAAATGCTCTGAATCTAGCTTGCACTGGGATGCATCCAATACTGTCTGTGGACAGTCTTTTTTGCGTTTCAAATATAATAAATACGGCAAATAAAGTTTTATATTATAGTCCCGCCCGCACAAAGCTATCGCGAAAATGGTCGAATCGGAACTATTTCATCGGAAATATGTGAAGATACCACATGGATATCGGCTATGGGCTGCCGGCGTCTAGAAGTAATAAAGATTTACCTAAGTATAATTTATTTAATTAAGAGAACATAATAAAACGCGCGTGGTAACATTTACGCAGAGTGCAAAAAGATCGTTAGTTTATTATTTATTATGGGTAATGCATCGATGTACCTAATAATCATAACGCCATGTATTCAAACAATGGACAGTTAAATTACAGAATGGATCTTCAGTTAAAAGTGACGATAAACGTTTTGATATGATTAGATTCTGTTAGTAGATATGAATTTTAATTGTCTCATTTTAGTATAAAATAGGATGTAGATTAACACAGAAAAAAACGAAGAATAAAATAGTGTTTCATTTCAAGACGAAAAAAACCGAAAAGGCCTTATTTTACTTCGTCCAGTCATTTATTTAATTTTTGACAGCTGCTCGAGACGAGAACGTAATTCTTCTGTGATTCGTAAATGTAAAGTTTAAAATGCATATAAAAAGAAATTAATTTAAAATTGCTTAATCATATTTATCTCTACTTATTATCCATTAAAATATTAATGTGCCTGAAATGTATCTGTTTTAAAAAATAAATTATAAATCAATTTGTGTGATCAAAAACAGTTACTTTCGCTTACTTATTACTTTCGGTAATAATGAAATCGAATGTATTCGCTACAAAATATTTTTTTTATGTCAATGTCAACGGACAGGCTAATGGTCCACTTGATGGTGGGTGGTTACCAAGGGCGTAGCGTCGGGGAGCGGGTGGCAGTTGCTCCAGGACGCCGGGGCCTGGGGGGCGCAATTTTTTTTTTAAATTTTTGTCAATAGCCAATCGCAAATGCCCACCTAATTATAAATATTCATAATTCACTTTTTCGGAACATTTTAGTTTCGAACAGATATCTATAAATTAAACAAATAGCCGGTAATTACTCGTACATGTCAGCCCTGGATTTGTCAATAGGCCGTATAGGCCGCGGCCTATGGGCGGCACCGGCCTAGGGGCGGCGGATTTTAGATGGTTTTCGCATCACACTTGCAGAAGCCATCAAATTCTTGTGCGATAATAAATATGCAATAATAATAATAATTACCTAATAAAGGCCTAGGTATACCACCTAGGTCACGAGGAAGAGGCGGCACAACGTGAAGGGGCCTATACTCAAGAAAAGTATAAATCCGGCACTGGTACATGTACTCAAGACAATGTAGCGGAAAACGGAACTAAAATCAATTTCAAAGCAAAGAAGCGTATTATGAGCTTTACTTTTAGCGCCCTGGAGCGAAATTTTTCAAACGCCTCTCTCTCATATGGGCACGTGAAGAATTATACACAAACTTCGAAATGAATCATCTGGAGGTTTGTAATTGATTTTTTTTTTCACTTTTAATAAATATTGATAATGAATCTGTAATCTTTCGGCATATTTCTCTTGATAATAATAATAATACTTTTCTTAGCTATATGCGTGCGATGTTTAGTTAAAAGTTCGCAAAGAGAGGGCGCTTGAAAAATTTTGCTCCAGGGCGCTGAAAATGTAGCTACGCCACTGGTGGTTACCATCGCCTATAAGACAAGCAATGCCACAAGAGTAACGCCATCCTAGGATTAAGTATATAAGGGGGGGGTATAAAGGGATAAGCAAATGGACACTGGCATCTCTTACTCACTCACAGAAACACAACTGTACTCACGGTGGACTTCTGTAAGGAGGTGGTTACTGCTGCCATATGGACTCCCCAAATGACTGCGAAACTTGCTACCACTACTTAAATCGGTATTATTCGTTTAGACTTAGTATAGTTAACATCGCTAATAAGATAGCTTTAAGATAGCTTTGCGTTTATAGTTATGATCGCTTATACTTCATCATCATCATGTCAGCCGCAGTACGTCCGCTGTTGGACAAAGGCCTCCCCTCTAATTCTCTAAAAGGACCGATCAGAAGCAGCCTGTATCCACCGTCGAGCCGGGGCCCTTATCAGTTCGTCTGTCCAACTTGTGGGTGGATGTACCTACTATGCTGCGCTTGCTGGTCCAATCGAGAACCTTCCGGCCCCAGCGGCCGGAAGGTTCTCGCGCCACTTCAACTATACTATGCGTCCTGCCCTTCCCGCTGCCACTTCAACTGACTAATCCTCCCCGGTTGGATTGGAAGAGGCGGACCCCTACCATGGTCAGCGAGAAGCCCAGATTTAACGCCGATGGATTTTTACGCGTGGGGTCTTATGAAAACCCTAGTATACGACCAAATGACGCCGATCAACAATGTCGATATTTTAAGACAACAGATTATTGAGGCTGCTGAGGAAACGAGGCAGGACCTGTAAACTACTGTCGTGAAAAGTAATTTACGAAAAAAAATGAGGATTTGTGTTAGAAATAACGGCGGCCATGTTGAACATGAATTATAATAACGAATTAAAAATATTGTTCTCAATTTTTTGTTTTATTTACATATTTTAGCTATTTTTACCTCAAACTAAAAATGTACCCTCTGCTACCTTAACTGTTATTTCGTCAAAGTCTTGCCTATTTAATATACCTTTTTGTATTATTATACCTTTTTGAATAGCTAAAGAGACGTAGAAGTTTTTAAAACCATCTGCACAAAATTTTCCATACATTTTTTTTAGAAAAGGGATTAAAGTTGAAAACACTTTGTGAAAAAATTTAAAGTCTGAACATTGTAGAGTCTTTATTTTAAACTGTTAGTAATGCGATCAATTTTTGTTGATCATATTTATTAATTTACATGCCTTCTAACTAAAAACATAAAAAAATCAAACCCTAAGAGCTCCAATACCAAAAAAATCAAAGCCGAAAATATGGAATTTTTTTTTAATCTTTAAAGTTCAATATCTCCATAACGGTTAAGTTTAGGACACCATATTTTATGATCAAATCCATTACAAATGACCTGAATAATAACGTCCTTTAATATTCAGTACGACTTGTATATTCAGAAACAATACTATTGAATTTGAGATTATATTAAAAAAAATAAACAACTCACCTATAGCTGTTCTAGTGCGTACGTTTCTGGAATAACACATTGGGTGCAGTATTGCCCAATAGCGATCCACGGAGACAGCGACCAAGCAGAAGATGCTGATGGTGCACAACATCACAAGCAGTGACACTGTGAAGAGGCAGGCGTGTAGGTTCCTCGGTAGACCGACCGAGGCCAAGATCGCAAACGGGATACCCAGCAATCCGACCAACAAATCCGCTACAGCCAACGACACTATGTAATAGTTCGTGCGACGTCTTAATCTCCGGTCTTGTCGGAACACATGAATCACCATTGCATTGCCTATCACCGCCACTATGGCCACGATAATCTCAAGCGTTGTGTATGCCGCGTGCAACTCTGGAGTTGCCGAACGGTGCGGTGGCGTAGCGGCTGTGGTCGTCACCTCTGTTATTATATCCTCACTCATATCCACAGAGAACGGACACGTGTTTATAAATCACCAATGTAATGTTTCGCGACACACGGTTTAATGTCATTTTGTTATTGTAAATATTTATTTAATATCTGACCGCACACCCTCCGGTACTTATTCGGGTTTGCAGTAGCATCTCTAAAACTTAACAGTTTTCTATAATTTCCTTAGTGTTCGGGGAAAGGAAAGTGTGTGGAAAAGTTTAGTCATTTTAGTAATGGTAATTGGGTAATTGTTATGAAACTGAGCAGTTGATGCAATAGTTGGACGCGAGCGTAGTGTGTGCGTTAGTTACAACGTGTCCCGACCGCGAGACGCGCTTCCAGTAACTGTGGCCGCGATATTAGACGGTTGGCGCTCAACCACCAAGTGACGAGACGCTATAATTCGGGACGCGCGAGTCCTACGTACGCCGACGCTACAACTGTGGATACTAAACTCCGCCCGCCCTTCAGTCGCGTCATTAGCTACATGACGCGGACACTTGTTACACACAAAAACGAAAAGCTATAACAGGACGTGCAATCACGCCACGCAGGTGATATCAATCGTGCCCGATAACGTAAGGCTTAAAAAGAATTCGATCAAAAAAAATCTATCCGAGAATCCGAGCTAATAATTATAAACGCGAAAGTGATTTTTACGCTTTCACACTCATGATGCATTTTATCAACAACGTTGTCAAGGATACAAAAAAAGGGCATAGCATTTAAAAAAGATGCCGAATCCAAACATTTCCCAAAACTCAAACAGATCACTAGATCTGCGGATGGTACCTACAGTTCAAGAAAAAGTTATACACGTGGCTAACTGATCATAACTTTGGAATGCATTGCTTTTGATCATTAGACAATCTAAATCGCTGGACATATTCAAAAAAGTCTGTCAAACTGAAGATGACTTTATTTATTTAATTTTTATACATTTATGTAGGTTTTATCTTCTAATACATTATAATATTCATTAATATATCTTATTAATTTGTGTTATTAATATTTGTGTATATTCAATTTATGTACTAGTTAGTTACTAGAATGTAAGTTTATGATAACCTTACAATGGTAAGGTCATCATAAATAAGTAATGACTTTTACCGCCCACATTTTCATATAATTTTCCTTACCCTAAGGTTGCCTGGAAGAAATCGCTATAAAGCGATAAGGCTGCCTTTTGTACTAAGTATTGCTTGTTGTGTCTTTCAGTATTTTTTTTATTCTTTTTTGTTTATAGTTATACTATAAACAGTTTTAATAATATTAATAATAATAATAACTTCTATGACATTAAGGAATTCATGGACTGCAAATTTTGAAAATGTAAATTAGTATAGGTACTTAACATAGAAAATTTTTGTAATGGCAAGTGTTTTTTTATTTTATTTTTTTATTTTATTTATGTATTAGTAGGTAGTATGCGCGAAATATTTGCACACCCTTACAGGGTTAGCGACCATTATTCTTATTGTAAAACCACTGTAACCTATATTCGGCAAAAAATTAATGAATTATGAAATTATGAATGAATTATGAATCCCAGCTAAGTATGCTGAGTGAACCTCGTACAATATAACATAAGGCCAGTTTCTTGAAAGCGTCTTTTAAGAACAAAATATGTTTACACGATAATTTTTTTTGCAAGTTGTAACTTTAACTGTAGTAATAATTGTAAGGGTGAATAAATTTTACTTTTAATTTATGTTAAACTTTTAACTATGCATAATAAACATAAAAGTTTTTGGAAACTTTAATCGATAGGTCATTAAAGTTTACAAATAGTCTGTGAGAATTAATTCGGATCATTTATGTCAGTGTTTCTTTCAGGTACTTGTCCGGGGGGGCGATGCCCCCCCGGAGTAGCTCTAGCGCCCCCCCGGAGCCCGCGCCATAGCATGCCATAGAATTTCTTGGCGCGGCAGTGGTGGGCTTCGGGTAATTCTATGTATATTGCTAATGCGTAGGCACATGAGGAAATGCCGGATTATACGATCGGCCATCGACATATATAATGTTATTTGCGCTTCACTTCACGTGTCGTCGCGCGGCTGGACAGGAGCAAGGAACGCGGGGCGGCGCGCGCGGCGCACTCGATATCCGCCCCGCGCCTCCGCTCCTCCACCCACCCGTTGTGTGGAGCGGGGCGGCGGCGGGCGGGGGCGTTCACTCGCACAGACGCTCACTGCGTGGTATCGCGTACGCGCACGCAGATGCACGCAGAGCAAAGACAGACAGTTTCATACATACAGGCAGCGCAAGGATCACCTCGATTGGAATATTCGTGCGCTCATTCACTGTGCGTTTTATACATCGATGGCGTTTACACTCTCGCGCTCGTTACGAGCGGAGTCACGACACGAGAGTGTAAAAAGTGCGCTCGTGGCTCGTTCCGTGTCTCTGGCTCGTGTCTCGTGTCGGTTTTTTCGGCACGAGTCAAAGGGGCTCCCGAAGGCGCAAGCTTGATGTTTACACTCGCGTCGGTCTTCATTCAAGTGCAAACGTTTTGCCGTGCCGGTTGCGGTTTCTGTTGTCTAAATTGTTAACGCAATATTTCGACACGAAACGTTCCGTTTTATAGTGATATTCCAAAATAAAGCATTAATTTTGGGATCCGAAAGATAAATATCATAAAAATAATCAAAAAGTTAATGATGCATGGGCCAGAAAATGTCATGAAATGTCCAGATTATACAAAAAGAAATGTTTGTAATTGACAGACGGATTATTGCATATTTTTGCAAACTACGCAGGCCTGAACCTTTAAATTATTTAAAGCCTTTTATGATTAAATTATATTATAATATATATAATTTATGATTAAATTATATATTATGATTAAATTAAATATAATTTAAATATTAATTAAATATTAATATAATTTAAATATAATTTAATCATAATTCAATATAATTTTAATATTAATTTAATATTAATATAATTTAATCATAATTCATATTTCAATTTATAATTTGCAGTGTTTATTATTATATGCATGTATTTATTTCCTTTCTTATATTTTTAACATATAGATATATAAAAACAATAAAAATAATTATATGCATTACTAGCTGGTGCCCGCGACTTCGTCCGTGATATATCCGTTATATAGCTTATAGCCATCCCCGATAAATGGACTATCCAACACAAAAAGAATTTTTCAATTCGAACCAGTAGTTCCTGAGATTAGCGCGTTCAACCAAACAAACAAACAAACTCTTCAGCTTTATAATATTAGTATAGATTATTATTTTGTATAACTGACATTTAATATTAAAATCTTTATAGCTGAGTATGTAATTCATTAGTAATTATGACGATTGAAAATTATTTACATATTTAATTTGGTATCCCCCCCCTATTAATGTATGTTCTTAAAAGTATCTAAAATAAATAATTTTATTACATTTTGTATTTGTGAATTAGCAGTTCATTAAAGATGCCTAATGCCTAATATTTCGACGTCCACCCTAGTTGAAAGTTCTGAATCGGGTCGCGAGAGTGTAAAGCCTGGACGAGCTAAGGAGCTGCGAGACGAGCCGAGTCTGTAAAATTTACGTTTTTACGAATTGTATTAATAGGTACTGTAAATAAACTATACCGGCAACGCATTTGTGAACTATTTGTCCCGTCTTTCGTTGGCTGTGTATCTTGCTCTGTGTATTCGTACGACAAAATACTTAATGAGTTTTTTACAATGAAGAGAACAATAGACTGCTATTTTCGTGTCGAAGCTACTAAAAAATCGAAGGAAGAAAGGGAAGCAGGATCATCCGTTAAACCTACTGAATTACAAATCGAAATCGTAAATAAAGGTGCTGGGTCTTCTAGCCTGCATTCTGTAAAAATTGAGGAACCATTTGGAAAAGAGGAACGGCACTATAATAAACAATGGGAACAGAAATATAATTGGCTAGTATACAAAGAAGAAAGTGGAGGTGCATTTTGTAAATTGTGCCAATTTTTTATGAAGAATGAGGCAAAAGTTTTGCAAAAGACAGATGGGGTGTTCATAACAGTTCCATTCAAATCATTCAAAAAGGCTTTAGGAAAGAACGGCAAATTGCAGAAGCATGAGCATTCAGCAGCTCATAATAGAAGTGTTCAAATGGAAAACCTCAGGAAGCAGGCAATGAAAAAACCCATTCATGCTCAAATTATTCAACAGAGTGATAGTGAAAAAGAATTGAATAGGAAGGGCTTGAAAGTACTTTTACGAGGTTTGTACTTTTTAATAAAGGAAGAAATAGCTCACACTACTAAATATGAGAGTTTGATTGAAAGTATTCTTGACAAACTGAATGACGAATTTAAAACATGGAGAAATGCGCTAAGTGATCGGTCTAATTATAGCAGTAAGGACACAGCTTGTGAACTACTAGAAAGCATGGGTGAAGTTTTGCGAGATGAGTTAAAGGAAACATTAAAAAATAAGATGTTTTCCATTTTAGCTGATGAAAGTACTTCTTTAAGAAATGAAATGGAGCTAAGCATGATGTTCAGAGTAATGGAAAATAAAGTCCCTGTGGAAAAGTTTTTGGCGATAGTAAAAATCCCCGATGGAAAGGCAGAAACGATTGCAAATGCTATTGACATTGAACTGACTGCTCTTAGTTTACATTATGACAACATTATTGCTTTCGGATTCGATGGAGCTTCCAATATGGCTGGAAATGTTGGTGGTGTGAGAAAGAAACTATCAGAGAAGGCAAAAAAAGAAGTTCCTTACATACATTGTAGAGCTCACATATTGGCTCTGGCAGCAGCTTCCTGTAGAAATAAAAACCAAAAGGTTAAAAGGTTTTTTCACGTATTGAAAGACATTTACAAACTGTTTAGCAAGTCACCTAAGAAGGAAAATATTCTACATGAAATTCAATCAGTGATTAACGATCCCATTCTTAAAATTCCAGAATGTATTGAAGTCAGATGGTTATCACACCACAGGATAGTAAATGCTGTTTTAAGGACCATCAAGTCAATTTTAATAGCTTGTGAACATATCCACAAGGAAGGTGCAGATCTTGCATCACTGGCAGGGGGTATCTTACTAGAAATCAGAAACGAGAGTTTTATCATAACCTGTCATGTGATCAATGAAATCCTTAGTGCATTATCTTACCTCAGCAATGCTTTGCAAAAGAAGGATTTGTGTCTCGCCAAAGTGATTCCTCTAATTACCACTACAAAACTGCACTTGCAAGATATTGCAAAACAGTGCGGAGATGTCAATAGCGCCTTGCAAAAAAAAGTTCGGCTCGAAATAGAGAAATTCAAATTTGAAGTGCGCTTAGTTGCTGATGAGAATACAACTGAAACATTCAGAGGGATAAAGATATATTGTGAAAGCGTAATTAGTGAAATAGAAGACAGGTTTAATGACAAATCAATTGATATCATGACATTTTCAAGTAACTTTGAGACCTTTCGATCATTAATAGATTTACAAGACACAGAAGTCAAAAAGTTTTGTGATAAATTTCCTATGCTTAATGCGGAAAATGTAATAGCAGACCTTAAATCATTTAAATTTTATGTCAAATCTATGCTAGAAAGCGGAATAAACAAGGATACAGATGAAAATCCAATTGCTAAAATCTTAGAAGCTGATGTAGGGTACTGCGAGTTACAAAAACTTTGTGAAATCCTTCTTGTTATTCCCGTAACGACTGCCTCCGTCGAAAGATCATTTAGTGCGATGAATAGAATCCTGAACAAGGCAAGAAACAGAATGCTACCGGGAACCTTGATGCATTGTATGATGATCAGCATCGAGGGACCCAAGACTCTAACAGAAGAGTTTTTAGAAAAAGTTGTTGATTTGTATGCAAGAAAAAAACCACGAAGAATAAGATTTCTGTAAATAAATATTTAATATTCTGTAAATAAGTATTTGTGACAATTTGGTTTCAGTTTAGTTGTATCTTTCCGTTATTTTATTACTGTAGCACATCGTAATTTCAAATTATGCAACTTTATAAAATATTAGAAAGTACGCTTGACACTATTATTTATTAATAACTAGCGACCCGCCCCGATATATATATATATATATACATTCCCCGTTTACCCCTCTTTTTATTAGTGAAAACCGAATTAAAATCGGTCTACCCGTTCACGCGTGATGCCGTGACCAAGGAAAATAGGGATTCATTTTTATTATAGAGAAGATTAACGTGAATTAAAAAATTTATAATGAAGTCCATTTTTTTACTTCGCCCCCCCCAAACCTCTTAAATGCTCCCCCGAATCAATTTGTCTGAAAGAAACACTGATTTAAGTGTACGTTGTATATAGTACTTATTACTTCCATGAGTGTACGACGCCCGATATTCAGTTCTTCGTGCTGTGTCAACCAGCCACTGCCACTTCAGCTTGCTAATAAGCTATATCTGGTCACAGAACACTATTTACTCACAAGGAGATGCAGGTTAGATTGATTCACTGTCGATTCACTATCAATGAAAATACTGTACCATGATTGGCACGTGAGATATGAGGTGACACGCGCGTTAAGCTGCGTTCGAATCATTTGAGTAATATTATTACGACACTCGAGTCATTCTCGATAAAGCAAGCTAAAAGATCAAAACTCCACCAAGCTCATTTGCTTAAGCATTTTTCACTATTCCCACCGTAGGAATAGTGAAAAGAAAATTATTACTTACCTAGAAAAGCAGGAACAGTGGTAACCTGGCAGAGATACGGCTACCAAAAACCACGACTATATCCATGGGCGCAGCTATAGCTTTCTCATGGGAGCGGTCCAAGGGTCCAAAAATGTTGGTGAACTTTCGAGTAATCTTTTGAACACTGTCCGACAAGTGGGCATAAAAATTTATTAAAAGACGGCCCAAAGGTACGGAATCCAAACTCTCTGATGAGACTCTGGATCTTATGAGGAAAAAGCGAATACAGTCGCGAAATGACGCGACGTCAGATAAGTATGACTTAATAAAACGATCAAGAAGCTGATACGACGCGATCTCCGCCTCTTTAAAACAAAGCGTATTGAAGAAGCGATCAATCGAAACAAAGACTCGATAGTTTTCATTGCTCGGCTTGGACAAAGTCAACTGATGAATCTCAGAACCAGGGACAATAGAATCGTTTCATTTAAGCCAGAAATTCTTGTTAAGATTAAGAAATCTTATGGCCAACTATTATCTCAATGTGGCCAACTATGTAAGTATATATACCGAGCACGCGTCAGCACCAACTTCAACTACAAAGCTTCACTAAACCGGCACTATACAGATGATGACATTTCTGATGTCAGTCTGGGCAAAATCGAAATAGCATTCAGATAGCTTAGGAACGGTAAAGCCACTGGTGCTGATAGAATAACAACAGAGCTTCTGAAGGCGGGTGGGACTGTGATCCTGAAGGAACTTCAGAAGCTCTTCAACTCCGTTATACACAGCAGAATCACACCGGAGTCATGGAGTGAGAGTATGGTCGTTCTGTTCTTTAAAAAAGTTAAAAAATAGGTTCGTGAAGTTAGTACCTCACCGCATATTTTTTTTAATACCACTTAAATTTAGCGCTCATTTCTACCTATGCTTGTCTATAAAGGTGATTCTTACAATCGGGTAGCGAGAATACACAGCTTGTAGACTACAGAAATGCAATGAGACTCGAGCAAATAAAACAAAAATACTTTACAGAATAAAAATTTATTACGGTATTATTATACAATGAATTTTGCAGAAAAAAATTGTTAAATAATGTTCTAATACCCTATTAGAACACTATAATATGGGTAAAATTCAATTTAAAATACTTACAAAGAAAATGCTAATATAAAATGTTTGGCTGATCGCTTAGAAAAACGTGAAAATAAATACTAGAACACAATCTCGTTTATTAAAATCTTACTCGTCAACCTAAATGTGTTTTCACAACTTCCTAATCTCTTAGTGTTTACTAAGTAACCAAATCAAAAGTAAGTTTAATACACTATTTCCGAGATATGATTATTCCACGGTAAAGGCCGGGAGGCAAACTGACGATTCATTTGATGGTAAGTAACGCAAGGAGGCGTTGCTAACTTTGCCATGATAAAGAAAAATTGAGACAGGAACTTAACTTTTTACCAAAACACATTTTTAAAACGTTTCCACCTTGCCTACATAAAAATTTACAAACAATTTATGTACTTACGCGTAACTGTAAAAATATCAATTCTTTTATGTATCAAAAAAAAAAAGAGAAAAAACTTTTAATATTTAATTCAATGATTGCTGCAGCGATTTTTGTGAATACCCTACATAAGAGAGCCAGCAGAAATTTTTATTACTATTTTTACTATTATTATTGTTATTTAACAAAAAAGGCAGATGCAACATTTCATATGTGGATGTATTATAAAATTATAAAAACTAAAATAATATACCTACATTAAATATATTTAAACTCTCAATGCAAAATATTATGATCGGGTTACATACAACAGATCGAAGGTACTTTTGGAATAAACTGGGCGTAATATTTATCACTTAAAGGCAGCTGTCACAGAATAAAATAAAGGTGCTCCCTCGCAGGAAGCATTCGTCTGTAATGTAACGTTACAGATTCGAGCAATCAGGGAGAGAAGAACCGAGCATTACAGTGCGCAACTTGTAATGATACAAACTGTAACATTTTCATAAAACTTGTAACATCAATGCGCTTGTAATTAACCGTGTCGCCGACGCATTTATTTCCTCGGTTTTCAAATAATTCATGACGCCAGTATCATTATATTTTTTTTCCTACACTAGAATCACAGTCTAACCATACTTACGTCATACAGTCAGGCAACGAATGTACTTGCGTAGAGCAACGTTCGGCTTTGCAGGCTCGCTTCAGTTTGTAGGCTCGAACATTGAGCGTTGCCCGAATGTATGACGTAAGTATGGTTAGACTGTGCTAGAATGCTCCCGGTGAGGGAGCACCTTAGTCAATCATAGTTCCTTATAAATTAATAACAAACTGATCCATAATTTCTGTTCCAAAACATACATTTCATTTTTTACAATTTCAAAAATGACAACGCTTCAATCGACTAAAAGAGTCGGCCTGTTCTGCCCACTATTCATAATAAAAAAAATCTATAAATGCACAAAAAGCATAACAAAAAATGTTTCAACTATCACGATAGAAATGTTAAAATATTCATTACTATTGCGAAACATGATAAATAGGGTACTTTAACTGCACATCAAAAATACTAATTGCACATCAGAAGTAGTCAACCTCATCATATATAGGTTACATGCCAACCTTTAATATGAAATTACTATCTACCTACTTAATTAAGTTTAAAAAATTAAATAGCTCGAGAGTGTGCAACTAAAAATCACCTCAAAATTATCTTCAGGGTATAAACCAAATTTCAGTACAAACATTAATAATAATTCACAAAAAATACAAACAAATGTATTTTTTTTACAATGGCTTTAATTTATCTACATAATCCATTGGTATCCCGAGGTGTAATAATTTTTTTCTTTCCATTTGATCCAAATTAGGATGAAAATGCAATAATGCTTCCCAACAAATTTCACTTAACTTCGGGATACACAACCACACTTTGTACAAGATATTATTCCTACAACTGCCGTCTTCTTTTGGCTCGATACCACCAAAAACGTACATACAACCCTGTGACGTAATAGTTGACGAATGAAAGTATAGAGGATGCGGTAGAACAGTCTTCCTCATCAGAGTCCATTGCAACTCTGGAATGGACAACCTCCATATATCTTCAAACACAGAATTCCCATCGGAACCGCCTGCCACAAACACCTGGACACCATTTTGTGTGTTAATTTGAACCGCACTGTGACACTTTCTAGGCAACGGAGCAATGCTGTTTTTCTGCGAGTCGTCTACTTTTGGTATTAGCAACTTCCACGTTCTAGTATCAAGGTCAAACTCTGGTATCTCCATTAATTCGAACGCCCAATCACCAGTTCCGCCCCCAATGATATATATTTTGTTGTTCAACCTTGCTATTTCATGTCGATACCTCCCCACAGGCTCCCCGTCTTGGCCAGTCTCTATATAAATTGGTTCCCACATTAGAGTCCGTAAATCTAATCTGTAAACAAACAGTTCATCCCATATTATGCAATGTACTCATACAGATTTGTTAAATGCAATGTCAAAAAAATTATATTAGGTGTAGAGCGAATTTATATGATTACAAGACACAAGATTGACAAGATTTTTATACCAGGTATCACCTTCTAATAAGTCTTTTAGTGCGGCCAAAAATACTTGCAAACTTGTGGCTGCACAGTACACACTACTTCATATCAATAAGAAAAAAATCTCTGCTTTGTTTTCCTATCTGCTCATTCAAACATAAAGCCAATGTAACAAAAAATTTATACATGATATACATATTTATTCTGTTCTATTTATTTTTGATTTATTGATATATACATATTTCTGATGAGTTATTTTTGTTTTAGATATAATGGTTTATAAGAAAATAAATAAAATTTGAATGTCTTCCTTTGTTACAAAAATCGATTTAAATTGGTTGTTTCAAGAAGTATTGTAATGTGTCTATAATAAATAAATCAATAATAGTAGAGATTCATTTACACTATAAATGACTTGAACAGTTTCTCATTTAATTCAACAGTTTCAGAAAAAGAAAGGATTCATGATATTTTCGAGTAGCGGTTGCCCCTAGTGGGGACGAGTGTAGAGAGCCCAGTTACCCATGGTCACATGGGTAGCAGAGAATGTTAATTAGATTTATGGAAAGTAAGTATTCTTGGAAATGTTATCTGTACTTTTGATAATTCTATGTAAACTTTCTCTGTCAAACAGATGTGCATAGACTAACTGAAATATTATTTATTCATCACATAATGAAATCATGTGTACACTTGTGTACACCAGCAAATATGTACTCTGCCACAAATGGCATGTTACAGCGTTTGCCGTGCGGAGACCTTTTTTTAACATTATATAAAAACTACAATAGAGCAGATGAAGTTCTGAATAAAAATTTTTTTCTTAATTTTAACTACCTAGCAGTAAAATGAATTAATATATTTTTCAATTTGTATACACATAATAATATAAACATGGTTATATATAACCATTAAACTGGCAAATATGTAAGAATGTCATGTGTGAGAAGGTCATTAAAAATGTTTCATTTTATATATTAAAAAATTAGATTGAAGTTGTTACTTACAACTTATATCATTAATACTTATAAGACATTAAGTATTAAAGGTTATTACAATATTAAAACATTAAAATTACAATATTAAAATAGCTTAGGCAGCATACAAAAATTGAGCAAATTTAGACTTTTCACTTAGAATGTGACAAATACTAGATCCTTCTATAGTTTCATACATAGAGGATCTTAGTTGGGCAGACAGTATTTCAAAAAAATTTGGCAAAATTATGACATTTACAGCAAAAACGTACACATTAGTAATGACATGTCGACAAACAAAACCCAAGGGGGATGGGAATGTGTGAAACTATCTCATATCTTTTCTGCTTTTGCTATTACCTAAAAGTGTTCCACTTACTGCCGCACTCAGAGACGTTCATTAGATTAGTACTAATAGACACTTAACTAAATACAATTAAATACGTTAATGAGCCGCGGCTCCCAGAGACGAAAGTTAATGGTTCATTAGTTAAATACCACTTTAAGTAAGCATAGGACTGTGCGTTCTATCGAAATGCATATCGATAACGTGCAGTGTTGTCATAAGAAAAAACTCAATGACACGATATCATTCGGCAAAGCAATTTATGTATAGAAAAAAATAAGAGTTTTTCATAAAAATTAGTTAAACATGTCTTTTCTTATTATTATCAGTTAAAATTAAGAATAATAGACGTAATTATAATTAAATAAATTAAAAAGTCAAGATTTTTTAAATACGGCAACATTTCACATCATTGTCAATTTTAATTGTCAATTTTTCATAGAAGTAATATACTTTACTTTTTTTCGTAAAGTATCATCTTGTCAAGATATAATTTTAGTTTTTAAATTTAAATTTTTTTAAAATAATTTTAGCTACCTACGTAACGACTCCACGAACAATAGATTATTATTAATAAGATTACCTCACATTCGAAATGTCAAATTCTCCATTTAAGAAGCTTAAGTAAGGGTTGAGCTGTCATTAAAGTTAATTGTCACTTAAGACCACTAATCAACCATTAACTGTCTCTGAGAGTAAACATTTTTTAATCTTTACTAAAGAGTCGCTAAGTAATCATTAAAACGACTCTGAGTGCGGCAGTTAGACACACTACATATTTCATTAAATTCAGATATGAAGCTTTACTTTCTATGCTGGTAGTGGTAGCTATCCAAAAAAAATGCCAACAAGTGTGCATATATATATTTAATAGTTACGAAGATATCTAAATTACTTGAAAAATAGACCCAAAGACGTTAAATGACTTACGTCTACAGGATTATCAAAACCATTTTTTAAATAGGTCAAATTAGGCTGAATGAAATCTGCCACCTGTAGCCAGTTCCGACTGTAGAGCAGTTAGATTAAAATAAGATTTGTTCAATGTAGGTACCTAGTTTAAATTGTAATAGGGTGAGAGGCAAACTTTATCACTGGTCAGAGCTTTATCACTGCATTCCATTTAAGTAACAGCTAATAGAGGAACTTAAAACCAAGGTATTGTCACATATTTGCATTTGCCTTAGGTTGAAATGGAGTTTGATGCTTTTTATACTTACCTATAAATATCACAATTGTAAGCGAATCCATTCGTTCCACCTATGGTATAAAAATACCCTTCATGGCACATTACAGCTTGACCATACTGTCCGGGCGGCCTATTACCAATTGCTTCCAGAATTTGCAGTTTCGCATCTCCGGCAGAGGTACGCCACATTATTACATCATTACTACATCGGTTCCCAAATGGAGCACCAGTCCCACCAAAAACCTGCAAAAATAATAAACATACTAAATTATCTTTAGTTCCGTCCTTTGTCTAAACTATGTAGAACAGCAGAAATTATGACTCTATACATGTATTTGCTTAATTTAATTTTTTTAATACTTATTACTTACCATTAAGTACCGCCCACTCATACACATTGCATTAGATGCTAGTTCATCTGGCATATTCTCCACAACTCTATGCTGTTTCCATCTGCGACTAGCTATTGAAAAACTCCAAAGCTCCCTAAAGAGTGGACGCTCTGGGCTCCATGTAGGGTTACCGCGTCGTACACGAGTTATTGGCAAAGATGGATTATAACCACCAAAGCAATATATATTTACATCGTCACAGACAATCCTATGGCCACTACGAGGTCTAGGACTCTCAAAATCACGATACTTAACTTCAGTGACCTTGTAGGGTTGAAAAACGAAATCATTTCTTGTAGAAACCATACTGCTATTAGAAGTCATTTCTTAGTATAATTATTGAGAAATAATTTTCATTATGCATTAAACACTATTAAATTTGTATAAATAGTTTACGGACCATTTTTAAATGTATACTGTTTACAAACAACGAGGACCGATTTGCTTTGTTTATATTCATTTAATGCTACATGAAATTATAGTTTTTTAAATTCCCATTTTATTTTTGTCTTGCGGTTGCAATTATTGGATTGGTTGGTTGGATAATTATTGTCATGTCAATAGACAACTGACAATGACAGATCCTCATACCGCACATACCAAAGATAATTGTATTAGTATATAGATGGAACAATAAAAATTGAAGATTCCTTCGATACTCGATACCCGTCTTTCTAATGGCTGCATGTCGTATGTTAAAAAGAGATAACAATAGCTGAATATGACGTCTTAAAACGCTGCGCGCCATAAAAGAGGCAACGTCATATTTGTTTATATCATGCTGGTTAACAAGCGCGTTTAGCTTTTTGTGATTTAAAATACTTAAAAATCTGAAAGTGTGATTTCATAAATCTGTTGCTTGCCAAGAATGGCTTGTACTGTTCCCGTTTGTCCAAGTAGAGTGGGTGTTTTGAAGGAGAATAATGGAAACATATCATTTCACCGGTAAGTCGCACAGCTCGCACTCATTAATTTTGGTGTTTTGTAAACAAATTTTTATAATTATTTACTAAAAATGAATCATTGTACATGCATACACAGCTCTAAGGTTGATTTATTTAAAGAAAAGCTGGTGTTTATAACTAAAATTTACAAAAACCAAAGTTAATCGAAATATTTGACATTTGTCTTGCTTTATAGTGCTGTAGTCTGATCTTGATAAGTTTATCGATATCGATAACTAATTTATTTTTAGCAGAGTGTTGACAATTTCTAGCATTCACTGCAGGTTGAAAGTAATTTTTATCAATTTATAACAGATTTCCCACCGACATCGATTTAAAAAAAAACGTGGACAAAAAATGTAAGAAAAGCCGACGATTGGAGAGCTTCGCAATATACAAGAATATGCTCGATGAACTTTGAAGATTCTTGCTTTCGCCAAGGATATCAGCATAAAATTCTACACTCGTATGCAGTGCCGACAATATTCCTAAAATTACCACCATCGTGTAAACCAGTAAGTAATATCTATAAGTTATAAAGAAGTTATGCTTCAATCTATGAAAATTATGAAAATCTTTTGAATCATTAATAACCAAAAACTATTTCTTTTCAGAAATTACCCAGAAAAAGAAAACTTACTAATAAATACGTGGATACCCAAGCGTCAACATTAACTGCAAGTCTTTAAATTAAAATGTTGACGAATCACAGATGAACGATATCACAGATTAAAATGAAACGATATCACAGATTATCCAATCTGTGATATCGTTTCTAAAAATAAAACTTTAAGATTATCGAGCTTTTTTCTCTCGTAATAAAAACCTACTCCCGTTCTACCCCTTAAGGATGGATTCTAAATATTTCTACTCAAAAAATAACTATTCTTTTGAAATATTTTGGTGAAATAAATGCGAGAGGTTGCATACAATCTCATACAACCGATTAGCAATGCGGCGAGTACCAGTACGCACCCACATTTTATTTATATTGAATAACCAAACAGTACACTGAAACGCATTTAGCCATACTTTTTATCCGTCATATATTTAAAATCTATATCAACGATATCTAGTTATCAATAAAAATGCACAGCACTATTATACGCTATAACTTTAGCTTGCATTGTATAGTCAAAATGGAGACATTCACTCAACTTTGACCCGACAGATTATATATGTATGTCTCTTTCAATCTTATGACAATTTGAAGGTGTTAGAAAGAATAAAATATTGCTGCATTTTGTGATCCATCTATAGGTACAGACTAATGCAACATCTTTGGCACATACCAATTACCAAGGCTCAAGAATTTTTAAATGAGCTCACAGACCATTGACATAGAATTATCTATGTCACTAGTCGTACCAGAGCCAATCAATCTAAATTATTTACTCTTTCTAATTTCAAAAGCTAGCTTCCTGTGCCATTCCTGTTCACCTGACCGCAGAGCGTTTCACGCTGCGCTTTCCAATTCGTGGCCTCCATCTGAGAACTCTTCTACCCCATCGGTTTCGGTTATCCGCTTTGCGACAGATGGGACTAGCCCATTTCCACTTCAAGTTGCTAATTCTCATGGCTATGTCAATAACCTTAGTTCTTCCGCGTATATCAAAATTTCTGATCCTATCCACCAAAGAATCCCCTCAGAGCAAAATGTACAAAAAGCAAAATGAGCATCACACTCAAAATGTACAAAACGCAAAATGTGCAAAACGCAGAATGTACAATACGCATAATGAACACAACTCGCAAAATGTGCAAAACGCAAAATGTACAAAAAGGCTTTATTCACACATCGCTAAAGATTTATTCATAATTTTAATTGATACGCGTATGTACGTATCTTATACTAAGTCTTACAACATGCTTGAAAGAAAAAATATACACTAGTGGTTAAGTCTGTTGTAAATCATTTGCATCAAAAATTGCGATATCTAAATTTCCTTATTTTCAAGCTTTTTTCTTTTTTGCTTTTTCAAGCAAAATTTTCTTATATTTTTTTTTTTAAAACATCATCGCGTCTTCTTCTATTTGCTCATGCTGGCTCAAAAAAACTTTTTTTTTATCTTTCCATTAGCAAATCTTGATTCTTTAATCAACTTAAAAATATTAAACCAATCCTTTCCGTTTTTTTACCATTCAAACGTCTGTGTCATCCTTCGACGGCATTAATTGTGCGGTGTCTTTGGTGAGGTGAGCACAACGCAATGACTAAATAAATATAACGTAACACCTCAGGGCTAAGATGGGGATACCAGGTTCTCTCGAAGTATTTTTTTCTTATTGGATTTCTTTCAAAATGCCTCCACTGCGTGATGTAATCTAAATTAAATAATTTCGTATTTTGGATGGTGCACACATCTTTTATTCCATTAAAATTTCATAACATATTTAAAATAACTTATTACAAAAAACCAACTCATCTTTTTAACTCAAAAAACTAAAGCACACTCTCTTCAAATCTTTTTACATATTATGTCAAAAACCACATCTTGTTTTTCTATATTTTAAATTATAAATACTTTTTAAATCGGCCAGTATTTAAGTTCAATACTTTAACATTTTTAAAAGCTTTCATGCTGACGGTGTTTGGGGCGGATTCAATTATTTGAAACCACGCCCCTGGAATCATATTTGGCGACAATAGAGACAGAATTGCCGTTTTCCATATATCCTTCGTTAGTCGAATTTGTTATTAGAGCTTTTGCTTTCTTAAATATAGCAACATTGAAATATACTTATTGTAAGATATACATACACACACGATCGTGTGTGTATATCTTACAATGACACGAATCAATACAAATCAATAATAATAGTGAATAAAACTTTAGCGATGTGTTCATTATGCGTATTGTACATTTTTTTGAGTGTGATGCTCATTTTGCTCTGAAGCGCAAAGAATGGCAGTGGTGACCAAAGAGTATATTAGTGGTGACGAGAAGAGACGACGTAGTTTCTCTAAAGCAGCCCAACCCAGATGAATTCTTCTGTCAGCCTCTTTGTTAAATTTGTTTCAAGTGAAGCCCAAAGATTATGTCAGAGAAGTTAGCATGTACATTTTCGTTTTTAGAAAAACTATACATTGTGCTGCCTTGTGCTAGGCTTGTGCTGCAATGTGCCGCAAACCGTTTTCGATTATCTCAAAAAATGGAGCGGCAATGAGAAAAAAACCGTTTTTGCACCAGCATGACCACTTTGTTTTTTCGAAAATGTGCGGAATGTGCCGGAATGTGCTAGGCTTGTGCTACAATGTGCCGCAAACCGTTTTTAAATATATCAAAAAACGGAGCGGCAATGAGAAAAAACGTTTTTTGCACCAGCATGACCATTTTGTTTTTTCGAAAATGTGCTGTATGTGCCGGAATGTGCTAGGCTTGTGCTGCAATGTGCCGTAAACCGTTTTCAATTATCTCAAAAAACGGAGCGGCAATGAGAAAAAACGCTCCATTTTTTGAGATCGGGACTTGCGGTCTGCGGCACAACGTAGCATAAGCCTAGCACAAGTCAGCGCTGCACGTAACTTTGAACTTTTTCAATTTTATAAAGAATTCGGTGACTGTCTGAAAAAAAAATTCGTTTTTTGCCGATAGCGGCTCAGATTTTTGAGATAATTGAAAACGGTTTACGGCACATTGCAGCACAAGCCTAGCACATTCCGGCACATTCAGCACATTTTCGAAAAAACAAAGTGGTCATGCTGGTGCAAAAACGGTTTTTTCTCATTGCTGCTCCATTTTTTGAGATAATCGAAAACGGTTTGCGGCACATTGCAGCACAAGCCTAGCACATTCCGGCACATTCCGCAAATTTTCAAAAAAACAAAATAGTCATGCTGGTGCAAAAAACGTTTTTTCTCATTGCCGCTCCGTTTTTTGAGATCGGGACTTGCGGTCTGCGGCACAACGTAGCACAAGCCTAGCACAAGTCAGCGCTGCACGTAACTTTGAACTTTTTCAATTTTAAAAAGAATTCTGTGACTGTCTGAAAAAAAATCCGTTTTTGCCGATAGCGGCTCAGATTTTTGAGATAATTGAAAACGGTTTACGGCACATTGCAGCACAAGCCTAGCACATTCCGGCACATTCCGCACATTTTCGAAAAAACAAAGTGGTCATGCTGGTGCAAAAAACGTTTTTTCTCATTGCCGCTCCGTTTTTTGAGATAATTGAAAACGGTTTACGGCACATTGCAGCACAAGCCTAGCACATTCCGCACATTTTCGAAAAAACAAAATGGTCATGCTGGTGCAAAAAACGTTTTTTTTCATTGCCGCTCCGTTTTTTGAGATAATTGAAAACGGTTTACGGCACATTGCAGCACAAGTCTAGCACATTCCGGCACATTCAGCACATTTTCGAAAAAACAAAGTGGTCATGCTGGTGCAAAAACGGTTTTTTCTCATTGCTGCTCCATTTTTTGAGATAATCGAAAACGGTTTGCGGCACATTGCAGCACAAGCCTAGCACATTCCGGCACATTCCGCATATTTTCAAAAAAACAAAATGGTCATGCTGGTGCAAAAAACGTTTTTTCTCATTGCCGCTCCGTTTTTTGAGATCGGGACTTGCGGTCTGCGGCACAACGTAGAACAAGCCTAGCACAAGTCAGCGCTGCACGTAACTTTGAACTTTTTCAATTTTAAAAAGAATTCTGTGACTGTCTGAAAAAAAATCCGTTTTTTGCCGATAGCGGCTCAGATTTTTGAGATAATTGAAAACGGTTTACGGCACATTGCAGCACAAGCCTAGCACATTCCGGCACATTCCGCACATTTTCGAAAAAACAAAATGGTCATGCTGGTGCAAAAAACGTTTTTTTTCATTGCCGCTCCGTTTTTTGAGATAATTGAAAACGGTTTACGGCACATTGCAGCACAAGTCTAGCACATTCCGCACATTTTCGAAAAAACAAAGTGGTCATGCTGGTGCAAAAACGTTTTTTTCTCATTGCCGCTCCATTTTTTGAGATAATCGAAAACGGTTTGCGGCACATTGCAGCACAAGCCTAGCAAATTCTGGCACATTCAGCACATTTTCGAAAAAACAAAGTGGTCATGCTGGTGCAAAAACGGTTTTTTCTCATTGCTGCTCCATTTTTTGAGATAATCGAAAACGGTTTGCGGCACATTGCAGCACAAGCCTAGCACATTCCGGCACATTCCGCATATTTTCAAAAAAACAAAATGGTCATGCTGGTGCAAAAAACGTTTTTTTTCATTGCCGCTCCGTTTTTTGAGATAATTGAAAACGGTTTACAGCACATTGCAGCACAAGCCTAGCACATTCCGGCACATTCAGCACATTTTGGAAAAAACAAAGTGGTCATGCTGGTGCAAAAACGGTTTTTTCTCATTGCTGCTCCATTTTTTGAGATAATCGGAAACGGTTTGCGGCACATTGCAGCACAAGCCTAGCACATTCCGGCACATTCTGCAAATTTTCAAAAAAACAAAATGGTCATGCTGGTGCAAAAAACGTTTTTTCTCATTGCCGCTCCGTTTTTTGAGATCGGGACTTGCGGTCTGCGGCACAACGTAGCACAAGCCTAGCACAAGTCAGCGCTGCACGTAACTTTGAACATTTTCAATTTTAAAAAGAATTCTGTGACTGTCTGAAGAAAAAATCCGTTTTTTGCCGATAGCGGCTCAGATTTTTGAGATAATTGAAAACGGTTTACGGCACATTGCAGCACAAGCCTAGCACATTCCGGCACATTCCGCACATTTTCGAAAAAACAAAGTGGTCATGCTGGTGCAAAAAACGTTTTTTCTCATTGCCGCTCCGTTTTTTGAGATAATTGAAAACGGTTTACGGCACATTGCAGCACAAGCCTAGCACATTCCGGCACATACAACACATTTTCGAAAAAACAAAATGGTCATGCTGGTGCAAAAAACGTTATTTCTCATTGCCGCTCCGTTTTTTGATATATTTAAAAACGGTTTGCGGCACATTGTAGCACAAGCCTAGCACATTCCGGCACATTCCGCACATTTTCGAAAAAACAAAGTGGTCATGCTGGTGCAAAAACGGTTTTTTTCTCATTGCCGCTCCATTTTTTGAGATAATCGAAAACGGTTTGCGGCACATTGCAGCACAAGCCTAGCACAAGGCAGCACAATGTATAGTTTTTCTAAAAACGAAAATGTACATGCTAACTTCTCTGACATCCAAAGATTCAATAATTTTTAAATACTTTTAATACATTATGCTCTGTATTTTCATCTAAATTTAATTTTACTCTAACAAATCAAATTAGGCGACGAAAATAACACTTTTCTGCTGTCCTCGCCTTAAATACCTATCTTCTAGCGCATTGGTAAACTATTTCGGAGATATCACTAGGCTTGCCAACTCCAAAAAAGGCATTTCTTGTCAGTTTAGAGAACATAAAAAAAGTAGGAAACATCACTTGCATATTCCTTGTGTTTCATAATTTCGATTTATCTTAATTAGTTTGCAAAAATGGACCAAAAATGCTCGTTTCTTTTTGTTGTAAATTTTGCTCTGAAGCGATTTTGACGAGCCTAACGCTTTGTACTAGGGTTCCCAGGGTCATCTTTGAAAATAAACTGTTCAAAGTTTGGCTTTGGTCTGGATCTGTAAAGTAGTGGCAGGACACACTGCGTTTCGCAGTCATTTGAGCAGCCCGTCTGATGACAGTAACCCATCCTTTTTGTCTTCAGAGCAAAATGTACAAAAAGTAAAATGAGCATCACACTCAAAATGTGCCTCCATAGCAACTGCACATATTCTTGCATCATAGCGTGACTGCTAGTATAAATAGAATTACACTCATTTTAAACAAATTTACTACAAAACGGGATATTAAAACGCGTGTATGAAGATGAGGACTTCCTAATAAATAAAACAACATATGTCACGACATTTTAATCCCCAATTAATCAACCCATACAATATAGGTAAAATATAAATGTTAAAATATGTTACGCTTGACATGTTTGAACACTAATCATAAAATAAGCAGTAACTCCTGTTTACACAAAAAACAAAAAAGCATATTACCTACTATATTCATATATTTTTTGATTCATCGCAATACCTAATGTTTTAATAGATTCCCTAACATTATAGTTTAACAAGTCAAAAAAACATGTAAAATAAATTGACAATTAAGAAATGCCACAAAACCATGATAACATTAGTGCTACCTCGAAAAATTACTTTTAACTACAATATTAATATGTCGTATCGCGGACACTTATGTCAAAATGACTATTGGAAAATAAACAAATTTAATTAAAACTATAAATGAATACATTTATTATTATAATTAATTCAACAGGCAATTTTATGTCTATTACTCAGTAACAACTATTATCAAAATGTTATATTCATTTTTATAAAATAATTCAAGCTACCTTGTTTCCTTTCCCTTCGAAAACACACAGTGTTTATATTAAACTCGTGGCTAGTCCATTTCATTATTAAATTCACAAGTTGATAATCATATCACAATCAATTGATGAAAATGTCCCATAATTTTTATTTATTTATAAACAAGCGGTTACTTTACAGTTTTAAGGTCGCAGCCTGCCACGTTTTATATAGGTTTATTTATGCCTTATTTTGAACTTAGGGTGATCAATTGAGATTTTTTTTAATTTCGGGTCTCAGTTATTCAAAAATTAGTATTTTATTAATATTCAATGTATGATTTCTTTTCATGGTCATTTTATTAATAAGATGAGCAATTAAGTACGGTGATGGCTTTTGCCATATTCATTATTAATTAATATTTCTGTTAGTAATTCAATTACTTTTTGGGAATATTTCATCACGAAGGTACTTGTTCAGCAACTAGGATGCATTTAACTTTTAATGAATGGGAAAGGGGCCGCAATGGCAATGCTTAAATGAACCCATATGTAAGGTCAATTAATTAATATTATATAATACTAAATTGTGTAGATACTTAGGAAGTCAGTCGACCATGTGTAATAAATTGTGGAAAATTTTCAGCAGAAACTGTCCAATTCCTTTATATATTGCTTATTATTACTGTCTTAAAAAAATTACAAAAATTTACCAAATACTTCTTAAACAGACCATTTCTTGATGCGACAATGACAATAAGTATGTTTTGGGCGTTCTATAGGACATAATTATGGTGGACTAGATGACCTAATCGCAATCATTAAATTAGTTGTACACAAGTTAAATAAATGTCCCAAGGGCCAAAAATTATACCAAGTAAATTTTACAATAAATGTCACTTTGGAATCATTGATTTCCAAGATTTATTTATATTAAAAAGTGGAGTCTCAAGTTTATGAACCATTAAAAAGAGGCAAGTGTGGTCTTAGTAAAAGTGTTGAATAAAAAGTGAAAGTAAATTTTCGAGGTGGCAGCATTGAAGACAATTTAACCGGCGTGATGCATGGGGGTGGCAAATAATTTCTTGCCTTTGGTCTTTTTGTTCTTCCTGGAGGGGTTAGCAGTGGGCGGCGAGACAGCATGTATAGCGGCCTCAATGGCGTCGCTTAGGATTAGTAGGCGAGGCGCATGCGGCTCTTCGTCGACAGATGGAGCTGGTAGAGGTTCTGATGTTTTTCGCACGCGCCAAGTGCCGCTAGTACTTGCCATCTAATAGAAGTCAAATATCTGATTAACAATTCAATCCAGATGTAACACGAGTGAGTGAGTGAGTAAATTAGATCGAAACAAGCGAACAGATATTGTAATTACATTATTGTAATTACAATATCTGTTGAACCTAGTCAACGTCAATTATGCATTGTTCTTATCCGTTTGCTGTTTAAATACTCAAACAAATAATAATTATTAAATCTATAACTACATATTAAGTTCTGCATAGATGCTACTGCATTCCGCAGGTATAAACAGATACTATTAAATAGGCTTAACAGAATAACAGAATAAGGGATAACAGAGTTAACAGAGCCTGTATTTTGGTATGTGAGTAAGGATTACAGAGGATATCGAAGTCCACAGTGTTTTGAATGATCCTCTGAGTTTTGTCGTTGATGACCAAATGGATATTCAGCCTTCCTGACAGCCTTTATCATGAAAAAGGCTTAAATCTTAAAAAACCGTCTAGAAGTGTTACTTACCTTAGCAAAAGAGAGTCCAGACGAAGATGCGACCGGTGTCGGTGCCGATGTGTCAGGTGATTCGGATGTAAGGGGACGATATGCGGGTTCAGGGAGCGGTGGACTGTTGTAGGTAGGCACTGGGAACATGACCTCCGAGGAGACATCGGGCCTTGGAGGACTGGCCATGGCGCGTCTATACGCGCGTTCACGGCGTTTCTCATCACGTTCGCGACGTGCGCGCGCTCTGACACGTCGTTCCAACTCATCTGTATGATACGAAAAGAGAGGATGTCGATCACATAATAGACCAATTAGATAAATAATCAATAGATACGACGACATAGTAATAATAGTCAGTTAGCCACTCTGAACAGCCGCTCAGAGTTGTTTTAACGATTACTTAGCGGCTCTTGAAAGATTTAAAAATGTTTACTCTCGTTAATGCTTCATTAGCAGGTCTTTAATGACAACTCAACCCTTACTTAAGCTCAAATCATTTCGAAAGTGTTAATCTTATTATAATAGGTAATGATCTAATGTTCGTGGAGTTAGTTAAAATTATTTTAAAATAATTTAAATAATCCCAATGAATTTATTCATAAAAGAATAAAACAAGAATAACAATAACATTAATCTTTGTTTAATGTTTCAAATTCCAAAGACAATTTAAAAAAACGACAATATGATAACTCTAAAAATACGAATTGTTTTGATAAATTTTTGATGATATGATTCCTAATAAGCTTGAAATAATTAAATTTAGTTAACATTAACTTTAATTTTATTTTAAAAAACTTACTTGCAAAGCAGTTAAGAGCTCCGGGAGTTACATAGGGTGGTTGTAAATCCAATTCCACAATATCAAACGAACAGTGTAATGGCAAATGGGCAGTATAGGGCATATGTTTTCTTGTCTGGAACAAAATGGACCATATTAAAATACATATCTTTAATATTAATACATTACAATTAGAATGTTTAATTAGATCTCAAAACACCATTCTGCTTCTTATTTGACACAATATAAAACAAATGTTTAGCTTGATTGTTAAATGTTGATTGTTAAAAACCAATGTGTGTTCTAACAATAAATAACTATTAGTGTTTCTATTAGTATTCACCAAGACTTTAAGGCTTCAATTATAAAGATACAATACACGAAATCATTTTGCCACTAATCATCTCATGACAAAGTTTTGCAACTATATAATGACCTTTAACAAATTTTTTTCCTGAGCAATTTGTTTCGAAAATAAACCATACAATTAATCATACAATCTCATCTCCATATCCACACATCATTTGAATAAATGTGATGTACGATGCCAACTAGATTGACATCACATAGTGTCTTCTTAATTCAGAGAGAAGAAAGAAAGAATGAGTTTTATATTCACTGCACGAAAGAGTCAAACATGATTCCTCATTAAATTTCCATACCGTCTCATATGAAAATAGATTCTTAAGGAGTAAATTCCAATAAACTCCAACAGGACAAAAATTAATAGAAGAACAGGTAAAAGATGTGTGTATCTTCGCGGCAGTGAATCGGATACTGGCTCAACATTATGCTGAGGTGCTACACTAGACAGACGCAGCGCTGATTTTCAGCCAGCACCATCTGTGACTCATGGAGCACCATAAAAAGTAAAACATACTTTACAAATTACTTACATATAGATATGTAGGTAATTTGAATAATAATCATATAACAACTTATAAGAAATTAATTATTTATCTGTACAATGAAGTGCTTCAATGATCCTTTGAACAGAGAAAAAGCGAAGAAAAAAGAAAAAAATTCTTTGCTACTAATTAACAAAGAAAAATACATATTCAGCTTTAATTTTATTGTTCACTAGCGTTCCGCCCCCGGCTTCGCCCGGGATGCAATTTTTTATATATAAGAACATTCCCCGTTTATCCCTCTTTCCATTAGTGAAAACCGAATAAAAATCGGTCTACCCGTTCACGCGTGATGCCGTAACCAAGGGAAATGGGGATTCATTTTTAAATATAGAGATATAGAGATTTTATTTGTTAATAATAATAATAGAGAAATTATTTCGCTACTAGAGACCATTGGGACTTATTATTTTATCCTGTTGGCTACTGGAGAAAATACCAAATTATAAAAATATCTCAGTGTTAAATAATTCACTATATATATTTTTCAGTGATAAAATATGTAGAAAAACAAGTAAATAAAGGTCACCTGTTCCGTGAGAGATAGCGTCTCGCAATTCAAGACGCGGCCGCGTATGACTTGCGGTGCAGCCACTAAAGCGCCCCACGAAGCATTCAGCACCCGCACATTGAGGCTGTTCAGGAATATCTGCTGTCCATCCTCCGCTAGAGAACAGTGAACACTACCATTGTATATGTTGTTTGGCATATATGTATACATACATGTATGGCAGATTCTATTCTGTTACTTCTTTGATTAAAATATTTTCTATAATTAAACATATTTTTTTATACATATTATATTGCCCAAAATATAAGTCTGCCGATGTACATGCACAGTATACAATTTTTAGCAAGGAGGTAAACACCGATCTACCAATAGAGAGCAAAGGATGTCTCCCTATATAATTCTTTAATCTCACGCTGTTATTGCAAGATTGTGGCTGCTTGTGCATCATCTTATCCATCAGTCAACACGTTTATAAAAGTGGTCAACAATAATTAAATCTTTAAAATCGTGTCATTATTACTTCTCTAAAAAAAAGACGACCATTAAACACAGACAAACGAGAGAAATTATTTTTAATGTGCACCGAATTATGGCAAAAGAAAGACCAGAAGCAAAAAAAAAAACAATTTTGACAATTTTTAAGAGAACAAGCTATCACAAAGTCCTTCTACAAGTTCAGGCGCTTCATTCAGTATACCCAAAAAAGAACGATTTAAGAAACCTCACTGCTTACGACTGGATGATTTCGATTATTATCAAATGATTATCCTGCATATCTCTAGTTAGATTAGTAATTATTTCAGTTTAATCACACTCTCTACTTAAGAAAAAAAATTACATACCCTGATAAAAATAGAAGTATTTCGCCTGATTTTCCTTATCAATGTCAGAAATAAAAACAGGGTTGTCAGTTTCTTCTACATCTTGTGGCAAAGTGCATTCAGTCAATGGAAACTCCTCATTGAAATTATCGTTTGAATCTATTTTGTTGAATTCAGGAGCATCTGGATTCAATGTAGACTGAACATTGGTTACATTTAAATTTTCAATTTTATCTTTTAAGATTTCAATACATGCTGCACCATCATCGGTCACATCAAACCAATCAAGTTTATTTTCATTAATTTCATGTTTCTCGACAACAGTTTGGGGGTGGTCTTGATTTGTAGGGATATTCTTGTCGACTTTGGGCAAGTCAAGGAACATATTGACTTGTTTCTCTTTTTGTTCCAGTAAATCTAATGCTTGTTGCAAGTATACATATTCAGTTGTGTCCACTTCTTCCATTATCTGATCCTTAATCTCTTTACGCTCTCTTTCTAATATATCAAGTAACTGCAATTTAACATTATGTTCTCTTTTACTAAACTGATCAACAAGGCTTTAATTTTAATGTCAGAAAATAATTTAATAAGATTAATTTTCATTAAAAATTCAAAATAAATAAAAAGAAAATGGTATTTTAGTAGTGGCCTACGTTGCGTTTATCAGCTCCATGCTTGTTATCATTACCTACTAAAAAGCCGGCTGTATGAGCTGGCTGTACAAACAGTATAATCGCCGCAAATCTTCTTGGGCTCTGACCTTGAGCAGGCGTCTTTGTTTGGGCATGTACAATTGCGAAATCCAAATAAGTATTATGGCGCAATATGGCGCAACTGCTTTTTCTCTTGCGTCGCAACACCTCACAAACAGCCCTAAAATCGGTTACTACGCATATTGGTTATACGCACGTGATATCACCAGAGCCCATGAAGATTTGCGCCAATTATACATGATAAAAGTCAGAAAAATAAAAATGTGTAAATATAGATTTTTCCAATTGTAATTACACTGTTACAAGCGTAACTGCTTTTATTAAAGCTTCCACAGCGACTCATAATCATATACGTTCCATACATAAATTGAGCAGCCCGTCTAGCGGCAGTAACCACCCTCCCTTACGGTACCAGCTTTTGATTTTCCCCGATTGAGTAAGAGATATCAGAGCATGTTTCCTACTCCTATTATGTCCTACCCTGAACCGTAATAAGGTCGGCAGCTCAGTAGCAGCAACTGTGGCGTTGCTTGTGTCGTTAGGCGACGGCAGCCACATACCATCAAGTGGATCATCTTGCCTGACAACCTTTACATAAAAAAATCCAATATAATGAAAATAGTGATATTATTATCAGTTCAAAATTTCAATAATTATCTTTAAATCAATTAACTGTAAAAACGAGACTATAGTATGCAGCTTAACACAAATGGAGCTTTATAAGAAATACAATATTCATAAACCTATTTTATAATTTAACATAAACAATAACATCTATAAATTAATTGAGCAAAGATAGCATTTTAAGTAGGTAATAGGCAATGTGAACAAAGTCACCTCACTATAATTCATATGACATTCAATAATACAAAAACCCTTCAATCTGAAAAAAAATGTCTACATGTGTTGAGTTCAAAATTCAATATTTATTTTTTAGAGTAAATGTGGGGATGAAACAGGTCTTACTTGTTTTGATGTAGCCGCAAACAGTTTAGAGTACGGTGCGTTATTAATATTATCCAATGGCAAGATGGAAAGAGTTTCCTTGTTTGCTGCTTGTCCACGAGGCGGGGCCACCTCCACTACTGTGGAACCTCGCAATCGACGCACAAGTCGCATTGTAACCTGAAATAATTATTAATCATTCATTCTAGATACAATAAAAAAAAGAATAAAAACAAGAATAAAATTATGTACAAGGTCAGTCACAATGAGGACAGTTTAAAGTAATCTTCTTCTATATCTATATATGTATATAAAAATGAATTCATATTTCCCTTGGTCACGGCATTACGGGTGAACGTGTAGACCAATTTTAATTCGGTTTTCACTAATAGAAAGGGATAAACGGGAAATGTTCATATATATAAAAATTGCACCCCGAGCAAAGCCGGGGGCGGGTCGCTAGTTACATGAAAAAACTTCATTGGAGAGTTATAGTTGATTTGCATTACCCATTACCTACAATTAAAAATTGTAAAGGTCATATTCTAGAATGAGAGAGAATTAGTAATTTTTCAAACTATGTTGTTTTTGAATGCAGAGAAAATTAATTAAAATCCTTCTTTGATAAGTAGTAATAACATGACACTTCAGGTTTTTTTTCTTTTCAATTTAATGTCTGGATTAGAAATAATAATTAATTGATACAAAGCAAACTTTAAGCACACTCAATATGTACAGATAAATACACTCATATATACAGGCCACAGATAAATTCTCATTTTTACCCAAACACCAATCACAGCCTCTATAAACTGTAAAAAAAGCGCCTAGCAAATGCTTGTTTGTGTTTAAGACTAACGGTAAAGGAAAAGATCGTGCAGCATCTTCATGTGTAAGAAATGTAAAATGTGCACATGCAGTTCATGTGTAGAGGAAAAGCCTGGAGCTTAACATAACACTAGATACCTCTTCAGTTGTTGATTTCCATTGCACAGTCCTAGCCGGCTTCATCTCCTTCACGTTGAGTGGTGTAGCACATACGGGACATGGTGGTGGTTGTTTATCATGGGTGGCAGCATAATGTAGTGCACATGCCCAGCAATACACGTGACCGCAGAGACCAATGCGACCCGCTGAAGGGGTCCCCAAACATATCGGACACTCTGACCGACCACTGCTTCTTACCACCTACACAATCGATTTCTATAATAATTGCAGGCTAATAAAAAACACAGACACCACTGTTTGTATATCTAAAACAGATATAATAGTGCTGCCTCAGATATACAAAGGCAATCCTCAGTAGCATTAGTTGAGGGGCAAGACGAGAGTAGTAAGGATGTGCACTTGATATAATAGTAAGCCAGTGACTCAACCTACCATAGTGCTAAGTAAGTAAGGGTCCTATAGCCACCTATAATTATTTAGTGGTCTCTATATATTCATTTGTGTAAATGGCAATTGTACTCCGATGATCAATGAGTGGATTATGAAACGCGATTAAACTATAGGCATCGTGGCCAGCCTTATTTGGGAGCCCTCCACACAATCGTCAATATGGACTAGTCCATAATAAGAATATATGTTATAAATGCTGTAATAATATGAGCAAAATATATGTTTTATTTCCTATGGTAATCACATTTAATGCAATTTATAAAGTTAGACATGGGCTAATGTTGGTTGAAAAGGTATCGTATTTGATAGCAATATTATATAATTTTTAATTTGACAAATGTAACTAAAAAATAAAATATTACATTTAAAGTAAATCTTTCACAGATGCAATTATTTTTGCAGGCATTTGGTAGTGTATGCAATTTAGGCATGCATTTAGCAGTAGAATAATAGGAGGAATATATGGCAAAAAGGAATATAATTATGCCTTTTTGTTGATGAATTTTGAACTTAAATACTGGCTGTATGTAAACAGGTTGTTTACATTTTCTGGAAAATTCGAAATACATCGAGGCGTTTGGCGCCAAGTATAAATAAAGGATGATTTATATTACACCGGGCCGTGCCCCGTCCGTGCCCCGGCCGGAGCCCGGTGAAGATATTGTTAGTATGTTTTTGTATGGATCAATTCATATTACACCGGGCCGTGTCCGTGCCCCGGCCGGAGCACGGCCGGTGCACGGCCGGAGCGCTCCAATCTCGAAATTTCATAAAATGTTTGTTTTCACAGTGCGCTCGGAGACAGCTTCGCGAGGCCCGCTCGGGGTATAATACCTATTAGTTTTTTTAGTGGTATCATTTAATGTATATTTAGTTTCTTTTTTAAATTGTTAAAATTATAAATAAATAAATTAATTAATTAACCCGAGGCTGACTGCCTCGAATTATAATATTTTTTAAATAATATATGTTAATATATTTCTGGTAGGTATAATATATTTCTGCTTAAATATTTTTTCAAAAAAAAGAATTTCAAAAAAATCTCGGGAGCGGTGCGTCGCAGACCCTCCGTGTTGGTACTCATTAAAGAGGTCTCGGGGAGAGGAATTTTTCGGTGAAGACGAAATTTCGAAATTCGCATTTTTGGACTTTTTCAAAATTATCTCGGGAGCGGTGCGTCGCAGACCCCCCGTGTTGGTACTCATTTAAGAGGTCTCGGGGAGAGGAATTTTTCGGTGAAGACGAAATTTCGAAATTCGCATTTTTGGACTTTTTCAAAATTATCTCGGGAGCGGTGCGTCGCAGACCCCCCGTGTTGGTACTCATTTAAGAGGTCTCGGGGAGAGGAATTTTTCGGTGAAGACGAAATTTCGAAATTAGCATTTTTGGACTTTTTCAAAATTATCTCGGGAGCGGTGCGTCGCAGACCCCCCGTGTTGGTACTCATTTAAGAGGTCTCAGGGAGACGAATTTTTCGTTCACGACGAAATTTCGAAATTCACATTTTCGTTGAAAAACAAAAAAAAATCTGTTTAAAAACAAAAAAGTTACACGTTTTTCCGAATACCACGCATACGAAGTCGCGGGCATAGCTAGTATAGTAATATTAGTACAAAATAGTATAATAGTACTTGGAAATGACAAGGCACGGGCAACGCCCGGTGGCGGCCCGTCGGCGGCACGGTGACAAATAGCAAACCCGGCCGGGGCACGTTGAGAAAAACCCGGTGAGCGCCCGGCCCGGTGTAATATGAATCATCCTTAAGAGAGCGAAGGGCCGAGATGGGTCAGAGGTGCGAAACCAGCGATACGAAAGCGACTCTTCGGAGCTTTTGCAAAGTTATCTGCGACAGTGAACCGGCGACACATTAAGGGAATCATTGACGTCTTTTGGCAAGTTTAACGGTTTCATTGGAAAAGTTTGGTGATTTTGGCATTCACCTTGGTTTGTGAAAATAAATCGTTCCTTTTGCCCTTACAGGCCATTTTAACTGAACCCACACGCATCAATATCTTGACTTCATAATACACAGAGCAAATGGTGATTCCATTTTACAAATTTAATGAAATGAAAGTTTTGCTAAAACGCGAGAACAATGTGATTTAGACAATACGATAAAAAGATACAATATGATAAATATGACAATATGATAAATGACTTAAAAAATCCTAATCCTTGTTATCCTTTATTAGTCCAAATGATTATTTTAAATAACTTTTAGGTATAATGGGGTTCATGCATACTGCATTTTAGGCTTATAGAGAACAAAGGATAGTGTATAACTCAAGTTAATCAAGTTAATATTTTACATTATTTATACTTTTATCATATTTATATTTATGAATTTATTTATTTGTTTATATTGTATTAAAAGAATGAGCACTATGTAGAAGCAGCTATGTATATACAGAATACCTACACTAGTAAAATGTGTGTTCCAATATTTACGACCGAAAGCTTGTAGCGTAATTCAAAAAATGTAGTAGGTACAAATTAATTAGTAAGCACATTAATTCAAGGTCAGTTAACATAAAGAAACATATTGCAGTATTTTTATTTAAAATGAATGTCGTACATAAGGCATTCATGTACTTAAGTTTTACATTTTAAATGTACAACTTAAGTAAACAAAAAAGGAAAAAACAACAAGGTAAGAGAACAAAAAAGTATGATTACAATTGAAACTCACAACTTCCTCAATTTGTTCCCAATTGAGAGGCACATCAGGATTTAGCAAGTTTGAATCAAATTTCCCATCTGCCTTCACCACAAACTGACAACTAAAAATAATGCAACATAATATTAATTAGGTACATGTGAAATGACAATAACTCTGATCAACAAATAGCATAGCATAACTTACTATGATCTAAGATAAAGATCGTGCTCGTGTCGATGAAAATGACGTTGCATTTGACGTCTCTGTGGTGGTCCTCGGTGATCCCTAATGTCCCATCTCCGATCATAGTTGAAATTCAACAAATGATTAAAATTTTGTTTTTTGCTTCCAGGCGTAAACACAGAGCCGATTTCAGGCTCTTCATCTTCCTCTATCCTGTAATTTCAATTAAATATTTTAAACGTGAACAAATCAATGTTTAGAGGTACAAAAGATGTAGACTTTATACCCGGTGTTCGCTGTTCCACCCACATTAAAATTTCCGCGAGGTCGCGGACGGCGGTCATTTGGGCCTCTGCCCTTTTGCAGTGGAACATTTTTAGAAACATTATTATTAGGTCCTTCACGTTTTTTAGGAATTCGTGGCCAAGGTTTATGCGGTAATTCTAGAAACACAAAACATTATGTTTCTAAAAATAAATAACAACATGTCAAATTTCGTCAAAATCTTATGGCCTAGGAACTGAACTCACCAGTAGGTTTTTTACAGTCGAGGGCCGAAGACCTCGACTGTGATTGCGATGATCGATTTTGTAATTTCTTTTCCATTTTTGATTCCTCCAACATTCACAATATTTGAGCGGGTCACTCCGCGAGGAGACGATTTTGCGTAACAGGCCCACATTTTAGAAAGCCATGTTTATAATTCGAAACAAAGAAATATAGCAATTTCCTTATTTATAAAGTTTACCTAGAGGTAAATAAAGATTAGAAGACCTATAAAACACAAAAAAAGGGAGTAGAATCTACTCCCTTTCGCCGATAACGACGAGAACCTCGAATAAAATTAAAAACCTCGCTCGCCGCAATATGGCGACCAGCCCGATATAAAAACACTATTTTGTTGATGCGCACTTCCGCAAACGATATTTAAAATGAAATATTATTAAAACGTCTTTATCATAATTTTAATTTTAAAAAAAATGAAAAAGTTAGAAGAGGTTCAAATGAGTTTCAATCATATTTACAATTTCTCAATATATTAAGAAGTTATGTTGATTTAAATTCATTCTCCAAAAAAAAAAATTTTTACTTTCAAGTAAAAAATTACAAATAAATAATGATAAACGAAGGGGTCCAAGTTTTGAAAAATAAATAAAAAATACGACGGCAGATTATTTATTATTTGAAACTTCGAAACTAAGCTAAGACCGTAAGGTAAAAAAAAGATATATCATAGAGACAAGAAAATTACCCATAAAATACGTTAGTATCTACTATTTAGTTTGTGCCCATAAATTACCATCTCATTTGCCATACCATTGCCGACTCGAAACACAGATTATAAAGTTATATGTGACTCGAAAGATATGCGAGAGATAATAAAAATGGTATGACAATTTTTGGCGGGAAAGATAGCTGTGCTGTGTAGTGTGTGTGACGTTTTGGCGCTTTTCTGCAATTAGAGAGATTTGAGAAGTGAAAAGTAGAAATTGCTAGATAATAGATATTGTAATAAAATTATCCTCCTCATCATAGAATCTCCTCACTTTGACGCCCGCCACTGCTCAGGTTTGACTGGGTTTGACCAAGGAACATAGTACTCTCTAGCGTAAATATATTCTTTTTCTTGGTACATGATTGACATCACTTGAACATTACTCGCTGCAGAGTAGTATATATATTCTTTGGACATGAATGCATGAACATGCATGACATAATGTCATTGACATTCACATGATTCACAGACTATCATTGATGCATTGATGCTAGCGACGATGACATTGTTTTGTTGGTTGATTGATTCGCTAGGAGTAATAGTGTTCTGTGGATTGATTGATCGTGATTAAACTATAGATTCTAGAATTTTGGAACCGAAGAAAAATTAATTTTCTAACCGTATATACTTACCGTATCTCCTTGATAAATATTATTGTTAAAGTATTAGTTATTAACTTTTGATTTATTGTTATACGGAATTGTCCGGCCCAAATTCTATTGAGGCCCGCAAAAATGGCCACAATTTCGTTCGCAAAAAATTTAGTTAACCCCGGTAAGACATACTTTATTATCTTGAAGAGTAACTCAATGATATTATTTTATGAAACTTAACACAGAATATAATTTTTAATAGGGACGTCAATAAAGGCTATACATATATTTTTGCTTATATACCTATTTATAGGTTATATAAATGAAAAGATAAACCCACATTTTTTTTTTTTTACTTACATAAATTTATCAAACTGTTGCCGCAAAAGCTAAATACTTTAATAGTTTAATTACACTTTAATTTTTCAGTGTTAAAACTGGTGTTAAAGCAAAACCATCTTAGTTGGGCCACTGCCTCACCTCGCTTAGCCCCGTTGAACATCATACTACAAAGAAATTATGCAGAGAAACAAGTGTTTGAGAGAACAAAACCCCATTGTAATGTTGGTACCATTGGGCATGTGGACCATGGAAAGACTACTTTAACTGCTGCCATTACAAAGGGTAATTTTTTATTTAATTAGTAATTTAAGATCCGTTAAATTTTATTTTCTAATTTGATTCGTAAGACCAGTCTTTCTGATTTGTTACTTTAGGAGGGACTAAATAGTGTCCAGAAATGTATCACGTATCTGTTATTATAAACAATTTTTTCTTTAAAATATATACCTTGTTATTAAAGAGTGGAACTTCTTAACAGCAATATTTTTAGCTATGGTTTTGTTTAACGTTCTCTGCTACGAGAATGACATTGGGGAACTGGGCTCTATACGGCGGCCTCCCCTAAGGGTAACCACTACTCGAACATATCAAAAACCTTTGTTTTTCTGAAACTATTGAATTAAACGAAAAACTATTCGTGTCATTTTTAGTGTAAATGGAACTCTGTCATTTGATTATAGACACATTGCAATACTTCTTGAAACAGGAGGTGTAATATTCTTGGAGGAGCTGAATAGGGAAACAAAGCAGTGATTTTCAGCAGTAATCGATGGATACAAACAACTTAAAATAAATTTATATTTCATCATATAATAATATGTCTTAAGACAGGTTCTGATGCATTTTGATATCAAAGCTATAATAAAAACAAATTGTACATGTTTTACAACACCTTAAACCTGCCCAATTACTCCAGGAAATTGCAGAAGCTAATTCACAGCTGAGCTTATATTCTCCACATTCACACTTAAATCACACTGTTTAAAGTATTTAAAAACATTGTAAATTACTTATCTTTCTCCACTATGAATTATGGCGCCACTTTTATTCTTACGAATGGGTGAGGTATTCATTTTTAGGGTTCCGTACGTCGTAATAAATAAAACGGAACCCTTATAGGATCATCCGATAGGATCACTCGTGTGTCCGTCCGTCCAACCATTCCCCCCTCCCCCCTTATCTCCGAAACTATTATTATTATTATTATTCTAATACACTAGCAGCTTTAAGCTGTTGCATGTATATTGCTTTCAGTACACTTCAAATGTTTATCCAGTCTACCCTTGAAACAGTTCACGTACTGGGCACTAATCACAAATTCCGGCAGTTTATTCCATTCTTTCACTACA
Organism: Bembecia ichneumoniformis; assembly: GCA_910589475.2. Classification (NCBI taxonomy): domain Eukaryota; kingdom Metazoa; phylum Arthropoda; class Insecta; order Lepidoptera; family Sesiidae; genus Bembecia; species Bembecia ichneumoniformis. The sequence continues at coordinate 15,213,406 of OU342524.1, read as the reverse complement.
TGGTTAGGCAAGAAGTGTTTTTTGGGATTACTTGATCAAGCCCGAGTGTTCAAGTAATCCTTATTTTCATTTAGCATAAATTAATATATTTGCCATGTTTGGCATGTTATAGTGCCCATTTAATATTTTATATGCCTCTATAAGATCACCTCGCTGTCTTCGTTTCTCTAATGTAGTAAGGCCTAGTTTTTTTAAGTCGAACCTCGCATGAACAGTCACGCAGAGATGACACCATCCCTGTAGCTTTGCGCTGTACCTTCTCAAGAACTTCATATCCTTCTTAAAGTAGGGATTCCAAATCTGGAATGCATATTCGAGTAAGGGTCTTATATATGTCTTGTAGACCTTTAAAAACAGTTGTTCGTCAAGGTATAAAAAAGTCTTCCTTACTATGTATAAAATGGAATTTGCTTTTTTTGTTATGCTGATAATGTGTGTCTCCCATTTTAAATTGGATGTGATGTGGATTCCAAGGTCCTTTTGGCATTCCACAGTTTCTACTGCATTATTATTAATGTGGATTTTTATTTTTTATTTTAGGATTCTTATTACCAATGTGCAGTACCGTGCATTTAGTTTTATTCAAGCTTATTAACCAGTCTTGTGTCCATTGGTAAATATCATCAAGATCCTTTTGGATAATGTGGACTATAAGTGGTTTATCCATAATTTTTGTATCATCCACAAAAAGTGATAGCTGTGACTGCACACACTGCCTAAGATCAGTCACAAAAACTCCAAAGAGGATAGGTTCAAGTACAGATCCTTGCGTCACACCACTAGGGACTTCGTGGCGGTCAGATAGGGACTCTCCTACTCTTACTTTGAACTTTGAACTTTTATTGAACCTAAAAATACAGAAATTAGTTTTCTACTTATAGATTACAGGAAAACCTATAAGAAGTCCGTGATATTAAAATAACATGTTAAATCAGTCAATATTGTGGGGATGGGTAACATCGTACGGAGGGAGCAAGCCGACCTTCGTGACAACTGCAAGGCAGGAAGTTTTAGACATAACATTCGCCACTGACAACATGGCCAAGTTTATATCAAACTGGCATGTCAGTGGAGAAAGCTCTATGTCTGATCATAGACAAATCCGTTTTGATCTAGCAACATCTACGAAAGATCAAACTGTAACATACAGGGATCCAAAAGCTACAGCCTGGGACGTTTATAACAACAAACTAAGGCAAAATCTTGAGGACTTCCCCAAAAGTATATGTACACCGGAGGAGCTAGAACATGCAGTGGAGGCTATCACGAGGGCAATAAAGAGTGCCTTTGAGGAAAGCTGTCCGCTCAGAACAAAGCACTCCAAAAGAAATGTACCCTGGTGGAACTCAAGGCTCAAGAAGCTTCGGGAGAATACCAGACGACTATTCAACAAGGCAAGAAGAACCCTTGAATGGGAAAACTACAAGAAGGCCTTGACTGAATACAATAAGGAGATAAGGAAGTCCAAGCGTGCTGCATGGAGAAAGCTCTGCGAGGAATTAACACAAATGCCTCAAGGGGCCAGAATCCATAGACTGCTCGCGAAGGACAAGCCTAGTCAATTAGGGCTGCTTAAGAGACCTGATGGCTCCTTTACAAACACTGAAGAGGAAACTCTTCAGTTGCTGATAAAAACTCACTTTCCGGGGGCTCAGAGCTTTTCGGCCGGATCAGACGGAACGCCTTTACACCAAAGGCCTCGTAATGAGGACCGTAACAGAGCGGCTGATCTCATCCGACCCAAAGTTGTGAAATGGGCTATCAAGTCCTTTAAACCCCTGAAGTCCAGTGGTGAAGACGGACTGTTGCCCATTCTATTACAGAAAGGCATAGACGTACTCACGCCGTATCTGGTAAAGATCTACCGGGCAAGTTATGCCTGGGGATATATACCGGAACAATGGACCCGGGCTAAGGTATTATTTATACCTAAGGCAGGTCGGAGGGATTATGCTCTGCCTAAGTCTTTCAGACCAATTTGCCTAACGTCCTTTATGCTTAAAACTCTAGAAAAGATTATAGATAAATACATAAGGGACAAAGCCCTGGCCTTGAAACCCATTCATTCCACCCAGCACGCCTATCAGAAGGGAAGGTCCACAGAGACGGCCCTTATCCAACTAGCTGACAGGGCGGAAAGGGCTTTGGATGATAAACAGATAGCTCTGTGCGCATTTTTGGATATAGAAGGCGCATTTGATAACACTCCCACCAACACGTTAGTGAGGGGACTACAAAACAAAAATGTGGACCCGACTACAGTTAGGTGGGTAAAGGCCATGCTATCCAAACGTAAAGCGAAGGTCGAACTACACGATACCTCGCTCACTGTAGCAACTACAAGAGGATGCCCGCAGGGCGGTGTTCTATCACCACTGCTTTGGACTCTTGCAGTTGATCAGCTTCTGTACAGGCTGGCAGAACACAAGATCGATGCCCTAGGTTATGCTGATGACCTAGTGGTGATCATAAGAGGTTTCTGCCAAAGCACAATTTCGGCCCTGTTACAGAAAGCTTTAAACATCATTTGCGAATGGTGCACAGCAAATGAACTGTTAGTTAACGGTGATAAAACCGCTATAGTACCGTTTACCAAAAAGAGGCTACTGGACAAATTAAAGCCACCTCTAGTAAATGGTAAACGAGTTGAATTTTCCACAGAGGTCAAATATCTGGGAGTTACTTTCGACCAGAGACTAACGTGGAATGCACACATTGGAAATGTGATAAATAAGGCTAAGGCAGCTGGTCACGCCAAATAATCTTCGAAGTGGACTGTATATTGTTGCTGTGGTACGTGCAATCGAAGGAAATGGGAATGATGGGTAATTCTGTCACTCACCTCTTTCCTCAGCGGCGAAGAGCTGCTACGGGCCCGTCACATGCAGAGTCCTGATTCTTCAGCACTTTCACCACTTTTCGACCGCAGTCGCGATGCGGAAGGCGCGACCAAATGGCTAACTACAGCACACACGTCTGATAGGTACACGTTAATGCGGATGGTACAATAATTCTGATCTCGCGACGAGACCGGCGGGATTTCGCTTGTTTCAGCGGCGGTTGCGGCGCGTTATAAAAGAAATGGCCGATTGGCTTCGTATGCGGTGCGTAAGCAAGTGACAGATAGGGAATGGATGTGTGGTGGGAGCGAGACAGCACATACCACTAACGAACCACTATCCGTCAAATTGACAATTGGCGTCAACATCCACCCGCCCTTAATGGGTCACCATTAAAGGACTATCATAAGGTGAGAAAATTAAAGAAAATAAACAAACAAATTGACTCTAGGCTAGGCGCTCAATGCGCGCGGGGTGATTAATAACTCCACAGAGTCACGGCGAAGCGGAAGTAAAAATATAATAACAGATATGCGACGCGGAATAAATAAATATAAATAATGTAGCGGTATATAGATAAAACTTATAGCTAAACGCGGTAAAAAATAAATAATTATTGCCTTGGAAGAGGGCATAAGCGAACGACGGGGCGGAGGTAAATTCCCCCGGCGCTCCTCACAGTCGCAACGCGCACCGTTCCATCCTTTGAAGGATGGACCTTTTCCACAATCGCTAAAGGCCAGGCTAGGGGCGGTACATTATCATTCATCACTACCACGACCGTTCCAGGTGTGATAGGCGCGGTAGGAGTATTCCATTTCTGCCTAACCTGCAAACCGTGCAGATACTCCACTCTCCAGCGATTCCAAAACGACTGAACTAATTTGTCCAGTAGCGAGTGCCTATGAAGCAAATTAACAGAGTCTGATTCGACTTCCGGCGCGGGCAACGAGTTTAGCGGAGCGGTATGTAAAAAATGACTCGGAGTCAGAGCTGAAGGCTCGGCGGGATCAGAGCTCAGTACTGTTAGCGGACGCGAGTTAAGTAAGTACTCAATCTGAGTGAGAACCGTACAGAGTTCCTCATACGAGAGAAGCTGCTGTCCCAGGACACGAAAGAACGACTTCACAACCTTAACCATGCTCTCCCAAGCGCCTCCCATATGAGGAGAGTTGGGACAGATGAATCTCCATGTTATACGACTCTCAGCGCACTCCTGCTCAAGCTTCGGATGATATTCATCTTTGAGAAATTTGTATAAATCGCGGAGGTAAGAAGCGGCTCCTTTAAAGTTCGTCGCATTATCCGAGTGCAAGTTACTGCACCGGTCCTCGACGCGAGAGGAAACGCTTGAGCGCGGCGAGAAAACTCGCAGTACTGAGGTCTGTGGCGACTTCAATATGCACAGCGCGAGTCGTAAGGCATGTGAATATACACAGGTAGGCCTTCTCGCTGCGAACACCACGGCGACGCACAGGAGTGTAAGGCACGGGACCTGCATAGTCGCAGCCCGTATGCGTGAACGCTTTAACGACCTGACGCGTGCGGCAGTCGGGTAAGTCGCCATAAGCGGATGAGTGGGATGCGGTTTTCGTCGGAAACAAGTATTGCACATGTGGACTCTTTGTCTCACAATGCGGCGTGCGGATAGGATCCAGAACCTTTGGCGTAGGAGCGACATTAATAGCTCCGGCCCGGCATGTAGGTATTTTACGTGATAGTAATCAATGATCATGTTCACTACATGATCACTGCGCGGTAAGATAGCTGGATGCATGTGAGCATAGTCCAGAGCGGAGTTAACGAGGCGACCGCCTACGCGGATCAGCCCGTTGTCAATGAAAGGCCTCAAACGGTTGAAAGCCGGCGAGCATGATTTGTTATTTCTAATATTATAGTATTCCTCTGCAAAGTGCTGGCCTTGCAGGGCGCGTAGCATTTTATTTTCAGCGAACTGAATATCATCGGCAGTTACTGTAGTAGTACTGCAGCGGGGCAATACCTTTGCGAACTTACACACGTATGCAATGATACGTAGAAGCTTACTCCATGAGGAGGTGCGGAGAGCGAGCTCATATAAAACACAATGCTTTATAGGCGTGCACACAGGGTGCGCGATAACCTTCTGTTCCGGTATGTCTGTAATAGACTGTCCGTCGAGGCTCTTAAGAGGCCACTCCGACGGATGCGATGAAGCCCACTGAGGCCCGTGTAGCCACAGGGGGTGCGAGATCAATTTCTGTGGCATAATGCCACGCGAGAGAATGTCGGCGGGGTTCTCAGTGCCCGCGACATGATAGAAATTATCAGCAGGAATATTTTCCGTTACTTGTATAACGCGGTTTGCGACGAACGTTTGCCATCTGTGTGGCGAACTCTTAATCCAGTATAACGCGACCTTAGAGTCGATAAACGCGTAAGTCTCGATTGGGAGGTGACGAGAATAGTTATCGTGAACCGTGCGAAGTAGTTTCGACAACAACACAGCCCCGCATAGCTCGAGGCGAGCAATCGAAAGCGGTTTAGTAGGTGCCACCTTCGTCTTTGCGCACACCAGCTGGACTGTGTTGCCAGTGAGGGCAGTCACGTGCATATATACTACAGCGCCGTAAGCCTGCAGACTGGCGTCGGAGAAACCCACGAGGGTAACGTTACAGTCCGTGGTCACGCCCACGTGACGCGGGATGCGTAAGTTATTGAGAGCCGGTAATTCGGCGCAAAACTGCTGCCACATTTTAGTGATGTGCAGCGGCGGTGTATCGTCCCAATCGAGATTAAGTTGCCAAAGCTGTTTTATTAACATCTTGGCGAATACAACCGTGGGGGCAACGAAACCCATTATGTCCCACAAACGCGCGACGGTGGACAAGATGGAGCGCTTAGTGCACTTCACCTCAGCGGGAGCGGAAATTTTAAAATAAAAGGCGTCATTATTTGTGGACCAGTGCAAGCCTAATATTTTATGTTGCACGGCCTTATCAAACTCCACTTCAGTGGGAAGTTTGTGCGAAGCGGGAAGATTATTCAAGACATACTGACTGTTACTGTTCCACTTAACAAGTTCCCACTGTGCACCTTTAAATAAATCAATCAGCTGCTGAGACGCTTGGACCGCTTCTCGTTGGGTAGGAAGCGAGAAGGCGAGGTCATCCATGAATAACGAAGTAGGCACAATGCTACTTGCGAGTGGAAAATTCGCGCCGTCATCTTCGATGAGCTGTCGAACCGTGCGCAGTGCATGGTATGGACTCGACGTTAAACCGAAACACACACGATTGAAGTGGTATAGCACGAGAGGGTCTTGCGGACGGAACCGGTACAAAACACACTGGTAACGACGATCAGATTCGCGGACGGCGATTTGTAAAAATTGCTGGCGACAGTCGGCGGTCATTGCGACTGCATGTAAGCGGAAACCTAAAATAATTTTGAACAAGTCGCCTTGCAAGTTCGGACCCGAATGCAGGATGTCGTTCAGCGAGCGTCGGGAACGGCTGCTAGTCTTACTGCTGGCATCCAGAAACATGCGGAGTCGAGTGGATGTCTTGTCCTCACGCACGACTCCATGATGCGGTATTATGTATATAGGAGCGGGGTCATGGGAGTCGTACTGCGGTGCGGGAGAGATATAATCCTTCGCGAGGTAATCCTTAATGACGTCATCATATGCGGCCCTAAGTTGAGGTGAAGCTTCTAGCTTTCTTTCGAGGCATAAGAAACGCTTGCGAGCGGTTTCGAAAGAATCTCCGAGAGTGTAGACATCGTCGTTAAATGGTAGACCAACAGTGTATCTACCAGTAACGGGATCGCGGGTCGTAGTCGATATATAAAACTCTTCGCATTCAACATCGACGGGATGTTGAACGGGCGGTGCGGAGGGAAGCTCTTCGAGCTCCCAGAAACGCCTGACTACTGAGTCAATAGCGATAGGCTCTTGAACGAGGCAACATGTCAAGGCCTGGTGGTTATTGAGCGTAGGTACGGAACCCATAATAACGTACCCTAATATCGTACGTAAAGCAGGAGGCACCGACGAGTCGCTCGGGGCGTGAACTACGTCGGGGAGAAATAGATGCGGAAATAGTTCGGCTCCGATCAGCGCATCTATTTTATTAGGCGTGCCGAAACTCTCATCCGCCAGCGGTATCCCTGATAAGTGTGATAAGACAGAAGTGTCTACCACTGCGGTGGGCAGTAAGTCGGTAATTTGATCAACAACGAGCGACGAGATATTAAAATTAATATTGTTGTCAAAGCGAGAATAGAATTTTAAATCGATTGAGTTAGTTTTAATTATTTTCTCAGCTCCGCCGAACCCTTTCACAATAGTACGTTCAGCATCATGAAGCTGGTATCCTAACTGATCGCAGCATTCTCTTGTAATGAAATGACTTTGCGACGCGGATCGAATATGTCGATCGCCCTTAATATCATACGCGACGACTTGCGCGGTTGACAATAAAATAGTAGATAATTTACTACGGTTTTTTATAGGTGTATAAGTACATAACGCGACGTCCGAATGCGCGTTCCGAGCGCAGGATGCTTGCGGGGACGGATGCGCGGGGGGCGCGCTGTTAGCGGCGCCGTCGCACCTCTCAGGCACAGTGGTCGGTAGCGGAGGCTTCAAGCTGGAGGGAGCCGCGCGGCTCGACCTGTTCCGCTCGAAGTGTAACATCGTATGATGCCTTTGCTTACAAACGCGGCAATTTGAAGTTGATGAGCAATTAGAAGCTCGATGTTTTAAGCTTAGGCAATTCACACATGCACCGTTATCCCTTACGCATTGAAAGCGTTCATGTGGAGTCATACTATTAAAATCGGAACATTTAAATAAATGCTGATGCGTTATATTGGTGCAAAGACACTTGCACTTTGAATCGACCGTTGTACTCACATATGCCTGGTACTTCGGCGGCGGTGCGTTATTAGAGCGACGATTATTATTGTTATTAATTTGTCGAGCGTTCAATACACCCGATGAGCTAGGCTGAGTGCGTTCCAAAACCTTGGCACGAGAGGTAATAAATTCGACTAAGTTGTCGAACGTAGGTATTTTGGAACTACAACTCAATTCGAAAGCACGAACAGTATCCGAGTCTATCTTCTTGAGCGCGATATGAAGTATAATTAAGTCAGTTAGATTATCCAACTTTAGATTCTTTAAGGCGCGCACTGCACTTATAAAGTTATCTGTAAATAAATCAAAGTTCGTAGCGGTTGCAGATTGTAATGGTTTAAAATCGAACATTTGATTTAAATACGCGGAGGCGAGCATTCGCTGATCTTCGTACTTGTTAATCAGCGTTTGCCAGATTAGTTCATAATTCTCAGCGCAAGGTGTGATGCCCGCACACACAGACTGTGCCTTGCCCGTCAGCTTGCCTAATAAATAGTATAACCTTTCGGCGTCCGTGAGCGATGGGTTATCATGAACGGTAGACTTGAAGCTAGCATAAAATAATGCCCATGATCGAATGTCACCCGAAAAGTTCATCAGCTCGATTGGCGGTAGTGTGACGCGAGCCTTATGCGGCAGTGTCTCGCAAGCCTTATGTTGCAGTGGCAAATATTGCGAATGAAATCGTTTTATCCTGCCATACAGAGACTCGAAAGCAACGAGTGCCTTATAGCTAGGTTTCGCGGTTGGATTCAACTCTAGTAAGCGGGAATTATAATTATCTAAATTAGTTTCAAACTCAGTGCGCAGCGAATCGATCTGTGAAGAGACGTCGAGGAAACGCTCCTTATTCGCGGGATTTGAATTAATATCTAAAGACAAATCATAAATACTTTGGACTATTTCGAAGATGGCCTCATACTTAGCTTGCAGTATAGCAAGTTTCATATCTTGAGCTTCCTCTTCTCGCGGCATTATGATGTGCAAGCAAATATACAATTAAATTAAATTAAGCGGTAATTCGAATCGAATACTGTGCGGCGAAATATAATACCACCTACGCGCTTGCGCGAGCCTTGCGCGTACGGCTTCACAACGCGGTAGGGTAAATCGTTCGTACGAAATCGCTGCTATTATAGAATGAAGTAGGTAGATAAATAAAATTACGTTGCGATATTGCGTTAAATATCAATTTTATGTTTGATTTGGGTATCAATTATATGAAATATATTACGTATGTAGTATATAAATAAATATTATTTATATTGTATATAAATATCGTTCGAGATAACACGTAACTTAATGTTACGGGCGGTTTTTATGCGGAAATAAGTAGGTAGACTATGCGGTTAATAAAATAATATTCGTAGTGATTACACTTAAATTCTCTCACTAGGGCCTATAAAGTATCCTAATAAGGGCGGCTGGATATACCTATAATACGGTTCGTACGGACCAAAACAAATCCGGTTCGATAAGGACCAAAACAAATGGTCACGCCAAATAATCTTCGAAGTGGACTGTATATTGTTGCTGTGGTACGTGCAATCGAAGGAAATGGGAATGATGGGTAATTCTGTCACTCACCTCTTTCCTCAGCGGCGAAGAGCTGCTACGGGCCCGTCACATGCAGAGTCCTGATTCTTCAGCACTTTCACCACTTTTCGACCGCAGTCGCGATGCGGAAGGCGCGACCAAATGGCTAACTACAGCACACACGTCTGATAGGTACACGTTAATGCGGATGGTACAATAATTCTGATCTCGCGACGAGACCGGCGGGATTTCGCTTGTTTCAGCGGCGGTTGCGGCGCGTTATAAAAGAAATGGCCGATTGGCTTCGTATGCGGTGCGTAAGCAAGTGACAGATAGGGAATGGATGTGTGGTGGGAGCGAGACAGCACATACCACTAACGAACCACTATCCGTCAAATTGACAATTGGCGTCAACAGCAGCCTTATTTATCAGTCGTCGAATGGTAGGGAAGAGTTGGGGCCCGTGTCCAAAGCTCACCCTCTGGCTGTACACTGCTATTGTGAGGCCGATGATCGCATACGCCTCTATAGTATGGTATAGAAAAACCAACCAGAAAACGACCATCGACAAGCTTAATGGTGTACAGCGTTTGGCATGTCTGATGATAACAGGAGCCATGTCGAGTTCCCCCGGAGCATCTCTGGAGGCTATTCTGGGCTTACCGCCTCTAAATCTATTTTTAGAGAAGGAGGCGAGAACCAGTATGCACAGAATGATGAATCGGGGTAAACACAATTGGCTGTCCAAGGTACTCAGAGCTCTAGAAGACTCAGTACTAAGGGATCCCATCCTAGGCATGCCTACTGATACAATGGTACCACAGTACATAGAAGCAAAGTATTATACTGTGGAGCTACTCTCAAGAGAAAACTGGTCAAATAACAAGATCTCTTGGGAGGAAGGTAGCCTTTCTTGGTATACTGATGGGTCCAAATCAGGACCTGACGTAGGCTGTGGAGTGTATGGCGGTGACCAGGATTACAGGACCAGTGTAAACTTGGGACAGTACGCCAGCGTCTTCCAAGCAGAGGTCTTCGCCATCCTAGAATGCGCGGAAATCAACCTGCAAAGAAACTACGTCAACCGTGTAATTTACATTCATTCAGATAGTCAGTCTGCACTTCAAGCACTAGACTCAGACTCTACAGTCTCAAAGCTTGTGCGAAACTGTGTAGACTACTTAAATACCTTAGGGCGCGAGAACAAAGTGGTCCTAAGATGGGTGCCTGGCCATATGGGGATCGAAGGCAATGAAATTGCCGACGAATTGGCTCGTGTAGGCGCAAAAGGTAGGCTAATAGGTCCTGAACCTATGTGCGGACTACCAAATAGCCTAGCTCGCTGGACCATATGGAACCAGTGCTTTATTAAATCTTACCAACGCTGGATTAACTTGCCAGGGTTGAACCATTCCAAAGCGCTTATTAAAGCCTATAGTCGAAACGTGACAAATCAGGCTAAGTCGCTTAGTAGGAGCAATTTGTGTATGCTATCTAGGGCACTAACGGGGCACTGTCGCCTCAATAGGCACCTAAAAGTAATGGGGCTCACTAGTACGGGAGAGTGTCGCTTCTGCCATGAGGCAGAAGAAACACCAATGCATATCCTGTGCGAATGTGGCCCCCTGATGCACAAGCGCAGTCACATCCTAGGAAGCCACACAATGGCTTGTGAAGATGTGAAGAATGCCTCTATCAAAAAAGTACTACAGTTCCTTAACGTGGTAGGCATAGGTAGAGAGCTTTAGTTCACGTGGCGATCACAATATTTCAGCAATGGACGAAGTGATACTGGTACTCTAGCAGACAGAAATAGCCACTAAGATAAGATAAGATAAGATAAGAACATCGTACGGAACTGAGGTCATGCGAGTTCAACTCGCACTTTTCCCATTTTTTTTTTTAATTTTAAAATTGAAGGTAATGCACAAACATAAAACCGTTTCGTTCATAGGTCTGCCTTCAACTAGTCACTTTCTAATTTTTGAGCGACCTGATTGGTTAGGGGGCGTGGCAAGGCTGATGAACAACAATGACTCACTGCATTCTTAACTCTAATTGATAAAATTGTTTATTACTTTTACAGTATTATCTGATGCTGACATGGCACAATTGAGGAAATACACAGATATTGACAATGCTCCTGAGGAGAAAGCTCGAGGCATCACTATCAATATTGCTCATGTAGAATATCAGACAGAAAAAAGACATTACAGTCACACAGATTGTCCGGGACACGCTGATTACATTAAGGTATATTATTTTCTTTTAGTTGATATTAATATTATAAATTTTATTTTATTTACTTTCTATATATAATATTTGTAAATACTATTTTATTTACAAATATTAGATAGTAATGAATTTTTCAGTCCAATCTCAAATAGCAATGTTTTAACAATATATGAATTTGCTGATGACCTAGTATTCTTTAAAGAAGATCCCAAGATACTGCAAACTATGATACAACAACTAGCTGAAAAAAGTGATAAAGTAAGATTAAAAATGAACCTGCTGAAAACTAAAGTAATGACAAATGCAGATCAATTAGACATTGAGTTGTATAGAACCTCAATCGAATATCTTGATGAATTTGTATACCTAGGGAAAATAATTTCCCCTGTAGACCAAACGACCAAAGAAATAAACAAAAGAAAAAATACTTAAAGAAATTATGAAAAGCAAAGATATAGGCATTAACATCTACCACTTATTACGTACGGCTGTGAAACGTGGGCTTTACTCAACAGCATAGAGACAAACTCGCAGTTTGTCAGCGGACAATGGAGAGAAGCATGCTCGGGTTATCAAAAATCACATCCACAGTTCGACCATAAGACAAAAAACGAAAGTTATTCATATACTGACATGAATAGACCAGCAAAAATGGAGATGGACAGGCCATATGTTACACTGTGGCCTCGAAAAATAGTCTACTGTTTGGTATCCACGTGATGGAAAGCGCAATCATGATCGTCCCCAGAGACGTTGGGAAGATAAGATCTGCTTGACTTTGGACCCATACTGGACAAGAGTGACTACAGACAGAACTCAGTGGAAGGATCTGGAGGAGGCCTTCGCCGCAAGGCACTTCGAATTAAGAGATATCCTATAATACTTGTCTAAAACTGTTTTATTATTTTACTATTCTAAGCAAGTAAAGGCTATTTTATTTTATTTTTATTATATGAAATTGGTATTTCTCTGTTTAGAACATGATCACGGGCACAACTCAGATGGATGGCGCAATCCTCGTGGTGGCTGCTACGGACGGAGTGATGCCTCAAACCCGCGAGCATTTGTTGTTGGCCAAGCAGATTGGCATCGGGCACATTGTGGTGTTCATCAACAAGGTTGACGCTGCTGATGCGGAGATGATCGAATTGGTGGAGATGGAGATTCGGGAGCTCTTGACGGAAATGGGATACGATGGCGACAAAATTCCTGTTGTTAAAGGTACATCTGAGTTTAGTACTTTAGTGTTTACCTCAGCATAGCAAGGATACTTCAGTCTTTGCTTTTTATTACTAATTATCATTAGACTTTGGCACATATGTGGCATAAGACCACGACGCTTGTACTGAGGGCATAGAGACTAGCTGCCTCTGTCGAAATTTTTGTACTGTAAAACGCCTGCTATTAAGTGCAGACATGGTCAACTTTGAGCCAAAGCGAGCGAATGACGCAGTTCTACGACCAGACCAACTCAAGCTGGACCGACAGGCCAATGAGACCTGCAGGTCTCACGCCGTGGGAACGCTCGACACGGCCTGTCAGGCAACAGGCCTTGGGACCGCGGCCTCTGATGATGTGGGATATCGGATGACATATGGTGTCCATAGCGCGTGACTGCATGAGTGAACGATAGGAAATGAATAAATTTAGGGTGTGTAACATATAAATTTAATATTTTTATCATTACAGTCATCCTGAGTTACTTTGAATTTCAGTTTAACTTTGAATAAAACATAAACAATTTCATATTTTTTATTCTATTACTATGATGAATAGATAACCACTGTGCATGAAACGAAATGCAAGAATGCATATACCCGCCTTCATTTAAAAAAAACTGCTCCTATCAATGTCATTTTTCATTTACTTGTTAAATTATTATGAAGTGTTTGTTACGAAAATTGGTATGTGTGTTTTAATTCGAATTTATTCAAATGTAAACATGTCTTCTGGGATTGTGATATCCCCAGGTGATATGGCAAAAGTTTGTACATGCAAACTGTTAACCATAGATAAAATTTTGACTTTTAATATAATAACTTGGTTAATGTTACCCAAACTCTGCAATTGATCCAGTTATTTAGGTTTTGTTCCCCAAAAAAATATGATTGAAAAAAATGTTGTGGAGGTTTCATTTATTTTACTTGTTTTTTATAGGATCAGCACTGAGTGCCCTGGATGGGAAGAATCCTGAAATAGGCACTGAAGCTATCACTCAGCTGCTGAAAGAAGTGGACGCCTTCATTCCGACCCCTGTCCGAGAGCTGGACAAACCTTTCCTTATGCCTATTGAAGCTACTTACTCAATACCAGGCAGAGGAACAGTTATTACTGGATGTTTACACAGAGGTATTACAGCACAATATGTATATAGCTTTTACAATTTTAATTGATTATTGACAACAGCATTCAGCCCCCATGAGGTTCTTAATGCTCACCTAACAATTCCATTATAAGTATTTTATACTTATCTACGTGAGTCAAGAATATAGCTTTTTGTGGATGTATGGTGGTTTCTATTTGTTTTATTAATGTAGCTTGGCCAAAGAGATTTTATTATAAGAAATCTCCCTGGAAGGTGGAAGTGATAGGCAAAACGCCCTGGAAGGTGGAAAAAGTCTTGGCCATGTAACATTAGAATGGAACGAGATACCCAGTGCTGTCTGGTCCAGGACAGGTATAAGTTTTCAGAGCTGACAACCAACCTCCAGCAATGGAAAGGCACTTTAAGAAAAAGTATTATAAGAGCTACATTTTCGAAAGAGATTTTTAGGTCAATTGTTTCTTTTTATTTTCTTTTCTTATTTTACCCATTCAGTGCAGTCCTATTTTTGCATACCTGTCTCACTCGTTACTTCTAAATTGGCCGTCTACCCAACTTAGCAGATACACATACTTTCAAAGTACATAGGAACACTACTCGTTTCCTCACATTTTGTCTTTTAGAAAATAAATTACGTCTGAGGGTCCTGGGATCTTACTTTAAAAGAAGTACCTAGATTCGCTTACCTCGCAGTCCAGACAGGTTCAAACATATCGAGTATTTATTTGTCAACGGCGATTATAAATAAAGATAAAGGATATTCCATTTTACTATGTGCCCGAATTCTGAATGTCTCAATAGTATATAAAATACTTGTGGTTGTAATCAGCCTTAATATATTACATCCTAATGCTGTGGTCACTAGTCATTAATCATCCGTGTGAGTTGGTTTATTAGAGGCTATAATCTGCCACGCTAGCCAACTGCTGATGGACAAGACTTCAATGTCCACAAAGATTGCTTTTTTCAGCAGTTACTCTATAAACCTCGAATTAACAGCCTCTAAAATTTTTGTCCTAAAAGTAAAATTTTAGATTTAATAAAATGGGAAACATTTCCTCCACTCGGGTCAAAGTAAACCCTGATAACTATGTGTTCTTAAGAATAATAGTATATCTTCTGGTATAATCAAGAATTATATCACTGTGATGCAGTTGGACAGTGAAGCACTTCTTTGTGAATGAGTGCTCACTTCTGAGGTTCATTGAAGTAAGTCAACGTGTGTCTGCCTCATTTCATATTATAAATTTGTGGGTTGTTTTTTAATTTTTATAACCTTGATACTACGTTATTACAGTTTTATTTTTCTTTAAGGGGTAGTACCCCTTTTGATCAATTTTTTGTTGCCAGATGTGCTGCTCAGTTTATGACTACTTAAAAAGCAGTATGCCGTGCATGCCATTACATTCCATTAACTGGAAATTTTATGTTGTTTTAAGGTGTACTAAAGAAAGGGACAGAATGCGAGATAGTTGGTTACGGCAAATCCATGAAGACCACTGTGACTGGAGTAGAGATGTTCCACAAAACATTGGATGAGGCACACGCCGGAGACTCCATGGGCGCTTTAGTCAGGGCAGTTAAGAGGGATCAGGTCAGGCGAGGAATGGTGTTGGCTAAACCGGGAACGGTTAAGGCGCACGACAACCTCGAAGCTGCCGTGTATATCCTCAGCAAAGAAGAGGGAGGCAGACCGAGGCCTTTCACGTCCTACATTCAACTACAAATGTTCTCCATGACCTGGGATTGCGCCGCACAAGTGATCATTCCGGATAAGGAAATGGCGATGCCCGGTGAAGACGTAACGTGAGTTCTGCTATTGATTTCTTGTCCATGGATTTCATAAATTAAATTACTTTTGTATTTTTGTAAATATAGTTATTCTTACTAATATCATAAACGCGAAAGTAAGTTTGTTTGTTACGCTTTCACGCCTTAACTACTCAACCGATCATCATAGAATTTTACACGTCAGGGATACAGGAATGGTGTCTTTCATCCAGAAAAATGGTACTGATTCCGAGGGATCATCTAAAAAAAAAATCCACACCTGCAAAAATAAATGAGCAATAGAAATTGAATAAACGTTGTAACCTAAGAAAAGGCGGCGAAGACGAAGTCGCGGACAAGAGTTAGTTAAGTTATATTAACTATATTACTTACCTTTAACCCTTTGTATGCCAGAACGTGGATCCACGTTATTAATAAATCCTGGTAGAACCCCCATGACTCTTTCTGAGAGAACAATTAGGTCAGTCAGAGTCAGTAGTTAAATTGGTAAAAACGGTTGAAATTTGAACAACCTGTATATATCATGGCAAATAGCACTTGAAATGATAAATTTAAGCGCTGGCAGACAAGGGTAATTCGGCTTCCGGCATAAGTTTCATTATAATCTGTTCAGTAGTTTTCGCGTTAAAGAGTAATCAACAATTCTCACAACTTTGTATATTTATTTTAGGGTTAAAGAAACGATGGTACTATGTGGTCTTTTTTCTAGGTTAAAATTAAAATTACTTAAACCAATGGTGTGTGAACAAGGACAGAGATTCACATTGCGTATCGCAGGTTTGACCTTAGGAACCGGTGTCATCACGAAAATAAACAACAACTTATTGGAAGATGAAAGACTTAAACTGACGGAAGGAAAGAAAGCAAGAGAAAAGGCAGCTGCGAAGTGAAATTTAGGTACAAAGTTAGCTTTTAGTAATGGAGTCTTTAATGTTAATGGATTTTAAATGTAAAACATTCAGCTAATTATAACAACACTTTAACCACTGATTGTTGTTTCGTTTATTTTAATTTTAAAATACCCATGGTCAGGTACAGTTGTGCACACACAGAAGGCTCATTTTATAAATTCTCCTCTGCCTCTCTGTGTATATGTACAGAAATATTGCTAACCAAGAGTGTCAAGACTCTTGCCAAGTATGGATTCTTAGATTCTAATGATGAATATTTACCCTATTCTTGTTTATATTATTACCTATACTAATGATGACTAGAAGGAACATTCAAGGTGAACATACCATTCTAGTAACAAAAAATAAGGATTGAGAAATAATTTTCAGATTCTTTTTATTTTTTTCGTAAAGATTTTTAATTTTTTATGTAAAAGTCAACAGGCAAGTGTAAGTAGATCACTTGACGGAAGGTGGCCATCATAGCCTACTAACACAAGCAACGCCATAGAAGCTAGATACATGAGCACTGCCGACTTTAGCGTCAGGCTTAAAATTTTAAATCACATGATCTCACTGCATACATAAATTCCCATATCTACTCGTATACAATGTGAGGTATCCCTGGACACTCGTGTTATTCTGTTAAAATAAGGGAGAGGGTGATTAAAAATAAAATTCAGAAGCAGCAGAAAACACCGTTTATTTTAGAATTATGAGAGAATTTCAGATTGATAACCTACATACAGAATATGACTATAAAAACCAATCTATATAATTTGAATTTTACAATGTGTATTATGTTCTGAATATCACCAATAATTCGTAATACATTATGCAAGTAGGTATCTTTACTTAGTAATGACAGTAGGTAGTCAGTGTGTTCCTTTACAAGAAGATTACAAGACAACTTTATCATAAAGAGGAATACAATTTTAAATATAAATTCTGAAACATACTTATTTAGATACAAGAACTTCAGTAAAAGGAGACTATTCTATTTCAACAGTTCGACTAAACTAAGTATAAAAATAACATGACTTAAAATAAATTATAAACTCTAATATTTTCAATGTTTCACATCATTCAACGCCAAGCAACATCAAATAGAGTCAAAGAACGAAGCACAAGTCGATTTTTTTATGGATTATGAACTTTGTGAAAATTTCACTACAAATTCAAGTCTAGCGACTCTACAATATCTTTAAACAAATACTCTTATCGATTTAATATTTACCGCCGATTGACAATTATTGACAATCAATAAATTCGCGGTAAATTTGGGACGCGTAGTTTCTAATGCCAATATTAATAAATAAACGTAGGTAAGTAACAATATTGCATTAATAATTGAGATCATTCCGAGAACGTATTTTTGTATTAAATCATAACAGTTTACGCGATTCCCGTATAATAATTACAAAAAGAGAAATTTTTAACTGCTGCAAGAGAACTTGTTTGCAAGAATGGTTTCGTTGTCTTAAATTTACGAGAAGAGATAAGTAAGTAAGTTTAAGGTACATATTGTACATTATGTTTGAGTACTTTCAGATTAATTGAAAAGTGGCTACTTGAACGAGTTCACGGTTTGATTACATCGTGTCTATTGCAGTGCTTTACAGATACCTAAATGATAAACTTGTGAATACGTTATAAGTAGATATCTAATTATTATGTAAATATTAGGTACAAGGTTCACTTTGTTCAGCGCTAACTGTGAACAAGCTTAATAAACATCATTGTAATTATATTTTTTTGATTACTTTTAACACTTACTAACTATCCTTTGATGTAATAAAACGCTATATGAATTGACACATAAGTATATATCAACTATACTAATTGTGTACTTATACAAAATATTAGCAATCCAATCAACAATACGAATACTATTGTTTATGAAAATACTTTTTATTTTATAAGAATGAAAGAGCTGCGTCGCGACACGACACGACACGGCGCGTCGTGAACGGAGACGTCACTTGAACACGAGAACGTCGCTTACACTTATGTACACTAGGTATATAACTGAAGAAAGAATGCAATGGTTAAGATTAGAATAAGATCAGAACAATATACATTTATCGAAAGCCGACTAGTAGTCCGGTTACGCCTATTTAGGGAATGCAATGCCAGGATGCGGGATTAATAACGCCTCAAATGTACGGGATCCCGTGGCATTTGTGGGATTGAGAGGACGAATTTTATATTAATATTTTAATAAGAGTATATACGACGGGTTGGGACTTAGAGTAGATTATTCGTCATAATAGCGAATATCTTAGAGGAACCCTGCGGGATGCATTTACTGATTTGAATATAAGATACGGGATTGCATTCTCTTCGCCTACTCTTAACATTTCTCTTAATTTGCGTCAGCGCAATGACTCCGCGCAGCGTTACTTGTGCGAATACGTTTACCTGCAGCGGCGCACTCACTGCTAATCACTACAATTAATGGTAGATTGGTGTCAGGTACGCGATCTCGTCACGAGACCAACAATTTTTAATTACTATATATAATTAATTATATAACAAATGAGATTAAATGTTTCTAGCTAGAGGCAGCGCAATGTTGAAGACGCGATAAAGTGCGCGGCGGAACGACCTGCCCGTTTGACTGCCGTCCACCGAATGACACGCGGCTATTATAAAATCATCATTTCAGGGAATCGAGAGTATCTATTTATTAAAGCGATTCGAACACAGACAGCACACTCGTTTCTGTCATTGGGTATATTATTTGAATCTCCACCTATTTTCCATTGCAATTCACCAAAAATACGTGGACGTCAGGACAAGCGGGACAATTGACTGGCGACTGACCTCAATACAAAATGAAGCTATCGAGAGAAAAGAATAATCTAATTCCTCTACTATTACGAAGGCAACTAGATGAAATCCTACATCTTAAGGATAAAAGTCTAATTATTCTAGAAATGTTAAAATTAACATTGCTTCAACTCCCTTAAACATGAAACAGCATGCTAGGACGTGGCTATATCGAGTATCAGACGGGTTGGGATACCGGTTGTTCGACAGGACTTGCTTAGTGCCGTTATCCTTGCTGTGTCAACTCTGCGGACGGACATAATTCGTCCCCGCTACACGACATGACATTCCAACTATCCGCACATATTTAAACTAAATACTTATTCGACGTTTTTCTTTCTAAATTAATTTGGTGCTCAATTATTGAGTGGTTTCTTCTACGAGATGTTCATAATTGTTTAAATATAAACTGAAAACACTGCCCGACAACATATATATCGCATATTGCTCAAGATTTTTTATCATATTGTTAAACTTTAGAAATTTTATCCTAGCTAACTAAGTAGCTACAATTATGTATTTACTGTACACTGAAGAAGGTCTTATTCAATATGAAATCAATGTAATAAATACTTCATTCAACTACGTATCGAGAAGCAACAAAAATTTTTTTTCCAATGTAGGTAATGTAGATACGAGACTAAGTACGATGAAACTTTTAAAATACTCTTAAGTACCGATTAATGTTACCTCACAATAACAATTCATTTATCGATTATAAATGTTTTAAAGTTAACTAAACAACAACTGCTTCTACTATCACACATTCGAAAGATTAAAACAATTTTAATCGAATTATTGCTACGGCGATGACGTTCGCCGGCGCGATATGCTCTCGTTGCCATTCCCCTCATCATCATCCTTCACCGCACAACCCAACACTCGCATCAACATTCCGCGAAAGGCTGTTCGACCGCTGCCATATACTCTTCTGGGCCTATTATAGACTACTCATTTTTATGAGAACAATTAGGTGTCAATTTCTTTATTACTGAACCAAGTCAGCCTCATTCTCAAAATCACCACAGACCAAGACGAAACCGAGATGAGTTTGATTGCGTGTAAATGTCAATAAATTAAAATTTACTTTTACTTTTACTTTTACTTTTGCATTTACTTTTAAATACACCCCAAAGAATCATGTACGTTTCAATAATGGCAACGTTTGATTTGTGCAGAAATAGCGTTTTTGGACAATAAAATGCGGATGAGTTACCCACAAACACAAGTCTTTGAAATTAGTTGGATTCGTGAACAATAAACTCGGTAACATTTAAAGCAATCTTGGCTTCGGTTGGTCGCAAAAAGTTAAATGCAGTCAAACAGCCTCTTTTTACTTAAACATTTGTAGTTTATGTATGTGTACATAATATAATATCGTATCGCTGAACACTTCGGCATATTAATTCAGTGGCTTTTAACTTACCATTTTAGTATGGGATGACATGATACGGTTCAACTTGTGAATACACTTTTCGTCCATTGAAAATTGAGATAAGTATTAAATGGCTTCTAATACTTTGTACACGACAATGTAAACATACACAAACTATATTATATCATACATTAAATACATTATTATAATTAATAGTTGATTCACAAATCCATCGAAATAAAGGTAACTTAAATAAACTTTGCACAAGATTTACAAACAAATACTTATAGCGAAATAAGGGGCCGAGCAATAAGACTATTTTCTTTATTCTATCTGTTGAACAGCTTGCACTTTTCTATCTACACTTCAATCCCACCAGAAAAATTTACCAACCTTTTTTACGTCTGCTAATTTAAACTAGATGTGAAATCGTAGATATCTTTCGCCATAGAGCTTTTAGAAAATTACTATTATTTTAGTTATAAACCGGGTGTTTGCAAGTTGAGTCGAGTTTTTAACAATATAAGATAGAACATAGAGAATAAACGTTTTGCCCGGTGTAGAGTAAATGGTAGAGTCAACTATCCAACTGCTCTAATAAATGTCTACCCATATATTTGGTTAGTAAAAAAGTGGTGTTTCCTTTTAAGTGACAATGCGAAGAACGAAAGTAAAGAAAGAACCTACATACTCTATTTGGCGTCCAGTCACCATTTACAAATCTACGGTCCATTACAGTCGTAGGTATACACGCTGTGAACAGTTGAGGGAAAGCAAGATATTGTGATCTCTAGGATTTACTCTACAAGTGTCACCCTGAACACAATTAAATTTAGTTATTTTAATTAAAATAGACGCGGAAAAAATAAATAGTTTAGTTTCTCTTAAAATTATACAACGTAAAAAGAATTTTTGAAGACAAAATTTATTGTAGAATATTCATGTCGATATTCAAAGATGTCGAAACATACACCTAATTAAAATAACACAATCACAGAAATTTGTGACTGTTGTCACATTATATAACGCTAATGTTGTTCTTTTTAAACCACTTCTAGTATTTAAATTGTTCATTATCTACTAAACCATCAAAAACTAAGCATAAATTTAATACATTTCTGTGAGGGTCAAAGCCAGAAGCGCTTTTGTCTCTTCTAATTCATTTCCTGCAGTTGAAATCCCGGAAGATATTACTCAATTCATGAAAAGTTAACTGAATTGAACCTAGCTATAAGACACTTAGTATTCACTAATAAATCTTGCAAGATACATAAACAAAATTATTTGTTCAAATCTAGTCTCCGTGTAAATATTGTAAAAGATTTTTACTCCGGGCAGTGACCGTTACATAAACATTTATCCTCGTTTAAAGAAAAACTACGTAAGTAAATACTGATTATTGCTTTAAATCAGAAATATGAGACGCATTAATAATAATATGAATTAATTACATTATTCTAAACTTGTGTCTAGCGCTATAGCAGCAAAAGCCTTTGATCAGAACATTGGCATTTTTAACGCAGAATAATCATGCTTAATTTTATTGCCAAGCTTTTATTGTAAGTTCTTTAAGTTATCGGCGAGTGTTCATGGGTTTTTGTCATACTGTTTTTTAAGCCTCGACTCGGAATACAGAACAAGCAATAAGGCGCATCCATCATAATTATGCACAAGCCGTAGCCGTATTTATCATTTACGACAAAAATATGCTATTAATAAAATCAGTTGGTTCTTAATTAGCTATGTGAATGGATTACTTAAACATTTAAAAAATCATATTCATCCAAAATTTTCGCAAGTTCAGATAAATTTTAAGCCTTCGAACAGTACAAGAAGGCATACCTTTGATAACAAACTTTATGTAACACACACGATGTCATGATACTTATGTAACAGGGTTGCAACTCCTGGAAATTAAAGCAGAACTAAGAGACCGTCAGCCTGTCTGCCGACCTTAACAATGTCTGGTACCTCAGCGTTCTGTGCGTACGCATGTTCTGTATTTGTGTCAAGTATTAAAATATTTCTCTTTTACATGGCGCAAAAATGAAGTGTATTTCTTTTACACGTTAAGACATGAATAATGGCGAACACCACGTTACACGATTATACAATTAAATCGTTACAGTGACAAATGAATGTGATATTTTATTGTGAATATTGAGACGCAATGACGACTGCTTTTGTATGCCAGGCGGGTTGCAGGCACTGAATACAGCGACAATGGTTTCTTTGCCTTGCGATCCTGGAAATTGTACAATAAAAACGTTGTATTTACAATAAATAGAAAGTACAAAACACAGCGTGGGACAAATTAAAAACTTAGGTCGAATATTACTATCCTATTGCCATTATAAGAGCCAGGCATAAAAATTGTGTTATTTTATAATTCTTATATTGTTTGCACAGGTCAAAACTTAATTTATTTATCATCAATCGTTTTAAAATACACATTCGTAGATTTTCTTTATATAATCAAATATAGATCTTCAATTTGTTTAATCAATCGCTCTCTGTTGCCGTGTTAATTAACCTAACATGGACTTTTTTAACTTTGATAAGTTTTGTCGAATATTGTAGATATAGTTGACGATTTTGCAAGATTTTTTTCTCTTCTACTCTGGTGTTGCATACCCTATGGTAGATACATTGTAATGTTAACGCTCAAAAAATAAACTGGAAATATGCTTTGCTACGTTCTTAGTCGTCCGCGGACCGTGTGCGTGTTATACATTCAAGATGTACCTACAGATTTATTGTTAACGATAATACCAAAAAAAATTAAAATGCGATTTTTTTCCTAAGAAGGTGAAGATGTCAAACATAGACGTAGGTAGGTTTTCAATCCACATTTTTGAAAATTACCTCCAACGAAATTTATTTGCGAGAACACTGAAATGTCGATCGCCACTTGATGGTGTAAACATTTGTCAAAATACAATTGAAAATGGTGGGTGCTTCGGGTATTAAAAAAAATGTCAGTTGACTTGACTCCTTGGCAGTTTTGGAAAATTTAAAGAAAAAAATTGTACTTGACTTGACTGACACGTTTTGGGATATGCTACTTTTGATTTTTTATATTGCTATTATTACAAGTGACACTGGCAAAATCATCGGAGAAGATCTGATGGAGCCAAAACCAAAAGAAGAAAAGAAGAAGAAGAAGAAGAATAAGAAGAAAAAAATATGATCAAATTTTGTTCAAAAGCATATTTCTATATAATTTCTTATGTAAATTGCTTAAAATAGTACATTAAGCTACTCGTAAATATGGAGATGTTTTGTGTTTTATTAATTCGAGTTTTTTTTTCCTGTAGTACCTACATATTTATATTATTTTTTATTGGATTTTATAGTAATTTATGTAAAAAATAGACAAGAGAAAGAAATAAAAAAAATAAAAAGAGAAAACAAAGTGCAAAAAAGTATGTATCTGTGCTCGAGTATCAATCCCATCACTACTTAATTCTACGTAACTGATTGATACAATTAATTTTACAATAATAATTATTTATAAATATGTGAGTGTAATGTTAGTAATAATTTTTTTACCGACCAAACTCCATTTGTTGAGGTTTTTGGGGTCCCAAAAGAAACTCATTAAAAATCCACAAGCACCAATTTCTTTTTCTTAATATTGGTGATTGAATATTGTAGTCCAATATAAAAATCGGGGTTGGCCGGTAGTGGTGACTGTATAAATTATTATGTTGTGCATTACAAAGCATGAAATCCGAGCAAGTCTAAAAAAACTTATAAAGAAGAAAGAAGTCTTATAAAGAAGCTTTAGGTTTTTTAATTTATAAGACCTCCGAGTGTGTACGGGGTTCGTAAACCCTAAGAACGTGTTTCTAAGAGCATAAATTCACAACCTATTCGATATGCAGCTGACTCATGCAAATTTGATGTTCCAATCGATAGTGGGCTTAGTGGGACACCAAGCCCCTCACTTCCGAACCAATTACAGCGATTGCGATGTCGTATTGCCAAACCATACAGCGTCTACTTTAAATCTCATCTCGCAACTAATGGGATCAAGACCATAAGGCGCTATGTTGGAAAATGTTAACCTAATATAGAACGATTTTCAGGTTTTATGATTACCTTATTCAATTGATAGTCTGGGAAAAGGATTTTTTTTACATAAAAGTTCCTCCACACAATTTATCAAAACTTACATTTACGCGTACGCGTGGTTATTCGGTACAGCGCGTAACTTTTTTGTTTGTAAACCGATTGGAATGAAACAAACACTAAATCTTACGGGAAGCTTGCTACAATACATCAGTGAAATCCTCATTCAAATCGGTTAAGCCGTTTCAGAGATTAGCATGCACAAACGCAGACAAACAAAGAAACAAAAATTCTAAAAACTATTTTTTTGACCTCGGTAACATAAGTACAACATGTACAAATTATTTTTATTATGTACAGACACGGCTCGTTTACGACTTTATTATATGTATACGTAATTTCATTTTCATTGTCAGTAAGTATATGTACCTAAGTGAATACATATGTATACACGATGTACTTAATGTTAGGTACCGAAGTAAAAAAAAAAACAGAATTTTGTCTGTGTGTTTGTTCGCGCTAATCTCAGAAACGGCTTAACCAATTTGAACGCGGTTTTCACTGACGTATTTTCACAATAAAAAAGTTACGCGTTATTATACCACGCGTACGAAGTTGCGGGCTCAGCCAGTAATACATAGATGTAATTCTGACAAATAGAATAGAATAGATCTCTGTTACACCCTCGTTTAATTTCTTTCCTATAGGCCCACGAAAATAAACGCTTCGCTGTCACTTGTGTTCAAATGCAGCGTTAAACTCTGAGTGAGTTCACTTCCGGGCGGTTAAAATTTTAAGTTGAAATTCTTGATCCCATTACGTCTCATTATACATAATGGCTGGAAATTTTGAATAACTTTAAGATGAAGCTCTATAACAAGTGCGTAATGCCAGTTTCGACATACGGAGGTGAGACGTGGGCGTAGGCGAAAAATCTCGCTTACAAGTGACTCCTCACCGAGTTATGGAGAGAGCACTGCTAGGCATTTCTCTGAAGGACATGATCTGAAATACAGAGATCCGTAGGAGAACCAAGATGGTCGCATATCAGTCAGCCGAAGTAGATATGGGTGGGACATATCTGTCGTGCAGCATTAGGTCGTTGGGGTAAGTCTTGGAGTGGAGACAGACAACAGACAGTGACTTCGTTTTATACTGTTTAAAAAAAATACTTGGCTATTTCACATACGGGCAATCGTACTACAGTTATTTAATTTTTATTTCAGTCATTTTGGTATTTGTTTTTTTTTTTTTTTTCATATAAAACCAAATTGAGATTTAGCTACGCTGACGTTTGAAGCATTTTATATGAAGTCCTAATTAGATTTCGCATACTTACCAATTAATTTAGCGCCCTTAAATTTATAAGCACAAAGCTCTCTAATGTTAAAGGAATTTCAATCAATTTTTAAATAATTATTTGAATGAACATTAACTCTACCTAGCGAAGAAGCGCTTTACGAAAAAAACGCCCAAACAATTTTACGTGTTCCAATTTTATTTCGTCTTCAGACCTATTAACATAGCGCCTTAAATAGAAGAATGAACAACTAACTACATAATTAGGCATTGTTCTATAGTATTTAATATGATAGCCCAGAAATAGTCTCGTCAAACCTGCCCCCGGGCCGACAGTTTAGAAGAATGTGTTATACACGTAGCCGGTCGCGATCAAGCCGAGCACGAGGAGACACACCATAATCATAATCTTCTTCTGCAGAAGGGACAAACACAACACGCATTAGTAGGGGGCATTGGTGGTGCGAGCTCCGGCTAAATCGCCTTCGCCCGCCGTGCTTCCTCTTACCTTTGAGCATTCGTAGCGACGGTGCAGCGCTCACATGAAGTAACTCGACACATAGCCGACCACCACGAGGCCCAGTATCAGCAGACACACTAGGATCATGATCTTCTTCTGCCGGTGGCGAGCATGTAACAGTACGCTTTATACGTGTGCCGATGCTTTGCAATGCATGTCCAAATTCGAACATTGCAACAATGGCTGCGGCTTCACCGTTAAGTAACGGTGGGTGCGTCATTTGCCTTTTGTTTCACTTTATAAAATCTTATCTACTATCAAATTCTACATAAAGTACTATATGTATATTATTGTGTGGGTACAACTCTGCAGTGTTTTTCTTTTTCATATGAGATGTCATGACTCATTTACTTATTTATCTATATAAAATGACCCAAGTACAAATAGACAGAAAATATCGTCGCACGAGAAAAGCTCGCTTATCGCAATAGCAAAGGCGCTGCCATCGCATAGTTGTTTTATTTGATTCCCTGATTATTAAATGGGTTTATAAAAAAAATCCACAAAAAGGATTAAAAAGGAAATAAAAAAATAAAATAAAATAAATAAGTATAATTTTAAACGTTATCAACATATTTACACTTTGAGTAAATAATATGTTATTATACTCATTTAAAAATCACGAGTAACTAACTAATTCGATTATCGTTAATATATAACGAAATGTTCTAAAAAAAAAATTAAGTATAAATGAAAATGGCATAATATTATGATTCACAGTCTTTTGTTTGCAATATTAGTGCAAAAAAATGAAAAATTTTCACTAAACAGTAGTCATTAAAAAAAAAGAAATCCAAATTAGTAAAATGAAATGCTTGTTTAAATGCAATACACTGTGCTAACAATTAACAAAACCATTCAAAAGTAAGTATAAATACTCTGCAATTAATATCTACTAGTTTACAGATAGAGATATCTGTCAAAAAATTTCAGATAATTAATTTTTATATTATGCCAGTAGTATATATTTCAGATAAACTTTGTGACATGTTTTCTATATAAATATTTAGAAATTTAAACAAAACATTAGTGAACAACGTTTAAATTAAAATTCATATTTCTCGTCACATATTCTCCAAAAATTTGCATATTCTCCAAAAAGTGTTTAAATTAAACTAAATTATTGATCAATTTTAAGCTATAATACTTTTGTTTTGCATAAATAATAACCAAATAACAATGATTTAAAGACAAAAAAATTATCAACACCCATACGTCGTCACGTGGTCTGTATGACGTCATATTATCAAACTAGGACTCGCGACAGACTGGAAAAACTATCACCAATAACAACAATGTACTTTTGTGGTAATAATTTCGAGGTATATAAATAATGTGAAGATCATTCGTGTTCCTCTTGAAGTTATGATATATTTAATATTCATTAAATGCTTTGTTTTCTTTGAGTAAAATGACGTCATACAGACCACGAGACGACGTATGAGGGTTTAGGCGGCAAAATTTAATTGTGAATATTTCTTTTCTATTTTATCATTTTTATCCAGTTATTATTTATGCAAAACAAAAAAAAAATAGTTTAAAATTGATCAATAATTAAATTAAACACTTTTTGAAAAATAGCCAAATTCTACAAATTAAACAATTTTAAAGAGCATTCGGACATTGCCTTCGAGACAAGAAATATTAATTTCTCCTACAAATCATTGCACGTTTCACTATACATTTATGACACAGAATTTACACTAATCAACTCTAGCGGTGTGAGCGATTATATTATATGTAGTTTCAATGCGGTATGCGTGTTGGGATAGAGTTACACGATATTAAAAAATTGATTAAATTAAATTCATTGAATTGCAGATTTCGAGAAATATTACAAAAAGCAATGACATTAAATATCAGTAAATTATTAGTTTCTGATACGCCACACATTTCTTCTTTGATAAAGCAAAAATTTCCGGTCTTTTTTTTTACGAATTCAATAACAAATCGAAGAAAAATTTTGATGTGACGCCGTTTTTGAACATTTCTTGATTTGTACATAATTCTTAGTACCTCATAATATGCTCTTTTTTTATGAAAAAAAAAAAGAAAAACATATTTAATCGGTGGATTATTTCAGACTCTCGAGAATCATTACATATTGGTTTTAATCAATATTTCTGCCCCTCACCATTTATTATTACGAATGATATAAATTCAAAATGACTAAGTATATTCGTAATAAATATGACTTATTTGTAATAAATATGAAATAATTACACGCAATCATTGAAATTACTCTAAAATATAATAGCTCGGTTGAGCTGAATAATAAGTATGTATAGATCCTGGCAAACTTCTTGGCACAATTTGGTAGTCGGGGAACGGTTTGCGCTGGTACATTGGCGAGTAGATCAATCGCTGTTGGCGCAACTGATGAACCAATCGAGCAAAACTCCGAAAGACGCGCCTCCCCGGTCTCCGCACCCCACCACCATAGAGTCCTAAATGTTTATGCACAGTTTTCGTTTTGTACCAAAAGGTTTGCCGGTTGTTACATTGTGCACAGTAAAATTAAAACTAGACTTTGAATACTGATTAAACAAATGTTCTATTTATAATGGAAGAACAATATATTGTACTGTCATTAATTTAACGAAAACAAATCTCATTGTTTAGGTAAACTTTACTGGTAAATATATAAGAAAAAACTAACAGCAAAGCGAAACTCATTAAAAACGCTTGCCCGACAAACTTAACAATATGTTTTATATATTTTGGGCGAATTTTAAAATAAACACAGAAACAGACGTACAAACACTCAAATAGTTTAACAATAATATTTATACTCTTCACAATGTGATGTTCTCGATCATTATCTTAAACTATGTTTATATACAGACAATGTTTTTAAATCCTAAATCAATCTGGTAACACCAGGAAAGCATCGTTTAGTACAAGGTGAAACCGTAGCAAATATATAATAAAATAAAACTTGAAATGGTAAAGAGGGATATTGGCAATACTAAAATTTAATTAAACTTTCTCATTGTAACTGGGTACAATTTATTCGCGAAGCTAGTTGCAGTTTTTATGGATTTATTTACATTCATTTTTTATACTAAAAATTTAACAATGAAACCCAAAAATTTATATATTATTTTTGGTTGATTCTACATTCGGTAGAATCAATCAAAACAAAAGGCGGGCGATTTTATATTTCATTTGGTTGATTCTACCACGGACAAGCACCATTTCGAGATTGTATTTGTTGGAACCGTAATGGATGAAGTAGTCGTTTAGAAATTAAACGCCAAACAATTATCACGCGACTGTTCGCATGAATATCGGAAGATCGCATCAAAATCGGATAGGTAGTTTAGAACAACTAACTTGTAAACCGAAGAGAGATGGATTTCAATGTGTTTTTGCAATGCTGAGAAGTGTCTTAGGTCGTAGTCTTAATGAAATAAATAGACTTTAAGCCCCTCTATTAGATAGATATTATTCGTAAAGCCTATTTGCTACTGTTTCACCCCAAAGCACTTAAAATATTAAAGCACAATCTTCTTATTGCACTTTGCTAATATTGTCTGGAACCAATCTAACGCGACGACAATACCCTTCGACAATCACTAAATCGAGGGCAGTGTTATGCTGGCTCTATACAATCGTCCAACACCCGAACTGATCGTCCAACCGTCGATGTGTAGAGGAACTGTTTGAACGCGTTGGCGATAGTTCGGTCGAGTTGGCTCGAGATCGCTTGCGGAGCGGTAAATAGACCCCAAATCAAAGGAGTTCGGACGGGTTCGCGAACTTGTACAAACCGTCCTCCACACAGAAACAGACGTCAGTATGATCCACCATCTTCGTTTACGCCAAATTTTTTGAACTTCATGCGCCTGTAAACTTGGATGTAATAATTATAAGCACAAATCAGATACAGCGAAACCGCTGCTATCGCTTCCACGTCTGCCATGATTATGAACATGAACGTTAAAACGAGTTCACCCAGGTTCGGAGGAAAGTTCGGAGTTCGAATGTTGGACGATCGTGTGGTGGACAGGTTTGAAGATCGATAAAGTTTGGCCTGGCTTGGACGAAAGTTCGGAGTTCAGGTGTTGGACGATTGTATAGAGCCAGCATTATGTTACCACAAATTGTAATCGGGACCAATCCACTCACAGTCCGCTATCAATTAATTTATTACTGCCATATAACACGGCGTTTCAGACTATACACATTTTATTTAAGAAATCACTTTTAGACCGGGCCAAGGTTTGTAAAGCTAGTTGAATTATTCTGGTCGCAAGATATATACGTGTAAAGGTGCTCCCTCACCCGGTTCCCTCACGTGTAACGTAACGTTACAGATTCGAGCATTAAATTACCTGTAATGATACAAGCTGTAACTTGATTTTACAAGTTGTATTAAAACTTGCGCATCACTTGTATTTTTTTTATTAAATAAGAATGTGGAATTAATATTGCCGCGCTCAGCACAACGACCGCCCCGTCTATTGTGGAATCAACTAAACAAATGCTCAAAATTGAATCTGAAATGTTACATTATAGGTGAATGTATCGGTGAGGGAGCACATTAAAGCTAGCACATTTTTAGCAACTTGGATTTTGTTTTTGCAGTGACTACTTTTATGACTAAAACGAGGCACATGAGAGCCACAATAGACTAAAAAAAATTCAACGCTAAATACTAGCTACGAAAAAAAAATGTATGTTTCATATATTTCGGACGCCCGCCTACTAACCTTTAAAATAGTTTACAAAGGCCAAATATTATTTCCAGAAGCGTTTTTTTTTTAAATCAATGAAATCCTCAGCCCACATCTATTTTATGTGCAAAATAGCACACATACATGTTCACATATTTGTATACACGATAATTAATGTCGATCTTGTTTACAAGTCAACTGAATCTGTTAAATTTCTTCAACGCATTGCGGTTCCTTCTGCACAAATCTATTTAAAATTTAATAAACTGAAGTGTAAAACTTCATGCTAACCTTTCGGGACTGGAGTTATGCGGAAAAAACAGCACGCGTGCTAGTGATGCGGAAAAAGACTTTGCGTTATAGCAGAAAATATCCTTGAAATGTGGTTCAGTGAGGCCATCTTCTATCGTAGTCTATGAGAGGGCCACAGCAAGTATTATTATCAATATTACCAGCGTAATTGCCAGGCATATTATGATGAAGATTTTTTTCTGAAATAAAAAATGGAGAAACAAAAACTAAATAAAATATCTGATGAGTATAGGTATGTGTCATAGTGTGTAATGAAATAACTATATTATGGGTAATGCAAGGAATTAAAAATGAAATAATTATTTTAAATATTAAACGTATAATATGAGAGTTCAATTATCACAGTGACAAGGTAACATCCATTTTGGAATTGGCAAAACTTTTGTTTTGAAGTTACGTGGTTTACTTTTCAGAAATTTTGATTTTGACAATTTGTAGTTCCCGCTACAAAAATGTTCAAAAATATTAACAAAAGCATGACTCGACAACCGTGGCATTCCGTTAATTTTTAAAATAAGCCGTTACAAAAGCTGCTCCTAATCTCTATATATAAAAATGAATCCCTATTTCCCTTGGTCACGGCATCACGCGTGAACGGATAGACCGTTTTTAATTCGGTTTTCACTAATGGAAAGAGGGATAAACGGGGAATGTTCATATATACATATAAAAATTGCACCCCGAAAATAAAAATTAAAACTTATTAAATAAAAAATAGAGCTCTATTTACATATGAAAAATGGTACCTTGTCAAAATATACAAGATAAAACATGAACACTATCACCGACACTAAATTACATAGGCTACATAAAGCAACATATATAATATTATATGAAACACAAAATATTTTCAAATACATATTGTGTAAAGGCTGTTTCATGCTAGCAACTTACTTAAAATATTAGGCTTTTAAGCTCAAGTTATTAAGTGCTGATACATTGTGTGAATACATTATGTATTGCCTTCGATCAACTATAGATAGATACACTCTTGCCGCTCAGAAAGAGCGGCTCTCAACTAGAGGCATACTTCTAATATAGATAAGCTAAGACACGAGGATGATGTTGGGGGCGTATTTTTGTATGATAATGTGCATCTACAAGTATATTTGATCGAAGTAAATTGCTTGTTATTCCAAAAAAATTAAAATATCGTCCAACGTAGCTGAAAAGGAGATAAAATGAAATAAAAATACATATATTACAATTTTCTTTGTGTCGAAAACATGTTTAAAGCACCCACAGGCTGATTGATAGTATTATGCATTTATGTTGCATTTCCACGATATGTTAACATAATGCTGCATGCAATATGCAAATATTGAAGCTATTCAAACAGGGAAAACACATGGATTTTGTATTAGATTATTACGTATGAAACTGTTATTCTAAACATTAATAACATTTATTTTATTTTTAAGGCAAGATCTAATCACGATTTATTTTGTAAAATTTTCTGTGTCTATTTTTAGACTGTATTTTCTCTCGCAAAAACTAAAAAATGAGACGACTGCTTGAATATTTACTTTTCTATTTTATTCCCCTCAATATAGGGGTGGTTTAAGCAAAACACAAAGGAACAGCTTAAAAATTACAATAATTAGTAATTTTGTACGAGAAAATAGATAATCGTGCGCTACTCAGTGGCTCCAAAAATGACAAATCAAATAGGCACTTGTATTTGGTGGAATAGCACATTTCAATTAAATTTTATTTACGCTTACGTTTTTAATTAGATCTGGCCTTAAGAAAAATAATCATCTTTCAAAATGCAAAGGTTAAGATTTTTACATACACAGCCTGATGAGATCAGCATCAGGCAAGAAATACCTGAGAAAATACTGAAATCAAGAATATAAATTTACTTCTACCAAAATTTATATGAAATTCTTACATACATCTGCTCAGGGTACAAAAAGCAAGCACTAAAATTCACATTCACACATTTTACAGATAAGAGAAATGCTTTTAACGCACAATGTTCTATATTAAGGAGCATTATACGCCCTTCCACACAAACATCCTCATACGAACATACATACATACATACGCCTATACACACACCATCAAACTTTGCATTTATATTATTAAACCGTGAACAACTGTGAAACAAATGTGTGCAGCTTTTTGTCACCATGACGGTTTTAATATAATAGTGTGACTAGTGTAATTAATAAATAATTGGTGTATTTTATTTCGTGTTGTTCTGTTATAAATTAAACCAAATAAATAAAAAAGAAAAATATATTGCCGTATGATACTTTTTAGGGGATTAAAAATAATAAAATAAAATAAAAGTGTAGCCAATAATAATAATAACACCGAATCATATTAGTGTGAAGTTATAATCTGTTCTTAGAAGGAAAATAGGACATTGCTCCATGGAACGGAAGCTATATAGCGTTTCTTGCTATGAAGTTAGTTGAGCTAATATTAATATTGGTATTCATATAATGAAATTTTTACGCATATCAGACCAGTTAAAATAGACAAATAGTGGCCATGTGGCAAAATTAATAAGTGTATGTATAGAGGTGAAAATTGGTATGGATCCCATATAAAATCAGAATATAGGTAAATGTTTCAGAAGTTCTTGACATATTTTTGCTACAACATTGAAAAAAGTACAAAATGTGAAAAACAACTATCTTGATTTAACAATACAAACTTAATCGCGTAAAATTCATAACAATAAAATTTATAAACCTGTTAGTTAATTTTCTTAACACACAGGTTTGGAGAGGATTTTGATGTTTTATCAGTATGGTGTGAATTTTTTTGATGTCTTTTTGAAATCGTATCAAAATTAAATATGAAACCTACAATATATTTTATTCGCATTTAATACACTTTAATAAAACAACCTTTAGATATAAAAATGTACATGCTAAGAGAATGTTTGTCTCCCCTGCGAGCTTCAAAGGGTCAATGTCCGTTTTTCCGCCTTCTTATATCAGACACATGAGGCAAGATGTTACGTTTCACGTCCCCAGTTAGACAGAGAGATACTAAGAGAGAGAGCCGCCTGTGCGTTTACCTTCCGCGCTTTGACGGCCCACTTGTACGCTTGGTCGAGCTGTCCGCGTCCGCCCTCTATGTAGTCGGTGGTCTGTGTGACCTGGTGCTCGATGCGATCAACCAGCTCGCCCTGTTCGTGCTAAGGTGAAGGGCGATGGGAACGGGACGCGACTACCTTGCGGCCGATTGGTTCAATGGTAAGTGGTGTTACAGGAGCCGACCGAAACGAAACTACACCAGAATGTTAATGTATTCCTAGAGTATAATATATTCAAGTGTTACAATAACGATACACAACATTGAGCGCAAACGTGTGGTTACAGTGATGACATAGAGTGTTAACTTATAAATATAGAGGACACAGTTAATAAATACATAAACAAAATTAATAGATACATTAAGCGTCACTTACAGTTAATAGAAACAAATACCACCATATACCGAAGGCAAATTACGCACACACCAAACCAGAGTTTATAAACATTAGTGATACACGAAATCAGGTTAAAGTTTTAAGAAGCCCAAATCCATTCAATGTTAGTTGGAGCGATAAGAATATTCATTATGTAAATAACAATACGGTCAAAGCAAACGTTAGATGCGAGTAAAACATTAAAAAAATACACGAAGTGAACCAATCACCGAACAATGTAAAATAAAAATGCAGGAATAAAATGATAGAACCATTGACAAATGTGACATAACAGGGTTGGGATCGGGAGTCGGACGCGACGGGGTCAGATCGAGGACGGACAAAACAAAAACGCATTAGCAACGAATGAAACAACATCGATATGAAGGCAACTCACCCGTCGAGCTTTGCTCTGATATTTTAGGGCCTTCTTTGTGTCTTGCGTGGCAGTTTGGACATAGTCCACGGCATGTTCTACATGATACTCAATGCGGTCGATCATCTCACCCTGCACCCAGAGAACCTCGTTTATTTTTCCAACTTAGTCTATCGTTCGCACTCTGGGCATAGGCCATGAGTCAAAATCTTTGAAATGACTAAACCTGCTACTGCAATGCGTTATAGACTAAAGAAGAGGCTATTATACCGTTTAAGTATAATTCAAATCTGGTAATATATTTCTTTATCGCCCGTGCTACACCTACCGATTCATATTCGAGGCCTCTTTCACTTTGCTTATTTATGAGATTGAATTGATGAGTTTACGGGTGCTGTTCAGAGTTCCACACGTTTCTCAATGTTCTTGTGAATTACTAGTTTTAAAGTGATACGAGTAGAGAAATTGTTAACAAAAGTGCCATTAATAGTAAATTCGACTTTTTCTTTAAAGGGCTCAGTGTGTAATTATAACAAATTCTTAAGTGTCCTAGAAAGTCTATTATAGAAATCAGACACTGAACATTCATTGCTTTCAAAACTCACCTTGTGTGCTGTAATCACTAAAATTTACATATTGAATTTTATGTAGTACAATCAAGCAGGATTTCTCTTTGAATTAATGAGTGATTGTGGCGAAATAAATTATGTAAACCTGCCTCATTGTAAATTTCAATATCTATAATGTTCATAATGTTTGATTGCAATTCTGAGCCGATATGTTATTATGGAGTTTACAAGTCCAATTAAATTTTTTTTTAATTTGAAGACTGAGTTCGTGTTGAGTACAAGCATTCTGTTTTCCTCATTTTTATATTTTCACCTTAAATTCAATTTTAGAGCTTCCGCTAAGAAACCTCACTGAGAAAGCTTCCGAAACAAAGTTAAAATTGAAGAGGCTAAAATATTGAAGCTTACCTAGGCATACACACACAGCTCTAAAAATCTGATACAACAGATATCATAGCAGATAAAATGTTTTGCATTGGAATAAAAAGTATGCGATAAAAAGTATGTGACCTGACTCTCTACGAGCATCGCCATGTCCATGAACATGTCATGGAGTTCGCGAATGGACGTCTCCAGTTTGATGATGTCAGCGTGTCGCGCCTCGATGTCGGCCAGCGTCTGCTTCGCTTGCTGGGTCTCCATTATTATCTGGAAATATTCAATTATACAACTACAATATTCGTCAAATAAATCTGTTTAATAATAATACCCACTGGTTTTGTGTAGCAATTAACTGTTTAGCTTCTACACTTCACTTGAACACAGCACTGGGTTTTAATAAAACTTCTTTATTCGTAAGACAAGATAAGATATATTTTTAAAAGTATAGATAATACCTACCAAATGTCGCCGCCAACTTTGTTACCTAACATTTATTTCAGATAGCGACATCTAGTTACAACTTAGTTACATAAAAATATATTACATATAGAAATTACATATGGAAGGGCCATTTCTATACATGCCGCCCACCATGAACGGACTGTTCATTGGAACCGCCCACCATGACACAATCAATTAAAGTCGAAAACAAATTAACTCATGCTGAAGTAATAAAACAATGATTACCTCCTAAGGCCTAGACTACCATTGAACTTAAGCTACTTAAACTAAGATTTTACAATATAAACGGCAAAATTTGGAGATTTTTAATGACTGTCTACAGTGTACAGTAGCAACTCTCCTAACTCCGTCCAAACCAGAATGCCTATCAACTATCACACCGCATAATTAGCGCGCGGTAGGAAGGTTGTGTGTACGTCACCCATAACGACAACGCCAATATCTGTTCATTTATCCTGTACCGGCACAACATCCAGTAAGATAATTATGTTCTCATATAATTCATCACTGTTCGACAACCTCCATGCTTTTTGTATGAACACCTGCAATGATTAAATTGAACAAATGAAAATCTCACATCAAAATTCAAATCAGACTGCCTTTAGCGCTCACCGACGCTGTTGCTCAAGATATATGTG
Organism: Bembecia ichneumoniformis; assembly: GCA_910589475.2. NCBI lineage: Eukaryota > Metazoa > Arthropoda > Insecta > Lepidoptera > Sesiidae > Bembecia > Bembecia ichneumoniformis. The sequence goes on along the minus strand of OU342524.1, from coordinate 15,175,944 downwards.
GTTGCTTTTTCTTCTAAACCTGTATCGCCAACTTGACTTGCTTCACTCAGTGGACTGTATTTTATTTTAATGTCATAATCAAGAGGGATCAGACACCAACAGTGTCAGATTTGAGATTTTAATTGATTTTATACCTCTTGATTTTTATTTGATCTTTTCTTTTGATTGTCCCTTGATCGAACATGCGACCAAAACTGTTTTGCAAGAACATTATTGTCTTCTATATCTTCAACATACCTATTCACGATTGCACTACACAGAGGTGATTCAGGCGTCTCAGTAGTTGAAATACAGCCAGATAGAATCCAACCAAACTTCGTATTTTGTGCCAATAGTGACACTTCGGGAGGACCCTTAAGTACTTCTCCTTCCACAACATGACTATATATCTCCACACCCAGTATCATATCTATTTTATTCGGCTTATCACACTTCGGATCTGCTAACTTTAATTCAGTTAAACCCGGCCATATATCCATAGATACGTTGTTCGGCGGAAGAAATCTGGTTAATCTTCTTAAAACGTGAGCTTCTACTTGTATTGCAAAATTGGGATTATGAATAGATTTTAATTCTATAGAAACCACATACTTAGAGGTGGATGTATTTCCTTCTACACCAGATATTAATGTATTTTTGCGAATCTTTTTCAGACCGAGCGCTTGAACCGTGGCTTCTGACACAAAGGAAGCTTCCGAACCCTGGTCTAACAAACATCTTAAGAAAAAATCACCTCTTTGAGTTTTTACTTGGGTTACAGCTGTAGGCAATAACCTGCGATTAGAAATCTCAGCGAAGCAGGCCGACACAATATTTTCATTGGTCTTATCTTGCGCTTTGGTTGTGGAAACTAAGGACTCATTTGAAACTGATAAACCCTCATTATTAATGGAATTTGACTCGGAGACTTTGGGAGAGTGAAGTAACGAATGATGTTTTCGTTTACATATTCTACATCTACTAGACCGACGACACATATAAGCGATATGGTTGTTACCTAAACAATTGAAACACAGCCTACTGGTTTGGACAAAGTTATGACGGTTTTTATAATCATTTTCTATAAACATTTTACAGTTGATTAGCTTATGCTCACCTTTACAGAATGGACAAATAATACAAGAGACTGATTGAATTGTGTTAACATTTTTAATATCTGAGTCATCAGTACTAACACTGTGAATATTTATCCCTTTCTGATACTTAGACTTAACTTCCAAAAATTCTAAAGACTTGAACTTATGTTCCAAAAATACTTTGAAACTATCAAGGGTGGGTAAGTCATCACCCGATTCACGTGATTTAGATTCCCATTGTTTTCGTGATTCGGGGTCTAATTTTTGACACATAAGAAAGATTATAATTAAATCCCAACTCTCCGTTGACACTCCTAAGTTATTCAATGCTTGCAAACTATCACATATTGTATCAAGTAACTCCTTGATACCACTGGACGACTCAGACTGTAATAACTTATGACCAAGTAGCCGTTTAAATATATTATTAGATAAATATCTCTTATTATTGTATCGATCTTGTAATTTTTTCCAGCAACTGGCGTAACTACAGCTACTAATGGGTATGTGACGAACAAGTCTTTCCGCCTCACCAATCAACTGGCCTTTAAGATAGTGCAATTTCTGAACGTCGTCAAGGGTGGTATTATTGTGAATAAGTGACACATATAAGTCTCTAAACGTAACCCATTCAGTGTAGTTTCCGGAAAAAATGGGTATAGATATCTTAGGTAACTTAAATGAAGCATAATGAGGATTACCATTGCTACATACTTCAGATAAGGAATCAGTTTGTTTAACATTTCTTGATAAATCACACAAAGTTTGCTTCAATTCTGTTTTATAACTAAAATAAATATCTTCAGTAAGATCATACAAATGGTTTTTATAATACGTGGATTTTCTCATTTCATCATCTGCAACCTCTGTTACAATCTCACGGTGGGTTTCATTAAACAGAACCCACTGAGACTCCAAAGCTTCTAACCGCGTTTCAATATAACTCGTTGTAATACGCTCTTTTGGTGACTTTTTAAAATTAACTAATCCTCTATTTATATTCTCATTAAGATCTACTTGTAATTTATTTAAAGTTTCCATGATATAAAATTTATACTAATAAATTAAATAAAATCATCAACTCACTTAACATTAACTCACTTAGTTACTTAACTTAACACAGAAATAATATTTTCAATTATCTATTTTGACTTAAATTATATTGACTAAAACTAATACTTCAAGTAATAAAGTCCCAACTGTGATAAACTTGTTTACAATCGAAAACACTGATCTAAATTATAAGTCCAGTTAAACATTAAAGTTTTCTAAGTGTTTGGCACAACAATTAAAATCGGGCATGGATTCCCCGTCGTTACACTTTTTGAAAACTATTCTAAGTTCTGAAATTAACTTGAAATTTTTATACACAAGTCCATGCACTACTCTTTAAATTTTTCTAAGTCAAATTTCTTTCTAAATTCTTCAAAGTTAAAATTACGCTTAATTTAAGGTTCACTTTTGCTTGAAATTTATTTCATAATATTGAAAGTACTCACAACACAATCCCGGATCACAACACTCACAACTCTCGCCAATTCCGAAAGATTCCGAAATTGTCGCTGCTGACGTCACTGCTGTTCCTTGTAAACTTCACTCGTCTCTTCACTTTCTGGCTGGATCTTATGCCTCCGCTTACAACACCATCGGCAGCAACCCACCACCGTGTCGGTGTTTTTACAAAAATGCTGTGCTGCTAGTTCAATCTCCAATCTCGTCCGACTCGGAGGACCATGTTTAGCTTCTACACTTCACTTGAACACAGCACTGGGTTTTAATAAAACTTCTTTATTCGTAAGACAAGATAAGATATATTTTTAAAAGTATAGATAATACCTACCAAATGTCGCCGCCAACTTTGTTACCTAACATTTATTTCAGATAGCGACATCTAGTTACAACTTAGTTACATAAAAATATATTACATATAGAAATTACATATGGAAGGGCCATTTCTATACAATTAACTGTCTACAATGAAACGCACACCGCACGTAATTCGGCGACAGTTGTGAAAGATTTAGCATCAATCTTTCAAAGTGTGGCAGAATGTACTTTTGTGCACATTTATTTGCTACTGATTACAATACAACAAAATAAAGGATTGCATCATTGTTGAATGTGTTTAAGAACAGACCTCTCTCTATATATATTGAATACTCCAGTCATTATTGGCAAAATTTGAATATTTCCCGAATTAGTTACAAGACGACCGCAATATTGGCTTCAATATGGTTGTGACCAAAATTTCTAACTACCTACCTTCGTAATCAGACTCACGTTACGTAAATCCTGTCATTAGTTTCTGTCTGTAAAGAGAAAGTTGTGAACGATCTATAAACGGGTTTAAAGGCACTTGAACCTTAGAAATTTCACAAGGATTGAATTGTTAATATAATATGGAACAAATGATTCTCAAGTGCCGATTTATTCTTGGTAACATTTCATAATGAGTCAAAGAATTAATAAAATATTCGGGATATTGAACTTATTACTTAGGACTTCAAATATGTATTACTCCAAACTTTAAGTACTACGTATTTCGGGTACTAAATTGGCATTAAAAGCGTACTTTAACCTGATATTGTTTGAAGAAACAGATGACATCGCTTAATAACTTGAATAAAAGTATACCATGTAGGGCAGTAGGCAGAAAACGCGTATACGTAAAAGTAGCATCTAAAATTTGAGAAAATCCCACGGTACACTGCTTATTTTTCTATATGTTGGGTTTAGTAACAAAGTAATGTGGCGTATAAAAACATCCATTTATGGGTCCAGCGCCTGAAAAAACTTTAACAATGAATTTATGTATGTGGGCGGTCCGCAAACTAAATTATTATTCTCTGCTAAAATAACAACAGCAATTCAGCGAATAGATATCTCATTTTCCTTCTAACATTTATTGCATATTTTAATGAAACATTTCACGCCATTTTTATCATGAACAAATATATTTCTTAAAATTAACATAATATAGAATCATGCAGATTGACTAAGTCAGTTGAGTTACTTTTTAACATAAATATCACAGATCAGATGATTTGTAAGATGGTTTAGATGAGTTTTTTTTTAAATAGTAACATTAAACTGGTAGAATATGAGTGTAGTAGTCTGTGTCATTCTTCAACAACAGCAAGGATACCATTTTCTCCCTCACTATTTTGTTTGAATCATTTTGATATTATTGAATGTATTTATGTGTAATTTATTCTTTGTATGTATACATGTGGTGCAGGTTTAGGGTGAAAAATAAATGTTTCTTTTCATTATTTATTTTCTTTCTTCTTTCAATTAATTGTGTAACTGTGAATTAACGAAAATATACCTGTTACTAACTACTGTGCAGTAATTAACTGAAACTCTAGTCATGAATGTACGTACACTACAAAATTAGGAAGAAAACGTGGAGGCATATATTTTTATTTTAAACTAGCTGTGCCCGCGACTTATTAGGTTGGGGAAAAGTTTTTTCGCATTTTATATGGAAACTAAAGACATTTTTTTTCTAAGTTTATTTACATTTAATTACAGTATTTATGTGTCATTTTGTTCGATGACTTTTTGTCATCTTGTAGGTAGTGACATGATCCCATTGCTGTAGAAATTGCTGCTGCTGTGTGTGTGGTGCCCTTCCCATCCCACCACACACACAGCATCACCTTATTGCGAGTTAACACAGGTTTTGGCAGTCTGTGAAGCCTGACCGACCTTTGACCACGATCCTTTTCGCACGTTCTTATACGTGATCCACTTTTCATCACCAGTTATCAATCTCTTCAAAAACGGTTCGTTTCATTACGTCTCAATAAAAAATCGCAAATGAGTACACGACTCATAAGGTTTCTTTCAGTGATCAAAACTGTTTTGTGGTCAATTCCCAGTTCTTCAGCTATGTTGTAACTACTGATACGCCGATCTTGCGTCACTTTTTCAAAAATGGCGTCCATTTCATCCGTAACAGGGCGACCAGAGCGAGGTGCATCTTTGACATCAAAGTTCCCGAAATGAAAATGCTTAAACCAACTTTGTGTTACTCTTACTGACACTGCATTAGGTCTATAAACGTCACAAATTTTTTCGCGGCTTGCGTTGCATTTTTTCCTTTTTTGTAGTAAAATTTTAAAAATGTTTCGAATTTCTTCATTAGATTCATTCATTTTGACAGAAAAAAAAAACAAATGAAAAATAGCTGGAAACAACATTTAACTAATTTCTTTCTTTCTTTGAAATATAACCTTTTTAATGACATCAAAACCAGTCAGATACAAATAGTACAGCCAAAGATATTTTATTACAAGTTTATACCTAGGTACTAAATGCGAAAAGACTTTTTCCCCGACCCAATAGTATGCATGGTATTCGGTATTTTTGTTTGTAAACCGATTGAAATGAAAAATACACTAAATGTTACGGGAAGGTTGCATAAGTGAAAACCACATTTAAATCAATTAAACCTTTCAAAGATTAGCATGAACAAACGCACAAACAGACATCAATTCTAAAAACTATATTTTTTACCTCCTTAACATAAGTACGTGTTGTACACACTTTTTAAAATTTTAAGAAGATTTCGGGCAAAAGAAAATATACTATTATTACTTCGGTCCAGAAGCTGACTTACCCCTTGGGTGAAGACGGCTGGATTGTCCTGCTCGAGCATGGCCTCGAGTTCATCATCGGTGGTGGCGCGGCCTGTGATCTCCAACTGCCGCAGTATCCTGTTTTTGCACCGGTCCCTGTAGTCGGTCTGGGTGCGGTTGTATTCGGTCATCACCTCGACAAACTTGCGGGACAGCGTAGAGTGCTGTGTCTTTCTTATCCTGAGGTCCGCGGATGATTTATTAGAGTGCTCCTCTTGTTCGATGTTCTGTTCTATGTCTGTGAATTTAATTCAATTGTAATGTTATCTAGGGTTTCCAGTAAAGAAAAAACATTGACCGCACTTCTCCACCCCTTCTTTGCCTTCGCGTTCTTTTATAGCTAAGATAAAAAAAAGATTTAACGTACATTGAATTGAATAAAATTTAAAAATTGAAATCAATAGAAAATAAAGCAACTTTATGAGCAAACATCTTAAAAAATCGTCTTTTTTTTGCTGATGATGATTTTTTGTTTGCGATGTAAAGAGAGGCCTATCAACTTTATGAATTTAAATTATAACTATAAATGTCGAACTTCGCAAACATGCAGAATATAAAAACGGATACTACAAATTCAGTAAAGGCAACAAGGAGGCCCAAAAAAGGTTTTATTGATGTAATTGTTATAATTTAATGTCCCAGGAGATTTGTAAATTTTTAATAGGAACTACAGTTGCACCACTTTAACAAGATAAGTTCACGTGTGATCTTTACTTACGTTTTAACTTTCCTCTTACTTTGTTGGCAGTTTTCTTAACATCGGCCATGAGATCTTCTAATTCGTGTTTTGTTTCTGAAACAAGAGTACAATTACAGTTTATTCAAAATATTTATTAATTGTAATTTTGACGAAATTGATTATTAACTATGAGAACAGAGTTATATAAGAATGCTGGTATATCAAGCATTTTTTTATAGCTTAGCACTTGGCAGCACTTCCCTCCTAATCCTGTAAGGGATCACGGTCAGGTCAGCAGTGTTAAAAGGCGACGATAGCCACATCAAGTGTTCCGGCAGTCTGCCTGCCGACCTTAAAAAATAATCAGCTCAAGCACTGAGACTATATATTTATATAGACATTGTTACTATAATGTTGAATTAACATTGTAATAAACGTTACATCAAATCTGCGTCAAGAACAGGTCAACATTAAGTGTTTAGGACAATTCACCGCCGCCATTTCATCGCTGGCCGATTTGACGCCGGCCATTTCAGCATTGTAAATTTTATCAGCATCAGCATCAAAGAAATTCTGCTTCACCGTTTGAGAGCAGTCAGTAAATGGCACTTAAGTTTTTAGAAAAAAAAAAACCATTTGTACATAGCATGTAACCGGGGATCGAACTCGGGCCTCTCGACATTATAGGCCGCGTCTTTCTCACTGCGCCACCGATGCTCTTTTTACATTATATTTGTTACGAAAATGAATCATTATAAAAATAGATTGAATTCATTAATCACTTCGATAAACTTGGCGGTCCATTTTTATTTAGAGCCGTTCATTCGCCAATATTATAAGATGGACGCCTATTTATTTCACCAAAGATAAATCTCAGCGTCAACAGCAGGCGGTGCTTCACAACGATAACGGCAAATGAGGGAAAAATTGCTTATTTCTTGGCCAATCTCACTTCATTTTATATCTTACGTATACATTCACTAAACGTGTAAGACTAGCGCAAGATAATGAACGGAACACGTGCTAGAGTTTTCTTCAACACTTAGGATAAAATTGACGATAACTTTTTCTAGAATGTGCTTGTCAAAATGTTCCGAGTATTGAGCGAGAATATTTTGTATTAGTTTTTTTCAGATTTTAGGTTAAGTGAATTTTTGAATTATTCAAGAAATCACATCATTAATCTAGAATAATCTTGCTCGGCTATATCTTATGTGTAGTCCACAACACTTCGCCCGGGTGCGTCGGTATGGTACACCGAGTCCGTGGTTATAGTACTTCATAAATAACCAAACATCCGTTCTTAAGTGGCTTTAACTGCCCTATTCAAAATCACTGAATGAGGGTAGCCTTGAATAACGCTTAATCTAGGCGTTAGCATTTAATATTACTAAAATATGTATATATGGATATTGATCTAAAGTAAAACTGGTTAATAATTAATACGTACACGTTTTGTCATCTAAGTTTTAAATTTTAAATAAATATGTATAGTTAAAACTTAAAGTAGTGAGCCGCAGGTAGCAGAGCAAGGGCCAAGCTATCCGTAAACCTCCTGACAATGCGTGTCAGAAATACTGCCTTCTGTAACCGCCCCTTTATCCAGTCATTTAGCAAGAGCCTCTTAAGGCGTTGGTCGAGACTCTTCGCTGTTAGACCGTTCGTCGAAACGAAGTAGCTATTTCATTAGTTTATCCTTCTCGGCTTTCACAAGATTTGCGATTGGAATTGCGATATCGATAAGCATTTTCTGGTGTTGGGATCGAGCGATAACCGCGATATCAGGCTTATTAACAACTATAGTTCTGTCCGTGATCATGCAATCCCAACCGATCATCATCCGAGAACGGACGCAGACATGTATTTATAATATGGCAAAGCAAGTCCTTGATAAATAATTCTGACTACTTGGTCATGTCTGTGCAAATACTCTCCGTAAGATGAGAACAACCGGAAATAATATGTTTTAAGCGCAACACACACTGAAGCTGTACCGGGAGCGTTCCGGGGGGGCGGGAATTTTTGTGTCATATTACACCGTGCTGTGCCGCCACCGGGCCGTGCGCTCGCCGTGATTTTCTCAAAGGCCGACATTTCGGGGCCAGGGCGAGAACGGCGCGATTTGCGGCAATATCGCGCCTCTTTTCCGTTAACTTTCCCGCAGCGGTAGCGCGGTATTCTGTGTGAAACGCCCGCTTACCACCCACTGTTTTGCGCATTAATGATTATTCGGGACTGTGATATTCTCGGGAAATGTCAACCGTACTGTCTTCGAGAATATACTTTCGGGAGTTTCTCTCTTAATTACTTCCTTAGCTACTGCACAGAAAAAACCTTCGGTTTCCCCTAAGAGATCACCAAAGCGTAATCAGTTTCCTGAAGCGAGCTGGTCTACGACGGGTCCTGTGAGGGCGCAATGGAACCTAAATAACACTAATAAGCAAGAAATATTCGGAATCTCTTGTAGAGTTCGAGAATTCTTCTTGTCTAAAATTCCTCAGTACCTCAAAACAAACGTTTTCGGCCAATGGTGTTGCCAGTGATAACATACGGCGCTGAAACATGGTCTCAACAAGTTGTGGATAGGGCTATGCTCGAGGATACTCAACAAGATCTAATAAGGACTGAAAAGATCCGCAGACAAATGAAAGTTAGCGATACAACCCAGCGAATTAAATGGATGAGGCAATGGACAGGACACATAGTACGGAGAGCCAACGACCGTGGGAGCTGGAAAGTTCTAGAAAGACCACGGATCGGCAAGAATAGTCTATGTCGTTCACTCACAAGATCAACTGACGACCTACTAAGGGCCGCGAATCGATGCAGGATCCAACCGGCTCCTGATCGGCTCTAACGGAAAAATATGAGGACTTCTTACGGATGCTATGATGACCAGCAGTGGACGTATTACCCCTGATATGTTGAACAAACAGACAATAAAAAAAAGTTCCTAAGCATATTGTGACGCCATAATTTAATGCTGAATCATGTAAAATTTTAATGCCAATGAAGTGCTAATTATGATAATAACCGATGCCTCTGTTTGCGTTATTGATAAGCTGTTTGAATATTTATACAAATACATTGTTTTGTGAGCAGGTGCGGAGCTATGTGTCGATAAATTGAATTTTTTTCTGGCAGATATTCCGTCCGCACGTTCAAATTTCAAATCACGCCATATTGATTAGTCGCGAGTTCATGCTGCCGCGTCGCGAACCCTCCGAAACAACTGCATCTACATACATAACCAGCCTTTTTAGACCGAAGCTGACATATTGTAATCGGATTATCGTAGCTTACTGCGCCTTGTTTTCTACCAACGCATGCTATTAAATGAATCCGCTATTCGCTTGTTATTTCAATTGACACCTGCAATATACAATGGATATGAAATATAATATCTCTCACCATACAGTCAATAATAACTACAGAGTGAGCAATTTAAATGAATCAGTGAAGGGAAATTCGAAATTACAAAGAAGTAGCTAAATTTGTTCATCAGAGAAAAACACGGCTTCGATTTTTGAATTTAGAAAATCTGCATTCAAACGTAATTTTATACAACGTTATATTTTAATTCGATGATACACAAACATGATAGTCTAGGTCACAAGTTTAAATTGGTATTAAAAGCTCCTAAAAATATGTGCTATAGCTCATAGGATTCGGAATTATGTCTAGAAAAATGTATTAAAATGTTTTACCAGCACATAAACAATTACAAACGTTATAAACCAAATAAAATTATAAAAAAAGGCAGTATTTTTTCTCTAATCAAAAAGTATAAGATAAAACGAAAATCAGAAAAATACATTCTTAAAGAAGAGGAAATTTCCGATACAAAAACTCTTAGCTCTTGGATATCTATCTCTATTATTTATAATTTTAATATGTATATGTATTTTCGCGGCTGCTAAGGCTGCCTCTAAACAGAGTACATCCTCTACAAGCATATAAGAGGCATATAGACACAAGTTTCCTTTTTATAAAGTGAGGCCTTTGTTAATTAAATATTATTTTCCGAATTTCGGTCTACATTGAAAATGGTATAAAATTGTTTAAATAATAGCTCTATAATTTTTTTGTTTCGTGGAGCTTTTTTTATATGCACACTTAATAAGATTCTATATCGGTATATTCAACGATAGAACTAAACGGAAATATTTTTCACATAGTTAAATAAAGGTGAGTGAAATAAACTTCCTCAATTGACATTAGTGAGATAATTTATGTTTAATATAAAAATACAGTCATTCTTTAATAGTTGTATCCATTGATAACGAAAATATAACTTTACATTTTACTAGCGATCCGCTCCCGGCTTTGCACGGAGTGGAAATTTTCAAAAATGCTTTTTAGCAGAGGCTTACGTAATAAAATAAACTTATGGATGTTTATTTATTAACGTAGTTTTAACGTTGATAGTCAGTCAGGACAAACAATTTTACAAGTATAGATAAATAAATTAATATGTAACCAAAATTACTAACAAAGACCGCGATAACTTTTAACACAATCTTATTAACTCTTTCTAACTTATACTATACAAATACTAATAAACATACTAACAATTACCATAAACAATACTTAAAATACGCTTAACGCAAGCAATAAAATGAAGCAGAAATGCCTAAAATTGATTTTGTCAATCCCGCAACGGTAGCTGTCCCACCGCAATACCATAAATCTTACTTGCTGATTATAACAGTGACAAACAGTGAATTATAATATTTTGGTTGCAAGACGTATGCCTCTATTGTATACACTATTTTGGTGACGCTTATGTATACCTCTATGACTTTATTATTCCTATGCGGATGATTACAATCTTGTACGATCAATATAACTATTTGGAAAAAAAAACAACTAGTAGAACTACATGGAATAGACCCTCAGAACAAATTACTATTAATATTAAGAATTAATTACTATTAATAGACATTTGAAACCCGTTCCAATGTGTTATTTTGTGTTTTATACTTTAGAAATA